>CP126890.1:6587500-7187500 GCA_030440675.1 Furcifer pardalis
ATTCAGGGTGGGGATAGAAGAAGGGAAAATTAACAGGATGTGGTTTACGTTGCCAAAGACTGTTCATTAATTACCAATTTAATCACTGCTGGAGGCATGACATTACAAAAATCTGGCTGAAAGTTCTAATAGATTATGAAGACCACCTAAGTGGAGTGACCAAGAAATGTACAAAACAATTAATACTGTTTCACTGCTATCAAAGAAGCTCAGATTATTTTACATCAAGTGAAGCAAAAGAATTAGTAGCTTCACAGTGCCACCACTAGGAACTGTAAATACAATGGCACACAATTAGTAATGCACATGTGACTTCTCGTTCAAGGCATATATCCTTGGGAAAGCCAGGAACATGATAAGGAGAACAAAAGGAACATTTTAAAATGAAATGAATAAAGATTTTAACTCTACCCTCATTCATGCTGAGAAATGCAATGAAACATACAGCTCTAAGTAATGTTGATATCATCCTGGGATGAATTGAAAACAAGGACACAAAAACATTTATGGTCATTAGCAGCAGAATAAAAAGAGCATCCCTGGTGTTAAAAAAAGTGTTAGCTTCACACAAAAATGATCCCTCTGAAACAGAGATCACTTCACTGTTGGTCTTCATGGGAAGACAACAAGAAAATATTGGGATTCTTGAACTAAGCCAGTGTTTTTCCTGCTCATGGCCTAGATTAGGAACACATTGCTAAACTGTGTGTGCCAGAGAATGTCCCAAGTTTAATGACAAAAATGACTTACAATTGATAAAGTGGTGCCACATTTATTAATTAAGATGAACAAAAAACAGCTGGACAATCAGACTTTTTATTGAAATAGAAAACTGATCTTCACTCCATACAGTAGCACTTGTTTACATCTGAAGATGCTTTTAAGTTTATAGGTTACTTTTCATGAAAGTAACAAAGCACATTAATGACTACTGAAAAATACAGCAAAGTTTAGGTTGTCTTGATGGGTAGGAGCTGTACATGATGAATTTACATGCTAGTAAAATTTCTTCCTTCCTCTCTAACCTGCACAAACACACATGTATTACTGTACAGTGGTACCTCATACAATGATTTTAATCCGTTCCATGGGGTACATTTACCTCGGATAACGCTAAAATCGCATAACATTAAGTAATCTGGGGAGGAGAATTGGATCGAATAACGTTAAGGTCCTATGGGATGGATCAGATAATAACTACTAAAGCCTGTGCGGTTACAATGTATCTCTATGGAGCTTTAACGTTATCCAATCCATCCCATAGGATTTTAACGTGGATCGGATAACACTAAAAATCGGATAACACCAAGACTTGTGGAACCAAGTCTTAGCGTTATCCGAGGTATTACTTTATATGCAATTTAAGACACACTACTCATGATATTGAATCCATGGTGCTTAAATATTATAGTAAATTCTCTTATCAGTTTAAACTACATCTGGTTGTTTTTACTGGAAGTATATGGAAGACAAATATGGCCCAAACGAGTAAGTTGCCAGCACTAAGGGATTATTAAAATAATGCTCAGTCTTTTCAACACTTAGGTCACTGCTTCTTTTGTAATCTAAAGAGAATCAGATGATTATATCTAAATCTGGTCACAATTATCAGCACAGCTGATTAGTCTTCCTCCCCGGCAATCAATATTTTCCAATTATCATCAAAGGACCAGGGTTGGCGTATAAAAAGTGTCATTCTTCTATATATTCAAAATTGGGTGGTGGTGGTGGTGTAGGTAGTTTGTCAGAGGTTAAATTGGCAGCTGCCACTCTAACTGGTGATTTTCCCATTTTTCAGAAACAATTTGCTGATAATACAAATCCCACTAATTTAGAAACTTGGCAGTGTTTTTTCAGGCTGGTTTAAACAAGGGCATTGTCAGCTTCTGGATGAGGCAAGATGGCTTTTATACTTATAAACACTGAAGCAAACAACAGAAAAATGGTATCTTCTGATTTTTGTACACATCAAGGAAAGAAGATTAAATCCATCTACTCTCTAACATGGGTTCCTATTTATGCCTGTTTCTTGTCCCCCCTCCTCTTACTCCGCTTATAACACCCTCTAAAGAAATTCAAATGACCTGTTGTCATGTAAGTTTTTCATCAGGGCAGAGAATCATGATCTTTATGAATTTTTTTAACTTTATTAAAAATTAATAGAAGGCTTGAAACATCCTTTTTGTTGTATATGGTCATGATAGTGGCACTGAAGCAAATATTGGACAGGATCAATGATAAAGAGAATTGATTCTGTGGTTATAGAAAAATAGCTTTGGAATTTATTAGTAAAGCACTATCTACATGATAAGAAAAAACAGATAATTCATATACAGCCCTTTTTTCTAGGAAGTTTTTTGCTTATTAAATTATGGAGGCTGTCACATATAATCTTCTTTTCATAAGTCTGCTAGCTGAGAAATTTCTTTTTTACTATTAAAATACATTTTGTTTGTAAAAATGATAATTTATTAACAAAACAGATGGCTACCTGGTACACAAAGTACTTATTAAGACTACATTAGATACAACTGAAGCAGGTGCCATAACTGAGCCTATAATATAATAACATGTTCCAGAATGACTGTTTTTGTTTTAAAAAAAGCCCAACATAAATATTGGTCCTGTTCATTGCACAAGAGAGTTCCATGTTTATAAGTTCCTGTAAACATCTATATCATTTTTAAGTTAGCGGGACTATATTGTCTTAACATTTTAATGTTCTAAATTAGTACTTCTGCACTTTCCAGAATAGAAAAATGCTAAACTTGGGCCAGCATCTTATGTAAGGTCTACCAAAGTTGCCAAGCCTAATGCAGTTAGTTGATCAAGTGTTGAGCTGCATCTTCATTGCATGCCTTGCAACATACCTGATTGCACAACCAAGATGATCCCGAGCATCTCATCAACCAGCTACAATTAGTTGTTGCAAGTTACACAAACTTGGCACATATACCGTAAGATTCCAGCCACAGAAATATGTTGCTTTAATTAAACCGAGCACTGGCTGAAACTCCAAGAACAAATTTAGACCACCTTCCTTTTTCAATTGTGTTTCCCTCACTCACCGATTCTGGAAAGTCTTGGAGTTCTGCAGAAGCTTATTATAACTGTATAATCACAAACCTTCCAGAAAACAACATACTCATCAGTATGGACCTTCCTATTCAATAAATGGTTGCAGGAAATATTTGTGTACCTTGCTTAAAGAGCATAATGTGTTTCATGGGACTGCTCTTTAAGCAAGTTGCTCTTTAAGCAAAACACTTGGAAAAAGCACCGCCACCACCATGGTAAGTAGCCAATCATGACTTCTGGTGGAGGGAATGTGAACCCTGATTTAGTTGTTAAGCAGTTTTTGGTTGTTCTCAGTGATGGGATGCAATAGGTTTGCACCAGTTCGCCAGAACCGGTAGCAACGTTTCCCAGTGTCCCGGAGAACCAGTAGCAGCTTTCGGGGGAACCACTTTCGGGGCTTACCTTTTCACTGGTTCCCCCACTGTGCATGCATGCCAAGCACTTGGTGTGTATGCATGCCTACAGTGCTTGGTGCGTATGCACGTCCTCCTTGCTGTCCTCCCAAGCAGGGAGGAGGAAGAGAAGCTGCTAGCCTGAAGCTCCCCATAGCCTGCTCCCCAGGGTAAGTGACTCACCTTTGGATGTGGTGTGTCTGTGTGTATTTTAATGTGTATTTAATACCTTTATCTATATTGACGTACTACCACAGTTCCTAAAAAGGCCTGGCGGCTGGCAGGCCTGGCAGCCTGGCTTGGGGTTTTTAAGCAAAGTCTTGGCGCTACCTCATCAATAAGCTACACCTGTGCTGTTCCAATTGCTGTTCCAAATGGAGAATCCTTAAGGAGGTACAGCTGTTTTACATTTACATTAAGGCATATTATCCTAGAGAACCGGTACGATGACCATATCCATCTTGCAACATGGTGCTGCCCAGGCACTTATACTAACAGGTAAGTGATGGGTTTGTGTTTGGGGTGGGTGGATGGGTGGGTTGATTTATGTCTGGGGTGTGTGGGTGGGTGTTTGGGTTTATTTTATTTTTATTTTATTTATTTATTTAATTTATGGGTTTGTGTTGTGTGTGGGTGGGTTGAGGTGTGTGTGTGTGTCTCTCTCTCTCTCTCTGTGTGCGCGCACACTTATTTTTGTTTTATTTTATTATTTTATTATTTCTTTGGCCCCACCCATGACATCATGACATGTTGTTAGCTCCGCCCACACTGTGATGACATCATGGTGGGGTGGGGTAGTAAAATTTTTGATATCCCACCACCGGTTGTTCTACAAGGTGACTGTTCAGATAAAATTCTGCTCTTTAAGTGGTTTAGTCTCTATGTGATGTGCTCTTTATGCAAGGTTTTACTGTACTATGCTGAAGGAAGTTGCAACTGGAGTCAGCCCATTTGAATAAATGGAACCTATAAAAGAATTGGCTTACCAAATCCCCACTGATTCAGTGGCCGGACTCTAGTGAGACTTATAACACTAAGAAATGGGATTTCAGCCATTGTGTTAGATATATAGGGCATAGCTTTGTGTTTGGGCAACTCAAAAGGGCTTGCCAAAACAGCACGCAAATTGAGCCGCCAACCCTGAAATAGGAAAGGGCCTGGGGTTCACAGGGAAACCTATATGGAAAGGGTCCCCTGAAGCTAAAAACACTGGGGAGGGGAATTCCACTCTTCTCTAATTATATTGATAATATCTCCGTACTGCATGCCTAATAAGCTGAAGTTGCAAAATGATCAGTCAAGTGCCACTACCTCCCTTTGCAGTGGTAAGTCCTTAAGATTAAACCTCGTCACTTTCCCACAAGTGCAGACAGGTTAGAAGAGACGTAATCCCTCACAAAGAACACATGTTAAGTGCTTGATACGAAGTAATGCAAGACAAGAAAATGTGACTCAACTGCTTTCTAAACCTAATAAACGCACTATCCTGAGGAATATATTGTGAGTTGTAAGAGGCTTTCCTACATACTTTGCATGGGAACTCCTACAGAAAAAAGTCTGAAGGATATGACAGAAAGTTCCTCTCATGTCTGTTGTAAAACAAAACAAAACAAAAACAAAACCCATAATGCTAGGAACAGCATCATATGTATGAATGTGCATTCCTGGAGTTATTTTTTAAAAATAATAATCACATTCTAGATGGACAGGTTTCACTTACCAGTAACTGTCGTTCTCCGAGTATGTTGTTTGGGGATTCACACTGATGGGTTCTGCGCCTGCGCTGAATCCGGAGCGGAGCTGGAAAGCTGATTGGATAAAGAGTTTTGAATGTGGGACCGCCCACCATGCCCAACCCCTTTAGGCGCCATTTCGCGCTCTCCCCTCAGTTTGATATTAAAGCTGCCCGCTAAGCCTAAGGCCATCTCAGGCCGGCAGCCCTGAGGGGAGGCAGGGTTGGGTTGTGTGAATCCCCAAACAACATACTCGGAGAACGACAGTTACTGGTAAGTGAAACCTGTCCTTCTCCTTCGTGTTGTTTGGGGATGCACACTGATGGGTGACTAACAAGCTCACTTACTTGGATGGTGGGCAGCCGGCGTCCTGAGATGTAGGAGAGCGCGATGGCATCATGGATGGGCGGTCATCAGCGAAGAGGATCGGAGACCAGCCGTCAGGATGGACCTGCCCCGTCTGACATCAGGGGCGGACCTTGTATCAACCCGGTAGTGGGTGATGAAGGTGGAGGACCTGGACCAAGTGGCAGCCTTGCAGATATCCTCCATCGGGATGCCCTCTAGGAATGCAGTGGAGGAAGCCAGTGTCCTGGTGGAGTGAGCCCGGACATGAGGCGGAGGTGGCAGGGATGACATCTGATAGGCCAGGTAAATGGTACCTGAGATCCATTTAGATAGTCTCTGGGCAGACAGAGGCTGTCCCTTAGTCTTGCCACCATAAGCCACAAACAGTTGTTTTGCTCTCCTGAAGGACGCAGTCCTCTGGGTGTAAAACAGCAAAGCCCTCCTGACATCCAACGAGTGCCACACTCTCTCTTGTGGAGACGAGGGATTCAGGAAGAATGCTGGAAGCGTGATGGCTTGGGCCAGGTGAAATTCAGTCAGGACCTTGGGCAGGAATGTCAGATCTGGGTGCAATACTGCCCTGTCAGGGTAGAACTTGAGAAAAGGAGGGTCAGACCGAAGGGCTGCCAGCTCCCCTGCCCGTCGGGCAGAAGTGATAGCTACAAGGAAAGCAGTCTTGTAGGAGACAAATTTAATGTCCACCGAAGCCATGGGTTCAAAGGGTGCCTTCGTGAGTGCGGTGAGCACTGTAGTGAGGGACCACTGAGGGGGTGGTATCTTCACTGGAGGATAGGCGTTGCGTAGCCCTTGAAGGAACCTTTTAACAGTTTTGTCTCTGAAGGCGGAGGACAATACTGAAGAAGGTGGGGCCTTGGCGACCACAGCAGCTAGGTGGACCTTTAATGATGAATGTGCGGATCCCAACTCGGCGAGGTGCAGGAGGTAGGACATGACATCCTGCAGGGATGCGGAGTCCACGGTGCGGTCGCTGGATGCTAGGAAGTCAGTGAAGCGACGGTACTTGGCATCGTAGGACTTCCGTGTGGAAGGTTTCCTTGACAGATCAAGGATCCGTGCTATGTTGGGCGGATAAGCCAGGCCGTCAGGTGTAGGCTCGGCAGATCGGAGTGAAGGATCCGACCGTCTTCCATGCGGAGGAGATTCGGATCGGTGGGTAGGCGGAGACGATCGCAAGCCAGGGTTTGGAGTAGTGGGAACCACGGCTGGCGCGGCCAGGACGGGGCAACCAGGATCGTCCAGGCGTTCTCCGCACGGATCCGTATCAGGACCCGTTGGATGAGAGGGATCGGTGGAAACATGTACAGCAGTTCCTGGTGCCACGGCACCATGAAGGCATCGCCCTCCGATCCGTGGCCGATCCCTGCTCGGGAGCAGTAACGGCGGCACTTGGAGTTGGTCTGTGACGCGAAAACGTCTAGGGTCGGTGTGCCCCACCGTCGGCACAGGCGGTCGAACACCGATTCGTCCAGTTCCCACTCGTGCATTGCCGTCCCTTTGCGGCTCAGGGAGTCTGCATCGGAGTTCAGGGTGCCCTGGATGTGGACACCTATGGGGAACACATGTACCTTCAGGCACCACTCCCACATCTGGACGGTCAGGTAGAGGAGGGAGAGAGACTTGGTCCCTCCTTGCCGGTTGAGATAGGCTAGTGTCGTGGTGTTGTCCGAGGCGATCTGCACCACACTGCCCGCGATCGACGGTCTGAAGGACCTCATCGCCTTCCACACCGCTAGCAGCTCGAGGAAGTTGATATGGTGGTCGGCTTCCTCGGGTGTCCATATGCCGTGAATCCGTAGTCCGCGGCAGCACGCACCCCATCCGTGGGTGCTCGCGTCGGTGGTGACTTGGATGGACGGTGCGGGAAGGGTGAAGAGTCTCCCCGCGGTCACATTCTGGTCCATTGTCCACCAGTTTAACTGGTCTCGGAGTTCGGGAGTCGGTGTGAGCCACTTCCCGAGGTTGTCGTGGGTGCCGTTGAAGGAGGAGAGGAACCACGACTGGAGGGAGCGCATCTTGAGTTTGGCGTGCGAGACCACCGCCGTGGTCGACGCCATGAGTCCTAGCAAACGGAGGGCGTCCCTCGCACGGACCCGACGTCTGCCCTGGATCCGTGCCACCACTGTGCGGATGTCGAGCAGACGTTTGGTTGGGGCGTAGGCTCTTAGAGCCAGAGAGTCTAGAACGGCTCCGATGTATTCTATTCGTTGAGTGGGGGTCAACTGGGATTTCTTGAAGTTGACCCGCAGACCGAGGCTCTGCATAAGGGCGAGGCAATGTGCAACGTCGTCCTTGGCTTTTTGTTGGGTCGGGGAGCAGATCAACCAATCGTCTATGTACGGGAACACTTGGACGCCTTGCAGTCGCAGATGAGCAGCCACCGGTGCCATGCACTTCGTGAATACCCTCGGAGCGGTGGAGAGGCCGAAGGGTAGGCATGTGTACTGGTAGATGTTGCCGCCCACCTGGAATCGGAGGAAACGACGATGTTCCCTCCTGATGGACACGTGAAAGTAGGCGTCCTTCAGGTCGATGACGGTGAACCAGTCCCCGTGGTTGATCAGCGGGAGGATGGAGTGAAGGGTTACCATCCGGAACTTCCTCGCGTCGATATGGTTGTTGAGAAGACGGAGGTCCAGGATGGGACGTGCCCCCCCGTCTTTTTTGTCCACAAGGAAGTATCGGGAGAAGAACCCTTCGTGAGACTCCGACGCTGCGACCGGCTCTATGGCGCCCTTCTCTAGGAGAGCTGTTAGTTCCTCCTGGAGCGGTGGGGATGGATCGGTGATGCGGATCCGTCCGACAGTAGGGCATCTCTCGAACTCGATCGCGTAGCCAGAGTCTAAGATGGTTAAAACCCATCGGTCTGTGGTGATGGCAGACCACGCCGATAGGTAGTCGGAAAGGGGGCGGTAGGGTAGAGTCTCGGTCACGGAAGAGTCAAACACGTTGTTTGCCCTTCCGTTCCGTACGCTTGCCAGTCTGAGGCCGTTGCTGGTAGCGTGGACGGTTGGGTTGTTGGCGCTGCCGGTAGGGCTGGTACCGGGAGTAGTCCCCTTGTCTCTGTGGCGGGCGAGGTTGATAGGATGGGCCCGCCTGAGACGTCGACGGCTGGTCCTGATGGTAACGGCCGGACCCACGGTGTGGAGGGCGGAGCTGTTTTATTGTAGCGTAGTCCCCTTTCAGCTCTCCCAAGGAGGTGTCGGTCTCCTTGGCGAAGAGGCCCTCGCCATCGAAGGGGAGCTCCTCCACGAGCCGCTTGACATCGTCCTGCAGGTTAGCCGAACGGAGCCAGGCGTGGCGACGGAGCTGGATGGCGGAGGCCAAGTTTTTTGCCTCCGACTCGGTGACGTGGCGGCCGGTGCGGATTTGCTGGAGGGAGAGGTGGTTGCCCTCCATGCAGAGTTTTTCAAAGTCCGCTTGTCGATCAGGTGGCAGCAGGGACTTGAACGACTCCGCTTGCTCCCAGAGTCGACACTGGTAGCCTCCCATGGCCGTCGCGTAGTTGGACGCACGGAAGGACAAGGAGGCATTGGCGTAGACCCTCCTGCCCAGTGCGTCCAGCTTCTTCCCCTCTTGGGTCGACGGGATGGGAGTGCTGCTGATCGGCGTCCGGTGTTGGGAGCCCTTGACCACTCGGGAGTTCGGTGCCGGGTGAATGTGCAGAAAGTTGGAATCGTCCAGCAGTCTGTACATAGAGTCCACTCTGTTGGATACGGAGTGCGAAGAAACCGGCTTCTTCCACACCTCCTTGGCCGCTTTCGCAATCTTAGGGAGCAGTCCGAGGCGGACGGGGACCAACTCCTTGCGGTCGGCCAAGCCGCAGACGACATCCTCACAGTCGTCCGGGGGAGCCTCCGCCCGAATCCCAAGGGTGGATCCGAGGCGAGTGATCAGTCCGGTGTAGGTCTTCAAATCCTCCGGCTGGGATCCGTGGACGGCGCCGATGTTGTCGTCCGGGGACTTGTCGACCGCAACCGGCGGTGGCTGATGCTGCTCCTCCTCCTGATCCGACGAGTCGGAGTCTCCTGACCGCGCCGAGACGCTGGGCGGTGGCAGGTAGACCTCGGGGTCCGAGTCCGACCAGTACGGCCTGGCGGATCTCGGATCGCTCCCCGGCAAAGGCAGCTGGTACGGAGGGAGAGAGGCCTCCGACCGCGCCTGTTCCACCCTCTGCCGCTTCGGTGCGGGGCCCTCCTCACGGAGCGGTGGTGCTTCCGTGGCTGGTGGTGAGGGCAGAGGGCGCTCCCACGGTGTCGTCTGCGGGCCGTAGAGCTCGGTGTGCAGTTTCCGCACCATCGCCTCGATGTACGGGGCGATGAGGCTCAACTGGGGCGGCGGTTCGGTAGCCGGACCAGGAACCACGGAAGGACTGCGGAGGGAGGAAGACCTGTGCGGTGGTACAGGTGGAGGAGTCTCCGGCGGCGGTGGAGGGCTGTGGGCCCTCTCCGGCGTGGCGTCCCGGGCCTCGGTCGACATCCTACCCGGCGTAGGTGGAGCTGCGACCGGGGCGGATGCTAGGGAGCGTGGCGGCGAAAGTTGAGCCGGTGCCGGGGTCGGAGGAAGAGAAGACGAAGAGCTACGGCGCTTCTTTTTCTCTTTTTTGTCTTTCTTCTTCTTCTCCTGCTCCTTCTTCCGCCTGAACAGTTCAGAGGCCGAGGGCCTGGAAGAAGAAGCGGAGGTTGAAGGAGCAGACGTGGAAGCGGCCTGCTCTGGAGCTGGGGGAGCCGGTGGTGCCAGTGCGGCCTCCATGAGGTAGGCTTGAAGGCGGTACTGGCGGTTCTTGATGGCGGCCTTCGAGAAGCCGCGACAGACTTCGCAGGTCTGGACCTGGTGACTCTCCCCGAGGCAGCGAAGACAACGCACGTGCCCGTCCGAGCTAGGGAACTTTCTCTTGCAGGACGGACACTGCTTGAACGCTGCCGCTGAGGCCATCCACCGAAGTAGATGGCCGAAGAGAAAAAATTATCCCGGCCGGGAGGCCCCGACACGAGACGTTGGTCTTTTTTTTTTTTTTTTTTTTAAACGGCGGCTGAGGGCGAGCCCCAGCCACACGAGGACCAAGGGAACAAGTCCCCTAGTCCGAGAAAAATTGTAAAGTAGGAAAAATTGGAAGATTCTGAGACAATCTCAGCAAAGTACTCACAGCTTTTTTTCCAGGCTCCTGCTTGCGCAGCGGAAAAAAGCAAACTGAGGGGAGAGCGCGAAATGGCGCCTAAAGGGGTTGGGCATGGTGGGCGGTCCCACATTCAAAACTCTTTATCCAATCAGCTTTCCAGCTCCGCTCCGGATTCAGCGCAGGCGCAGAACCCATCAGTGTGCATCCCCAAACAACACGAAGGAGAACAGAAGTTCTCAAACGTTTTAAGCCTGGAGCCAGGTCAAACTCCCTCAGACAGCTTCAGGAGCCGGGCAGCCATTTTGCCCTTCCTCCACCACATGGCACTTCCTGATGTGGTGGCAGTGGGGGGGGGGGGCACATGAAGTGGCACCATGGGCCGCATCCGGCCTGCGGGCCACAGGTTGAGAATCCCTATTCCAGACTAAGTTTGGAATAAAAGTCAAGATGGTGCTGTGGAAAGGAATGGTTCACTCAATTCTCAGTGGTTTCCATTAAATTATTTGAATAAGATAAATGGATTGAAATTGGCCTGTATGATGGAGAGGAGGCACAATATTCCCTCCCCCCCCCCCCGGGATTACTAGGAGCTTCTGATTTTCTTCATAACAGTGACTTATTTCTATAGATGTAGGCATCCCTAAAGCACTCAGCTCCTTCTCCACATACTTGTGCGGACAGGTATGTCTTTCCTAGAGTATTGACAAGCAGGTTAGTTATCCCTGCAATATCAAGAGTTGGCAGCTTCCCAACAGAATGAAATTAGTTTCTGGAGACATTGCCTGCTTATGCTGGGCTACTTCTTCACTACAAGCAAGTTTGAGTTATTTTCATTGCCTTTGGCTTTTGCAAGGAAACTCTAGGGACTGCAGTTTTGTGAGGCAAGTCTCTCTAATCTAATATAACTTGCTTTGGAAGAAGATATTTTTCTTGATAATTTTCAGATCAATTTTATGTTTGTGGCATTATTGTTTGCATTATATATTGCCTCGCCATCTGCAAAGAGAAGGAGTTGAAAACTGCGGCAATATCAGAATAAAATATGACTATTTTTTACAACTGTGTTCAGACTGCTTCAAGATGCTGTTAAAAATTACATCACTCTTACTTAGGTAATTACTGCTAATAAAACACTGAACAATTATGTCGATGACTGCATATGTATGAAATATTGACAGAGATAAGTTTGATAGAAATGTTAATAATGAAGTGGATGACAAATTACAACTTGGTTGACTGCTGCCGTCAAAAGGCCTGTTCGTTCTTAACTTTCTAATAACAAACATGACCCACTCCAAAGTCTCAGACATTTGCATGTCTTGACCCTAGAGTGGAAAAATCACTGGACTACATCTTGATTACCTAAATGTAGCACCGAATCTGATCATATAATTGAAAATATACAGTTGCCAGATCAAAAACTGAGAAGTAAGGGAGACTCTATGTTTAAATAAACACACTGAAGCTTGCCAAAACTATTACTTTTTCCCTATGGCAAGAAAAGACAGATGAATAAAACTCTGAAAGTTGTATTTGTTGAAAATTCTGTTTTGAAAAATAACAGATTAGTAGCACTGAACTGAAAGAAGAATATTTTTAGCACTAAATTGGAATATTTTCATCAAGAGCACACACAGAAAAGATGACCTTTCTTGGTTCAAGTTACAGAAGTATTTGCTACTAGGATAATTATTTGGGACATGTCCTAATAAAAATAGTAAGATCACTGGAAATGTACAAAAGATATTAATATGACACTCACAGACTTTGCTGTGAAGACGGATATGTACAGTTAAGCAACATAACCTCTTTAATACAGAAGGTGTGATTGTAGAACAATTTTACAGACTACCCTGAAAATCAACAACTATTTAATATGCAACAGTAATTCCATGTCAATGGCATAATTACTTGCAACACTGAACACATACTGTTTTGCAAGCATTTATGAAAAATGTATGATTCTTCTTTCTACTGTGAGGAACATTCCTGTTTGGTCTCTAAAAGTTATTTTGCTTCATCAAGATGTCAAAATACAGTTAAGCATTCTCGTGCAATTGCATATAGGTAACCTACTACTAAAAGGAAAGAAAATGCAGGAAGGAATGAGAGCAAGGCAACTCATAGAGGCAAAAAACAAATTCATGTTCTGCAGGGGGACAAAACTTGAAAGAACTGCCTGTCCATATTGCAGTCATTAGCAAAATGAACACAGCAGTGTGAGGACAGTTTCTCATGTGCTAATGGTTAGAATTGCAAAATTACAGCACATAATGTGACACAACAGGCAACCTTTGCTTTGGAAAGGATTGCATAAAAATTTAATTAGCTTTCATCTCCAGAGATTACAGCTCCCTCCAGGTCACCACGGAGGTTACTGGTGGAGCAATAGGCAAACAGCAGCTGCCTCCCCACTGGACCCGGGTTTGCTTAGCTATGCTTTCCCTGTGCCATCAGAATAATTCATTCTGATGATAAAAGGAGGGTCACTGCAGAAAATAGTGCTGGGTGCAACACTGTAATATGACAGATAACTTTGCCTTTCATCTGACTAATATCTTAATTCGCCTGGCACTCAAAGAGCACTGCTTTCAACAGACTTCTCACTGGCCTCAGTCAGTAGGGAAATAATCAGCTCTTGGTAGGATGAGATGAATGCTCAGCACTTCTAGAAGAAGGAGAGTTACCCATCAATAATGCACTGTTGCCATTTCCACCCACTGCCTTTTACCAGGGCCATGTCCAGAGACCATTTTTTCCACTAACTACATCATACATTCCATGCAGCCTTTCTCCTAATGGCTATGAGGACCAATATTCCTTACGTCATTCAGTTGCTTAGAGCGTCCTGGGGTGGATGAACAGGAGAGCTGTCTATTTCCTGCCTTTAAAGCGGCATCTCTTCTTGCTTGTTCAAGTAGAACTCTCGCTCTTTCTTTCAGTTCTTCCTGTCTTGATAACAATCGTTGCTTTAAAAAAATACATAAAAATAACAAACAAGACCCAAATTAGTCTATATAGTATATCGTTCTACATTATGGTACCTTTTTTGTGAGAAATTTAAGTAGCCTATAACTGCCCTGCAGTTCTAGTCATTGGACACATTGGTTCATGCATTGGTAACTTGCCTCCTAGTACTGCAGTGTGCTCTCGATGGAGTCACAAACAAGTTGAAACATAGAATACAGCTATAGCAATATGCAGCAGATTGCAGACAGAAAGAAAGTCCTCACAGAAGCCATGCCCATCAGTTCTTAAAGAACTGCACTGGATCCCAATTCAATGCCAGTCTGAATGGAAGATACTGGCAATGACATTTAGAGCCCAGAACCATGATACTTAAAGGAGGACTAACAGATATGTGCCTGGTGTGTGTGTCTCATCCTCTGTGCCCAACCAGTACGATCAACACATTAGACCCATATGCAGAAGTGGTATAGTTGTGCCCACCTCAGAGGGTGTTTAAAAGCTAACAGTTCTCCTGAAGGCAAGATGCTTCAAAGATACTTCCTATGAACCATGTCTGATCTCTTCCTCCATCCCTTTTCTCTCTGGCAACCAACTCTTCAGAAAAATTCCTCCTTCAAAACCACCACCACCCTTTCATGTCTCACAAGGGACATTTCCTCCCACTTCAGACTGCTTTCCTTTCCTTTTGGGATGGGGGAGGAATCTTGTCATGACATGTTTTATCCAAGGTAGAAGAAGCCTTCTCCTTGCCTTCCTGGTTGCTTGCCCAACTCGGGTGGTTTGGGTACAGCTTGGCTTTTTGAACCCCAATATTTTTCCACACATGCACACAAGATGTTCACAAAATCTCAGAACAAGAGCCACCCTGCAATTGCCTCATCAAGATGTTTAGAAAATCCCCCCCACCCTCTCTCTGTGTAGGTGCCTCTGCATTTCACAAGCCATACAAGAAGAAGGTAGAGATTACTGGAAGAGTTTCTCCCTTCTCTTCCTATGGATTCCTGCTTCCACTCCTCTGAGGTACTTGCAGCGAGGTTGTAACATGGAGCTTGTGAATGTGTATGGACAATTAATTTTCAAAATAATCTACACATACAAAAAAACCAAATATCTTTGCTTGTGGCATCGATGCATTAAAATTATCAATGAATAACTGCACCATATATATGGCTGGAAGAACAGTTGTTCTTTTGTATTCTGAAAAAAAAAATCTGCTTTCTTACCTGTGCAGTTTTTGTAGGCAGGTCTGTGCAATGTACAAGGGTTTTGGTTTCAAATTCTGAGTCTGTTTCCATCTGCCTTTGAGAGACAGGTGATTTTCTATCAACATCTGCATCCCTATTATGCAAACATTCAGATTTATCTCCCATGTCTAAGTTTGTTTTCCCAAACTGGGTGTCAAAATCCATTTTTCTGCTTTCTCCGAGGTCTGGATGTCCATGATTTTCTGGTTCTGAGGAATTAATGGCAGTGGCAGAATTCTGATGTCCTTTCCTGTCCATATCCTCATGTAATGTTGTTGGAAAGGAATCCCTTTTTGGTTCACTGACTTGTGCCAAATCACTCAGATCTAGAGTGTCTGCTTTGAGTAGCTTCTTCCTTCCCAACAAAGGGGGTTCTGGTGCTATACTACTCTTCTCAGATTCCTCCAATCCAGATGTCCTTCCTAAGCTCTGTTGGTTTTTCTGCTGCTCCACATCACTTTTAGTCCTATGAGAGGAAGAAGAATCCATGCTGAAGCTCAGGTGATCATCTGGGATTTGATACTGATGAGATGTTTCGTACCTGCTTTCCAAATCTGTGACTCTGATGTCATTCATAAATGCAGAGTCCTCCTGAAAAATGAAGTCAGCCAAAGACTCTTCAGGCTGCTGCTGTTCTGGTTCCCGGTTTAGGTCATTCAGTTCCGCATAGAACTTCTCCTGATCGACAGAGCTGTTTGGGTCTGTTTCATAGTTGCCCACTTTGTAGGTACTTTTGCTACTGTTCTCCTCAATCTGAACCACATTTAGTTCCTGTCCACTGAAGTGTGCTCGTATTTGATAGAGATAGGTCATCACAGACAATTTGTCTGGAATTGCTAACAAAACCATGTCAGAAGGTTCTAGCAGCCGAGATATTCCTAAACTGGCAAACCCATCGTAGGCCTTAAAATAAGCAGAAGAAAAATTAGTGTTTTTCTTGTAACAAATAGAAGCCTTAAGAGCATATCAATAAAACAGGTGAGCATGCATAGGAACACTTTGTGCAATATTGTCCGGGAGTATGTATAAATTTGAATTAATTCTCCAGAAATCCACAGTTTGATTCTGTTATAACTGGCTGATATTTTCCCATCAGTTTCACATAAAATATCAACTATAAACTGCTGCCATTAAAAAGTCATTCAGCAAAACTGTTTGTCATGGAGCTATCCTAAAACAAGACAAACATTAATAAAATAGTATAAGTTAAAAAAATAGCTGGTTGGATAGCGTAGTGAATCAGGTATCTGGCTATGAAGCTAGAGGTTGGAAGTTCAATTCCCCACTGTGCCTTCTGTAAGTACAGTCACCTTGTGTGACCTTGGGCAAGCTGTACAGACCTAGGATACGCCCATAAAAAGGAAAGGGTAACTCAATTCTAAGTTCTGACTACCTAGAAACACTTGGAAAGGGTCACCAAAAATCAGAATTGACTTGATGGAACACACTTAAAAATGTTCAGAGAGGGAATGTGAATAGATTGAAGTAATTTAGAGTTCATTTGCTCAGTACTGTGCATGTTATGCAAAAGTAATTAACACCCAGCTCAGTGCAGCTTCCTTCTAAGTACAACTCTACATTAGATTGTCCTGCAAATCTCTTAAGATATATTGCCTACAGAATATTTTTCATTCATATTTTTAAAATAAACCCAGCCATGACAATTGCTCTATTTTGGGGTGAGGAGTGGTCAACTGATGAAAAAAGGAACCTGTGTCTAGACTTTCTTGGTGACTCTATGTGAATGGCAATATTTAAATGGTACTACAGTATTCTTTATGTGAACGTAAACCTTCTTGACTGTTACCACTGGTGTTGTCAACATTCAGACTACCTTTTGCTATGCAAAGTTTGGCATTCTTTTTCCTGGTGGCAATGTGGGCATGATACTATGTAGCAATATTAGGCCACTTCCTGGTGCTTTGAATCATGGAACAGTTCTTATCAAGTGGCTTAGGGACAACCCTGCTCCCAAATATCCCACATTCAGTGCAACATATACAATAGAGAAACAGACAAATCATTTAACTACCCAAGTACAGTTGCACCTTGCTTAAAAAGCATAATGTCTTCCATGGGATTGCTCTTTAAGCGAGTTTGTGCTTTAAGCGAAACACAATTGTAAGTGACCAATTGTGACTTCTGGTGGGGGTTGTTGTGAAACCCGATTTATTTGTTAAGTGAGTTTTTGGTTGGTTTTATTTGTTAAGCGAAGTGAACATTCAGAGAAAATTCTGCTCTTTAAGTGAGTTACTCTTTAAGCAAGGTGCTCTTTATGCGAAGTTTGACTTTAAACTAATGTTGCCATGAAGAATAGAGGAGAAAGCTACGTTCAAATTTTCAAACCTTAACCTAAAGCAAGCTGAGGGGGAAAAGGTATATTAGACCAAAGGCTTTACAAACATGTTGTGTGCATGTTTTCCAAATGATGTCTCCTTGACTTTTGAAATTAAAAAAAGGGGAGGGGGTATGCTAAGCATGAGCAAAGATTGTTACCGTTTACCAAGGTCAATATCATCCATGCAATGTCAAAGACAGCCTGGAAGGTGGATCGTCAATAAAGTCAAGCCTGACTTTAGAGCGAACTGAGTATATAATGGCTATTCTACCATACACATACAATGTAAACATATAACTGACAATATTACTGGGAAATGGGGAGGGATGAAAAAGAGGAAGACCTAACATGAGATGGGTTGAAATTTACTGGAAAAGACAATATTTCAAGAAAGAGAGAACCTAACATCAGATGCTGTTAGTTTGTAAGATCTGAGTAGAGCTATGACAGGACATTTTGGAGGTAATTAACTCATATAGTCACCTCACCTCAGACTTGATGGCACATAGCAGCTCTGGAGTTTTTTCCTTAATTAGTGAGCAATGGTATAGTGACAAGACAGGTAGAACAGGCAGCAAAGCTCTGCTAACATCAAATACTATCATCCCCAGCCACAAAGAAAAAAAAAGTGTGGCAGGTAGAGTCTAAGGACACTACCGTCATGCATTTAGTTTGTGAATTCGATTGTGTACTTTTGAAGAGTTGCCACAACGAAACTACAGCACTGACGTAAATAAGGATTATTCTGTGTGAAAGATCGTCTTGGCAACTTTCAGGAATGCTAGGACTCAATGGCCAGGAAAGCAAATTGATGACATCATTACACTTGGAAGTTGCCCTGTAAAAATGACATTTTCGCTAGGGGCATCCAGTTGTCAGTGAGCCAGAGACCAAACCACTCAATGATCGTAGTGATCCAAAGTGTGTTAGATAAAGGATAAAAAAACCTATGTTCTGGCACCATTAGAATTTTGTTTGGGCTTTCCAAAAAGTTTTTATGACGTTTATCCAAAAGTCCTTGACCAGAAACCCGAAAACTCTGATAAAAGGGACAAATCTGCCTGAAATCGACCAAAACTACTTTCTGTGGTTGATAGAGGTTGCTGATAAGGATGTTGGATGGTTTTGCTCAGTTTTCAACATATTTGCCCCTTTCATTTGAGTGCTTTTGTAACATTGTTCAAGTACTTTTTTGTAAACGTTGTCATAAAAACTGTTTATGAAGTCTGACCAAAATTCTAATAGTGTCATAACAAAGGTTATTTTATCCTTTATCTAACGCACTTTGGACCACCTCAATTGGTTGCATGGTTTGGTTGCTGGCTCACAGACAACAGGATGGCCCCAGCAAAAATGTCATTTTTCCGAGGCACCTTTCGAGTTTAATGACGTCATCATTTTGCATTCCTGGACTTTGGGTCCCAGCATTCCTGAAAGTCACTGAGACCATCTTTCATACAACATAATCCTTATTTTCGTCAGTGCTGTAGTTTTGTTGTGGCAACTCGTCAAAAGTACACAATTTTCATTACATGCCAAACGCATTCAGACCACCCTACTGAAACATAAGATGTTCATCGAATTCATGTCAAAAACAGTAATTTCACAGATTAAACAAGTTAACTTCCCCTTTTTAATGGCTGTTTGGCTGAAACATGTGTTGGTGCACCCCCTTCTGAAGAAGCCATTGCTCGACCTGACAATATTGGCCAACTTTCGGCCTGTATCCAACCTTCCCTGGAAAGGGAAGGTATTGGAGAAGGCTGTGGCATGGTAGCTACATGAGGTTCTGGATGAAGCGGATTATCTGGACTCTTTTCAGTCAGGATTCAGGCCCGGATATGGTACTGAGACTGCATTGGTCACGCTGTTGGATGATCTCTAGTGTGAGAGGGATGGAGGTAATCCATTCATCCTTGCTCTTCTTGACCTCTCAGCGGCTTTTGATAATGTCGACCATGGTATCCTTCTGGAATGGCTCCAAGAATTGGAGATCCAGGGTAATGTGTGGTTTTCCTCATTTCTGAGGGTCTGGATCCAATCGGTGTTGTTGGAGGGTGAGAGGTCCAGCCCTAGGCCTCTCCAATATGGTGTGCTGCAGGGCTCAGGGCTCTCGCCTCTCTTATTCAACATTTACATGAAACATCTGTGGGAGATCATCCGTTCCCACGGGGTGAAGTATCATCAATATGCAGATGATAGTCAGTTATACAAGTCAGCCTGTGGTGATCCAAGAGATGCAGTTGAAGTCCTATCCAAGTGTCTGGAGGCTGTGGGTCAAGGCCCCTGTGTTATCCTGGGAGTTACCATCTTTGGTACTGGATGGGGCTCTTTTGCCTCATACAGACCCTGTGTCTAATTTGGGGGTCATCCTGGACTCACGACTCCTGCTCGATGAGCATGTGGCAGTTGTGGCCAGGAGGGCTTTAGCACAACTTCACGTTATTCCCCCATTACGCCCGCTCCTGGACCGGGACTCCTTGCTTATGGTCACACATGCTCTGGTCACCTCCAGACTAGATTACTGCAATGCACTCTACATGGGGCTGCTCTTAATGACCATTCGGAGGCTGCAACTGGTTCAAATGCAGCTACCCACGTAGTGATGGGGTGTGAGAATTATGCCAATGCACCACCCCTGTTGCAGGAGCTACATTGGCTACCATTGTGCCTCCAGGTGCAATTCAAGGTGCTGGTGATGAGCTTTAAAGCCCTACATGATAGTGGGCCAGGGTACTACTTAAGAGACTGCGTCACCCCAAGGACATCTGCCCATCTAACCAGAGCAGACTGAAGAGGCTCCCTAATGGTGCCATCGGCTAGGGAGGCTTGCCTCTCTAGCACTAGAAGGAGCGCCTTCTAGAAGGAGCGCCCTATGGAACCTCCTGCTGATCGAGCTGCGCCTCCAGGCAGAGTCGCTGACCTTCAGGAAAGATCTGAAAACCTGGCCTGTGCAGCAGGTGTGGGGGGCTGCCAGTCTGGTAGTCCCCTCCTGGCATATATAATGAGGGCCGTCCAGTTTTTAGTTCAATTTTAATTTCTGATTGGGGGAGGGTATTTTAATGGTGTTAATGGTTTTTTAAAGTTTGAGGTTCTTGTTTTATTGTTATGTGATGTTTATATTTGTGAGCTGCCCAGAGTTGCCTTGGCAAGGGGGTGGCAATATAAATTCAGATAAAGAAATAAATAACCAAGATTAGTCTTTTCAGGTTATTTGATTTGTTTCATATCAGAGGACATAAAAAGTTGTTTGTTCCTGTATGAGGATAAAACAATTCTACTTAAAAATAAATAAATTGAAAGCCTTTTGCCCAAGCAAATTTAGCAGAGCAAAAGTAACATATTTGTTATATCTATACCATGTTTGGTACTGATCCAAACTAATTTTCAAAGTTAGTTGTTTTTTTTTTTGCTTGAGTGTCCCTGTTTTTAGCATTGCCTTATAGAACATTGTTTTGCTCTACTCCACAATAACCCAGCTATATTCCTGTGTAGCTATAATACACAAATGTGGTTTATCATTTCCTTCTCCTGGGGGCATCTGAGACTGTTCAGCTGACTCTTCACCACTTATAAAGGCCTATGGTCATAAACAATAAAGTATTGTGGGCAATCCTCCCTGGAGGCACAGTGGGGAATCAAACCCACGAGCTCTTGCCCCTCAGTACGATATCTAAACCAGCTCTCAGTAAGTTTCCAATCTAATAAATATAGCAATAGAAGATGGGGTGTGAACAAGAAAATAAGTTAATTCAGGGATTAATTTTTCGCAGCGTTCTTTAACTGGCTTTCTATTCTTGATCCTGTGTGGTATAACACTTGCTGACAAGAATCCTACTAGCTATTATAATCTTTCTTTGTACAGAATACAGATACAATACAATACAAAGGTACAGACCACACCCGCCATTTGTCAGCAATTTGCTAAGAAATTTAAAAATAAATTCTATTCTTTCAGGTTGACAGTCATGCAGGGAACAAGCAATTTGTTTTTAAAAAATTTGGCTGACTGCAGTGACTTAGTGGTTAAGCTTGATGACTGGAAGGTCAGCAGGTGAACAGTTCCAGACCCGAGTGTTTCATAACAGAATGAGCTCCCGTCTCTGTACCAGCTCCTGCTAACCTAGCAGTTTGAAAGCAAGAAATTGCAAGTAGATAAATAGGTACCACTTTGGTGGGAAGGTAACAGCATTCTGTGCACTCCAGTGTTGAGGCACGCCTGCCACATGCCCATGGAAACGTCTGCAGACACAGACAGCGCTGGCTCTTTGTCTATAAACTAAGATGAGCACCGAACTCTAGAGTTGGCTATGGCTGGCTCTCAAGCAAGGGCGACCTTAACTTTAACCTTTACATGGAAGACAAATGCATACAGAAAGGTTTTTAAGATAAGGAACTGAGATAACAAATAAAGATACAAAGGAGATGCTGATCCATTATGTGATTTATCTTTGGTGGTCTGCTGTTTCTTAGCCAAGAAACTGCAATGATTTTTGGGCTAGTCTGAAAGTGCAGTCAGGTAACCGAGGGAGGGGGCACACACAATCTGTTATGATCATCTTGTTTTAAACCTATCTCTCTCTCAAACACTTTTTGTCTTCTATTGATTTATTCATCTATCACAAATCTACAAGCTTCCTTCTTTGCAAATAGGAACTGATCACTTCCACCAGACTGCTATGAAACTTTAAGCAAAGCAGGTAAGACCACCTTTTTTTAACGGTTGGCCCTTTAGAGAATGCACATGCATCAGGTTTTTCTAGTTCTGGAAAGTCACAGCTGTTTCTCAATTTACAATTAATTATTACTATCTCAGGAAGTCTGGGGGAAAAACAGTATTGTGTTTCAAGAAAGCCTTGAAAAAGGTTCTCTGGGCATTATTTCAGTATAGACACTCCTGGGAAAAACATAGATAATTTTAATTCTCTCTCTCTCTCTCTCTCTCTCGTAAGTAGTAAAGACAGGACTATACTCACATAGAAACATGCACAGACAGAAAGAAAAACTGAGAGAGGGGGAAAGAATGTATATTGTTCAGAATTATTAAAATAAAAAGCAGAAACAATCAAGAACATGTATGAGAAATTGGTCTTTAGTGTGCAAGCCCTGAAAAAGACGGGTGTTTCTTCCAGGAAAGACTGGGTGAAAGAATCGCACCCTTTTTATCATGGAAATATTATTTAGAGAAAAGCATCCAGTATATGTAACACCATATTCTGGGCACGGAGACATGATTTCAACTTTTCAACATCTACAATAAGAATACTTTAAGTGAAATATTTAAATATATATGCTTGCAAATTTTAGACAGTATACTATGAATTGAAACAAATACCCTGGGGCGAAAGCCAATTTTAATCCCAGCCAGGGATTACATCAATGTTGAACAGTAATACTGTTCATTTAATTGGGTCTATTCTAGTTGCAATAAAGTTGGATTTATTCTTCTGCTCCCCGCCTTATACACAGATGCTGCCAGATGCAACTAGTTCCTCAAACAGCTTCAGTAGCTTGCAGCACCATATATTATGTTTTATGACTACATCAATTGTATTCCTTTTTAGAAATTATTTGGCCCCAATGATGCATTCTCTGGTCTGGTCCCAGTCAGAGGAATGCTAAGTATTGTACTAGCAGCTGCCTTCAAAGATAATGCATAAATTGCAGGCATCAATGTTCTGAAGACTGCAGCTCTCAGACATTACAATTGGTTGAAAATGCAACAGCCAGAGGTGCTGACTGGAATTGTCCACCTAAACAAAGTTGAGATATAAAGTTAGACTATTCTACCAGCCTTTGGTGGAAGGTTACTTGCTTCTTCCCTAAACTCTCCCCATTCTGCTCTCCTTCTGTTTCAGGTCATTTTAGGTTTTAAACTTGCATAGAGGAACAGGATTTTTTAAATTAATTGTTTGTTAACCACTCCAAAAGCCATTTAGGCTAAGGAATTGATTGCACAACATTAAAAAAAGCCCTGTTCCCCTGGAGGCTGCAGCAAGCCAGAACATCGGGATTCGAATCCTGATGTTTTGGCTTGCTGCACTGCCTCGAGAGGTGGGGGAACTTTGGAAACAGCTTGGATCAGGTCCCCCAACCTGCCCAGAGTCAGCATGATTGCTTCAAAGTTAGTGGTTTGAATTCCAGTCTGGGAAATTAATATGGAACGTGGGAGAAGATTCTTGATCCAGTTTTGAAACCAGGCTCAATTCTTGAATCAGAAGCAGCCTTAAGCTCTCCATAGGGGCCAAGGCAAGCAAAGATGCCAGTCACCCAAAATATTGATGGCAACACTGGCTCCCCTCCCACAGCAGTGGGAAGCAGGGCTCCCAACCAGATGCCGAGAGCATAGGTGCAGAGTTGTGTAGGCAACAAAAAATAGATGACAAAGTGTTGGCAGTTCCATATATGCTTAATTCTGAGGGCCCTCAGAACCATGCACTGGTAAGTTGGCAAAAATCTATGTCAGGCTATGAGCAATTTTCTAAGCCACTCTGCTTTAGAAACAAGGACCTCCTTCAGAGCAGCAGGAGACATTCTAGGGCAGGGGTGCCCAAACTTTTTGGGCCATGGGCCGATCATGTGGTTCAGGGAGCTGGTCACTAAGGCCCGGGAGCTGGGTACAGCCCCCGACGCCAATTCATCCAGCCCCTGAAGCCCTCGTCGCTCCTGGAAGCAGAAGTAAAATGCGCCCGTACAGGTGTGTTTTACTTCCGCTTCCAGGAGTGACAAGGGCTTCGTGGGCCGGATGAATCGGCATCGGGGGCCACACCCGGCCCCCGGCCCTTAGTTTGGGCACCAATGTTCTAGGGTAAAGAAAGGGGTAACTGATTGTGTTGGCACTCTACAATCTGCTTATCCTTCCTAACATTAGGGCTGGCATTGTCTTGAATAATAAAGCTATCATAAATCAGGTTTTCCTCCTCTATTCCAAAAACAGTTCATAAATGGACCAGGCCCTCTTTGTCTCCCTTTCATTTGTGTCTCAATATGGCAGAAGGCAATGGTTCTTCTGCCTTATCTACAGTAGGTGACACTTTTCGGCAGGTTACAACAGATTGCTCTGTGGGCTTCTAGCAACTGCAGATTACACTTTGTTTACTTTAGTGTCCACACATCTTTTATTTAGCCATGATTATTTTATAACATGTGAACTCAGTCTACAGAAGCTCAAATGGAAAATATCATGGGAAAAGTTAGGGCACTGTTCAAAATAAAACTTCATTTCCATACTTGAGATCAATCAGTCACCCAGTCACTCACTCAATACTTGAGATCTAGTTTGTCAGCATGTAGTTATTATCAATCTCTAATATATTCCACTGGCTATTGTTACTATATCGTTACTATATCGATATATTTATCTATTAAATGGAAAGAATCATATACTAGAAAATAAGTCATAGAAGAAGTCAGGGCAGGTTGAGGACTTTGCCGCCCCTCCCCATGAGCCGACACCAACATATTGTATTGTAATGTATTTTTTGTAAGCCGCCCTGAGTCGCCACGCGAGTGGGCGGCAATATAAATCTGAACTAATAAATAAATAAATAAATAATAAATATGTAGTAAATCTTAATGTGAATTATTGTTAGTCTAGAATAACTAAACTGATATGAGCAGCTGAATATGTGGCTCAGTGCTAAGGCTAAATATATGCTGGACCTTTAATTCAAGGAGCATATTGCTGTGGCCATATACCTGCACATTATATATAGCAAATATCTATGCCAACATAGCACAAAACTTGAGATTTGATATACATATGGAAAAGATTATGACTAGGTGCAAAAGAAGATACAAAATATATTAGATCCAGTTTTGAGACCAACCTGTTCTGAAAAAACATTTTGAAGATCAAACATCATATCAATTTCCTACTTAACTTACTTTCTTTTTAAATAATACAACAAACTAGGACCAGGTGACTGACAGATGTCAACTCCAGTCCATCAACAAAAGTAACATAGGCAACATTCTACATACAAGTAATACCTTGGATAACGTTTACCTCGGATAACGCTAAAATCGCATAACATTAAGTAATCGGGGGAGGGGGAGAATTGCATCAAATAACGTTAAGATCCTATGGGATGCATCGAATAACAACCGCTAAAGCCTGTGCGGTTACAATGTATCTCTATGGAGCTTTAACGTTATCCGATGCATCCCATAGGCTTTTAACATGCATCGGATAACACTAAAAATTGGATAACACCAAGACTTGTGGAATCAAGTTTTAGCGTTATCTGAGGTTTTACTCAGTGGAACCTCGGTTAATGTAAACATTGCATAATGAAAGGAAATCCATAGAAAATAGTGACTTGGTTTACAGAATTTTCCCCTGGAACAGATTAATTGGTTTTCAATGCATTCCTATGGGAAACCGCTTTTCGGTTAACGTATTTTGGTTTTCAATGCATTCCTATGGAAAATTAGTTTTAAGTAATTTTTGTTGCATAAAATGTCCAGGAGAATGCATTAATTCCATTAACCAAGGTCTCACTGTACTCTGTGACATCCACAATATGCAACAACTCACCTGAAATATGAGTTTACAAAGTCTGTTCTAATGTAGATCACAACTGCATTTTTTTAAATAAATGCTTATGCCTTAAGTTTGAACCAAACAATTTACTTTCCTCTCTATTGTCAACTGACAGAAGAACTCAGGGAGGCCAACAAACGGTGTTTGCTTCTCCACGGAGATTTTACTTGGTTGGGAGAAGTCATTCACTGACAAATGTCCTACATAGCTACATGAAATTTATACATTGCACTTGTTCCCAGGGCCGTGTTCATTCCAAATAAAGGGCACACGGGGTTATCAGGCAGGACTGTGTGAACCTAGGAAGTAAATCTGCAGGAAGCAACTGAGATACTTGGTGTAGCTGTCAAGTAAAGAGTTGTAAAGTGATGAAAGAAAAAGAAAAAAACTCATGCACAGCAACAACAATTGCTTCATTAATAAAGAGACAGGTCTACCATTAGAGAAATTGACTAATAAGTTTTCTTTGATAACTCCTCCCAACATCTAGTCACATTTTTAAAATAAATAAAAATGACCTAATTGATTTGCACATTTTACAAGATTTGTTCTAACATCAAACATCTATTTACTGTAGCTTATAATCATGTTTGATCAGCTCTCATAGTCAAAGGTCCTTGAAGTCATGTTTGATTAGCTCATACAATCCTAGGATTTTGAAATTAAATACAGTGCTGCAGAAATCAGTGTGATGTCACAGATAATCCTCTTAGGTCATCAAACAGCTTAACCCATAATTCTGAAAATGATGGAAAAGCATCCACTTCTAGTTCAAAATTTCTCATTATTTCTTCCAATGAATATTACGTACTTTCCTACTACTGCAACAATGGCATGGCTTTTAATAACTCTTCTGTGTTCAGAGAGCATGAGTGTATAGCCAACAAATGAACACTTAAAAGCATACTTCTATGGTACTGAAAGGACTGTACATACAGTAGTCTGCGTATCTTGTTATCAAGCATCTACCATGTATGACACATTTTCTGCATGAAACGTACACATAAATTTCCTAAACTACCGTAATTTTATAAATTAAATGCACACAGGAAAAGGGGGCATTTTAAGAAATGGAAGTATTTATTTTTTCCCCCTACACTTTATCTTGAATTTTATAAGCTCTAAAAGATCAGTTAGAGAAACTGAAAGTCACACTGCCTAGAAAAAAAAAAGCACCAATGCAGCAAATTGAGCTGATTTCCTGTTAGTTTTGTTGTAGGCAAATCAAGTGGAAAATGAGCAATTTTTAAATGGATCCCTCTAGGGCCAATGCCCCAGAAACTTATGGAAATTAAAATTTGTAAGTACAGTAAAAGACTTAAAGTACAAGAAGCATTAAGTACCAACATGTCTCCTTGTGAGTCTTAGATTGAGTCTCAAATCACTGAACTCATTTCAGAATGTTCCTTTATAACCTTTACATCAAAAGGGTATTATATTACCTAATATTATTAAGGATTATAAACCTGGACCTAGAACATTATCAGACAGTATTTCATTAATATTTGTGCCTTTTTTCAAAAATATCTTGTTACGAACGAAAAACGCTGTTCAATACTTTGCATAATATAAAACTCAGTGCACCTTACTGCTTAGTTTAATTGACTGTGCTGGATAAAAGACTATGTGAAGTTTTATCTCAATTTCTCTCGTTCTTAAATAAAAGCTGAAGTCAAAACAGTGCTTATTATAACCATACCAATGAGATCTTTTATATTAAAGTAGTGGCCAAGCAAGCCTTGAAGCAAGATAATTACCGAACAATGATATTTTGGATTTTTAATTAAATTATTAAGAAAAGCATAAGATGATCAAAAGAGACCTACCGCTCTTCTTTTTCCTCTCTTTACTGCTTTTTCAGTTACTATAGGCCCATATAAACACCAGCATGACTTACGTTGTGAATGTTAAAAATAGTGTCAAATACAGAGTCAATAATACATCCAGTTTTGAGTCATAGGAGACTCTATAGCAGTGTCTCCCAATCTTTGGTTTTGGGACTTCAATTCCCAGAAGCCTAAGTCAGTATATTGGTTGATCAGTGCTTTGGGGAATTGACTTAAGCTTCTGGGAATTGCAGTCCAAAAACCAAAGATTGGGGAACACTGAGCTAGACCTTTTGTGAGGTAGTCATGACCTTGCAAAACAACCTCACTTTCTCAAAGTTAATAAAAACCTACCACGATCCAAAATATAAGCTAGCCCTTTCCTACCTTTCTTGCAGCAGTTCTTACCTTTTTGTTGTTTTCTTTAATATCTTGAGGATTCAGGGACTTGTAGTCACTGAGGGAGAAAATGGCACAGTGGGTGTGTAAAGCATTAGATAAAAGCATCAGTTTTAAAAAAAAACAAAAAAACAAACAAACCAGTATCTTTTTAAAAATTCAACATAAAAACAGAATCATACAATAACTAGCAATTTCACAGCAATCCGATCAGCAAAACTAATAGTGTGGAAAATTAAAAGAATAAATACATAAATATAAATATATAGATTGCATGTTTCATTGCCTGAAGCTTTCCATCTAAAACAGAAGTTAAGGCTGAGACCTGAGGCTAGCTTTGACAACCAAATCTGCCATGAGGTAATTTCTTCTTGTCAGTGTACAAAAGAGCTACAGGCTTATTTGTCTCATCTCATTTCAATACCAGCACTATTTTCATAATCATCTTGAAGTCAGTTCTCCATATAAGATTAAAGAGAGAGAAATCATACACACTAAAATTATGTGGGAAATGGTTTTAGAAGAAGCAACAAGAAGGACATTAGGTGTGGGCCCTTGTACATTTTTATCCTACTCTATAGGAAGCATATGAACAGCATTAAAAAAAAAGGTCAGAAATGAAACAGTAAAAGACACAAATAAATAAATAAATAAATATTTTATTTATTAAATGCCATGTTTGCACAAGAGTAAGAGGAAGCATCAAGACAGTACACTCCTACTTACATTAGGTCAGGCCTAAAGTGGTGTAATATTGCACAGAAGGATAATCCATTTCTCCAAGATGTGGTGAAATTGGTGATTTTTACTCCCCTATAATTTTTTGTAACTTCTCTGCACCAAGCAAGCAGTGACTGACTAGCATTTGGCTTCTTCCCCAAAACAGGACTTGGGATTGGGCTCGGCTGAAAAGAAAGAAAAAAGGAGGGGGGGGGGCATTTTAAAAAATGAAAAAAATAATAAAATTTACCTTAATTGATCCAACAAGAGGATCTGTACCTTTTGATGTCAGTTTAGGTCTTTCAAAGTTGTCAGTTAACATCCATTGGAATGAGGAAAGCACATTAATCTACAGACATAGCCTTTGGCCCTTGTCTCAGAAGGATGTACACAGATTCCAATTTTATATATGAATACAGGGCAATTATGCTTCTAGAAATACAAACACATAATGTTTAAAGGATCTAACGCACATGACTGCATGCTCTCCAGTTAGGTTACACAACTTTACAAAGGTTATCTAAAAATTCATACACGTATAAGGCGTCAACACACAAGCTTTTCATACTTGATGAAAACAAAATTCTGATTATCCAACAGCAAAGTCTCCCACTGTCAAATCTGATCGTTGATTGCAATTTACCACTCAATCATAAGAGATTTAAATCAGAATGTAAGTTACCATATTATGAAAATTAATGACTACACAAACATAATCTGGAAGGCTCATAACAATAGTTGTCAGAGACATTATTATCTCTTGTTTGTTTTCTACATTTTTCAATATAAAACCTCCTCTACAAATCACATAAAACCTTTCTTTTTTTTAAGCTTGGAAGTACTTTTCACAAGTTAAACAAGGAAAGCTTTCTAGGCATTCAAAGTGAAACTCTCAGACATTGTGAAAAGGGAAAATATTCATTCATGAACATTAACATTACAATTTGGCTTTGGGAGAGGAAATCTATACATGTAAGACCATGAATATGAAATGCACATGACCATAAAGTACACGTTTTTCTTAAAGTTCCTCAATAAAGTTCCTCAATAGCACTTCTTTACAACAACAGCAGAAAAGGAGAATCCCAGCTGATTCTTTGGAAGACCAATGATGCCCCCACTTGACTGAAGTATGCTAGTGCCTAGCAATTAGAACTGTCATCTTCATAAATATCCTGATTTATGCTTTTTGGTGCTTGTAAGGCAGCATGCTTACAGTCATGGTAACAGAAATAGATATAGGTAATTTATCATACTTATTGACTGCTAGACTAATAAACTGTGATTATACAAGCAAACCCACAGATAAAGGAGAACGATACTATCTGGTTCATATACCCTTCAGCAGCAGAGACACACACGGTGCCAAACGCTCTGCGAAGCCTGTTCCAATGCCTAAAATTATAATTAAATTATACAGTAATGATGGATGCTTACAGGCAAGAAACAGTTTAACCAGATGAGGACTGTAAGGATTCTTTATCGACAGGTGCTTTGTACAGCTAGGATAGTTGCAGATAGTCATAAGTAAGCAAGAAGCAATGAAGACAGGTTAAAACCTGAAATATGTTGTATTCTCTATTTCTTAAATTTGCCTGGCTCTCAAGAATATCAAGACTGTGCACATGTTCCTCAACCTTCTTTATCCATAAAAGGTGCCTATTCTCAAGATACTCCAGAGTGACAAGGAGTTAGAGACCATGACAGGTGGCAGGAAATAGAGGAGACTGGTACCAAGATGGTAAAGGGCAGCTACCCTTCAACAAATGGTAGCAACTTGCTACTTGCACCACAGACGCCTGCCCTGTGCTTTTTAAGCTAGTGTGTCTGCTCCCAGGTATAGCGGAGCATGTTGCTCTGGATCCAGTAACAAAATAAAATCCAGTTGCCAGGCTGATTGGTTTCTAGATGGGGAACGATGGCTGGATGGCAGCAACACCATACTATGCTGACCCGCCTGGGCAGGCATGGTTGCCACACAGTGGCATTACACAGAGAGTCTTCTTCAGGGATAGTCCGGAAACAGCAGGCAGGTCAGGGTTTAGGCAGGCAGTATGGAGTCAACCAGGACATCGATCTTCGCACGAGAGTTGTACCAACACTGGCAGGCTGCAAGAAGCTTGTTTATAAGCCTCCCAGCTAATCAGTATCAGCTGGGAGCCTTCTTTGGTGCTTCGCCCTAGCCTGCCTGCGTTTCAGGTGTAGCTGTTTCCTGGACTCTCCCTGACTGAGGGCTGATCAGAGCCAGACTTCTGATCTGACAACATAAAATCCTGTCTAAAATTAATATTAAAAGAGATTAAAACTCAGCAAAGTTAAAAGATTTAAAAATTCATACATAGAGTGAGGGAGGGGTCAGATGAGCCAACAAGCTGACACCACTGTCTGACCCAAACCCCATACCTGTCCTGCCAGCCTGGTTTTAACCCCCTTCCTAAAGGGCAGCAACTTCGACTAGAGACGTAGCTCAATTGGCAGGAAGTTCCATAGGGCCGGGGCAGATACAGAGAAGGCCCTCCTCCTAGTGCTAGAGAGGTGCGCCTCTCTAGCCAATGGTACAACCAGAGAGCCTCTCTGGTCCACTCTGGTGGGATGGACAGATGTTCTTAGTTTGCTGCGGTTTACAACGTCAAATCCTATGGAACTGCCATCCCAGTTTACAGATTTTAATGGTTCCACCCCCAGTTTACAATGATTAATTTAGGACCTTTTTTATTTTTCAATGCATCCCTATGGATGTTTTGGTTTACAATTTTCAGGTTACAACGAGGGTGTTGGATGGACCTCCGTCATAACCTAGGGATTTACTGTATATCACACTATCCCCATAGTGGTTGGGCTGAGGTATTGTAGTCAACACTCCATTCATGATCTGAATTCAATCCCGACAAGCACGCTCAGCCTTCTACCCTCCTGTGGCCTGTAAATTAAGCATGCAACATGTTGGGGGCAAAAATGCTAATTACATTGTGAGCTGCCCAGAAAATGCTTTATGAGGTGCTGTATAAGTGTAATTGCTATTTTAAAACAGGACTAGGGCTGTGAAGTACTGTGAGAGATAGTACTTATTAGGATACAGTAGATAAATCTCTACTAACAAGGCTATGATGTTCTATTTGATTTGCTTTTAGCTGTTTTTCAAATGACTCACTCACAGCAGAACCATTCTCTTAATTGCAGGTGCTGAACATAAAGTGAATAATTACTTCATTTGATAACTAAATTTAAGGGGAGGGAGAATAAGACAACAAAGCATTTAGATCAGCATTCCCGTAGGTATTTATAATGTGTCTATAAATTAACATTCTTCTATCTGAAAAATGTAAAGGCAGACTTTCCTACAGACCAAACGCAGGATTTCAAATTGTAAAACCACTCAGCATACAAAAAAGAAATTGCTTTCTTCCTATATCAAGTTCCATCTATTAACGTCAGTGCTGTTTTCTGGAGTTTGTACCTTGGATACAACAAGAAAAAAGACCCAAAGTTTGCTGTACATGTGATATCTCTAATAAATTTCTCTGGCAAAACCATAAGGGACAAGTAAAACTGTTTTGTTAATAAATATTCCACATCCTCAAATGTAGCAAATGAACCAATGTAGCAGTAGCATAGCCTATTGAGTAAAGCAACTCTTACACATTGTCTAAAACCTTCTCTAAAACATTTGCATATGTTTAGAAAGATGCAATACAATGCACACACGACAGCTGGTGACAGGAAATGCAATAAATTGTATGATTCAAACAGAACAACAGAATGATTTGTGAAGATATGAAAACGAGAATGGATACTGGCAGTTCTGATATGCCACCAGGTCATTGTAAGAGTGACTGACAGATAACACAGTTAATGTATGACATCCCAGAAGTTTAGCATTCACCCTGGATTTCGCGGACCATTATTTAAGCAGGCAGTAGGTAAACATCACCCCAAAATGGAAGGAATGAAAAAGCATTTCATATGTCAATAACATTACATTCTAACTGTAGTAGTTACTTTAAACCAGAGGTGGGCAAACTTCAGTCCTTTAATTATTGTTGTACTGTTAATTCCTATCAGCTTTACCCAGCTGAAGAATACTGACAACTGCAGTCCGGGAACATTTGGTGGATGCCGCTTTGTCCATCCTAGGCTTAAACTGAGGTTTATGATCCTGGCTTCTTGTGAAATTACATTAGAAATTAACTAGGATCTTCCAAATTAATATTGTATGGAGGGATTTTTAAGTTGATTTAAACTAATTAGCCAAGTGTGTCTGATCTCTTTAGTGCAAGGTTTCTCAATGTTTCCACACCATGGTTGGACCACGCCCACTCAGACAGCTGAGTGGGCTGGAAACACGGGTTTCCCCTGCCGTAAATATGGCCATAAACTGTGGCAGGTGTGTTTGCTCATGCACCTCCCTTCCGCTTCCTGGGGTCATTGCCACATTTGCGTATGTGCATCCCTTCTGCTTCTGTACAGGCACGTTTTACTTCCGCTTCTGGGAGTGACGAGGACAGCACGGGCTGGATGAATCACAGTAAACCCATTTGTGTGGACTCACAGGGTGCTTGGGCTTCTGGGAATTGAAGTCCAAGAACATCTGGAGTGCCAAGGTTCGCCATCATGGTCCTAGACCTTATTGTAATATCCAGCCGCTACTACCATGCCACGTGAACCACCTGTTCCCATCAACACCTTAGGACAGAATGGAGAGGTATGAGTGATTTTTCTTCCGTCCCACAGAGTGAGAGAGACAAAAGCAAGCTGGGCAGATTTCAAGTCCAGAGGTTTCATATCATGCTCCTCTTTTTGTCAGGGACTAGCTGGGGAATTTCTGACTAGAGGCACCAGGATATTTTTACATTCTGGTATACTGGCATGCCAGAGTTAAAAGATTTAGGGATGCTAGCATGTTAGCCTCAGAAGCAAGTCAGAGCAGTGCAGAACAAAGTGGATTTTGCTTTATTTCATTTGCTATGAAACAATTGCAAACTATTAAAAAGTGGAAGTTATTCTACATGCAAAAGTATGTAAGAGGGTTTTTTTTAAAAAAAAAATTAGGTTATTTTGAAGGCATCCTAACAATTAGAGTCTCTTAACTGATCTAATAAACTTTCATAAGTTATTTAATAGCTACAACTATTACTTAACAGGATAATCCTGACTTTAAATTAGTAACTGTTCTTTCAAAAAAGACGTATCTGTATAATTATTTTATTTAAGCACCAAGGTTTTATGTGAATGCTTTTTTAAAAAGAATCCATATTTGTACAATCCCTACTGCTAACTCACTTCCCCACGCATCAGAATACTAAATGAATTAATATACTTGTATATATGTTTTATGTCTTCTGCAGTGCTCATAATTAAATTTTATGTGCAAGGAGGAATAAACAAAACTAATACACCATAATTTTAAAATGCCAATGCTACAGATAATATATTAATAAGGCAACAGTCTTGTGCACAGCTCAGAGCAAGGTTACTGCAGTTTAAGATGACTCATGTGCCATAAACCAGAAGTGGCCAACCTTGGTGCTCCAGCCGATCTTGGACTTCAATTGCCAGAAGCCCAAGTCAGCACACCTGCGGATCAGAGGGGCTTCTGGGAACTGAAGTCCAAGAAAAGTTGGAGCATCAATGTTGGAAACCCCTGCCATAGACAAATCTCTACTGTTCGCTACAATAAAGTCCAGCCTGTGTAGATGCCTGCTATGCTATTTCAGTGGCCCTGGCTTCAAGGTCAGCAGGCAATCATGGTGGACATTGCTGTAATTGAAAGCATACTGGGGGCTCAGTGGAGCCCTGTGGTCATTTAAAAAAAAAAAATCAGTCCATGGCAGAAAGATATTACTTTGGCAGTATCTGGGGAAGAAAAAGGGAAAGTGCAATCAGATGCCTGCACTAACCATTCAACTTTCTCGTATCATGACAAATTGGTAGAACTGTGTCACGAAATAAGGTTTTTTTTAAAAAAGAAGCTTTGTCAGTCCTTCTGCTGGGGAACCTTGAAGATTAATGAGGCTACATGGGTTCAAGAACAGGCTCCGGCCCAGGTCCTTGCATGTACATTATGAGCAGAGCTCGGAAGTAAAGTGTTACTTGTAACACATTCCTTTCCCAGTGGTATTAAGGGGAGTGAGGGCACAACTTTACCTGAAAAACAAGCAAACCTCAAAATGGTAGATAATGTCATTACCTTTTCTTTTAACATAATCAATAGTGTCCAGTTCTTAGTTCAGATATATTGCTTTGTGGGGAAATCATTTTGAGGGATTTGGGGCATTTTTATATACTTCATAAAATTGACATACAGTAATACCTCGATAACGTTTACCTCGGATAACACTAAAATCGCATAACGTTAAGTAATCTGGGGAGGAGAATTGGATCGAATAACGTTAAGGTCCTATGGGATGCATCGGATAACAACCGCTAAAGCCTGTGCGGTTACAATGTATCTCTATGGAGCTTTAACGTTATCCGATCCATCCCATAGGATTTTAATATGCATCGGATAACACTAAAAATCGGATAACACCAAGACTTGTGGAACCAAGTCTTAGCGTTATCCCAGGTATTACTGTATAATGAATTAATAAACAGAGAACAATGTTAATAAGTTACTTTACAAAAACATGAAGAAACAACACACAACATATACATAATAATAACAATTCAACTAGGAAAAGTTGAGAAGTTTCCCTTTACTATTTTAACACAATTTTCCATAGTTGGAACTTGAATTGTTGCTATTATTAAGTATATGTTGTGTACTGTTTCTTCTTGCCAGTGGATGTGACATTTTCCCTCCCTTCTGCTCCTGGGGTCAAGTGAGGTCTAATTATGCAAACAGTTAATGCTCTGAGCTACTCCTGTGGTGGAGGGTCGGTGAAAAGATTCCTATTGATAGTTCCAATGTAGGAACAAAAGATATAAAGGTGACCAGTTAATTCTATCCTGTGAAAGTGCAAGGAATGAGTTTGGGAACAAGGAATGCGACCCTTAGTTGATTTGCACTTGTGAACTACAGACTGACTCCACTGCAGAAGTTCATGCAGTTTGTCCAAACCTTTTGCTCCATTACCTCAGGTGGTGAGTAGTAAAGCATGGGGGAGGACAGGCAGTTGTTGCTGTTTAATTATGAAGGATGATTCAACTATTACTATCTGCAGAATCCAACAGTTAACATCTTTCCTGCAAACACATACATGTGTTCTTCCCTATAAATTGGCTAAGTGCCTGGTTTAACAGGTTTGCCACCTTTTGTCCAAGAACGTTTCCTGCACATGTTCTTTAGATTGTTGCCTGGACTTGTAAAGCACTTTTTGTAAACAGCGCAACGATGGCTGATAAACGAAAAGACCTTGTAAGATATCAATGATTTGTTGTAATCTGCATACAGTGGACTCTCTAATTTCAGAAAGCATAAACAATGAATGAGATTCTGAACCTGGTGCATCAAAGTCAGTCTCTCTACTTCAAGAGAACTAACTACCTTCTAGATAAGTGGCCAGGGGCAGGCTACTTGATTTAATTATCAAAATTGTGGTATGAATATATATTAGTACTGTTTAAGAAAAGGACATGTGCATCAAAAAGACATACTGTATATACTCAACTATAAGTCGTCCAAATATAAGTCGAGGTACTTAATTTGGACCTCTAAAACTAGGGAAATAGATTGACCCAAGTATAAGTCAGGGTGGAACATGGAGGAGCTGCTAGTGAGTTTCAATAATTAAAATACATGAAAATATGGTAAAATTAATTAATTTAGACATTTGTGTGGGTATGTTTTTGAATTTTTACAGTAGTGTTAGTGCTTTTTTCTTCTTTATGTTTGAATTTACATCACCATGGTTTTGGGACCCTCGGGATTATTGACCTGAGTATAAGTCGAGTCCCCTTTTTTGATCTCATTTTGGGGGCTAAAAAACTAGACTTATACTTGAGTATATACTGTAGTCAGAATGTTGTGACCATTATTTCTGAATGAATGAACTTTTATACCCACCTATTTAGAATTATTTGCAAGAGCAAATGTTGTGTCTTTTAGGTCATTATACAGTAGTATTCTAACAACCTCACTTTTCCTTAAAAAAAATTAAACAGTCATTTTTTTTAACAAATTAACAAATCAATCTGATGTTCTTTAATGTCATACAAGTACTTACTAGCTACCACAAAATGGTTAAAAGACTGTCAAAATATTTTACAGTTCAATTATAATTATCCTCCAAGTCTAAGCATGTGTAGGGTGTGGGCGTTAGCCACATCATAGGTGTTGTAAACCCAATACTTAGTAGTGATTCTTTCTTCCTGCAGTGTTTCAATTCATGTGTGTAAAATTACTACATAAATGCTGAATATCTTGAATGCAAATGCACTTTAAAGTATACATTATTCCAGACATAAATTTGGAATATTTCATCTTAGTCAATCAATCAATTTCTTTATTAATATGGCCTACGACCATCCCAGAATAACAAAAGATAAATTTTAAAATTTAAATACTTAAAATGTAGTTAAAATGTACTATTTAAAAACATATCCATTCAAAGTTAAAATAAATAGAATCAGGGCTGTAGCCAGGGTGGGTTCGGCCCACCCTGAATTAGCACTTTGCCCACCCTGGCAAAGTGTGGTTTCCCATAGGAATGCACTGAAAAGAGACTTTGTTGACCATCCTGAAAAAATATTCGCCCACCCACATCTAGAATCCTGGCTATGGTCCTGAATAGAATAAAATCATTATTTAAAATTAATGCTATGGCAACTGCTGCTGCAATATAGCATTAGTGGCTTGTGCCACTGAGGGGCCTGCCAGAACTGTTCTTCTAATCCTGATTGCTATAGAACCAAACTTGATAGTATTGCAGGTAAAAATGTGACTTTTGTCAGACAGCGGCCAGTGAGCACAAGTGCTGTTGGATCGACTGGAATGTTTGCAGAGGAGCAGGGATATGAGTCTATTTTGAATATCCCTATAAAAAGGACAGATGCATAAACACATCCTATAGTTCCAGTTTCTCCTGTATCACAGGGGCACAGTCTCTCCAAAACTGCAGAAGGGCGGTCATGACAGCAGACCAACGTGAATGCCCTTCGGTGGCTGGGTGTCTCAAGTTGTGACAGATACAGAGCCGGGGAGATGATGTGTCTTTGGAACTCTGAAGCCGAAATAGTTGGAACTCTGGCTAGGTCAGTTTGCATGTTATTTTCCATGCTGATTGAACGCTGTCCAGTGTAATTAGACAAACCAGGCTGTTGGCTTTTTATTTCTTATTCTGGACTGGTTTCCAGCCTTCTCCACTGTTTTTAAGTGAGTCTACTTTTTCATTTTGTCTACTGCTCATTTCTCTAACTCAAGGGTGCCCAAACCTTTCGGGCCACGGGCAGGTCATGTGGTTCACAGGGCTGGTCACTGCAGCCTCAGGGCCAGATCTGGCCCTATGGGCCATAGTTTGGGCACCCCTGCTCTAACTCCTCTGGTACACAGGAATGCTTCACAGAGCCCAAACATTTGTTGAGAGGAAGATGCTGTCAGTAATTTGCCTTCATAATAAAATATTATTTAACAGGGAAGGCCTCAACAACATCATAATCTCTCTGCTTGATCCTGTTAGTTCTATGAGTGGTTGGAATATCTTCCTTTTTACAAATGTTTCTGTGGAGACCTCTTTCCACATGCAGCTGGTAGCTCCCCTATAGTACAGATTTTCTGTGCATCCTAGCAACCATAACATTTGTACTTTAGCTTGGTAGCTAGTGAATTTTGTTGTGATTCTCTTTTGCATGGTCTGCATCTTACCCTGTTGGTCCATGTTTGAATGCATACAAGTTCCTGTATAATATTATGTTCTTTTTGCAACTCCAGAAAATCTCTTAAGTGCAAAATTTGGCATCATTTTGATTGTTCATGTCTTTCAGTTTCTCCTGGATAGCAAACATTACAATATGAAAAAAGATTCTCTTTTTATCCACTGGTACAAGTACTGCCTACCAGTAATTCCATTCTCAATTTTTATTTCAAACATAAAATCTTTTCCAACTTTACCTCCTTTGCCATTATTTTTCTGCTGAATTAGTGCAATTTTCCTGTTTTTGAGAAGCTTTGATCTCCCCTGTTGCCTATGTCTTTACTTTTAAAATAAGTTGTTAGCTCACTGTTAATAGGATACTCTGTTAAATTTTTTTCTCAGCTCAGTTTTAATTTGTTGATTATATATGGTCATGTGCTTTTGTTTCTATAAATGGATTGCAGAACTAACCTACAGTAATCAACAGCAAACATATCAGAGATGGATATAGCAAAAATGTTGTACAGTAAAACCTCGCACAAAGAGCGCCTTGCTCAGAGACTAACTCGCTTAAAGAGCAGAATTTTTTTCTGAATGATTGCCTCGCTTAACAACTAAAACCAACCAAAAACTTGCTTAACAATTAAATCGGGGACCCTACCCCACCAGAAGTCACAATTGGTCACTTACAATGGTGTTTCGCTTAAAGAGTAATCCCATGGAACACATTATGCTCTTTAAGCGAGGTACCACTGTACCATAGAGTCAATCTAGACAATATGTTAGACATCTATGTTCGAAGTGACGTGCTGAAAGTAATTTGTTTATCATAGAACGTGCTTTCACTCAGCCCCATATCTTCCTTCTAGTGAGCTCCCATGATTGGTTATGGAAGGTAAACATGGGCTTAATTTGCAAGTCTGATTGACCAATCCCTGTCTCTAAGAAAATCACATTTTGGGATGATAAAGAGGCTGTAATATTCTGAAATATGCCATCTTCTATTCCGATTTTGTATATAAGATTCTGCGTTTAATAAGTTACTATCTAGAGTGCAAATGGACAGCCTTGAATTTCTAAGAGTTGGATGCTTTTGAAGATGCGTTGTACCATATATTGTATTGTTTAATGTCTATTAAAAGAATATGGAAAATCCTCATTAAATTGGTGTAGATTAAGGCTGCTCTTCCAAGCATATTTACCTGGGAATATATCCTACTTCATCTATGTAATGCTTTCAAATGTAGATAAAACTGCAACCATACAGTCAAATTCCAGGTAACACAGGAGCCCCATTTATTTTCAATGGGTCTTACATCTACACTTACTGGAATTTTATTTTGTGGTACACTGCTGCAAATTTGAATCCATGTCTATGGAAAATAATATGGCATTTTATGATAAAATCTGTTTGCTAATAAATCACTGCTTGGTTTATCAATGGGTACTGAATGACTTTGTTGATATTTGGATTCTTTATACTCATTCATTCAACCACCTGGACTTGTTTATATCACCTGTTATTCCTTTGATATGGATTATACAATTATGTATAAGATGCTCATATTGTTTATATTGTTTACATCAACCCAAATAGATTTTCAAATATTTTTGCGTAGAATTAATGGTGCATGCATTTTATTCCACTCCCTCCTCATTACCTATTTCTTGTCCTTAGCTCATATCTGTAAGTCTTTCTCTTTCTCTTGGTTGTTTGCCTGTGAAATGCTTCCCTCCTGTGTATTCTGTATTTAAGAAATAATTCCAAATGAGTTCAATGGGGTTCATTACGAGGTACATGGATATAGGATTATAGCCTTAGGCACTAAACATATTAAGGCTATAATCTTGTGTACGAGTATTCGGGAGAGAGACTCACTGAACACATTTCTGAATTAACAACGACATAAATGCACCTCTGCACTACTCCTCATAAGCAGAACTGGCTATAATATATCCCAACACAAACATGGCGCCAGGAACATATTTATGTTTCAGCTGATGTTTGAAAGCAATTTGCTAAATAGTCTAGCAAATACATAATTAAGAATGAGATTTCACGGAAGTTTAACAAAGCAGGTACCTGTAGCATAAAGTCCGTTATATATTTTAAGCACAACCTGCCCCCCCTTGCAAATCTGTATCCCCTCCCCCATTGTATTTCATTTAAATAGGAGACACAGTTTACAATTTCTGCATTAGAAACAATGTTATGTCAATTTTCAGAAGATTACAAAAATAAGCAAACTTGAAGGGAAGAGGAAAGAGGATTGCAACTGGCCGGTTTTCTGAATGTGAATGCAAAGGAGACTCCTTGGCATCGGGCAGGTTTAGGAAAACCCCCAGATATGAGTACCCATAATCTTTCCAAAACATTGAAGACAAAAACCCATGTCTGTTTAGAAGACAAGGAGAGTTTTCTCTTTCCTATCTATTATAAAGACGGCTAAGGATGTATAAACCTACTATCAAGTAATATGACTAAGGCAAATGTTAAAAGGCAAGACAAATGACCAATAAATAACAACAATAATGATAACTGTGTGCCTTCAAGTAAATTCTGAGTTATGATGAACCTTTCCATTAATTTCTTTTAAAATGCAAGATTCACATATTGCTGTGTCTGAAATTCTCAGACAACTTCTTCTTCTTTTGGTTCATGTGCTGTTTTCTTATCAGCTTCTTGAAGAAATCTTATTCTTTCACATTTCTTTTTTTGTAACACTCTCCCCATTAGACCCTTGCTTTAGGCAACTGTGCATCAAGAATCCTTCCACGTTCAAAGTCGGCTACATCTGCTGCTCTTTTCCATTGTTGAAAATTCCATCCTTAATCCTATTTGACTTTATTCATGCAAAGGTCATCTCGAATTCACCAAATGGAGAAGCAATAGCAAGCAGTGTTGAACACTGGGCTAAAAATGCTGTTGTAGAACATACAGCTAGTGTGCTGGTCCTATCTCACGAGCACTTGATTTTATTATGTTGGCTTCCAAACCTGAGAAGCCACAGAGAACAGTAATAGGGTAGTTCTAGTATTTCACAAAAGCAACTCCCTGCCTAAAATGTTTGTTCTTCTCTCGTTTTGGTGGGAAAGTTTCCTGAAAGCGGAACAGCAGGGGTGCCCAAACTACTCAGGGGTGCCCAAACTACTGCCCATGGGCCAGATCTGGACCCCAATGCCAGTTCATCCGGTCCACACCATATGGGTGAATTTTACTTCCGCTTCAATGAGTGATGAGGGTGGCGCGGGTTGGATGAATTGGCATTGAGGGCCAGATCTGGCTCACAGGCCATAGTTTGGGCACCTGGCAGCTTAAAATCTATCTCATCCTGTTGCAAAACAGATTGCAAGGCACGTTTTACCTCTGCTTCTTGTGGGAGGAACCATATGACCGGCCCCGCTGAACCACGTGACCAGCCCACAGCTCAAAAAGCTTGGGCACCTCTGCCTTAACTACTCATATCTTTGAATGTAAAAGGAAGAACACCATCAACGTTTATGATATTCACAACTTTAACTCCACTGATTTCATGTACTGATCAAGTCCTACCTGTCATTTTCCCCACCGCCCACACATCTCAAAACACAACAACAGTAGTTTCATGAATTCACCCTGCCTAAAAAAGATACTGTACCAGCTTGGAATGACTTGAGTAATTTGTTATTACTTACAAGACATTGAAAAAACACAGCAGCAGAGAGAAGGAAGCTTTTGAAGATACATCACCACAAACTCTATCTAAAACAACAAGTATCACTGGGTTGCCATAAACTGGAAACAATGTGATGGCACAAAACAACAATTATCTAATGCGTCTTAGTTGTTTTAATCTCACCCATGATTATCACTCTTTAAAAAAATATCTGACAAAGCAAAATGAAAGATTCAGTAAATCTTTTCTTCAGAGTCGTCCTTCCTCACAATTTCCAATAAAGTTTTCAACAGATATTAAGGGGGTTTAAGACTGTACTTTTTAGTAGAGTGCACTGAATGCTTTGTGAATTGAGGGCATTTTTTTTCCTTTTTATTTAGGTGATTTGAAAGGACATTAATTAATGAATGTCCTTTTGTAAGACAAATAACACAAAAAAACAAAACAAAACCCCAGAAAGTTCAAGAAAGTTAAATATTCAAATTATTGCGGCTTCTGCATTTCATTTAGAGGTATACTTTCCCCACAGAATGATTTGCAGGCAGTTCTATGTGGCCTTCAAACAGAGCACAGTAATTCATCACAAACTGTTTTAAGAATAGTCAGAACAAAAATCTAAGATCAACCCTTTCCAATAACGTCAAAGAAAAAAATTACCTTTTTAAACTACACCAGATTGCATACTAGCTATGGAATAACATGGGAAAGAATATTTTCTGGTTCTTTGGTGTTGGAGAATCTATGTTTGCTCAGCCCCATTTGCTGCAGATGTCATTGAAGATGTTTGTGGCCAATTCTTGCTCATGACCCTGAGACACCTTCCAATGTAGGCTGTCTACTACCAGTTGTCTTCCCCTGCCACACTCATTGCCACTTCCTAAGAAGCACCATTCCCAGATTTCAACAGCCACAAGCAATAGTGACATGGAGCACATATCACTATGTTTGTTCACATAGTATAGGAGTTATCAACCTATGGCCTGCAGGCCAGATTCAGCCTGCAGCACCATTTCATGTGGCCCGCTGCCTTGCTCCCACCACCACTGTTGCCAAAAGTGGTGGAAACAGCCATAATAACATCCACGGCTGTTGTAAACATGATTTTACAAATTTACGGCTGTCGTAAATGCATTTACGACAGCCACGGATGCATTTTATGGCAGCATTTACAGCAGAGGAACCACCAGTCCAGCCCACTCAACTGTCTGAGGGAGTGTGACCCAGCCCATGGCTTAAAAGGTTCAGAACCTCTGACATAGTACATACCTGTAGTGTTTCAGTGGCAGCTTGTACAGCTTTGCCCAATATCATTTCCTTGGATGCCCTGAAGGCCTTGAGCACTAATAGCTCCAGTTACATTTTTGTGCAAGTGTCTCTCTTTCACAGACCACAGGGCATTTATTTGTTGATACCTGCAATGTGTTCTCCATCTTGTCATACTTCTAACTGTTGTCGGCTTGGTGAAAAATGTGGTGCTTCATCTTCAGATGGAGTGCCAAGGCAGACCAGCTCATTTTGTTGTTTGTGTGTTTGCTGAATGTTAGCATCTTTCAGAGAGGAAGAACACATCTCTGTGGTACCTTGTTTTTCTGAGGTTGGTTTTGACTTAGGTTTGATTTTCTTGACTATGTTCTTGGTTACTTGCTTCAATGATTTATGAACAGATGAACAGTTTGACACATGAGGAGAATTGTGGACCTGCTGAATGTCCTGACTTTGTAGCTCAGACTCATTACTAATGTTCAATTTTCGTTTTATTTTACAAAGCTAAAGAGTAGGAGCAGAAACCTCAGCTTGCAAGGACTTTTGTCATAAATGAAGCATAAGCCATGACTGGTGATTTTTAAGGCAGTGTTTCCTAAGCTATGTTCTACAGAACACTGGTGGACTTAAATTCCAAGAAGCCTAAATCAGTACATTGGCTGATCAGACTTGTTGTTGTTGTTGTTCAGTCGCACAGTCGATTCTGACCCTTTGCGACCCTATGGACCATTGCCCGCCAGGCACCTCTGTCTTCCACTATCCTCTTCAGCCTGCCCAGCTTTGTACTCATTACATCTACAATACCATCTAGCCATCTCATTTTTGGCAACTCCCTTCTTCTTTTGCTCTCCACCTTTCCTAGCATCAAGGCTTTCTCAAGAGAATTTTCTCTTCTCATTTGATGTCCATAGTATTTTAGCTTCATCTTTACTATTTGACCTTCTAAGGAGCAGTCAGGGATAATTTCTTCTAAGACTGACCTATTTGTTCACCTTGCTGTCCAGGGGACTCTCAAAACTCTCCTCCAACACCGCATCTCAAAGGCATCTATTCTTCTGCACTCTGCTTTCTTATGGTCCAGCTCTTACAATCATACATTACCACTGGGAATACCATTGGTTTGACTATGCGAATTTTTGTTTCCAAGGTGATATCTCTACTTTTAACTAAGTTCCCCAGGATTTTCATCACTTGTCTCCCAAGCATCAGTCACTTTTTTATTTCGTGGCTGCAATCTCCATCTTCAGTGGGCTTTGATCCTAGGAAAGTAAAATATGTCACTGCTTCTACTTCTTCCCCATCTATTTTCCAGGGACTGATAGGGCCTGTTGCCATTATCTTAGTTTTCTTGATGTTGAGTCTCAAGCCAGCTTTTGCACTCTCTTCTTTCAACCTAGGCAGAAGCTTCTTTAGGTCTTACTGCCATTAGGCTTCTGGGAACTGAAGTCCAAAAACCAAAGTTTGGAGAACACTGCTTTAAGGCAACCTTAGTGATTTTTTTTACAGATTGAACAAGAATGACCTTCTCCAAGACAGTATAAACACTTTAGGTGACTGTCAGTAAGCGTTATCTTACAGTCCACACACTGCTTAAATGGGCCTGAGGCAGACATAAAACGGTGATGAAAGAACTATGACATGGCACAATAATATCAACACTTTTAAAAATAACAACAGAATAATAAAGACTATTAATATGGAGAATATATGATAAAGAGTTAGTCGTGAAAGGGAATGCTCTAAAGATTCAGATGATCTCTCTTTCCAGGTGGCTAGAGAATTGAGGAGAGCTGTTTGGTGGGAACACAGGAAAGATAGGGAGGGGAAGGGGTAAAATGGCTCTAGAAGATTATGACAATGTCCGAGCAGCCATAAAGTTAACCCCTTCCTACAAAGTCACAGAGACCTCAAAGAAGAATATACATTTACAGAGAAGAGACCTAGAAAATTACACATTTTAGGCATATCCCTATGCATGTTCCAAGGGTAGAATAGCACTCACTGAAGTACTCCTGACTGAATGGCTATTATGACTGGAATATAAACAATAAGAAAGGAAATCTTCAACAACACTGTGAATTTTTAAAGAGTATTCTCATTGATTTTTTTCTGACTCTAATCTCCTAATCTAATTGCCTCAAATTTATAATCTAATTTAACAGAGACATAGCAATCAGCACAGAAGACAGCAATGCAAAATGCACTGACTAAAACAACAGTTCTCCCTGTTCCCAAAGAAGGTAATCAGCTTTAAAGTGAGCAACATTCAGCTGGATTTCCTTCCTCTCTCACATATAGCATGTAACAGTTTGGGATCCTACATGGAGATGCCTAGAGACCTCCAGGAAAAATGAATACTCCAGGCCTGCATTCATTATTATTTTTTCAGTTTAGGGAAGACTGACACCAAAAGAATGAAGACGGAACTGCAAACCACAGGAAACACTGGAATTCTGCTACACGTCTAGATCCAGCAGCAATTTCACACTTCTGTTAGATGGGGGGGTGGGGGAAATTGGGAGGCCTTTGGGCAGGGGGGTGGCGAAATTGGGTGGCCTTTGGGGAGGGGGTAGCAAAATTGGGTGGCCACGCCCACCACCCTGCCCTGCCCAGACTAACACAGCTACCATTTGAAAAGTTTTATTCTGTGCAAGCATATCAGAGAGTAAACATAACAAAAAGACAAAAACATTGTGGCACCTTAAAGATGAACTGCTATATTTTAATGTGAGCTTTTGTGGATCAAGTCCACTGGCTCTTTGGCTATAAACAGAGATGAGCACTGAACCCTAGAGCTGGATATGACTGCCTTTCGAGCAAGGACAACCTTTACCTAATAACAAAAGATCCCTGACTGGTATTCAAATTTGACATCAGGTTTTGTCCCTGCAAGTGGTTCAAGGTCTCCCTTGCTCAAAAGCCAGTCATATCTGACTCTAGGGTGCAGTGCTCATCTCCATTTACAGACAAAGAGCCAGTGCTGCCTGTGTTTGCATATGGCAGGCATGACTAGATCGCCCATGATGTAGGCTCCTCCCATGACATAAGCTCCTCCCATGACGTAGGCTCCGGCCACAGTGTGGCAGCGAATTTTTTTGCTGCCCACCACTGGTTAAATACCATATGTTTCTGCCCTTCCCATTATAAATAGGCTCCATGTGGTGCAGTGAAGAAAGTGCTGGATTCAGACTGGGACTTGAGATCACCTCTGAGTTACAAAATTTACTTAGCAATCTTGAACACCTTAGAAAAAGAGCAGAATAAAATAAACTGGGAATCCTCTGCTCATAAATTTAGAAGACTGCAAAGGGAGAAACACTTTGATGGCCATGGGAAGGGGAAAGGGAGGAGAATTGGATTGAATAACGTTCAGGTCCTATGGGATGGATCGGATAACAACCGCTAAAGCCTGTGCTCTATGTATCTCTATGGAGCTTTAACATTATCCGATCCATCCCATAGGATTTTAACATGCATCGGATAACACTAAAAATCGGATAACACCAAGACTTGTGAAACCAAGTCTTAGCGTTATCTGAGGTATTACTGTATCTCTAATAACAAGGAGAATTCTTACATGTTTTGCTCTGATCACCAGGAATTTAGAATTGGGCTTCTAACTGGGAAGTCCTTTTCAGCGCCTCATTACTCCTTTCTTTCATAAAAGAATAAGGCAACGCAAGTGTATGCTGGGCCTGGCATAAATCTATCTATTGATCGGAGAGAGACAGACAGACTTGGGCTTGAATCTCTTGATGGGAGCAAATGACAAATCAGGGGATGGACTGAATGCATGTTAGGAGATGCTTGGCTCTTTTTCTTGCTAAAATGTTGCTGTGCTTAAAATAAGAGTTGTTCCTTTTGTCCAAGACTCGACACTTGACATCCACTACCAAACAAATAATAATTGTGTGCCGTTCTGATCTCATCTTTTTTTTAGGGTTATCTGAACAGAGAACACACCAAAGTCATTTATCATTCACTTCTTCTGAGGGCACTTTGGGACTGTGCAGCTTGCTCATGGCCACACAGGCTGTTTCTCTTCCCAGGTTCCATTTGTTCTAAACTGGTATAAACATAATCTGCCTACCTCTGTCAAAGGTTTAACAGGATAAACATCAGCATTACCCAATATGAAGCTGTACTGTCTTATTATGTGCTAATACAGTGTCATGATAAGAAAGATTCCTGCATTCTAGTTCAGCTCCATCAATCAATAGCACACTGTCAGTAATAGTAATTACACTTATATAGTGCCCCATAGTGCTTAGTGCACTCTCTGGGCAGGTCACAAGGTAATTAGTCTTTTTTGCCACCAACATGACCTCGAAAGGATGGGAGGCTGAATCAACCTTGAGTTCCATCGGGAGCAAACTGACAACGTCAGCAATTTTGGCTGCAGTACAGTGGGTCAAGTGGCTAAGACGCTGACTGGGAGGCAGAAGGTCAGCAGTTCAATTCCTGAGTACTGCAGGATGGAATGAGCTCCTGTCTTTGTCCCAGCTCCTGCCAACCTAGCAGTTCGAAAGCAAGAAATTTCAAGTAGATAAATAAGGACCACTTTGGTGGGAAGGTAAACAGTGTTCCGTGCGCTCCAGTGTCTAGTCATGCCTGTCACATGACCATGGAAACGTCTGCAGAAGCAGACAGCGCTGGCTCTTCGGCTTTGAAACAGAGATGAGCACTGACGCCTAGAGTCGGATACGACTGGCTTTCGAGAAAGGGAAACCTTTACCTTTACTTTACAGCAGTTTCAACCACTGTGCCACCAGGGCTCTTCAAAAATACTGACTCAGCTTAGAAACATGAATTTATAATAAAAACTAACTTGTTAAATATTTGCATCGTACAAGTTTCTTTACAATTTTTAGATTGCTGAAGCATGAAATGTCAACAATTCAGGTAGAAGTGTTCAAGTTTACTATAGAGAGGAAAATATATCCACGGAATTATTATTCAGAATTTCTACCGTATCTTTTTGAGCTGAATCATGTTCACCTGAGGCTGCATTGGCTTAATTTCAGCAGTCATTATGAAACGGTCTCCTTAGCATTTATGTTATTGCAATACTCATGTGGTTTTCTACAACATCAGTGACCAAAAAAGGTACATGACTCTGGAGTGAAATAGACACTTTGGGAGTAGGCTAGTTTCTTCTTGTGATTTGAGAGCACATGGGAACAGTTTTCCACAGCTTGATTATAAAAAGCTGCTCTATGTTCATACTGCAACTGTGTAGAATCATACGAGATCATTGCCACCGAATTAATTATCCAGTAACAAGACCTATTCTGTGAGAAACACCACACAATTGCCATTGCCTATGTGGCAATGGTACCCTCTCAATTTCATGAGATCATAACAAAGAAAAGCAATTTCCACATAGATGTAGTTGCTTCTGACAGCACCAAGGGTTAAGGATACCCCCAAACACATCAAAAATAGACAAAATCTATTAGAAGGTGTTAGCTGCTGACACAAAAGTTATAGAGAGGCTAGAAGCAGTGACTATCAAGAAACATTTGTGACATTACTTGGCTCAGGGGGTTCCCTTCTACAGTAATTCAGTCCTGGGCAGAGCTAACTGGAGAGAAGGCTATGAAACCAACCTGGTCCGAGATACTTTTCCAACATTTCAGTCGACCCTAGACTTGTCAGTGTTCCTTGGAATGCAAAATAAACAACTACAAAAATAGTTACCAAGATCTAAGATGTCCACTTTGAAAATGGACACCTACACACAAACACTGAAATTTCCCAGAAGCTGATCAAGGCAAGAGCTGGTTTAAGTACCACAACCATCTCAGCCAAAAATTCAGACAATGTTGTTTTTAGTATATTACTAAAAGACAGGGTTAGGAATAGAATGAAAAACATTCCAATAAATTACAAAAGAGTTTCAAACAATTCTTGGAGCAAAATACAGCGATAGTATGTGCTTCTCATGACAAAAGCACACCAAAAAAATAACAAACGTTTCGGGCCATGGGCTGGTCACATGATTCAGGGCCCCCATTTTACTTCCACTTCCAGGGGCAACAAGGGCTTCCTGGGCTGGATGAATTGACATCAGGGGCCAGATCCGGCCCATAGGCTGTAGTTTGGTCACCCCTGGTCTAGGCTGACAAGGCAATTTTCACTTTGGATCAATTGACTGGCTACAGCAATTAATGTCTTTCATGTTTTAAAAGCCTGAAAGTTAGACATGATCTGCCAGCTTTTGATGTGTGGTAGTATTTATAGTTGCAGCAACTGGTGGTTCTACTATCTCCTTTGCTTTTGGAAATGCTAACTAAATCTGTGCTGAAACTAAAACCCAAAATATTTGTGTAGAAATGTTTGTTATTGTTGTTGGCCAAGAACAGGATATGCCAAAGCCATAGGAATGGACTGAAGAACTGAGGTTGTTCTATTTTGCCTAAATGATCTGTGACCCTGACCTCTGAACCTTAACCTATGGACCTCAACTCTGACATATTCTTCAGAAAAATGAATGCATATAGTGGACCAAATTGCTATTATGCTAATAGATTTGCTAATATAGTAAATATTTTAGGAGGATGCGTCTCTTCAATGCAATATATTATTTGATTAATTCTAGCATGCAAAAGAAACCTAGGCAACTTAAAATTTAAGTGTAGAAATTGAGGAAAACAAAAAGAAAATGTCTGAAATGTTATTTTGCATCAGTTTTCTGCTTTCAAGTGGAAGAAAATGGCAACAGAACAGAACAGAAGTCTACTTGTGGAATCTCCCTTCCTGCACTGCTCCCTTATTATACTTCAGAGGATACCCCAATCTTTTTGGTAAGCCCATAGTGCTTACTGCACTCTCTGGGCAGGTCACAAGGTAATTAGCCTTTTTTGCCACCAACATGACCTCGAAAGGATGGGAGGCTGAATCAACCTTGAGTTCCATTGGGAGCAAACTGACAACATCAGCAATTTTGGCTGCAGTACGTGGGTCAAGTGGCTAAGACGCTGACTGGGAGGCAGAAGGTCAGCAGTTTGATTCCCGAGTACTGCAGGATGGAATGAGCTCCTGTCTTTGTCTCAGCTTCTGCCAACCTAGCAGTTCGAAAGCATGAAAGGTAGAGGAGAGGTAGTCGGGGAAGGAGAAATCTGTTCCATTCATTAGTGGAACACATTGGATGCGAACCATACTGTAGAGTAGCATTTCCCAAACTACAGTAATACCTCATATAACATTAGTATCGAATAACACTAAAATCGCATAACATTAAGGAATCTGGGGGGAAGAATTGCATCAGATAACATTAAGATCCTATGGGATGCTTCAGATAACAACCGCTAAAGCCTGTGTGGTTACAATGTATCTCTAAGGATCCCATAGGATTTTAACATGCATCAGATAACACTAAAAATCATATAACACCAAGACTTGTGGAAACAGGTTTTAGTGTTATATGAGGTTTTACTGTATTTGGACTTCAATTCTCGGAAGCCTGAGTCAGTACATTGACTGATCAGTGCTTTGGGGAACTGACTTAGGCTTCTGGGAATTGAAGACCAAAAAGTTTGGGAAACACTGTCGCAGAGACACAAAGCAAAATGGAGAGCATGCATGTGAAAAGCAGATTGCACATTTTCTAAGGTAATTTTGCAAGTAACTATGAGCTAAGCTGACAGGATTCTCAGGCCACCTCTTCAAATGTGTGAAAAGAAACTGACTGTGGGATCATGGTATCTTATAATAGCTGTTTTCTTTTATTAAGCTATTTCATAATTATGCAATCTGTCACCTAGAGTTGAGGTCCAAAGAAGCTCAGAAATTATTAAAAACAGATGTAACTAAAAATATCACAACATTAAAAACAATTGATATTAATATCATTATTAATTTTTAAAGAACACAACTGAAAAGATGGTAAAACACGGCTCCCCACAATAACACTTCTTTTTTCAGCTCTCTAATCAAAGCCTGCCTACAAATAGAAAGAAGGACAACAGGGAAGAAGTCAACCTTGCCTCCCAAAGGAGGCAATCCAGCAACTGGAGATCAGCCACTTCAAATGCCCTCCATGAGGAAAATGAAGCTGAAAGGTAAGACGTTTATGAAGATCTTAAAAGCTATGGCTACTCATATGGGAAATGTGGTCCTTCAGGTAGCCCTATCCTAGTTGCATAGGGCTTTAAATAATCAGTATTTTGAATTTGGGTCTAGAAGCAGATTGGCAGACAGTGAAACTGTCACAAGACAACAGTTAAATGCTCCCTATCCTGATCAGCAGCCCAGATGCAGCATTTGGGATCAGCTAAGGTTTCTGAATATTCTTCAAAGGCACATAAAATGCTTCCCAATAAACGGAGCAGGAAGTAACTACAGCAGTGTCACCACAGCCAAATTAGGTATCTCCAGGAACAGGTGCGGCTTATCTGTGCAAACATTCTGCAGGGTAATACTTAAATCTGCACACCAGGGAATCAATCCAAGCTGCAAGCCTGAGTTTTCAGGGAGAGTGTAACCAAGTCTTCCACAACCTTTGGTTTTTGGACTTCAATTCCCAGAAGCCTAAGTCGATTTCTCAAAGCACTGACCAGCCATTGTACTGACTTAGGCTTCTGGGAATTGAAGCCCCCCTGTAGGGCACGTGCCCCATGTTGGGAACCACTGGTGTAACCCCTCTCACCACAGATAGAATCCTGATTCCCTGAGCTGTTTTTCATGTTGACAAGCAGCCTCTCTGTCTTGTCTGTATTAAGATTCAATTTGCACATCCTTCTCCAGTCCATTATTGACACCAGACTTTGATTAAGAAGTGGAAAATCTTTTGTGAAGTTTGATGGATTAGAGAAACAGACTTGTGTGGTACCTGTATCTTCATATGTATGGCACTGAACTGCAGGTAACCATTAGTTTCATGTACATTTGAAATAGCACAAAAAGCACAACAGAACTCTAAGAAGCTCCATATGTAATTTGCTAAAGTATCAACTAGGAGTCCATCAACACCTCTAGAGCCATCCTTCCACCCAGCATCAAAGTTACTGTAAAACAGTGCCTCTGCAATCCACCATAGAGAAATGGCTCAGAATGAAACAGTGGTTGATGGTATCAACAATGGTTGATGGTATGATAGTTTCTTTCACCTGATGAAATAATCTTTGAATTATGAAAACTTGCAACAATGTGCAATTTTTTAAAGTGACCCCATAAAAGGCACCACCTTCCTCCTGCATTTTTTTGATCAGTCAAGTAAGCAGGTAAAAAAGAGAGATAAATCCTTATCATACATCTTTACAGGCTGTCTCTTCCAACACCAAATTTTAAGCCCAAGACCTTATCTTAAATCTTGACCAAACTGTTTGGTTCTCTAATCTCAAGTCAGAAACCAGGTGAGATCCTTCAGTTTTATTATAGAAACTCCAGTACAAACAAAAGGAAGCTTAGGTACTCTTATTCAACAATTTAAAAAGGACAATGTGATTTGCGATTCTGCACTATGAATAGCAGTCTAGGGTCCCTTTTGCTCTATTGGTAAACACTCCCTACGGTAAGCTTGTGGTATCAATCTTTCCTTCTTGCTCAGGAGACCGGAGGAAATGGCAAGATCTGCCCTTGAGGGACAGGGATTCATCAGCAAACTCTCTGCCTAATTAAGCAGCAGTTTGACAGATATGACAAGGAGTTCCATTCAGCTCTTAACTAGAATGATGATATCTAAAAATACAAGACCCTTAAGGGCAGCTATAGTTTTTAAAAGGGATCTGGAGGACATGGCGAAAGATTCTCTTTCCACTTCTTTCCAACCTTAAAATGAAAAGCACACCTGTATGAACAAAAAAAAATGAAATATATAATAGGCTGCAGGAAATGTCCTAGGATGAGGAATTGTATTGAAAAGAAACATTAGTTATACTTATTCTGTAGCTGCCATTGAAACTAGGTAGCTTCCCTAAAATACTACTGCACATTTTTTTCACAATGTCTAACAAACTGTTAATTAAGTTGCAAGTCCTATTTCATAAACAAAAATCACAACAGGCTATATTCTGATAATCTGAAGGATGAGATAATCAACAGCCAAATGGGTGGTTTCAAGCACTTTTTCCTAACATAAGTTGTTCCAGTTGTCTTGGTGAAATGCACAAAGTTTTTATTGCTGAGCAAAACTAGGTTCTGGTGTGACAAATCTTAAAGAAACTGGCTCTCTTGCTCTCTCTCCTGTTCACAGCAGGATACATCTCATTTCTCACCACAGTTGTTCAAAGCAATGGGTCATGTTCGGACCAGCTGTAGATCTTTCTGAGGAACAGGCGATTGCACTCTTGAACACCACACACCTCACTAACTTCCCATGAGAAAACAAACTGAAACCCTGCATGCCTTCAAATGTATGGGTTCCAGCTAGAAATCTGGCTGCAGAGCTAGAGAGAAGGGGTTTAGTCCCAAGGGTGCATCCTAGAAGAGCCAGCCTGTGTGGCTTGGGCAAGTTGCATAGTACCAGTGTACCCACAGACGAAGGGAATGGTAAAACACTTCTGACAAGTCCCTACTCATAAAATCCTGGAAAGAGCAACCATAAGGCAGAATTTACTTCATGGCACACAATGATTAATCATTAGTATCTTGCTGTCTGTCTGTCTGAATGCATTCATGCATATATGCATGTTCCACCTATCTGGTAGAACACCACTCTGGATGGCAAAAAAAAGTATCAAATCACATAAAACAAAATTTAAAAATATCAATTCTCTCCCTCACAAAGCATACCACATCAATCAAAAGAAACACATTTAAAAATAAATAAATACAAGACATTACCAGCAAGGGACAATGTCTATTGGAGACAAAGATACTTTGCCATTTTCCCATCCTGTCCAATCTTTACTGGATCCAGCAAATGCAGACCAGATGGTGCACTGGCATCTCCACATGCTCTAGTCTACTGCCTCTAACTTAGGAGTCAAGGTCCCTCTGAATGACCTCTACTTGGGTGTAATGTGCACCACAACCCCACTAGGTGCATGGCAGTCCCTCTGATTGTTCCATCCCAATTATTTTTTTCCCATTGCTTTCTAGCATATTTAATGACATTGATGTACATCTTGGAGCATTTCTTAACAGCCTCAAGAGTGTCACCCATGGGAGATCTCCTCAATTTGTTCTCTAGCCTCCTCCTTAATGGCTGCAGAGTTTTACGTTCCACAGTGTGCCCAGGAGATAGACAAACTCTGAGCTGGATTCCACATTTGGGGATGAAAGTGAAACTGTCCTAGAAGTTTCTGTATACCAATAATCCATTGAAACCTCCATCCTTCCTTATCAATTCATCAACTCTCCCCAGAAGAAAACACATCCCTCCTACAACAGTTACCCTATCAGAATGAAACAAGCAGGCAAAACAAACAAACAAAAACCAAGTCCCTTAAACAAAAAGATCTGGCCTCTCACCCTTGAGTCTCCCCTAAAGGGGAACTCCCACAACCCTCCTCCTCATCCCTCAGGCAGGTGGCACGAAGGTGAAGGTAACCCATTAACAATCAGGGGCTATTCCGGCTTAACGCTATGAGCCAGGGGAGGTCCACAGGCCCAAGTCCCACAGGCAGAACATGCAGCAGCTGGTTGGCAGCAGCAGTCTCTGTCTCTCACACAGTGTTCTTCCTGGGCATCGGATGTCACAGGACTGTCCTCCGCTGGCAGAATGCTGGTGTTACTTGGGCAGCTAGAAGCTCTGTTTTAAAGCCAGTACAAGTAATGTAGCTCATCATTGCATACTCAGCAATAAAGTTTTACGGGGCTGGGGTACTAACTTGACGCCCAACCCTCCTCCTTTTTCCATATACATATTTTCAATATACAGTATATATTGAAGATAACGTTTCCTGACTCTTTTAGCACGGTGTGTCCAATGGATTCTTCCTTCTACTGCCCTTCTGTCTCCTTTGATGTTCAGTTTACTTATACATGACAAAGAAATTTCTTTTTGGGCGGACACATTCACAATACAATCCTAAAACTGTTGATTTAAAAATAAACAGGTACTGTGCTTACTCTCAGGTTACTGCACACAGAAAAGCAGCTGAACTGTTAGAAAGCATGGTGCTGTTTGATCTCACTTTCATGGGAAGACTCTGCCAGGTCTGTTTCTTCTTCTTCTTTAAGAGCTGTATCCAATTCCGAATATTGGTTCTCATCATGGCGCTCAACCATGAAGATTCTCCTGAGAATAATACAATAATGCAGTGGCTTTCCATTTGCCTTCTGCATCATGACACTGATACCACTGATGCAGTTCCATGAGTCTCTGGTCCTGAGGCCTTTTGGCACACAAAGTCCTCCTCAGCCCCAGGCCAGTATTGATGAAGCTGCCGCCCTCCATCAAGATGGACTCAAGGGGGATTTAATCCACTTAGAGACCATCACCCTTCCCTGTGAACTTCACCACCCAAAGCAGTTAGTCCACAGGGTGGTCAGATTAGTTAACCACTGCCTGATGATCGGTGTTGAGTTGCTGGCAGTATGGTCTACTCTATTATCATAGCAGGATAACCTGGCCAGACATGCAGGTCTGTTTATAAAGTATTTTCCCTGCAAGTAACTGCATTTTAATTAATATATTTCCAGGTAACCTTACAAGGCAGAACCCTATCAAACCATCTGAGAAGTCAGAACGCATAATAATAAAAGGGGAGAAATCAATAACATTTTAAGTACATATTTACTACTGACCACAGAAACAGTCCATGTGTTTTTTGGTTAGAGTTGAAATCTGATGGGTGCAATGTCAGGTGATACTGGGCCAAAGTTCTCAGAATATGTTGTTGTGCAAAATATGTTAGTTATGATGCCAGTTTATGCAATACAAGAAGAAGGACTTAAGTCTCCATCAAACATTTAGAAGCACTGATGACATGGTAACTACATACCTTAGGAGAAGAGGAAAGCTCTTTCACCACCTGAATAGTTGACATGTTCTCGCTTGTTTCCCTTCCTGCCCTTGGTGGCTCTGGAGCTTTTCTTTTCATCTTCCTTTCCATTTCTTGTGACGAAGCAACTTGATTATTTAAAGCAGAACTTGATTTGGGTTCGTAAAATGGGTTTGATCTAATTAAAAGAAGGGAAACATTTCTTTGCTATCTTTGTATTATCAAGGCAAGTTCTAAAAGACAATTGTGTGTATCAAATAGTGATTAGAAACTGGTACAATTTTGTAAAAAAAGAAGAAGAAAAGAAAACCACAACTAAAGTCACACTGATTGTATTGGTCATTCGGTGCACCCTCGGGATACACAGAAAGAACCTCCTTGTAGATTGTGCTTAAAAAATACCACAATTGGGGTTACCCTGGTAACAGCAATCTTGTGTTGCTGGCTAATCTTTCTCACACTAGGTCAGGTGAAAAGACCTGCAGAATGAACTCACGAAAAGGTTCCTTCATTTTAGGAGTTTCACATCTGGCCTAGACACAGAAGAATAAGTGCACCCTCAAGTGCAGCTGATGAATGAGGTACTCATACAGCTACCCAAAAAGTACGTCTAGAGACAAGAAACGTATAGTCCAGAATCTCTTAACATCAATGGAAGTAAGATACAGCTACAGAAGCCTTCCATAAGTTATGGATTAAGCAGATTCAATTCTTTCCGAAGACATAAGCGCCAATATAAAGATATGCTGAAATTAAAAAAAAAATAGTTTCAACTCAAGTCTTTCTTTAATTTTCAAAAGAACAACAAGAAACAATGGGAACTTGAAATTCAATGTGGATACAGTGGAACTCTGCATAACGAACACTTTGTATGATGAAAAATCCATACAATGAAGTGTTTGTGAGCTCTGCGTGATACACCGCATAACAATCCCCCCCATTATACAGGGTTTTCGTTAACTGGGTTATACCCTGTTTAACGTAAACCCCATATAACAAACTCCCCCCCCCCCGGTTGTGTGGGGTATTGCCCATTTGACCTGCTTAACGAAAAAACCTGGGCTAGCTACGAGCTCTGTGGAACGGATCTTTTTCGTTATGAGGGGTTATACTGTAGTTGAAATGAGGAAACTTGAAATGAAATGAATGTCCGCTCAGACACAAGTTCCTCTGAGTTCAGTGGGACTTACTTCCAATATGGTAGTTTACATGAAGTAGGGCTATTTCTGTAAACTTCATTTCTGTGCACTTCATTTCTCTGATCCATAAGACTAAATATATGCTCATCAAATATAACTTTCTGGTTAAGTTTTATATTTGTTAATTTTTTTAGTTGTGTGGTCCAGAGCTTGTAACAAGATAGACAAGTTGTGATCATTTTAGAAGTCTACCGACACAGTCTACCAATCTGGCAAGGAAAAAGTGACTGAGGAAGTGGAGTATGGTATATAGTGACTTCTCTACACTACCTGCATGATTCTTCAGAGTTACCATAGAGAAAAAAAGAAATCCAGAGACTGAAATGAGGCTCACAGACCCCCAGGAATATGTGAGCCCAAACTCATGATCTGTCAAAGTATCATGTCCTTGCATTTTACTTGTCAACTGCTGTAGGCATTTATCTTTATAGAAAAGTGTTTCCAAAAGCAAAATACCCATCATCAAATGTTTACTATTTTCAAGATGTAAAGGTCGCCCTTGCTCGAAAGCCAGTCGTATCCGACTCTAGGCTTCAGTGCTCATCTCTGTTTATAGCCAAAGAGCCAGCGCTGACTGTGTATGCAGATGTTTCTGTGGACATGTGGAAGGGAACACTGCACGGAACACTGTTTACCTTCCTGCTGAAGTGGTCCCTATTTATCCACTTGCAGTTTCTTGCTTTCAAACGCCTCGGTTGGCAGGAGCTGAGACAGAGACACTCCACAGCTCACTCTGTTGTGCAGTACTCGGGTCTCGAACTGCTGAACTTCCAACATTCTAATCGTTAAGTTCAGTATCTTAACCACTAAGCCACCACAGAGACAATACTGAGACAACAGAGTCCTCAGCAAAAATAATTAAAAGGTTAAAAATAATTAAAAATAAAACAGTTGTTTTTGAATTGTTCCACTTATTTTTTTAAAATTGTACTTAGAAAAACAATCCTTCACTTTCACTTATAACCATCATTGAGACCTCAGTGACAAGATAATGCTTCCTGTAGAATACATTTTTATTTTAGTCAGGTCTTTGGTCTGCAGACTGAATAATTTTCCTGCTGATCTCCCTCCATCTGTATAATTTGTTGGATTTGGATTGATTTTATCTATTCTCTGTGTTATCCCAATGATTTCTCATTGTTTTAATTAGGTTTATATGCTGCCGTGAGTGCCTCTTTTTGGGCTAGAAAAGCAAGGAACAAACAAACAAAGTACTTTAGAGTGTTAAATGCATTTATTACCAGTCCTCCCCCTTGCAGTTTTGTTTCTTTGGTTTGTTTAGACAGGCAGAAGCATTCACTGGAACAAACAGAGAAGAAATCAGTCTCTGAAAACCCAAGTTTGCTAATTATTTAATTAGAACTTTGGGGGAGGGGATGCATTAAAGCATACCCAAACAGTCTAATTTACAAACCACTTTACAATAGAAAAGATCTAGATCTAGATGAATGACTGAAAGGAGAAACCTAGACTAAAATAACCGGGTTGCAAAACTAAATCACCTTTGAGGTGTTCTCACATCAACACCCATCAAATGCAAAAACATGAGCGAAATCAAAGCTTAAGGTGATGTCAAAATAAACAAAAGAGACATGTTCTACAGAAGATGAAGGTGGGAAAAGAATGGTATTCAGCTTGGAACAGAAGAATCAGAGTGCTTGTCAGTCATTCACTTTTGTTGACAACCTTGTTAAGCTATCTTCAAACATTAAGGGAGTTCAAAGCAAGGTGAAAAGAAAGATGAAAAAGGGATAAGGACAGTGCATTATATACTGGAGGTCAACATGCTTTCTTTTATTTTACAGGTTATTTTTTAGGAGAGCAGCAGTTAAGACAGATGGTATATCTTGACAACAAACTGCCCGATCCTCTACTACAGCCTTCCAGTTGGAAAATCAGAATGCACTAAAGGTTTCTTATGACTAATGTTTAGCTGGCACAATTTAAGAGGCACATACTCGTGGGAATTAAAAATAACAACTATACAAAAACACTTTTAAGTTAAGGGTGTGCAATTTTTAAAATAGTTCTGCCACATTAGTGTTATTAATTCAGTCACATGCTGCACGTGTACACACACACACAGTCAGTCCTCTTACAACTGCACTGCTCTGATGTGTTAGGTTTCTAAGTGTTTGTGCTTTGGCATATTTTCAGTTTTTTTTAAATGTGGCAAGTGCATGTTGAATATATTAATGCAACCCCACAATGCAAAGGGTTGATGATATAAATTATGTATATATTCAGCCAGTCAGAAAAATTATCCAGTTTCCTGCCTGTAGGGTCATGTATTAGGCCGCTTGCTATTCAGGTTTTATTCATTTCGGTGTGTTTTTGCAATCATCATGTGTCTACTGATTTACTGTTCTGCTCTCTCGCTCTCCAAATGATTGCCTTACAAGCAATGCATGTTTGTCTACTAGAAAACATATAGTAAATAATTACTTTTCTACCAAAGCAACTGTTTGCCAATTCTATCTAAAGAAATGCAACTGTAAGTAAAAAACTGTTTTTCTTATACTACAAGATGTGTGGAGCATTCTAATCTGCTGGACTAGAATGGGAGTCTAATGTATGGAGAACTTGCTAACTATAACTATTTGTTTAAACTGCTCCGCCTACTGCTGTGTATATAACTGCTCCGCCTACTGGTGTGCATAATGGATCAGAACTGGCAAAAAAAAACCCCCTCATCTAAATGGATTTTAAGGCACTCTTTCACTAAATTCATATTTATAAAGAAGCCAACATCACGCATATCATTGAGTCAAAAAGGCCACGAGCCATCTCAAGAATGCACTTAAGAAATTGTCAGCTGTTACTTTGTTCCAAACTTTTAAAACTTCCCGGCACTCTCATAATAATAATAATAATAATAATAATAATAATAATAATAATAATAATAATAATAATAATAATAATAATAATAATAATAATAATAATAATAATACATCCTCCATTCTCCAGCTAAGACTACTAGAAGAAATGTAGCTTACATCCAGAATGCTGGATGTGCTTGAAAAGAGGCTGAATATGATAAACCAGTGGCAGATGTATTAAGCAGTTATGGGATGTTGAAAATGGTGTTAAAGAACATGCCAATTCATCAAGTGATCATCTGAACCATTAATTGTGAAGAAAAGCACTGTAAACACCAAGTCAAACTGTATCAAGTAGTGAGCATATTTCTGGTTTTCTGCTTATTTTGGTGAAAACAGCTTCCATACCAATTTCTGAAGGGCTACTAAGAAATTAAAATGACCCTAACTAGTTCTACCTCAGAACTAGAAAACAGACTGAAATAGCATGAAGTATACATTAAGTTTTGCTAAAAGGAATCAGGTGACATTAAGATTTTGAACTGAGCACCATGCACAGTGTTTTGCTTCCAATATAGGGCTTTTACATCTCCTTCTCAGAACTACAGTTCATCACAGCCCCTGAAAATACAAACCTACCTAAGGGGAGAAGACACTGGAGGTTAGTTTGGGATCTAACGTTGTGTGACACCAATAAGGTGGAGAACTGGAGTGAATTATACCTTCTCTCATGAGAATGGAACTGGATATAAGATGTTATTTGTGTTACTAGTTGATTGATCAACTCAAGTCATGCAGCATCCATTTTTATGGTGCTTCATAGTGGTTTATATTCTTCATAAGCTTCCATGTGTCTAAGTGCATTTCTTTAGAAGAACACAGTCACTGTATAAAGCTATTGACAGTTAGAAACCATTGGCAATAGTTGTAATCCACTAATTGTTTAAATATCAATTGCTAAAGGACAATAAGAAGTGATTAATTTCATCAAAGTGGTAATGATAAGAATCTCCCTGCATGAGACACTTCTAGATATCCTGTAAAACAGGGGTGCCCAAACTTTTTGGGCCATGGGCCAATCATGTGGTTCAGGAAGCCGGTCACTAAGGCCTGGGGGCCGAGTGTGGCCCCCAGGCCTTAGTTTGGGCACCACTGCTCTAAAAGAAGAGTGCAGGGACACCAGAAAGCCCCTGGGGTGAAATCACACCTACTCATTTCTTAAAGGTACTGCAAGACTTCTGATATCTTTCAAAGAAAGTCACCCTTGTTACATCCTTGTATAGCTTCAGGCACAATGCAAACCCTGTGTGTTAAGGGCAGGTGGAAATCTTCAAAAGACACTGTGAGCCCTTGCTCTGGCTTCACAGTGTGTGGGATTTTTACCCACTAAAACCACCTCCCATTACGCCCTGCCACCCCACGGGACCGCCATCAGGTATTACTTCATGGGGGGGCAAAATGGCTATTAAAAACCCTCCTCCAATTTGGCTCCTTGCCCTCCTTCTCCTCTATGTCTCCGGCTGTGTGTGTGTGTGTGTGTGTGTGTGTGTGCACGCGCGTGCACGCGTTACAGATAATCTGTTAAAGATGACAACTATGAAGATCCATATAACATGCTTGTGATAAATTAAAGCATCTTTCAGAACTCATTCTTTTCCATACAACTTCCTTTAATAATTTTTCATCAGTAGCAAATAATGGACAGCTATACAAGTAAAAGGGATGCATACACAATGACTGAGATGGAAAGCATTACTGAAAGGGTAGCAGTGACATCGCAAACGCCAAAGGGTTTTCCCTTGCATTGAATACTGCAGGCAAGCCTGGTCACCCCATGTTAAGACAGACATACAGTAGGAAAAATAGGATGATCCAGAGACGTGTGATGAAAATGATAAGAGATATGGAGAAACTTCTGTGAAAAGAGATGAAGAAGATTAGAATAATTATGACTAAATTACAGACAAAATTTAAGAGTAAATTTGAAGAAAATGCTTATGAATACACAATGAACTAAACTCCATTAGAGTTTTCATTCCATTGGAATACCAGCAAATGCTAACCTGAATTGTACTCAAGGCTCACTAACAGATCACTAACTTCTTTTTAAACTCACTGGAAAAGTTTAGTACTGCTAAGTTTAGTGCTCAGTAAGTGTCCAAGAAAGGAAAAAAGCTGTTGTTGAGAAGAACCATGATCTGACTAAGTAGATGGACTGCCGGATAGCTATAGGTTTTCTAAGCTTCAAACACAAAACCATTGGGTAGCATTTTGGGAAAAAGATTCTTACTAGATACTTCCATTAAATCTTTTGATAGGAATTTCCAATCTATGTTGGCAATCCAGTCTACAAGACATGAACAGCTGACTTGTAATAGAACAAGTGTAGCTTAAGCTCCTCTAGAAAATGTGTAGATAATAAGGACACTATAAGACACATCACTGTGTTTGCCACTTTACACTTCTTTTTTAAGATGGTCTCATAAATTGGATATGTTTAAAAACAACTAAAATGCTCTTTTTAAAGGAGGCATTTCAGGGCATTGTCCCCTTCAGGGCATTGTCCCCTTATCAATATCAGCCAGTTTAGGTTCAGTCCTGATGCTATCAGACGCCAACTAGTTTAGTTTAGTTTAGTTTGTAAGGTATTTGTTAGTGGTGGGTTTTAATTTGTTGCGGATATTTCTGTTATTGGTTTCTCTGCTTGTTCACCATCCAGAGTGGGTTAACACCCAGATGGGTGGTATAGAAATCCAATAAATAAATAAATTGTGCATGATACTACTCTAAGACGCTAAGACGCTCCTGCCCTGCCTCCGGGGGCCCCCACCTTGGCCCGGAGAGGAAAGAACTTCGCCGGCAGCTGCGGGCAGTTGAGGCGCCGCCCCCGCCTCCTCCGGGACCAGGCATCCTGGGCCCGGAGCAGTTAAAAAGAACTTCAGCGGCGGGGACACATTAACATTTGTCCGGAGGAGTGGGAAAGAGAGCGCCGCAGGAGCTACGGCCGGAAAAACGCCGCCAGCCCACGCAGACGTCTCGACCTCCCCCGGACTCAAAACACCTGTCTGGGGGAGTTGATTTTGCCCTGCCGGCTCTCAGAGACTACCTGGGGATAGGGGGTGGGTGGCAGTTGTGTTGGGGGGGATGTGGATGGTAGTGGGACGGGGTTTTGTACTGTACATTACTGAATTGATCATTGTATGGTTATTCTCTTTGTATTAGATATGAATTGTATTGTGATTATGGACTGTATTTTGATTATATTGTGTTTACATTTATGTTGTTGCACTATGCTGTGATTTTGTATTGTTGATCTGTTATATTGTATTGTATTCGATTTCATGATGTAAGCCGCCCGGAGTTGGTTTTCGCCAAGTGGGGTGGCATATAAATTGAAATAATAATAATAATAATAATAAATATTAAACAATCTACAACTAAATTAGCCATCATGTTCAATTTCTAGAAGCACAATTTTAAAACTGGGTTATATTCATCTCCCTAATATTTAATATAGCTGAATTTTTGGTGCTACAAAAACTAGAACACTATACCTGGAAGAATAATGGCAACAACATGGTGGAACAGAAGGATATCCTGTGAAATCAAGTCAAGACTTATGGCATGCTGCTTGGGAAGTCATAAACTAGTGAGAAGTTTTGTTATACTGGTGTGACTGAGTTAATAATCCCATCAATTGAGACAAAACAATCCAACACTACCTTGATGTATCTATAATGCTGATGAAAAATCTGCTGCCACAGTGGCTTAAATGAGTAGATGTGATAACATGGAGCGGATGTGTAGCAAATCATGGACTCTCACACTAACAACCCCTTCACTGACATCAGCGTAATTTTGAATCAGTGCTATAAGGCAAGACTCACATTGAATGCAATACATTACACATATCAGACTGCACATGCCATCATGATGAAGAACAGGAGATAGGACAACAAGAAGAAAATGGCTACAGTTCCCTGGTCACCCATCATACATGTTCAAAGAGATAGCTTTAGTCACACAATGAGGAACTTTGGTAAGACGAAAATTATACAGAAAGGACACTACAAAGAAAAAGCCAGATCCTATGAAGGAGGAACATTTCCCTAACATTTACATCTCATACAGCAGAGTGGGCCCTATGCAGCCCCCAGGACCCAAATATTCACCTTGTAACTCCCAGTGTTTTTAATTCAACCCAATCTTGGTGTGTGTGTGTGTGGTTTTTTTTTAACAATTGGCTCACAAGGTTCACTCCTGTACTCTAGAGGCCACGGGAAGTTAGTACTTTCAGCCATTCCAGTGGTGTACTCATTCCCTAAGGAGTGAACAAAACATTGTTCTCAAATCATATATATGATGCCGTCATCATTTTATCATATGAATTATCACCCAACTTTTAATGCATGGAAAAGATGAACATTACTAGCAGCTAGTTACTACATATTTTAGCAAAACTAACAATTTTTTTTTTGTGTCGCCAGGTTTTAGAACCAGGTTTTGTAAAGTATACAAAATAGAGGCAATGTTGCCATATTTTAAGGTGCTCCAGCAATTGGGACTTTCCATACCCTACATTTCTAAACATTTAATTAAAAATATTATACTACTAGAGGGCCCAGTGTTGTTTTTCAGTCAACTCTCCTGCAAATTGTGCCAGAAAAATATTTGGGTGACAATTGTCACAGGAGTGACCATCCAAGGCCCAGAGATATTCACTTGTGGTTCCAAAACCTCTTTAAATTGCCCACCTTTCCTAAAGTGACTCTATCCTCAGTAATTGAGCCAACAGCAATGCCCATTGTATTAGAATAACTAAATACACAAGGACAGTGTACATCCTGCAGGGACTCTAGAAAGAGAACACACGCAAAAACACAAAGCTTCTACAAATGCTTCTCACTGCATCATTCTTCATTCTCCTCTAGGTTTTACTGCCTGTGCGGTTGCTTACTAGGAAGATGTTGCTGCAGTGCTTCCAATTGCCCTTTATAGTGTGTAGAAAGGCAGCTTTTGAACAGCCACCACCTCTAATTGCCTCTTCCCAGGAAACACTGGACAGCACAGATAAGATATAGAGGGCACCCTGGCAAGCATGTACAGTAGCTCCAAATGTAGGGACGTGTGGTCAATGTCAAGAGTGCAGACAATGGTAGCGGAGAGACTGAGATGGATTTTAAGGCCCCCAAATAGGAGTGCAGGCGGAGCAGAAGGAGGAAAATAGCATTAAGGTCCTGGTGGCCACCCTTGGCATTCCACCTGTTCTTGGACTTCAATTACCAGACGCTGCTGATCAGGGCTTCTGGGAATTAATGTCCAAGAACACCTGAAGTGTCATGACTGCACTAGGGGTGTTTTTTTTTGGGGGGGGGGCAGAAAAAAGCCACCAGGAGGGACCAGTGGGGCATATGCAATGTAAATACATAAGAAGAGTCTGATAGGACACACAGAATGTAAGATGTATCAGTGTAGTCCTTTTTTAATAATAATAATAATAATAATAATAATAATAATAATAATAATAATAATAATAATAATAATAATAATAATAATAATAATAATAATAATAATAATAATAATAATTCAGTTTGATGAGCATCAGGACATATTCAACATAGTCTGTGCACCGTGTTAAGAAGCATTTCATTTAATCTGTCCCAAATTTCCCAAACCTCTGTGGATGATCACAGGTTTTAGTATCATGAAGAGTACAGAAACATGACCTGCGTTTGAGCTTCCTGCATTCATCTGGTTGTCACTAGGGAAAGAAGATATTGAACCAGATAGGCTTTTGGCATGACTGGGAAATGTTTGTGATTTGCAAGTGGGGAGATTTTCAGGGGTCTTCTCCCATGACTGTGAATGAAACGGCAGGAGTCAGAAGTGTCGCCGTGCCTCTCTCCCTGTTTTTTTTAAAAACTTTTTAATTTTTTAACTTTATTTTGTAAGCAATGTGTTTTTAATTGTTTTAAATTGTAAGCCGCCCTGACTCCTCAGGTAAGGGTGGGGTATAAATGTAATAAAATAAAATAAATAAATAAAATAAATGGCTGACACATTTGTGCACCTAGAAGTCTATAAAGAATTAAGTGTCCGCGATACTGAGCAAGGTGGGTGAAAGAACCTTTTCTTCATGTCTAGTAATAAAAACATAGTTTTGTGTGGCGTATTTAATACCGTGAATAATAAAAGAAGAGGAAAATACCACACATTATGTACTCTTCTAAATCCACTATTGCATGCATAGAAAAACACAGCTTTCACTTAAACATCCTGCTGTGACTTCTGTGACACAGATTTATTTATATGAACCGGGGGGGGGGGGGTGTTCCACCTGTCAATTCATGCCATCTTTGTTTTTTCCCTTTGTTCTTTCCTTCCCAAACAATAAGGACTATCTTTGAAAATGTTAGGATAATGAATATGATACACTAAAGAAACTAATGGAAATATATAAAATAATATACTGTGACACTGTTTACAAAAAATGTGATCTGAGCATATATGTGTAACCATTATGTCTTTATTATTCAGATATGTTAAAGTACAGTAATACCTCGGATAACGTTTGCATCAGATAACGCTAAAACCGCATAATGTTAAGCAATCGGGGGGGGGGGGGAATTGCATCGCATAATGTTAAAATCTTATGGGATGCATCAAATAACGTTCACTAAAGCCTGTGCCGGTTACAATGTATCTCTATGGAGTTTTAACATTATTTGATGCATCCCATAGGATTTTAACGTTATTCAATGTACACATTGGATAACATTAAAAATCGGATAACACTAAGACTTGTCGAACCAAGTTTTTGCATTATCCAAGGTTTCACTGTACTGTAAAATTTCTCATATTCTATCTTGTACCACAGCAATCTATAGCAAGTCAGATACCTTGTATATTACTGGAAACAAATCCCAGAATTCTATCTCTGTAGCACCTGTCCTCTATAAGGTTGGTTTAGTTTACCAAGAGGCTGTCATGGCTCAGTCTTTAAGAAGCTCGCCTTGTTAGCTGGAAGGCCAGGCAAGTTGGCAGTTCGAGACCTGGGTACTACATGATGGATTGAGCGCCCGTCTCTGTCCCAGCTCTTGAGGACATGAAAGGAGCCTCATTCGGGCGTCCCCTGAGCAGAGTTTCTCCAGCAAAAATCCTTTCAACCCAGAAATATTTCTGACATGAAATTATTATTATTATAGACCTTCCAAGAAACTATGCCCTGCTTTTAAGTATTTACTTTTTTAAAAAATCCTGCACTGCTGCAATATATTAATCAACTATACACGCTCTCACCAGATAGTTGCAGGTTTACCTACTGAAATTCTAAATCTTTAACAGGATTCACAATAAATCAGCCACAAATGAGTTCACAAGAGCTAAAATATACTGTCCAAAATACTACGTGCAAACCATTCTCAATATCGGAAATTAAAATTTTGCATAATTGAAAATGTTATTTTTGTACAAATGCTCTATTTGTAACTAACAGATCTTTTCTATGTTACTCATAGAACTCATTAAATGAATCTTCGATGTTGATGTAAATTTTGTACATTTACAAAATGTAGCTATGGACATCTTAGTAATTCAATAGTTTATTTTACTTTTTTTATGTATATTGGGATTAAAAGAACAAAAGGAAGAAGCAGGTTCATCACAGTGTTATTCACAAATGACATTTATAAAACAAATTGGGGGATAGGAATTCCAGTGTCATCTTACATGCTTTTTCAGATTCAAGACACATTCTGTCCCTTGAAATTTTTGGCATGGTAGCCATATCAGTCTGTGCAAACATATGAGAGGGTAAATAAAACATAACCTTTTTGGTTTTATTTGATTTACTCCCTGATATACCTTCTATCCCAGTGATGGCAAACCTTGGGACTCCAGATGTTCTTAAACTTCAATTCTCAGAAGCTCTGATCAGCACTCCTGCTAACTTTGGCTTCTGGTAATTGAAGTCCAAGAACATCTGGAGTGCCAAGGTTCACCATCACTGACCTATCCTTTGACAATTGTTGACTACTGGCTTCTAAGAACAAGCAATATAGTGGCATAGATAGGCTAAACTAAGCCTTCTAGCCCTCTAAATTTCTCTTTCCCCAATGAAACCAGTTCCAGCCACTGGAAAAATACAACAGAGCCTTCCTCATGAAATTCCTAATGCTGTGAAATCCATTCTCCGTGTAAGCCTCCTGGGCTCATGATCACAGAAATCAGAATCACTGCCACACATTATCATTTAAGAAGGCTCCTTTTGTGAGCAGCTTTAACTTGGTAATTGTTACATACAGCTCATGTATTTGTACTGCATTACTTTATGACTGCAAGCTGCCAGGAATAAGCTAATAAGGGGAAACAACTAATGAACAATTATTTATCTTTAAGAAGAGATTTTAATCTGAAAGAATGTCCTTTTATCTCAACACTGGGCAGTTATTAGGATACGTTTGCCTAATTTACTAACATAATTCAACATGTTATTTTCCCGTTAGTGGGGTTTTTGAAGTTACAGTGGAATCTCGGCTAACAAACGGCTTGGTTAACATAAAAAAATTGCATAACAAAAGGAAATCCATAGAAAATAGTGGCTCAGTTTACATACTTTTTTTGGAACAGATTAATTGGTTTTCAATGCATTCCTATGGGAAACCACGTTCCGTGTTTTGGTTTCAATGCATTCCCGTGGGAAACTGCATCCAATGCATTCCTATGGAACATTCTGGTTTAAGTAAATTTTGTTGTATGAAACGTCCCGGAGAACGCATTAATTCCGTTAGCCGAGGTTCCACTGTATTGTCCACTTTTCATCTTGACAACTTTCTCTCCAATATAAAAAACCAGGCTGCTAACAACTAACCAATATAATGTTCTGCAACTAGTGCTACCCATGAACAGAACACAGAAAATGTGTGGGGTTTTTAAAAATCCCTACATTTGTAGCATTTACAAATACAGTACTTGAGAGTTTAGTTTTCTTAAGCATGAGCTCCAGTGATTTATATCCCATTCCAAAGGAAAGCTGGGGGGGGGGGGGATGCATGCTGATGAGGCTTGAGCCTTAGCCTGAGGTTTCATGCTAAAATCTTAACTAGTGATCAAAGATTACTTTAAAACAGAACAGTTCTATACTTACTCATCTAACTCGTCATCATCTGTTTTTGACACGTTAGCATACAGGTATTTGCTCATGTCCACAGGCTGAACATTCTTCCTTTTTGCTAACTGAGGAGGAAAATCTTTAATGGGTGGGAGCATCTCAGGTTCAGGGTCTGGTTCATCAAAAGGGTTTACATACTCAATAGCTTCCTCTTCTTTAAAGGGATTATACTCGTCATCATCTTCATAGTAAGAGTCTCCTTGTTTTGAAGATGAAATCTCCTTAATAACTGGTTCTATGGAAAGTAATATAAATGTCTGCTTCTTAGTCGAGGAGGAATTCACAATCCATCAAACAAAGTTAACACATTTCTAACTCTGTAAACTTTAGAGTGTAAAGCATTCATACCCTTAAAAATTATTAGCATCGCAAATAGATGACTAATGCCTAGTTTAAATGTTGGATCAAGCCACTAGATTAGTATTTCCCAAATGCTGGTGTTTGGACTTCAATTCCCAGAAGCTTAAGTCAATTCCCCAAAGCACTGATCAGTCAATATACTGGCTTAGGCTTCTGGGAACTGAAGTCCAACACCAGCATTTGGGAACCACTGCACTAGATTATTCCTTCCTATTTGCCCAATAATCCGAATAAGAAGTTGCCTTAGGGCCCCTCATCTAAGTACAGTAGAACCCCGCATAAGGAAAAAAGTCCGTTCTGCAAGGTGCTTCGCTATATGATATCTTTCATTATACGAAGCGCTAATCGCGATACCCCACATTATGAATTTTTCATTATATGGGGTATACCTCTCATAACAAAACAACAACAACCATATAACGAAAATCTCTCTGAGATGCATCATACAATGAAAATCTCTTAAAAATTTTGTTGTATGACACATCCCATAGATTTTTGTTATACGCGGTTTTTGTTATGTGAGGTATACCCCATATAACAAACAAATTCATAACGCGAGATATCATGGTTAGTGCAAAACCACTTCATTTATACGAATTTTTTGTTATGCAGGGCATTCATTATACGGGATTCCACTGTACTGTACTTGAAATGGTATGAGGAAGTGAATCTGGTTATGAGATGGTGGGAGAAAATGTCAAGCCTTGACATAGTGTGCTGGTCTATTAGCCTCATTGTAATCTCAAGCTTGCAGCATAACTGGGGGGAAAACTCAGCCTAAGTAATACTGTGTGAACCAACATTATAGCAGTAACTTTTTGAAAGTGGTTAGACTCCTGATAGTGATTTACTTGCACACAGGTTAAATTACATAACTCATCTTGGTGAACAGGTGCTAACTAATGAGTAGCCGGTCATGTTGCTAAACACTGTACCTGTTGCAAAGCTGAGACACACCTTGTAACATGACTGATAGTTGTTATTTAGTAGTGATCCACCATAGTGTGTTACACATTTCATGATAATTATGTGTTGTCAAGTCTGTTAGGACTTATGGCTTTCCAAGATTTTCTAGGCATACAATATTGAGAAGTAATTCACCAGTCCTTCTTCTGAGGGTGTTCTGGGGCTGTGCAACTTGTGCACACAGCCTGGCTCTTCTCCCAACCTCTGACTCCTCAGCCAGCTTCCAACTCACATATCTGTAGCTGGATTTATATGTAACTCACAAACAGGATTACAGTCAGTAATTTATTCCCAGGATTCAGAACAATGTTTTCAAAGTAATCAATTTTCATTTTTCACTACAGTTTATAAAGTACAGTCAAATCTCGCATAAAGAGCGCCTCGCTTAAAGAGTAACTCACTCAAAGAGCAGAATTTTCTCTGAATGTTCGCTTTGCTTAACAAATAAAACCAATCAAAAACTCGTTTAACAAATAAATCGGGGTTCACAATCCCCCCCCCCACAATTGGTCACTTACAATGGTTTTTCGCTTAAAGAACAAACTCGCTTAAAGAGCAATCCTGTGGAACGCATTATGCTCTTTAAACGAGGTACAACTGTAGCTTATTTTGTGGCTTATCTTGTTGGTCATTACTTTTTTGTTAAAAAAAATTTCTGGTGATGGTGGTAAGAGAATAGCATAAAACTTGAAAAATTCCTACCAAAAGTTTTGTAAGAATACTCCTTAAAAGTAAACTGAAATATAAATCTAAACTATTGCTTAATATAATAATACGTTTGTTTGTTATGTAACGTGAAAAATGAGTTCATAATGCTCTTGTTATTAAAAAAAACCCAAAAGAAAAACACAAAATTAGGAAAATATTGCTTTTCAGGTTTGGTTTGAAGAAGACATGGAAAGGCATTTCCACAGGAACGGGTCCAAGGTATCTAGGAATGGCAATAACTGGCCTGTCGTTTAGAATTTATATAACAGCAGCAATCTGGTGGCAAATTTGGCCAGCTTTTAATTTTAATGTGTATATGTTTAACGTGATCATTGGGATTAATTTTATACTGCCCTCTATTTTTCAAGGGGGGGGGGGCTTTTCTGGTTTTTTTCCCTTTTCTCTCTTTTTTAAATAAACAAGATTTTTAGTATAGAGATTTTTTCTTTTTGATTTCCTCCTTTTCTTCTGTTTTTAAATGACAGCAGATATTATTTGTGTTATTCATTTGAATTTACACAAAGAATTTATATAAATTTGACTAATGTATCTTTGCTATTGTACACACACGCATGCACACACACACACACACACTTTTTAATAATTTTCTGGTTTGTTGTCAATAAAGACATTTTTTTAAAAAAAGAGGACTAATTTTCACACAATGCCCTTGTTTTGATCTAAGAGAGCTGCCTATACAGTCAGAGTTTAGAACTACAGTTCTAAACAGTGACAAGAGGGAACAACCTAAAAAGAAAAATCCAGCTCCCATGTTTTCCATCTTCAGTTGTGCCTTCCTTTTTAAGCATTCTGTTCTGTGTTATCTAGGGAACTACCACCTTTGGTTCTGGATGGGGCAGTTCAGCCCCAAACAGACCCGGTACGTAACCTGGGGCTCCTTCTGGACTCACGACTACTGCTCAAAGAGCAGGTGGCAGTCATGGCCAGGAGGGCCTTTGTACAACTTCGTGTGATTCGCCAGTTACGGCCGTTCCTAGACCGGGACTCCTTGCTCATGGTCACACATGCCTTGGTCACCTCCAGACTTGATTATTGTAATGCGCTCTAATGGGGCTGCCCTTGGTGACCATTCGGAGACTTCAGCTGGTCCAGAATGCGGCTGCATGAGTAGTGTTAGGATGCGGGCGTTATGCCCATGCCTCACCACTGCTGAGGGAGCTGCACTAGCTTCCAGTATGCCTCCGGGTGCAATTCAAGGTGCTGGTTATTACCTTTAAAGCCCTACATGGTAGTGGACCAGGATACTTAAGAGATCGCATGGTCCCAAGGACATCTGTCCATCCCACCAGAGCAGACCGGAGAGATTCTCTGGTTGTGCCATCACCCAGAGAGGCACACCTCACTGGCACGAGAAGGAGGGCCTTCTCGGTGTCCGCTCCGGCCCTATGGAACCTCCTCCCAATAGAACTACATGCAGACGGAGTTGCTGCCCTTTAGAAAAGGAGTGAAAACCTGGCTGGCCGGTTTGGTCTGGGGAGTGGATGGTTCAATTTCCCCAGCCACTTGGTTGGTTTGACCCCAGTATGCCTGTGTTGCAATTTCTGGCTTTTAATACTAAGTTTTTAAAAAGTTTTTAGATTTTTAAATTTTTAAAAATGATTTTATAATTGTTGTAAATCGCCCTGGGTCCCTTTTGGGAGGAGGGAGAGAAACAAATTTAAATAAATAAAATAAAATAAAATAAATAAGCACGGGTGGAAATGGTTTAAGAATTGGGAAGGTGAAATGCCAAATGTTCATTCTTGGTTTTGTCAACTGGTTAAGCAAGCGAAGATTCTTCCAATGTGAAAGAGGCCAATAGCTAGAAAGCAGTCACACAATACAATTGTACCTCACTTAAAGAGCATAATGCATTACACAGGATTGTTCTTTAAGCGAGTTTGCTCTTTAAGCAAAACACCCTTGTAAGTGACCAATTGTGACTTCTGGTGGGGTTCGGTTTGCAAACCCCGATTTATTTGTTAAGCGGGTTTTTGGTGGGTTTTACTTGTTAAGCAAAGTGACAATTCCGAGAAAATTCTACTCTCTAAGTGAGGTGCTCTTTATACGAGGTTTTACTTTAAGGGCCCCCCCCCCGCCCCCTGGAAAAAAAAGACTTTAAGAAAGGAAAGGAGCAAGAGGGAGTGAATTGGTCTGGAAACAAAGTTAACACCCTAAGATTATGCAACAGAGATAAGTAAAGATTCTATACCTTCCATATCAGGGTCTCCAAAAGGGTTTAGCTCCAGTCTGTCAGGATCTACAAATGGAATTGAACTGGAAATGCCTAAATCCTGATCCTCTTCATCCAGGAAATTAAGTTTGTTGATAAGTTCTGAGAAACCAAGCAAAGTACTTTTCAGTTCAGCATTTTGTTTTTGGGAACACTTAAAATCAAGTATCTTGAGAAATAGTGAACATGTCTGTACTGACAAACTAAATTGATTAATTTTGCTGGTGCACCAGTGTTTCTACCTCAGGAATATGAAAAGAATCAGGCACGTTTTTTGTTTGTTAAGCAAGCCCTTTGTTTAATGGAATGACTCACTGTTTTTCAGCAATGGCTTTCTGAAACCACATTTTCAGAAAAATTGTAGTAGGAATTTCTCAATCTTTTAAAATCAACATCTATACCAAAGATTAAAAAGCTGGTATTTTTCCATTATTAAAGGGAGAAGTCATTGTAACATATGTGAAATGTTAGGTCAGGAGTGGCCAACATTGGTTCCCCAGGTGTTCTTGGACTTCAACTCCCAGAAGCCCAAGTCAGCACTCCTGCTTATCAGAGCTTCTGGGAGAGAATTGAAGCCCAAAAACATCTAGATCCATGATGGCGAACCTTGGTACTCCAGATGTTCTTGGATTTCAATTCCCAGAAGCCCAAGCACCCTGTGAATCCACACAAATGGGATTACTGCGATTCATCCGGCCTGTGCTGCTCTCGTCGCTCCTGGAAGCGCGTTTTACCTCCGCATCCGGGAGCAACGAGGGCAGCGTGGGCCAGATGAATCACAGTAAACCCATTCATGTGGATTCACAAGGTGCTTGGGCTTCTGGGAACTGAAGTCCAAGAACATCTGGAGTGCCAAGGTTCTACATCATGGATCTAGGGGCCCAACGTTGGCCACCCCTGTGTTAGGGAGTCATTCTAAAATATAAAACTATCAAGAAAAAAAGCATATACTGTATGTAATTTTAGCCAAATAGGTACGTACTCACAGGATGACCACCTGCTGCCCTCTAGACATAGCTGTACTGCAATTCTAACCACCCACTGCCCATATTGGTTGTGAATGATGGGAGCTATAGTGTAGCAGCATTTGAAGGGTCACATGCTGCTTACTTCTGCTAGACAGACATGAATATCAAGTTACTATCTGTTAGTTGAATTAGATATTATATAAGAGACTGAAATGGATGCTAAACATAAAGATGCAACAAATATTTGAGTACAAACAGAAACCAGAGGATGACAGGTCACAGTAAAATACAAACAATCAGAAATAGAAAGGAGGGAGGAAAGCTTTTAGACCTTCAGAAGAACTGGCTGATTTAGTTGAAAGCATATTTGCATGTTTTATGCAGTCATCTTGATCTTCATCTAAGCTGCTCAGAGCATTCAACTGGTTTACAAATTCTGTAAACAGAAGCCAGTCAAGAAAATAGGGAGATAAGGTTACTTAAGGGAAAAACATGCTGTTATTAGAAAAAGAAAAGAGGAAAAGAAAGAACCAAAATGTTAATTTAGAAATAAATTCTAGAAAGCATCATCACAATAATAATCAATATTGCCTTACATCTATGATTACTTTGCTCAATATTTTAAAGAAAAGGGATGCTGTTATATATATTCTGCCAAGCAAACAAAACAATCAACAACTGATTCATAAGAATCAATGACGCTCTACATTAATGTTTTAATTAAGACAATAAATACAAATTTACAAATTTGTATGACAACAGATACAAAATACATTAATACTACAAGAAAAGGCTGAAATCCAGTAGTAATTTGCAACTAGAGTATGACCACTGAATCAGTGGGGATTATGTCAGTCAGGTCCTCCATAAGTTTCATTTATTCACTGGGTCTACTGGATTGTGATTTACTCCTGGATTTCAGCCACAAAAGTTGTTAGCAACAGCACTAGGAGAATAGATGAGAGGTAAAATTGATGTCTGAATGGTGCAGCAACATGATTGTCCTTGTAGGGTGAGCACAATTCGGGCTGTGAGTCAGGCAGTGGATATCTCAGGTTGGCACTGAATTTGATACAAGGAATTATCTTTTCAACTCGTGGCAGAGTCAACTTACATTCTGATTTCTCATCAAGCCCCGCACCTGAATATTATCTGCATCTCTTATTTTTAGGGCAACCTGCAGCTTGCCTATCATGAGCTTAGAGCTGTTATGTGAATTAAGTATTCTTGTGGTGTTCAGTAATAATTTCAAGCTGGAAAGCTACTTTTGATCTTTGTACTAAGTTCTGATCAAGGAACTACTGGAGAATCAAGAAAAGAGGACTGAAAATTCAGTATAAGTCCTTTATGTTTTTGAAAGTGACTGTCATCCTCTCTTTCCAAAAGGCAGTGCAACTCTACTGTATACATTAACACCAACAGGTAGAGTACAAATATGCACCCCTCATAATGATTACTGTATAAATATTGCTACTGAGAAAGGTAACTAGGTACACAATTGTGAAAAGTGAGAAAATGCAAATGCATTTGCTTAATATCCAAAATTTGACACATTTTGCAGCTACCCCACAAAGACTGACACTGACAGATGGTGAAATGAATGGGAAAATGCAAGAAACATTAATGTATTCTGGAATGGCTATTCAAGATAGGAATTCAATATGGATTGCAGAAATTATCTGCTGGATAAACATAATTGAAATTAGGACCATTTGAGGATCAGACTCAGGATAAGGCAGCTTCCTATGTCCCACTTCAGATACGAAGTAGGCAGAAACAAAAAACTATCAAAATACAATGTGGATCTGTGATGAATCTATAAAAATAAACTTATGGGAGACAAAGTGCTAAATTAGTCCAGCAATCATCAATAAAATTAAGGTATTATTTTACCTATTCAGATTTACATATCATTTAGAAAAAGTAAAATTCCAGACATACCTTAGCTCTATTACCAAAATTCTTAATATACTCTTTATCTTTTCTTTTAACCACAGTCTAGTGCAGGGATTCTCAACCTGCGGCCCGTGGGCCAGATGCAGCCCATGGAACCATGTCATGTGGCTCCCCACCGCCTTAACCGCACCAGGAAGTGCCACATGACCCGGGCCTGGCTTTAAAAGGCTGAGAACTCCTGGGCTAGTGTTTTGTCCAACCGGTATGCATATATTTCAACAGGAGCTGGGGCTTATGCTGATATTGCTTGTGTACTACAATTATCATATTATTAACTGCACCAGAGTGCCAAGCAATTAATATTTTTGAAAGAGGCACTGAAAAGATATAAATATTTTTAAAAAGCCAAAAGCCTGTGCCTTTGGAAATCTATTGCCTGGTTTCTGATTTTCCAAATCTAAATAAGGTTCCAGAGTGAGTAGCCCTTTGTCATTTTGGACAGTCATGGAAAATACTAATTAGCTAGACCCTTTCCAAAGATACTGTAACATTAATTTCTAACTGAAATCACCACTGATAGTCTTTATGGAACACTTGCTTCAGGGATTGACTAAGTGGGTTGGATGACCTGCTGGCTCTCCTTGACAATGCAACAACTTTGAACTTTCCCCAGACATTGCAGGGGAAATTAAAGGCAACCAAAGAAGACCATCAATAGTATTCCAGCCAATACACTCTAATACATGACATCTTAATTCTTACCAAGAAAAGGGGGAACAAACCTGTGATTTTTGCAGCCTTTTCTTCCTGGTTCACTCTGTTTTCTTCATCATCATCATTATCCTCCTCAAAATCATCTAGATTTCCAATATCTGCTTGCTTCATACTCATCAAACTTGCCAGGCTTTGCATGTCTTCATCTCTAACAACAGCAACAACTATACTAATTAATACTATTTAACTGGTGTTAAATAACAAAATTAATAATAGCAATATCAGTCTTAATGCCTTGCTGAACAGTACTCAAGATTTTTCTCACTTATGGTATGGGGACATATTAAAACTGATGGTTACATTTATGTCTGTGTATAATAACAGTAGACTGCGGTGGCTTAGTGGTTAAGACATAAGACATTGAATTTAATGACTGGAAGGTCGGCAGGTCAGCATTTCAAAACACGAGTGCTGCACAACAGAGTGAGCTCCCGTCTCTGTCCTAGCTCCTGCCAACCTAGCAGTTCGAAAGCAAGGAATTGCAAGCGGATAAATAGGTACCGCTTCGGTGGGAAGGTAAACAGCATTCCATGCACTTTGATGTCTAGTCATGCCTGCCACTTGACCATGGAAATGTCTGCAGACGCAGACAGCGCTGGTTCTTTGGCTGTAAATAATGATGAGCACCGAACCTTACAGTCACGTATGACTGGGTTTTGAGCAAGGGAGACCTATACTTATAATAATAGTGTCTTTCTGTCCAGATTATAACCCAGGGATTCTCAACCTGCAGCCCTCGGCACCGTTTCATGTGTCCCCCCACCCACTGCCTCCACCACACCCAGAAGTGCCATGTGATGGAGGAAGGGCAAAATGGTCATCCAGCCTCCAAAGCTGTCTGAGGGATCATGAACTGGACCCCAGCTTTAAAAGGTTGAGAACTCCTGCTATAACCCAACTTCTCACATAGTTCTAACCTTGAACATATAACTGCTGTATGTCAAGAAGAGGGAGCACCAATACAACTGTGTCCAAGGCAATCAAATTTCTGCAGCCAATTTCTTCTGCTTGTGTGAAGACAACTTGTAAACAGGGTAGGTGAAAAGACCCATTTTCCTGGCTCCTAAGAACAATTCTATTGAGCCAATGTAGTGACTGAATGTATGTACAATATTTTATTCAGAAATCTTCTTCATAAGATGTGGGAAAGAACACAGAGAAATTTGTAATCATCCTGCAAAACTCACGTTGCTTTTCCTTCTCTCAGAAAAATACAAGACAACGAGAACTGCAGAGTGGCAGATATCACTTTCTTAGACAAAGGCTTGAATTTCAGTTTGACATCAGTCTGTGTAGGCATAGGGCTTGCGTACTGCTTCATGTTAATATTGCTAGTAGCAAGTGCCTTCCGGCGTCCAGAAGGAGACTCCTTAAATGAAAAAAAAAACCCATCAAGATATTATATAGCTATAAAAAAATGCATATGGATATAATTACATAGAGAGATATCTCTTTGCCCTTCCATTATGATCTAGTAGCCTTCTAATGATCAGACCCAAACTGCTTAACTTCAGCAAGGAGATTTTTAAAACCCGCCTTAAAACTCAGGCTACAGTACAACAAAAATATAATGTAGGGTTAAACAGCTAGGAAACAATTATTGATACAGGTTTGTATAAAGATGGCGCTAACAAAATTGTTTTCAAAATACATACTACAATTTATCTTGCAAAGTAATGTTGTACAAAACTGCTGTATTTTTCGGACCATAAAACGCACCTGACCTGACACACCCAGTTTTTTGAACAGGAAATAAGGGGGAAAATATATATTCTGAACCTTCGGACCATAAGATGCACCCTCATTTCCTCTCCCCCCCCCCCCACTTTTGGGGAGAAAAAAGTGTGTCTTATGGTCTGAAAAATATGGTATTTCAATGATACGACACAGTAGCAAATTAATGCTCCTCTGACTGGTACCAGTGCTATTTCTTTTAGAAACTGACAGAATTCTTGACTGACTGACAGCAGCCGCCACCGCAAAAAGAACCTGAAATAGTTGTAGCATTTTCATCGATTTAACTTGATTCAATTGAGAGTGTTTGCATATTCTTAACGAGTTCTGTCTGAGAGGGCCTAAATCTTTCTCAAGTGTTCAGTGCATTTTAAAAATTCACTCACAAGCTATCTACATGTACTAATAACTCAGTATAATATTACTCAACATAAACTGGTAGAGAAGACTATTTTCTTCAACCAAGCTATTCTTCAGGGATGACTTTTTATACTCTGACATTTTACTGGGCAGAAATATCAGGTAGCTTTACAAAAGGCTGCTTGAATGTTTTGACTGAATGTATGTATCTTATTCAAAGCAAGTAACAACAACAATAACATGCCATCAAATCAAAACAAAGATTATGACACAATACTTTTTTCAAAAGTATGAGGGGTCAATGCTGAAGGCAGATAGTCACAGTCAGTTTATGTGTACATATTTTTCACAATACATTATGCTCACAGTAGTTCAAAAAACTGATACAGTTGTACCTCGTTTAAAGAGCATAATGTGTTCCACAGGATTGCTCTTTAAGCAAGTTTGGTCTTTAAGCAAAACACCATTGAAAGTGACCAATTGTGACTTCTGGTGGGGGGGATTATGAACCCCGATTTATTTGTTAAGCGAGTTTTTGGTTGGTTTTATTTGATAAGCGAAGCAAACATTCAGAGAAAATTCTGCTCTTTAAGCAAGTTACTCTTTAAGCGAGGCACTCTTTATGCGAGGTCTGACTGTACTGTACAGTAATCATATTTACAGATGTAATACTAATGTAACATTAACTTAACTGCAGTTCATTTAAGACACAGTTTAAATGTATCTGTTTGTTTGTTTAAAGAAACATTGATAGCCCACCTGCTATCACAAGATTGGAGGATGGATTATGAAGCTATATAAAACAATTTTAAAACAAAAGATTTTTTAGAATTTTGAAATAAAACAGCAAAAACATTAAAAAATTGAAAACCTTGAAACCATTGCACTAAAATGTATGTGGGCCACAATCTTCAACCTTATGTCTCTAATAAATAAGTTTGTGGACTTAACATTAAAATTATGCCAATGACAATGCAAACCACCCCTCCAAGAAAAGGGCATTCTACTGTTTTGATGTTATGGCAGAAAAAGTCTTCTCTTGTGTCTCCACATAATGAATTATTTTCAATTCTTCTAATTGAGGGTATCCTATGCCAACATGCCAGTTAAGAAAATCCAGCACTGCTATTAATAATATAAACATGACAGCTGCAATAACCATTTCAGAAAAACAACTTACTTTAAGACCTCTAACAATAATACTTATGATTAAAACAAAATCACATTTTAAAAAGAGGGAACTAAAATAAACAACAACAAGGCAGTTCTGTTAACTGATCCTCAAGCATCGGAGACCTTCCTGGCATCATGGTCCAACGTCTTGAGCGATTGCGACTTCCTAGCTGGCAGCAAGATGCCTCTCCCTAGGCAATGAACTAAGTAAATAGCATGGTGTTATAAAGCGCATAAACGCCATACACATACACATGAAGTCTCACAAGGGTGAGAGTAAGACAGATATAACAAGGAGAGTTATTGTAAAAGCTTCAATTCTTTCAGTCACAAACTCCTGACCAAAAATCAAATTAAAACAAAACCAATTGTTTTTTGTTATCATGCGTTATACAAAAATGCATATGTGAGAGAAGCCATGTCAAATTTCAAGGATATGCTTATGTTTGCAAATGAAGGTTTATCTTTTAATGGCTAAGAAGGACTAGACCTAAAATCACACAAACGGATTTCTGCCGTTCTTCTCCTTACCATCACCTTCCATTCTTTTCTTTCTAAAGGTGTGAGAACACACCAGGGGAAATGTGAACAGATCTACTGTAGAGTTGTACCTAGGATATTTACCTTCCTCCGGTTAATTCACTTCAGCCAACCACACAGGAAACAACAGAGAGAGGGGAGGAAATTGGCTCTGTTCAAGTTGAGCCAACTTGAAGCAACGTGTAGCCACTCTGCTGGAAGCCACTGCATTTGGCTGCAGTGGGGAAACTGTCTGACTTTTGAAGTGGTAGCCAGCTGTGTTAGTCTGTGCAAGCATATCAGAGAGTAAATAAAACAAAACAACATCAAAAAAGAAAAAAGGCTATAAACCTTTTGTTGTTTTCTTTTGTTTACTCTCTGATATGGATGACTTTTGAATCCTCTCCTCTCCACACGAAACATCATTGTGACTTCTGGCGGGAGGGTCTGTGAACCCCAATTTAGTTGTTTTAAGTGATTTTTGGTTTGTTTTTGTTGTTGAGCGAAGCAACCAGTCAGAGAAGATTCTGCTCTTTAAGTGAGTTAGTCTCTAAGTGAGGTGCTCTTTATGCGAGGTTTTACTGTACTTTAAAGAATGACACCAACAAATTCCCAAGTGGCTCTTGGCTTCTGACAAAAGTTATGAATCAATAATGGACTTCTAATGGGAAAAGGGCAAAATGCAGTGGAATTTTGAAAGCAGCACAGTGTTAAAAGTGTGTGCTGAAACAGTACAAGAGGGAATCGCATCTACTAAAATTTCAGCCATCACAATTCTTGAATTCATCTTCAGCAGCAATAGGCTGAATATCTCTAAAGTTATTACATTTTGCAAAAGGCAAGCCAAGAAATTGTTTCAAAAATTCTTTCGAATGTAATAACACAAATGTAAAATATTTAAGGAATAGTATCTCTAGACATAAAGTAGAAATCATATGCTGTGTTCATATATTTAAATTTTCTTCACATATGTGGGTAGGGCTGCTAGAACACTATGAAACTAATGAAGCATAAATGTTTCCTTGAAAATAATGGTAGGCACACCTTAGTTACCAACCAGACAACATTCCGTAACATTACAAATAAGCAACCTTGTGACAGTCCTGGAACAATTATGAAAGACTTTGTATTTATGGTTTAATGAATACCACCACTACTGAAACCGGTGGGTGTTGTGTTCTCAACTGACTTGTATCGTTTGAAGAGTTTGATTAAGATAAAGTAACAAATCTGTCCTTTGTTTGGAAAGAAAATCCTATGTCACACAGTAGACAGAGTGACTCGCGAGGATGTGAATTCAAATGCAAACTCATCCACAGATTTCGTTAGTAGCCTTGGGCCAGTCCACATCTGTCAATATGAACAAATTTAGACTTGCTCACTTTTACTTTCTCATTTGGAAAAGTTAAAATACTTCATTTTCAATTGACGTCATCACATTACATATGCAAGTAGCTAAAAGACATGAAATCTTGTCAAGTGTCAAGAGTCATGAGAACTTCATTGCGCCAGCTTTACTGCATGCATGGATGCATTCACATTTGCATCCAATACATATTCCAACATTTCCCTTTATTAAAAGGAGAAGCTTTTGTCTTCCTCGAATATTTAAATAAGGGGGAAGAACTAAAACTGGGAATTGGCACATCTGGGATCACTGACTATGTTTATGACCTCCTGCTACAGGTATATTAAGATGGCCACCTTGCCAGAGGCTGTGTCTCTGCGCAAACTTTGGTGTTGCACAAAGTATGGTGTTAAATTAGCATTGCACTTGGAATTGTAGAAGCCAAGTACAGTAATACCCCGGATAACGATTGTACCGTATAGCGCTAAAACCGCATAACGTTACAAGATTTTCGGAAAAATCTTGTATAGAATATCGCGATTTTTAGCGTTATCTGGTACAAGCGTATGCGTGGGGGGGAGTTGGATTGGGTAGAACATCTACCCAATCCAACCCACCCAGCGCCCGCCCCCCCCGATGTTTGGAAAGGGTATGGGGATCCGTACCCTTTCGAAACATCGGGCGGGTGATGCGCGTCGGTGGGGGTTAGGGCAAGATACGGGGGAGACCTCCATATCCTGCCCTAACCCCGACTGACATGCGCGTGCCCACACGGCGCCCGATGTTTCGAAAGGGTAAGGATCTTACCCTTACCCTTTCGGAACATCGGGTGGGCGGCGCGCATCGGTGGGGGTTAGGGCAGGATACGGGGGAGACCTCCATATCCTGCCCTAAACCCGACTGACGCGCGCATGCCCACACGCCGCCTGATGTTTTGAAAGGGTAAGGGGATCTTCTTACCCTTTCGAAACATCGGGTGGCGGGTAGGCACTGGGGGGGGGGTTTGGATTGGGTAGATGTTCTAACCAGTCCAATCCCCCCAACAACCGCGAAGAGCAGAGGAGGCGAAGGTGCTGGAGAGGAAGAGAGAGGGGGGAGGAAGGAAGGAAGGAAGAAAGGGGGCGCCCCCGCCGCCGCCAAAGCCACTGCTGCCTCGCTAGTTGATCCTAATGTTTCTTAAACTGCCTTCTTTCTTTCTTTCTTTCTTTCTTTCTTTCTTTCTTCAGGGAACCTTAGCAAGGTGACATTAGGATCAACTGGCTGGGCAGCAGCGGCTTTGGCGGTGGCGGCGCCCCCTTCCTTCCTCCCTCCTCCCTCTCTCTTCCTCTCCAGCTCCTTCGCCTCCTCTGCTCTTCGCGGTTGTTGGGGGGGTTGGATTGGGTAGAACATCTACCCAATCCAACCCCCCCCCAGTGCCCGCCCACCGCCCGATGTTTCAAAAGTGTAAGGATCTTACCCTTACCCTTTCGGAACATCGGGTGGGCGGTGTGCGTCAGTGGGGGTTAGGGCAGGCTACGCCACTGCTTTGGTGGAGATACAAGAAAGGGCCTTCCCAGTTCCTGCTCCCAGTCTCTGAAACTCCCTCCAATGGGAGGCCAGCCTGGCCCCTCCATAAGCAGGTTGTCTCTTCAGGCAAACTTTCTATTTAAAATTGGCTGCTAACGGGAAATTCTTAAAGAGGTTCTTCCATTTCTGTTCATTTTAATATACTTTTACTAATGCTTTTATATATAAATTTTTATTATGGTGTTTGTTTATTAAAGAACCACTGTAGAGCTCAAGAATTTAAGTAGCTGGTTGCAGAACCAGGGGATGGGAGTCTGATTCCCAACTGTGCTTCTTTGACAGGGACTGGGCTCAATAATCCACAGGTTCCCTTCCAGTTCTGAAGTTTTAAAATGATGATGATTTCTTTTTTAAATATTATATAATTTATTGTTTTAGATTTGATTTTTTTTAATACTGTAAGTCATCCTGGATCCTTTTAAAAAGAATGACAGAACAAGTATATTGTAAATAAACAATAAAATAACAGTACAATCTTGTTCATATTACAGTAATACCCCGTATAACGCGAGTACCGTATAGCGTGAAAACCGCATAACGTTACAAGATTTTCGGAAAAATCTTGTATCGAATAACACGATTTTTAACGTTATCCGATACAGTCGTTCTTAGCAGCAGGGTGGCTGGAAAGCTGAACGGGGTTCTCCGTTCAGCTTCCCAGCCACCCTGCAGCTACGGAGGCAAGGGTGGGGAGGCTGGAAAGCTGACGGGGGGCTCCCCCATCGGCTTACCCAGCCACCCCACAGCTGCGGAGGCATGGGCGGGTGGCTAGGGAAGCCAACAGGGAGTCCCCGTCAGCTTCCCCAGCCACCCTGCAGCTGTAGATCGGGTCCTCTGATCTCTCTGGAGGTGTTTCTGGGCTTCCCCGACGTCCTGAGCCGGTGCAGCAAGCCAGAATGTCAGGGTTCGAATCCCGACGTTCTGGCTTGCTGCACTGGCTCAGGACGTCGGGGAAGCCCAGAAACACCTTGGATCGGGTCCCCACACCTCCCTGGAACCAGCGGGGGGGGGGGTCAGACACCCCCAAATTGGTAAAAAAAACGTCCGTTTTTTTTACCAATTTTGGGGTTTCTGACCCGACCCCCCGCCGGGTCCAGGGAGGTGGGCAGACACGATCCAAGCTTTTTCTGTGCTTCCCCGACGTCCTGAGCCAGTGTAGCAAGCCAGAATGTCAGAGTTCGAATCCCGACATTCTGGGTTGCTGCAGCATAAAAGAGGGTGGGGGAAGTTCAAAATTAGCGCGCATCGGGTCTCCCGACCTCCCTAGAGCTGATGCGCGCTAATTTTGAACTTCCCCCACCCTCTTTTATGCTGCAGCAAGCCAGAATGTCGGGATTCGAATCCTGACATTCTGGGTTGCTGCACTGGCTCAGGACGTCGGAGAAGCCCAGAAATACCTTGGATCAGGTCTGCCCACCTCCCTGGACCCGGCGGGGGGGGGGGGGGGGTCAGAGCCCCCAAAATTGGTAAGAAAAACGTCCGTTTTTTTTTACCAATTTTGGGGGTTCTGACCCCCCCGCTGGGTCCAGGGAGGTGTGGGGACCCGATCCAAGGTGTTTCTGGGCTTCCCCGACGTCCTGAGCCAGTGCAGCAAGCCAGAATGTCGGGATTCGAACTCTGACATTCTGGCTTGCTGCACTGGCTCAGGACGTCGGAGAAGCCCAGAAATACCTTGGATCAGGTCTGCCCACCTCCCTGTACCCGGCGGGGGGGTCAGAAACCCCAAAATTGGTAAAAAAAAAGAGGATGTTTTTTTTACCAATTTTGGGGTCTCTAAACCCCCCCCCCCCCCGCCGGGTCCAGGGAGGTGGGGAAACCCGCTCCAAGCTGTTTCCAAAGTTCTCTCACCTCCCTGGAGGCAGCAGCAAGCCAAAATGTCAGGATTCAAATCCCGATGTTCTCGCTTCCTGCAGCCTCCAGGGAAACAGGGCTTTTTTAAACATTGTGTGTTCAATGTATCGCACAACGTTAAAAACCGAATAACGACGGGACTTTTGGAACCAAGTCATAACGTTATTCGGGGTACTAGTGTATTTGATGTTATTCACATGAGTAATTTATACGTAGGAATCTTATATTACAACATAATCTCGTGCATGTTATATAAATTAAATTCAGTGAGACTTAAGATAAAGGTCATCCAGGTACATCTGAAGAGATTGAAGCTGTATTTGATTATTTTAATTACATTTCTATCCTTGTGAAATCATCCATTTTGTCATTTCACAACAGCACAAATGACTACTACATCAACAAAAATGTGTTGGTTTCAGAACCAACCATTTCAAGTCCAATAAGCCATGTTTTATGAGACGAGTTTGTAGTACGTGTGTCCATGTACTTGTTCTTCTGTTGCGTTCAACCAACTTTGAAGACATCTTGATTTCATAAACCATATGAAATCCAAATTTGGATTACAATTTAAAGGATTTCTGCAAACAAGGATTTATCCAAAGCAAGATCAGATATTTTCATGCCCTGTGCTTCAACATGTGGTTAAGCCAGTTTCCTGCTTTTGAAATAAGGACATGTTTATTAAGGCTATGTGCACTCAGGAAGGAGAGAGAGGAAGACCAAATAAAATGCCAAAACTTTCAGCTCACTCCCAGTCTGAACTGTGGTTTATCAGATGGAGGTTGATATATGAAAGATGTTATCAGGGATTCCCCTAGCGATATGTGTGGCTCGATAGCAGAGTAGCACTTTTAAGCTGTTACACAGCGAAAGCTTTTAGTGCAATGACACACACACATATGCCTTCAGTGGAAAGGTGCGCTTTACTTACAGTGAGGGGAAGACAGACATACACAGGACTATATACAACAGTCTCTCTCTCTCCAAACCCCACAGTAGGTAGACAGCTTGGATTCCTCTGTTGGCTCCAATCCCAGGAGCAAGCATAGAGTCCAAGACCTTCTTCAGCAGTCTCTGTCTGTAGACTCTCTCTCAGTAGCCCAGACCTGGTCTTCAGTACGACAGACCCTTCAGTATGACAGCCTCCTCAATGATAATCTCCTCCAGAATAATAGCCTCCTCCATAAACCCTTCCCAGAGGGCCACAGTTATACCCTGGTGTTGCTGGGCAGATTCTCTAATCAGCCACAGCTGGGCTGTTACATGAGCACATGGACAAGGCATGCACAGCCTGGCCATCAGTTTGAGGCTCTATTATGAACACCTGTGTTCAGAACACATGGAGGGCCTTAAAGTTGTACTATTCCACTGGGCAGCAATCTTTATACAATACCCCCAAATGAAAAATGTCCTAACAGATGTCAACATCTACATTTCAACTGAGGAATCAGGGATACAACTGCAACTAAACTTAATTACAGTCAAACCTCGCATAATGAGCGTTTCGCTTGGCAAAAAACTTTCATAATGAGCAAGTTTTTCACTAAGCGGTCCGACTTGCATAACGAATTTTTCGCTATGCGAGTTGGACTTTTCCCTATGGAAAAACTCACATAACGAGCATTTCTATGGGGAAAACTCACATAGCAAATTTTTTTTGCTATGCAAGTTTTCCCCCTTGAAATGCTTGTTATGCAAGTTTTTCCATAGGTAAATTCCAACTCGCATAGTGAAAAATTTGTTATGCGAATCTGACTCGCATAGCAAAAAACTTGCATAGTGAGCAGCCTCGCAGAACAAATTAAATTCGTTATGTGAGGTATGACTGTACTCTGGGGATGCCTCCATCCAATCATATGAAAGCTGTTTTAGTACAGTGACTGGGAAAACCCACACCATAAACTTTTAGAAGTACACTAGTACCTCGGATAACGTTATGACTTGGTTCCACAAGTCATAATGTTATCCAGTTTTTAACTTTGTGCGATGCATTGATCGCACAATGTTAAAAAAAAAGCCCTGTTCCCTTTCCAAAGAGGAAAGGGAACAGGGGGCTGATCTGGTTTGCTTAGCAAGGGGTGGTGGTCTGAAAAGAAGGGACCCAAGCCTCTCTTGAGTCCCTTCTTTTTAGAAACCTCCGTCTGGCTTGCTAAAGAGCTTACCAATCCGGGTGTGTGTGTTCCTAACAGAGATTTGGATCCCTTATCCAAGACTCTATTAAGAAGACCACCACGCCGCTTGGGTAGCTAAGACCCTTACCAAGCCAGGGGGGAGGGGTTCTAAAAAGAAGGTAGGATTCTCCCCCCTACCATCTTTTTAGAAACCTCCGTCTGGCTTGCTAAAGAGTTTACCAATCCAGGCGAGGGGAGGCTTCCTAACAGAGGTTTGGATCCCTTATCCAAGACTCTATTAAGACCACCACCACCGCCACCCCACCTGGGTAGCTAAGACCCTTACCAAGCCAGGTGGGGGAGAGGGGTTCTAAAAAGAAGGTAGGATTCTCTCCCCTGCCATCTTTTTAGAAACCTCTGTCTGGCTTGCTAAAGAGCTTACCAATCCAGGCGGGCGGGGGGGGGGGCTTCCTAACAGAGGTTTGGATCCCTTATCCAAGACTCTATTAAGAAGACCACCACCACCACCACCACCCCCTGCCTGGGTAGCTAAGACCCTTACCAAGCCAGGCAGGGGAAGGATCCACAGTTCCAGCCACTCTGCTGCTACGATGCATTGAATAACGCTAAAAAGAACGTTCTCCAGTGCAAATCTTTCCCCCAAATTTGTCGTCGTGATGCGGTTTTAGTGTTATCCGGTGCAATCGTTATCCGGGGTATTACTGTATATCTTTTTTCACTATGAGAAAATAAGGCACTTTAATCTATTATAACAAAAAAGATTTAATGAAATGATGTGATACTCTCACATTATTAGAAATAAGCTCACTGTAATTGAGCTCATGGCTGGATAGCTCAGCAGTTTAGGAATTTGGCTACAAAACAAGAAAATAGGATTTCAATTCCTCCATGTACCTTCAGGAGAACAGCCAGCCTATGTAGTAATGGGGAAACTGCACAGTTTCAGGACACCTGCAGAATAAGGAGATGGTAGACCACCTCTCTGTATGCTCCACTTAGAAAACCTTAGAAAGGTTCCCTGTAAGCCAGGATTGACTTAATGGCACACTATTAGTGCTCATGAAACTATATTTTGCCTTTGAGATGGTGGGATAGAAACAAATAAATGGACAGGGGGGGGGGGAATTCAGCCTTCTCGTATGTAAAAAAAAGTGGTTTTCTAAAGTGCAAGAAGTTCACAAGTCAAGAAGATAAAAACTGAGACCCATCTGTGCTGTGTATGAGTAACACACCTAGGGAACAAAATGTGACATTTTGTCAAAACACAACTATAAAGAATACCGTACTATCATGCTTGACAAAATTGGAGGATCTGTACCTATGAAAAGCAGAGTTCGAATCCCGACATTCTGGCTTGCTCCACTGGGTGAGGACGTCGGGGAAGCCCAGAAACAGCTTGGATTGGGTCTCCACACCTCCCTGGACCCGGCAGGGGGGTCAGAGACCCCAAAATTGGTAAAAAAAAACCTGGACTTTTTTAAACCAATTTTGGGGTCTCTGACCCCCCCTCCCCGCAGGGTCCAGGGAGGTGGGGAGACCCGATCCAAGCTGTTTCTGGGCTTCCCCGATGTCCTCAGCCAGTGCAGCAAGCCAAAATGTCAAGGTTCGAATCCCGACATTCTGGCTTGCTGCAGCCTCAAAGAGGGTGGGGGAACTTCAAAATTAGCGCGTATCAGGTCTCCTGACCTCCCTAGAGCCGATGCGCGCTATTTTTGAAGTTCCCCCACCCTCTTTGAGGCTGCAGCAAGCCAGAATGTCGGGATTCAAATCCTGACATTCTGGCTTGCTGCACTGGCTGAGGACGTCGGGGAAGCCCAGAAACAACTTGGATCAGGTCTCTCCACCTCCCTGGACCCGGCAGGGGGGTCAGAGACCCCAAAATTGGTAAAAAAAAAACAGACTTTTTTTTAAACCAAGTTTGGGGTCTCTGACACCACCACCCCCCGGCCGGGTCCATGGAGGTGGGGAGACCTGATCCAAGCTGTTTCCAAAGTTCCCCCACCTCCCTGGAGGCTGCAGCAAGCCAAAATGTCAGGATTCAAATCCCGACGTTCTGGCTTGTTGCAGCCTCCAGGAAAACAGGGCTTTTTTAAACATTGTGTGATCAATGTATCGCACAACGTCAAAAACAGGATAACGATGGGACTTGTGGAACCAAGTCATAACGTTATCCGGGGTACTAGTGTACTATCATTTAAAGTTGAAATTGCTTGCAAGACATGTACTCCTTCACTATAGACTAATATTGCACTTCATATAACAGCAACTGTGAAGGCTACAAGATATTTATAAGGATGCAAGATTACATTTGGTAATGTGAAACACAATGGAGAAAATCCTGTTGCATAAATTTATGCTGGTATAACTTTGACTGGGAACCAGAGATGTTTAAACTAAAGGACTGCTTCAGTTTCCAAGTCTCCCTAAGGCTTCCTTTTATCCTTTCGGAGCCTCAAGACCCAAAAATTATTACAAGATCACCCCTACCAGGATTGGGAATTCCAGCACTGATCTGACAAAAAATATTGAATCCCTGAGATGCCCAAAGACTTTTCAAGGATAAAGGTGTCCTAGGAAGACTCTTGTTTACTAAGAATGGGATGTCAAAAAGCTTCCCCTTAGCTCAAATTTAATATTTCTGACGTTTAAACTGTAAAATTTTGCTAACAAGATTTCCCAATGTCTAGAAAGATTTGCAAGCAGGAAGTCCGTTCTTTGAAGTCCTGGTAAGGAGTATGTGGGTATTGTGGGTATACCTTTCATTTGCCTTTTTCAGGTTGTAGGTAAATGGTAAAGCACCATTTAATTAGGCAAAAAAGTCAGCCACCACTTTCTCCACAGCAATACAGGTACTTATAATGAGTGCAATAGTTCCTTCTCTGAAGAAAACTGGCGGTTGTATCCAGTTAAAAGAAATTTAACATCTGTTTAATATATTTTGCTGTTGTTGTTCAGTTGCACAGTCGATTCCGACCCTTTGCGACCCCTATGGACCATTGTCCTCCAGGCACTTCTGTCCTCCACCATCCTCAACTCGCTCAGTTCTATGCCCATTGTCTCTACAATACCATCTAGCCATCTCATTTTTGGCCGCCCCCTTTTTCTTTTGCCCTCCACCTTTCCAAGCATCAAGGCTTTCTCAAGTGAATCCTCTCTTCTCATTTGATGTCCAAAGTACTTTAGCTTCATCTTTACTATTTGATCTTCTAAGGAGCAGTCAGGGTTGATTTCTTCTAAGACTGACCTATTTGTTCTCTTCGCTGTCCAGGGGACTCTCAAAACTCTCCTCCAACACCACATGTCAAATGCATCTATTCTTCTGCGCTCAGCTTTCCTAATGGTCCAGCTTTCATGGGCATGTAATGTTGCTATTACAGCGTATAAGATGCTGTAATCTTTCGGTGGGGGAAGAGGGCTTTTTTGGAAGCCCCTTGCCCGGCTCCAGCCGCTGTTGGCCATCAGGAGCCAGGGAGGGTGGGATCGGTGGGGAAAGCGGGCTCCTTTTGAAGCCGCCCTTTGACCGGTTCCAGCCACCACGGATCAACACAATTCTGATTACTGGCATATAAGACGTACCCCGTTTTCAAGTGTATTTTAAGGCGGGGAGTGCATCTTATATGCCGGCAAATATGATAGTTCCAAGGAGATAATTTGTTTGACTACTGCAACAAAGACAAAATGTAGCCAAAATGTAAACATTAAAGACTAACAGATTTTTATCTGGTATAGCTAGTTTTTTCTTATCCAAATGAAGAAGTACATCTGAAAAAGTACCCTTCAGCTCCTAATAACAGAAACGGGTGTGTAACTAGAAATGTAAAACCAAATAAGGCTGCAGAATATTGAAAGGACAGGAATTTTTTTTAACTACATCAACATGCCAGCTGAAGTTCAAATTAGCACCTATTGCAATTAAACAGATTTTAAATCAGATAATCATTTAGCTCTCCTTCCCCCCCCCCCCCGCCTTCTACAACAAAGGATAATAATGGATGAGGGGCAGATGAGACAATGCCTTTAGGTAAGGCGTTCTCAACCTTTTAAAGCCAGGGGCCGGGTCATGCTCCCTCAGACAGCTTTGGGGGCCAGATGGCCATTTTGCCCTTCCTCCAGCACGTGGCACTTCCTGGTGTGGTGGAGGCAGTGGGGGGACCACATGAAATGGTGCCACGGGCCACATCTGTCCCATGGGCTACAGGTTGAGAATCCCTGCTTTAGGTGATTTGGCTGATACTCAAAATACATGTAGGTTATCCTACTTCGTTATTGATACAAACACTCCAAAACAAAACAAGTCCAGAAGTTCCCAGATGATGGTACCTTAAACTATACCGCAAGTTCCATATTGCTTAGGCTGAAAGAGATCACTGCTTCACCAGCAGAGCAAAATGGATCACTACAGAATCTAATTTGTGGAAGTATAGAGCAATTAAATGCTAAAATAGGCAAGCTACGGGAAGCTCTCTCAACTGGAGAGAGTAAATTAGAAACTATGTAAGTTAAAATAATTTAGACAGGTGGATGGAAGATTCGGAGGACCAAAAGCAAGCAGCATAATCTGTGATGAAAAGGTGCTTAAAAGCAAAATCAGGTGGTTAAGGATGATCATGCATATGAATGGAGAAGTTAATTTTTTAAAAATGTGGTGCACACCAAGCACATTCAAGATCTGAATTATAAGAGCGTCAGAAAAGATGTAAACTTTTATGAACAGCAGTACTAAGTTAAGGATGCAGCAGAAGGGGTGGGGATGAAAGGAGATGGACACAAGAGGAGATGGACCCTTTGGAGACATTTTCATGTACTGTCACCTTTAGAGCCTTTGGCTAGACTTAAATCGAATGTCTCCTCCTTCTTTACTGCTATGTCTGTCTCCAAATGGTAAAAGTTAGAGATGCTAGCCTTGGAAAAAAAGCATTAGCTTGACGGGAAATGGTGTTTTGTTAACAATTGTGGGAAATGTGCATTTGAAACTGTGAGCACATGAGTGTGAGAAAAGGATTGTGATGAAAAACCAATATAAACATGGAATAATATATCAAGGTTTTATGAACACTGAAGGGTTGTGTCCAATATAATATAAGGCATTAGCTTGAAATGCAATGGGTAAAATTCTGTTATATAACTTTGCACCTGTCTCAACTCAGATCAGACACCAGGAACGTTTAATTTACACTAATTAAAAGCTTACTATCTCCCCAGTTTAGGTTTTGAATTTCCCTAGGACTCCCTATTGTCCTGGGAAAACCTTCTGGAGCAGCAGGAGAGTCACCTAGTCCCAAGGTCCCTAGTGATTCCCAGGCACAAAATTTTATTTATTTATTTATTTATTTATTTATTCATTCATTCATTCACATTTTTATACTACCCTTCTGACCGGGGCGACCCAGGGCGGTTTACAACATCATAAAAGCATAATACAACCCAACCCAAACCCATTGTTAAAAACTTCAAAATTACAATTATAAAATTTAAAAAGTTTTTAAAATTTATAAAAATCAACAGGTCCCAACAATAATTAAAAAATTAAAAACAACTTAAAAACAAAAGATTAAAAGACCAGGGGGAGAGGGAGCTCAAACAAGCCAGCGAGCTGGGGTCATGGTACTGCCAGGACCCCATACCTGTCCCGCCAGCCATGTTTTTAAGTTCTTCCTAAAAGATAGCAAGTCCATCTGTAGATGTAGCTCAGTTGGTAGGAGGTTCCATAGAGCTGGAGCGGAGACAGAAAAGGCCCTCCTTCTAGTGCCAGAGAGATGTGCCTCTCTGTCCGATGGAACAACTAGAGATCCTCTCCGGTCTGCTCTGGTAGGACGGACAGATGTTCTTGGGGTGATGCGGTCTCTTAAGTATCCTGGCCCACTACCATACAGGGCTTTAAAGGTGATAACCAGCACCTTGAATTGCAAACCGGCAACCAATGCAGCTCCCAAAGCAGAGGCAAGGCCCACACCTCATCACCACCCGGGCAGCCGCATTCTGGACCAGTTGAAGCCTCTGGATGGTCATCAAGGGCAGCCCCATGTAGAGCACATTACAGTAATCTAGTTTGGAGGTGACTGCAGCATGTGTGATCATGAGCAATGAGTCCTGATCTAGGAGCGGGCGTAACTGGCGTATTACACGAAGTTGTGCAAAAGCCCTCCTGGCCACGACTGCCACCTGCTCTTCGAGCAGTAGTCATGAGTCCAAGAGGACCCCCAGATTACACACCGGGTCTGTTTGGGGCAAAACTGCCCCATCCAGAACCAAAGATGGTAGCTCCCGCGATGGCCCAGGACCCCCGACCCGCAGCCACTCAGTCTTGCCAGGGTTCAGCTGAAGCCCATTGTCCCCCATCCAGACCCTGACAGCCCCCAGGCACCTGGAAAGGACTTCCACTGCATCACTTGGATCACCACAGGCCGAGATATACAACTGGGTATCATCAGCATATTGATGATACTTCACCCCGTGGGAACGGATGATCTCACCCAGCGGTTTCATGTAGATGTTTAATAGGAGAGGCGAGAGTACTGAGCCCTGAGGCACCTCGTATTGGAGCAGCCTAGGCCTGGATACCTCGTCCTCCAGCCACACCGACTGGGTCCAGCCCCTCAGAAATGAGGGGAACCAGGACCACACAGTGCCCTGGATCCTCAATCCTCAGAACCTTTCCAGAAGGATACCATGATCGACGGTATCAAAAGCTGCTGAGAGGTCAAGAAGAGCCAGGACAGACGGATGCCCTCTGTCCCGCTTTCGCCAGAGATCATCCACCAGCGCACCAACAAAGTTTCAAAATATGTAATGGGTTTGGGAGATAATAAGACATTTCCAGTGTCCAACCTAGGTCACACTGGACCCAACATCACACAAGATTTTGCTCTATATATCACATGTCGCAACCACCAACATGTATATGACACTAGTGTAGTCATCTTCTGCATCAAGACAAGCTTTCCCTTTTTAAAACCACATACAATACTTCCTTTTCAGCATTTGTGGAAACAATTCATTATTGATTTTGAATTAAACTATTCACCCCCAATATGGAGTAACTCAATGTTTTGTATGCAACTGTGAATATATACATTTATATGCATGTAGCTGCATTTTCACATTTCAAAATCCAGCCTGAGGATCACTGCCAGTTAGTGCAAAAAGTACAGAACTAGGCCAAGGGGTCAACTATCTAGCTCAAAAGATGTCAACCTTTTAAAGCTGGGGGCTGGGTCACACTCCCTCAGACCCCTTTGGGGGCTGGATGGTCATTTTGCCTTTTAAAGCTGGGGGCTGGGTCACACTCCCTCAGACCCCTTTGGGGGCTGGATGGTCATTTTGCCCTTCCTCCACCACATGGCATTTCCTGGTGTGGTGGAGGCAGTGGTGGGCCACACGAAATGGTCCATGGCCCACATCTGTCCCACGGGCCACAGGTTGATAATCCCTGATCTTGCTTGATATAAGATAGCTTCCCATGTTGAACTTCATCCATCTATGTAGGTTGGTATACATCGGTAGTTTAGACATGCTCAGAGAAGACTGAGAGATTTATCCCATCTCTGTCTAAGGAGATATTTTTTTACCTTTCCTAGCTTCATACTTTCTGCTTTACTCTTATGTAAATGCCTGGTCATAGCAAACACCTTCTTCCAACAACACAAGAGGAGACTTTATACATGGACATCACCAGATGGCCAACATCGAGACCAGATTGATTACATACTTTGCAGCCAAAGTTGGAGAACCTCCATATAGTCAGCAAAGACAAGACCTGGAGCAGACTGTGGCTCAGATCATAATTTACTGATTCCAAAATTCAGGCTTAGACTAAAGAAAATAGGGGAAACAATTAGGCCAGACAGGGATGACCTTGACAACATCCCTAAGGAATACACAGTAGAGGTGTAGAACAGATTTAAAGGGTTAGGCTTGATAGACAGAGTGCCAGAAGAATTATGGACAGAGGTTTGGGACATCATAAAGGAGGCAAGTAAAACCATACCAAAAGAAAAGAAGTGCAAGAAAGCAAAGTGGTTGTCTGATGAGACTCTTAAAATAGCAGAGGAAAAAAGGAATGCAAAAGGCAAAGGAGAAGGGGGGAAATTCAGTCAATAGAATACAGACTTCCAAAGAAAAGCAAGGAGAGATAAGGAAACATTCTTAAATGAACAGTGCAAAGAAAGAGAGGGAAACAATATAAGGGGTAGGACTAGAGATCTTTTCAAAAAAATGGGGAAATCAAGGGAAATTTTAAAGCGAAAATGACCATGATAAAGGACAAAAACAGCAAGAAGTTAGCTGATGCAGAAGAGATTAAGAAAAGATGGGAAGAGTACACAAAGGAACTCTACGAAAAGGACCTCAACACCCCGGATAATCACAATGAAGAGAAATTTAACTTGAACCGGAAATCTTAGAGAGTGAAGTCAGGAAGGCACTAAAAAGCACTGCAAACAGCAAAGCTAGCGGAGATGATGATATCCCAGCTGAATTTTTCAAAGCGCTAGAAGATGATGGAATCAAACAGTGATGGGATGTCAAAAATTCTACTACCACGCCATGACGTCATGGACGTCATGGGCGTGGCCAATGTCATGTCGTCATGACGTCATGGGCGAAGCCAACGTCATGACATCATGACGTTGTGGGCAAGGCCAAAAATAAAATAAAAATAAACACGCACACAGACCCGTAAATAACTTAAAGAAATAAAATAAAGAAATAAATAAAATAAAAATTAAATAAAAGTACAACCACCCACCCAAAACACAAATAACTCACCCACCCACCCTAAATATAAAAGCCTCACTTAACTTCCTTGGCGCCGACGAACCTCGATGTGGCCCGGGGCCACCAGGCAAGACATGCTGCCCCCGACTGCGGCCGTTTCCTCCTACGAAGGCCACAGCCGCCTGCAGCCCCTGGCCGGCCACCGAGCTCCCACGGGCACGTTGGTGCCTGCGCAGGCCATCCGCCGCCGCCGCGCCCTCCTAGGGACTTGGTCCCAACAAACCCCCATGCCCTGGGTAAGCCCAACGGGGCTCGCCACCGCCGCATCCTCCTCCGCCGGGCGCCTGCAGCTTCCTCGGGGCAGTGCCTTTTTGGCCCGGCTCTGGCGGCGGCCACGGGCGGCCAGGGCCTGCGGGGAGCAGTGGGTATGGTGGCGGCTGCTGTCCCCATGCCGCACCGCCTCCAGCTTCCTCCTCCGCCAGGCGCCGCAGCCGGGCTAAAAAGGGACCGGCCCAAGGAGGAGGCCAAAGGGATGCAGGCAGCTCCGGCGGTGGCGGCGGGGGGGCGGCAGCTGCAGGCACCCAGTCCACAGGCACCCGGCGGAGGAGGCGGCGGCAGCGGTGCGCCGCGCGTCCCCAGGGCATGGGGCTTGTCGGCAGCGGATGGCCCAGGCAGCCCTCAACGTGCCGCGAGGGAGGTGCCCTCCTCAGAGGGCTGGTGCCGCCGCCGCCACCGCCCTGAAAGCAGTAAAACAATTTTTTTTAAATCGGAGCTAAAATGGCTCCAATTGACTGCGCATGCGCACAAACTCAATCTGACGCATTGCGCATGCGTCAGATTGAGTTTCTGCGCATGCGCAGTCAATTGGAGCCATTTTAGCTCCGATTTAAAAAAATTTTCTCTTTCGGTGAGGCGTCCGGAACCGGACGCCTCAAAAGTGGACTCCCCTCCCGGAGAACCCTCCGGAATTGGTCCTACTGGTTCCAGGGAACCGTCTGGAACCGGGGACGTCCCATCACTGGAATCAAAGTATTGTACTCTATATGCCAGCAGATTTGGAAAACACAACAATGGCCACAGGATTGGAAAAGATCAATATACACTGTATGTTCCAATCCCAAAAAAGGGCAATGCCAAAGAGTGCTCAAATTTATCGAACAATTGTGCTCATCCCACACACTAGCAAGGTTATGCTCAAGATAATACAGGATAGACTGCAACAGCATGTGGAGAGAGAATTACCAGAAGTTCAGGCTGGGTTCCGAAGAGGCAACATACATTGCCAACATACGTTGGATAATGGAGAAAACAAAGAAATATCAGAAACAAGTCTACTTCTGTTTCATTGACTACACCAAGGCCTTTGACTGTGTGGACCACAACAAAATGTGACAAGTAATTAAAGAGATGGGAATACCACAACACCTTAGGAGTCTTTCAAATACCAAGTGACCATTTGGGGGGGGGGGGGATCCAACCAAAAGTCACAGAAAGTCACTGGGGGGAAGGGGTTCAGCTTGAAGCCATGTGACTCCAAAATTTTAACTCCCTGGCCATGTGGAAGTTTAGGGATGGGGCAGCGGGCTCTGGGTGGGACCGTCCACTGCTGCTTCATCCAGCATGGCTTTTAACACCGCCTCAGCAGGTGGGAGTCCTGGGGTGGGGTGGCAGGCGTCCTCAGGCTCCGTGTCGGCCATGCTTCTGGGAAAATGAAGAAACCACATGCCTTGCTTAAAGAGTAACTTGCTTAAGGAGCAGAATTTTCTCTGAATGTTTGCTTCGCTTAAAAAATAAATCCAACCAAAAACTCGCTTAAAAAATAAATGAGGGTTCACAATCCCCCCCCCCCCTTGAAGTCACAATTGGTCACTTACAATGGTGTTTTGCTTAAAGATCAATCCTGTGGAACGCATTATGCTCTTTAAGCAAGGCACAACTGTATATGACAGATAGATCTCATTACATTTCTAGCACATGGACATTTTCAGGATTTTTTTTTTTTTGAATAGTAGCCATGTTAGTTCTGTGTTTCAGGCATAGCAGAGAATAAACAAAACAAAAACGCTGTAGCACTTTAAAGAGTAAACTGTTTTATTTTAATGTGAGCTTTCATGGATCAAGTCCACTTCATCAGACAAGTGGACTTGATCCAGGAAAGCTCACATTAAAATATAACAGTTAAGTCTTTAAAGAGCTACAGCGGTTTTGTTTTTGTTTTGTTTTTTCTCCGATATTTCTCAGCAAGTCATTCCCATAACTATCATTTCTACAGTGAAGGTTTCAGAGGTGTCACCAACTGATGGACATTTTTATTGCTAACTAACAATTGGTTAATTTGTTAAATTAATTAAATTTGTTAAATAGCTATATTTACATTTTAAAGAATAATCTTTATGAGGTAAGGTGGGAAATAAAAAAAAAAAACCCCACCAACCCCAATGCTTGCATTAACATTATCTTGATTATTTCTTCAATGGTTATACACTATAATGGCAACAGGTCCCCCTTGCTCAAAAGCCAGTTGTGTCCGACTCTAGGGTGCAGTGCTCATCTCTGTTTACAGCCAAAAAGTTAGAACTATCCCTGGAGACACCCAGGTAAATTCCACAGTTAAATCCTGCACAATGAAAAAATGTCTGCACAAAGTCCATCCCATTCCTCTGCTCAGCAGCCAAATAGGAGTGCTTCCTCCCTCCCCCCAGCACAGAGTTTGTCCCACCCCTTTGCCCAGCAGCCCAATGGGAGTGCTTCCTCCCTCTTCTGTTGCCATGTTGGCACTTTGCAATAAATAAGTGGGTTTGGGTTTGCAGTTTGAGCACTCGGTCTCTAAAAGGTTCACCATCACTGCCCTACACTGTCAGTTCCAGCTCTAGAGCCACTGGTAAAACAGTGCTTCTCTGTAATGATGGTACAGTATTTGTGAAAAATTACAGTACAGTCAAACCTCACATAAAGAGTGTTTCGTTTAAAGAGTAACTCGCTTAAAGAGAAGAATTTTCTCTGAATGTTCGCTTCACTTAACAAATAAAACCAACCAAAAACTCGCTTAACAAATAAATCGGAGTTCGCAGTTCCCACCCACCCCCAAATTGGTCACTTTCAATGGTGTTTCGCTTAAAGAGCAAACTCGGTTAAAGAGCAATCCTGTGGAATGCATTATGCTCTTTAAGCGAGGTACAACTGTACTGTATTTCAAATAGTTTCTCTAAAAGAAACAATTCCACAACTGAATTCCTAGCTGTTACCATTTTTTTTAAATGGAGACACAGGAGTATAAGGTATTCAGGTTTTGCAATTGTGGCATTTCTATCTGAAAGGTTAATAAACATGACAAGACACATCACCCAATATTACTTTAGTGACAGCTCCCACAGTTCTGAAAAATCATGCAATGCATTCTGTATAATAAATATTATATCAGAGATGTATATATAATATAATTATCATTGAAGAATAAATAAACATGAAACGTGGAGTCTCCTGAAGATTAAGATCCAATTGTGTTTAGATACACGCATGTTTCTGCATGTATGCGTTCTTAACATAGCTGGTAGATATATTTCAACTAAGAAAAATCCATTAGTCACCACTCATTTACCACTTTAGCAAAGACCAGATTTCATAAGTCATAGAATATTTTACATGCTAAGTTTCCCATCCACCCCATCTATTGCCTTGCACCAATATGCCTGGCTATGGCGGAGAAAAATTACTGAATCTGCCTAAGATTGAAAGAAAAGTCTCTGATTCAGACAGGAAACCCAAATACGCTCCCAAAAAACCCTGAATGAATAAAGGTAGAAGAAAGATGCATCAATGTTTTCATGGAGGAAGGGCAGGTTTACCTATGGTCTGAATTTTCCTGGTTTGGGAATCATAACTTTAATCAGAACTTTTCTATTGGGAACTGTTCCACCTTTTGAAATGTACCATAGATATACTGATTCTTCAGTCGGTGCTGCGATACTGTTCTCCAGATATTTTTGTCAGCCAAACTGTGTCATGTTCTCTCAAGACTTTGAACATCAGGAAAGAATTATTCTGAAAGGCAGCATTTCATTGAACATATTTGCTTCATCGTCACGTTTCATTTAAATCTGCAGCTCCCCTTAAAAGGTTCTGTCAAACTGGTTTAATCTTCTTTCCAAAGTCTGCACAAATTAGTTATGGATAATTAACAAAACATTTCTTCTTTTATTTGCTTTAGTTTAAAGCATATTCTGAATTATGTGCAGGGAAAACTTCATTTTGTATTCTGGATAAAAATAAAATTCTATCGATAAAGAGTGTTAGTATCTTCATATCTACAGAAAGAAAATGACAAAAACACATGTTCCTAAGCTAATATTTTATCAAATCATCTTTTCTGAGATTTCAGTATGAATATCAAATACTGTAGTCTTTTTTTAAAATCCTATTCAACACTACAGAATAGATACCTTGATGCAAGTAAGCAGCAAAAAGGCAAATAAACAACACCATAATGTTATCAATATACATTAGTAGTTTCTTGGACAGGCACTGCTAATTGAAATAGATAGCATTTTAGACCAACATTCACTATAACTTTATATGTTCTCTATAGCATCATATGAAGAATCAGTGGTTTGTATTTAAAGCATAACAATAACACATTTCAAACAGACATCTTCACGTTTTGTTTGCTAAACTTCCAGAAAATAGAAAAATGAAAACTTTTTTTGTTGGAAGCCAAATATATCAGGTTGCACAACACATTTTTCCTGGCAAGTCTGAAAAAATGTGGTTTTCCTGCCGTTTCCTTCAAGGTCACCAATGGTCAGAAACTGGGTAGCTCAGGTTTACTTGAACAATTGTGTAAGAAGAGGCCAGAAAGGGCTCAACCCTTTAAACTATTTGTTTTTCAGAAATGAAGGAAATAGGCTAAAAAGGTGAAGGTAAATGTCACCCTTGCTCGAAGGCCAGTTGTAGCCGACTTTAGGGTTAAGTGCTCATCTCTGTTTATAGCTGAAGAGCCAGTGATGTCCGTGGAAACGTCTGCAATGCCTAAACACCAAACCAAAATGCATAGAACGCTATTTACCTTCTCTTCGAAGTAGTACCTATTGTCTACTTGCAATTTCTTGCTTTCAAACTGCTAGGTTGGCAGGAGGTGGGACAGAGATGGGCACTCATTCCATCATGCATTACTCAGTTTTGAACTGCTGACCTTTCGCCTCCCAGTCTGCATGTTAACCAGTTGAGCCACTTCTCAACTGGCTTATCAACTGCTCAACTGACTTATCAAGTGGCTAAAATTGTGAATTTCACTAGCACCCCTCTCACTTTTCTCCTATGGACAGAGCAGTAACAAAGATGAGGGGGGAAGTAGGCTTGCAATTTAAGCAGAATTATTTGTATTACAGTTAAATTCATGTGCTCAGATTTGAAGTTTATTAAGTTATTCATATATAAGCTCACTTATCATTAGAGGACATTATATTTACATAATACAATGGTTTCTTGAAAAGAAGAGCTGTTTGAAAAGAGACACTACTAAAGAGACAGATACATCTAGCATGTGATGTATATGCTTAATGAGGCCATCATATGTTGTCAAGTGCAATAAGTCAGATATTTGGGATGCAAATAATGAGAGTTACAGAATATTAAGCCCTTTCTACCTTGGGCCCAGGCCATCTAAAGGACCCTATCTCCACATATCAGCCTACTCATTTCTTAAAGTCTTCAGAAGAGGTACTCCTCTCAGTCTCATTATCATCAAAGGTACACTTGATGGGGACTAAGGACGGCCTTTTCTTCAGAAAAGAGCCCCCAGGTTATGGAATGAGATTAGGTTGGCTCTCTCCCATTTACCCTTCTGCTGATAGCTGAAGACAGGTTTTTAACCATTATAACAGAAACTCTGGATACTGGTTCTTAGCTAAGTTACTGTCTGCTTTAATGTTTTGTCCATGTTTAACGTTTTTAACGGTTTAATCTTGTTTTAAGTATTTAATATGCTTTAATTATTTCTCAAGTTTTTCTTTTTTTTACTCTGCTTTAATTTGATTGCTTTAATGTTGTAAACCACCTTGAGTCTCTCATGGGTAGAAAGATGCCCTATAAAACAAGCAAACAAATACAGATATTTCTTATACATCCACACTATTTGGGCGATAATGCAAAATGCAGATGCAACATGCCCCCTTTTTACCCTGTTTCCCTGAAAACAGGACCTCCTCATATAGTAAGGCACCCCCCTATTTTTCCCCACCTTGGAAATATAAGGGCCCCCCTGAAAATAAGGCACTCACCTAAATCTTGCCCTGGCAATCCGCTGTATCAGCAATAAATGTGTACTGTATTCTTCGTCATGGAAATAAGACCTCGTGCATATTTGGAGTTTTTAAAAATATAAGACAGTGGCTTATTTTCGGGGAAACACCGTAGCATTTTTCATCACAACTTCCCAAACTAAAATACAACTTTATAGCAGTACAGTTGAGTGGAGACTTTGAATCTATATGTTTTCGAGGTGAAAAAATTAAATGCCCCATCCTCAACCTAACAGATCTTTTAAAAGCCCTATTCCAGTGATGGCGAACCTTGGCACTCAAGGTGTTCTTGGGCTTCAATTCCCAGAAGCCCAAGTCAGCACTCCTGCTGATCAGGGCTTCTGGGAATTGAAGTGCAAGAACACCTGGAGTGCTAAGGTTCCTCACTGCATTCCAATGGTCTTTCATTGCTCTGTGCTGGCTTTCAGCCCCGATACACCAATGGCTTGATTTGATTTGTTTTACTGTTTGTTTATCTTGGCCCTGAGGCTAACTGCTCTTGTAGCAGTTTCCATACAATCAGTTTTTTATTACAATCAGAAGACAACATTCTCTGAGCCACAGACTTACAGTTGAGGATGGAGCGGCCATGTATTAGATATTACATTGTCCTACTGGACATGACTACGTAATGTTACTCACAAAACAGATTGCAAGAAGCCTCTAAGACATTGAATAGGAGAAAGGAGCTAAATATGTTTCTACTTCTGAGGAACCTAGGCTTGCATTCCCTACTTCTCTGTTCTGTTCTAGATGTATCTTTATTGGCCATTAGTACATTGCAAAACTTTGTTCTGGTCCAGCTAAAGTTATGCAACAGTCACAACTCCCAAAGGGAAAATGCAGTGATGGAATAGCATCCAAATGGATTTTCTCAACATCTTTTCACCCTAAACAGCCAATCCTTAGTTAGTTATGGGCCATCAAGTTAGAACCGACTTACAATGACCCTAATAGGGCTTTCAAGGTAAGTGGAAAATTTAAAGAGTTGCCAGCCATACCCAACTGGAACCTCTAGTTTTGAAGCAGAAGAGCAATCTTTTCTGCTAATCCATGGTGCTTAGTAAGGAGGTAGAGCTTTTTGACCAGCAGTTTATGATAGACAGTATCATACGTTGCTGTAAGGTCAACAAATGCTGCTCCAGTTAGTTTATGTGTTTCAAAGTAGGATTAGAGTTAAGATTTGAGCTGTATAGCTCTTAAATAAAGACTCCATGTTCTGAAATTAGAAGAGAATTCAATTTTAGGGGATACACAACTTAATGTTACTTGAGCAAACACTGTATAAATGTCACAGTAGGGATCTGATGGGGTTTTTTCATGGTTTCAGTATAGTGACTGGGTGATTTTTGTTTGCTGATCCAGCAGTTATTAAATAACTGAGAGCCATTCCTTTGTATTTACCCCAAAATGTTTAATTTGCTCAATCCAGAGATCATCAAGTCCATCTGCTTTGCCATCCCTCCATCTTCTAATGCCCTTCTAGAACTCCACTAATATGAAGGTTGTAGAAAATTCATTGGATTCACTCAGAATATCCGTTTGATGCTTTGTTTTTTTATTATGTGTTAGTTGGTCTTTCTTGCAGCAGCAGTTGATCTTTTATTTTGTTTGGGTTACATTAGCATATAGTGTCCTTTTATATGGACTGTTGTTCAATCTTTTCAGTATTTTCCATCCCTTCTAGCTGCTTCTTGCCATGTCAAGCAGTGCTTTATTATTTATCCAGCAAATTATTTTTGTTTCTGCAAGAGTTGAGATCAAATTTCTCCCAGCTTTTATTGTAAGTTCACTAAAAGGGATTTTCTCAGAAGTGACCTGGAATCCAGTTGTTCCAGCATCCCCTTGGAATGTAGGTACAAGAACATCATAATGTGGAAGTTTCAAATTGATCATAATTCTCTGGTTGTGTAGCAATCTGAAGCACAGCTATGTCTAGCACTGTAGTCAACTTCTCCCAGTTGGCTTTTAGAAATGATACCTTTTACAGAATTATTTAGATTGAGGTCAGACGGCTGAGTAGATCTGACATAGAATGGTTTTGTGCTGAGCGTTTGGGATGTTTGTTTTGTTGAATTTCAAGGAAGGAACAGTCACTGGAGAAATCAAAGGAACAGTTTGTCACAGGGCATCATCCTGGCTTCATAAGTTTTTAACATTTACACAAATGAGCAGCCACCATCCCCATATTCTAGGAATTTCATCTATGCTGGTGACCTTGCCTTGATAGTCCATGGGGAAGCCTTTGAGTCAATAGAACATTAACCTCAGCCTTAGAAGATATTTCCTTAGATTATAAAAACAAGCAATCCCTTTAAAAACACAGGCTTATGCCTTCCACTTAAAGAACAGAGAAACAGAGAAGAAGCTCTGAGTTAGCCAGATTTTGGAATATTGCCCTAACCTGACGTATTTGGGCATTACTCTGGATCACCGACCAATAAAAATTATTGTCTAAATGTGAAATAGATCATTGCTGCCAAAAATAACATATTTAGGAATCTGGCAAGCTCAGAATAGGGTGCAGACCAACAAACAATAAGAACAACAGCTAACTGAGAAATCTGTATGTGGGACAAGAAGTGACAGGACTGGATAAGCAACAACTGATTGGTTTAGAATAGGAAAAGGAATACGACAAGGCTGTATATTGTCAGCCTGCTTATTTAACTTATATGCAGAGTACATCATGCATAATGCAGGGCTGGCTGAAGCACAAACTGGAATTAAGACTGCTGGGAGAAACATCAACAACCTGAGAAAAGCATATGATGCTACCCTACCGGTCATGGCGGAAAGTGAGGAAGAGCTAAAGAGCCTCTTGATGAGGGTGAAAGAAGAGAGTGCAAAAGCTGGCCTGAGACTCAACATTAAAAAAACCCAAGATCATAGCATCTGGCACCAAATAGAAGTGGAAGAAATGGAAGCAGTGACAGGCTTTATCTTCTTGGGATCTAAGGTCATTGCAGACAGTGACTGCAGCCATAAAATAAAACGATGCTTACTTCTTGGGAGACAAGCTATGGCAAACCTAGATAGCATAATAAAAAGTAGAAACATCCCCCTGCCAACAAAAGTCCACATAGTTAAAGCAATGGTCTTCCCAGTAGTAATGTTGTGAGTACTGGACCATAAGGAAGGCTGAGCACAGGAGAATAGATGGCTTTGAACTGTGGTGCTGGAGAAGACTCTTGAGAGTCTCCTGGACTGTAACGAGATCAAATCAATCAATCCTAAAGGAAATCAACCCTGACTGCTCCCTGGAAAGACAAATACTGATATTGAAGTTCAAGTACTTTGGCCACCAAATGAGAAGAGAGAACTCTGGAGAAGGCCCTGATTCTAGGAAAGATAGAAGGCAAAATGAGAAGGGGGAGGCAGAGGATAAGATGGTTGGATAACACCGTTGATGCAGTGGGCACAGATCCTCCAGATGGAAGATGACAGAGGAGTCTGGCGTGCTGTGGTTCATGTGGTCGCAAAGGGTTAGACTCAACTGTGCAACTGAACAACAACTTGACAGCAGAATATGCTAGTGCCATATGGTATAAATCAGCCCATGCCAAACAAGTAGATATAGGTCTTAATGACTCATGAAGGATTATTATTGGCTGCCTAAAACTTACTCTCACTGAAAAAAAATCTATTGTTTGGCTAGCATTGCCTCCCCAGAAGTATGTTGAGGGATGCTAGCAAATAATCAATGAAATAAGTTTTATGGCACCAACCTACCCATTTCATGGACAAAAAAATCACCAAACAATGGATAAAATTGAGGCAAAGATTCCAGCATACCCCTACAGTTCTATATATTGAACTAGAAGAGGATAGGCTAAACTGATGGACAAACCACCACCACCACCCCTCAAAAAACAAACAAACAAACAGCAACACCTTGCTGAAGACCAAACAAGATTCTGACAGGGCCATCTAGAAATCACTTAATATACTTCAAAGTAAAGTAATATGATCAAAAGATAATCAAACAAAGTGACATTACTGGGATAAAGGATAAGTATTCTATGTACGTGGAGAACCTCAATAAATGCAGCATTTGTGTACATGCAATTTATGCCCCATAAGGCATACAAAACAAGATCTAGTAAATGGCCAAGATAATGCCATTTTTTGGTAATGTAGCCCTCTTTTGGTAATACAATAATCTAACCGTGCAATGCTCTAATATGAACAAAGAAAGACGCAAATGGAAATGAGGAATCTTCATTCTAACATTATTCTCTCTTCTTTTTGGGGACACATTTTTTGTGGGATGCAGATATTAAAGTGCTTGCATAAAGAAAAAGGTATTTCAGCTCACAAGTAATAAATAGTGGGAAAGGGTGGAGGACACATGTCTCCTCAGGGAGATTGTAGAACTATACTTGCTGATACCTCCCATTATTAATGTCTCCAAAATAAACAAGACAATTACTTGCCCAGACAGACCCAACCTCCACAACTGCCAACAATCCCTCAAATATGACAGTTTTGGATTTGCTACAGAGCCATGAAGCCCACACAGACTGGTGCCTCACTTTAGAAATCAGAAGTGTAACCAATTAAAATGTATGCATAATATATATGGACAAACAGATATGTGCATGTGTCTCTGTGTTGTCTTTAACGCAACCAACATACAAGTTTTCTTTCTTTCTTAGATAACTAGGAATTCAGTCAGCATAAGAATTTTGGGGAATTATAGCAGGTTCTAAGAATGCCTGGATGCCAGTTCCATTCCCAGCTATTTCATTACAGCACAGAGAGACGGACTGGTGAGGAAGAGCAATGATTTTTACTTATACCAGTAAAACCTCGGATAACGCTAAAACTTGGTTCCACAAGTCTTAGTGTTATCCGATGCATGTTAAAATCCTATGGGATGCAACTCCACAGAGAAAACTCCATAGAGATACATTGTAACCAGCACAGGCTTTAGCGAGTGTTATCCGATGCATCCCATAGGACCTTAACGTTATTCGATGCAATTTCCCCCCAGATTGCTTAATGTTATGCGGTTTTAGTGTTATCTGATGCAAACGTTATCCGAGGTATTACTGTATTTGAGAATGACAGAAAGGGAGAATGCAGAAGCTTCCCTGAATAGAATGGGAAGAGAGAGACTTGAGCCACTGGTATTCAGCCTTTTTAACCTTGCCCAAGGCACTTCTTAAAAGTAAATAAAAGTGGTGGGAATCAGCTGTGAGCAAAACTGCTGTGAAATACTTCACAATTTAACAAGTCAACTTTTCACATTAATTGTTTAGTTACTTAAGTAGAATCCCACACACCCTTATTCACATAACTATATTACAAAGTATCAAAGAAATCAACAGTTTTCGCATGTTTAAAGCTTCTGGGTGAGAAATTGAATAGCTGTGCTAAAATAAACCACTGCATATAACACAATGAATTTAACTGCTAGGGCATTGGTGGTGAACCTTTTAGAGACCAAGTGCCCAAACTGCAACTCAAAAACCACTTATTTATCGCAAAGTGCCAACATGGCAGTTTAACCTGTGCTGGGGGGAGGAAAGAAGTGCTCCCATTGGGCTGCTGGGCAGAAAGGTGGGGCAAACTCTGTGCTGGGGCGACAGCGCATGTGCCCACAGAGAAGGCTCTGAGTGCCCTCTCTGACACCTTGCCATAGGTTTGCCAGCACTGTGCTAGGGTATAATGCAGAGGTTTTAGGTAATTAACCCATATATGCAGGAAAATTAAGTAACTTAAGTTCATACTGCTTTTAAAAATAGTGTATCTTTTTTTGTTATATGAAACAGACTTATAGCAACTTTGATAGGGCTTTCAATGAAAGTGGCATAATTAAAGAATGGTTTTACCAGCTCCACAACCTTGTGGCTTCGCGTAGGAGGGGCCAGGGGCGCCCCATCCCGGGCGGCGCTTTTTTGGTTATGGGTGTTCTTGGACTACAATTCCCAGAAGCCCTAGCGGGAGTGGGCTCTGGCGTCCACCAGGGGGCGGCACATTTGGCTTAAACCCTGGGCTGCTGAAATCCATGTGACATTACTGCCACAACCTCAACTTGGCTGAGCAGGGAACTGATCTCATATCTTCTGGGTCTAGACCAGTTTTTCCTAATGTGGGGCATCCATCCCCACAGAGGGACTTCAATTCCCAGAAACCTAAGTCAGTACATTGGCTGATCAGTTCTTTGTGGAATTGACTTAGGCTTATGAGAACTGAAGTCCAAAAACCAAAGGATGGGAAATACTAATCAAGGAAATGTTGGCAATTTGGTCTCTAGTTCCCATGCCTCTTTGGAACCCAGCTTGTACTTTTCGATCCACATACTGCTGAAACCTAATTGGAGGATCTTGACCATGACCTTGCTAACATGTGAGCTGAGTGAAATTGTACGATAGTTGGAACATTCTTTACTATTGCCCTTCTTTGCAATTGGAACATATATTGACCTTTTTCAATCCTGTAGCCACTCCTGCATTTTCCAAATTTGCTGGCATAGTGAGTGCAGCACTTTAATGGCATCATCTTTTAGGCAGTGGTGGGCTCCAAAAAAAAAAATTGGACCCAAATTAGGACTACTTTATTTCAAAATTTGGAAGTGCGGGGCCAGCCAGAATTTCTGCTACCAGTTCTGGTGAACTGTTGTGAACCTGCTGATGCCCACCACTGCTTTTAGGACTCAACTAGAATAGTCTTCTCTACTGACAGTGCGCTTTGCCTAAAAGGCCATATGCTAAGCAGTTTTGCCTTCACTATCTGGCTGTGGAGCCAGAAATGGGGAGTTTGATTCTCCACTGTACTTCCAGAAAAACAGCAGCTGGTGCGCCTATGGGCAAGCTACACAGTCCTTGGGTGCCCCCAAGAGAAGGAAGAGAAAACTACTTCAATGTATTCCCTACCTAAAAGACCTTTGAAAAGATGTCATAAATCAGAACTGACTTGGCAGCATGCAATTATATAATTACGTACTGTAATTAAATGCAGATGTGGGAATGTCTTCTGCATTTCTATTGAAAGAATGACGGAGATTCATTCATTCCAGTCCTGGATTGAAATAGATCAATCAACATTCAGCCAAAAAAAAAAAAAAAAACCCAACCCAAAAACAAAACAACCTCTAGTATAGTAGAAGGGTGTTGAGTGGTCCAATCTAAATATTGTTTAGCTATTATTGATTTGGATTATTTCCTCATCTATCATAGAATACCTGCATGCAAACTATGTATTCCAGACACTTCTTCTAATGCTGTTTCCTCTTGTTCTCGTGGAAACTCACTGTCATATTTAGAAACAGCAATTTCTTATATCCTGAATACTTCTAATGGATGGTTTGATTAATAAACTTCAAAGCATTAAACACATTTTTTTTACTACAAAATAAAATGTTATCCTTTAATTCTTCTTAAAACAATCCTATACAGTGATTTTGGGATGAAAAAGTGATGGAATAGGTACTTGAGCTTTCATTTTTTTAAAAAATTGCAATTTAGGTTTATTCGGACGTATGTCCTCATAAATTCATCAGTGCTTACATATACAGTCAAACCTCGCTTAAAGAGTAACTCGCCTAAAGAGCAGAATTTTCTCTGAATGTTCACTTCATTTAACAACTAAAACCAACCAAAAACTCGCTTGACTAAATTGGGATTCACAATCCCCCCCCCCCGTCACAATAGAGTAACCCTTGTTCACTCTACTAATTGATTAATTTTCAATCATTTGGGAATCTAAAATACTACTTTTCAAGAAATTGTTAAACTAAACAGACAGGTCTTTCAATTTGCACAACTAGCTCCTCCAGATTTCAGAATCAAGAATCAAAAGCAGTTTTAAAAAATATATCAAACTGTGAAAAGGAAGATACTAACTCTGAGCACGTATTGCACACAGCTTAAGAGTTTAAGCAAAAAAGTAGTAAGGTTAAATCTTGTACAGAGTTAAGGGCACCCATACATATATACCTGTACCTACTCCCTACCTCTGCAAAGGATCCAGGAAACAGAAAATACTGTACTGAGTTAGCTGCTGCAATTACAAAAACCACATGGAATAAATAATTTAATCTCCCTTCCTTTTCATTAGAGCCCTTGTGACTCAGTGGTTAAATTACTGTACTGCAGCCCAAACTGCAGATACGAGTTTGATACTGATGGGATTCAAGGTTGACTCAGCTTTTCATCCATCAGAGGTTAGTACACGTTGGAGGCAAAATGCTAATTACCTTGTGAACCAGTGATAGAGTTCACTAAGTGCTGTGGGGTGGTGTATAGGCAGTGGTGGGATGTTAAAATTTTTACTACCCCACCGTGACATCATCACAGTGTGGGTGAAGCTAACGTCATGACATCATGGGCAGGGCCAACATCATGATATTATGGGCAAGGCCAAAGAAAAATAAAATAAAATAAAAATAAGCACACACACACTTGGGAGGACAGCAAGGAGGCCGTTCATACGCGCCAAGCACTGTAGGCATGCATGCACACCAAGTGCTTGGCATGCATGCGCAGTGGGGGAACCAGTGAAAAGGTAAGCCCCGAAGGTGGTTCCTCCCAAAAGCTGCTGCCGGTTCTCCGGGACACTGGGGAAAGTTACTACCAGTTCTGGCGAACTGGTGTAAACCTGTTACATCCAATCACTGTGTATAGGTGTAATTGCTATTAGCCATACTAATGCTAACAATATTTTAGTTTTCTCGTTGAGAAAATTTAATTATGTGGCATATTTAAAGGACATGAAATGTGATCTTTCTCATCTGCTTGTGTATTACATGCTGTCAAGCTGGAACCAATTTACAAGGTCCTGTGTAAGTCTGTGTTTCACGCATATCAGAGAGTAAACAAAACGAAAATGTCGTAGCACTTTAAAGACTAACATGGTGTATTTTAATGTCAGCTTTTGTGGATAAAGTCCACTTCATCAGACTGGATCTATGAAAGTTAACATTAAAATGCAGCAGTTAATCTTTAAAGTGCTACAATGTTTTGTTTACTCTCTGATATGTAAGGAGTAGTTTTGCTAGTTCTACCCTGCAGTGAGTTTCCATGTCTGAATGAGGATATGAACGTAGATCTCCCAACTCCTACGCCATCACTCTATCAACTCTACCGCAGTGAATATCAAATATAAAATAAAATGAAACCCACTGTTGTTTTAAATGTAGGTTCCACTTCATGCATCTCGTATATAGACAGTGAATTATTACGGGGGAGAAGAATACAGCTGGTTGGTGGAGCTGCTGAAGAGTGTAAAGGAGATGCGACAAAATGTTATTAAGATCTGGGACTGCAGTGGCTTAGTGGTTAAGACACTGAACTTGACGACTGGAAGGTTGACAGATCGTTTGAGACCCAAGTACTGCACGGCAGAGTGAGCTCCCGTCTCTGTCCCAGCTCCTGCCAACCTAGCAGTTTGCAAGCAGAAAATTGCAAGTAGATAAACAGGTACCACTTCGGTGGGAAGGTAAACAGCGTTCCGTGCACTCCAGTGTCTAGTAATGCAAATGCAGACAGTGCTGGCTCTTTGGCTATTAATGGAGATGAGCACTGAACCCTAGAGTCGGATATGATTGGCTTTTGAGCAAGGGCAACCTTTACCTAAGATGAGATCTCATACTTAGGACAAACAGCCTTCCCTAACCTGGCAGTTTCCACACGTACTGGACCCCATCATTGCCAGCTGACAACTGTATTATGAGATTCAAAGTCCATTTGCAGGAAAGGATTATTTTGGTGAAGGAAACTTTAAAATGACAGAAGGAGCACAGTTCTCTCTTTCTTCCTTTGTAAAGCACACTAATGTTCAACACTTTCTTAGGTATTATATCCAGGGTTAGATACTATCCCTACAAAAGATGAAGACAGAGAAAACACCAGGCAGTTAACTGGAACATCAAACCGCTGAAAATTAGAATAAAATAATAGTTGTAATGCACATCAGAAGGAAATAGCAGAAATATCAAAAAATCATTGCTGGAGCTTCAGGTAGTTTGCAGCTGTGAGACAATACAAACTACATTCCAGCAAGGTTATAGGGACAAAAACTGCAGACTTTAATAACATCACACACATTCAACATGTATATGACTTTGTTTTCTCTAAGATTATTAGTAAATAGATCTTTCTCTTGATCTTCCAACCCACCAATGAAACCAGAGGCAACTTAGGGGGAGACATATGGACAGTAGGGGGCAGCAAAAATTTTTTGCTAACACACTATGGGCGGAGCCTACATCATGGATGGAGCCTACATCATGGGCAGAGCATATGTCATGGGCGGAGCCTACGTCACGGGCAATCTAGTCATGCCTGCAATATGGCCATGTATACATCTGCAAACACAGGCAGCACTGGCTGTAAATGGAGATAAGCACAGCACCCTAGAGTCAGACATGACTGGCTTTTGAGCAAGGGAGACCTTGAACCACTTGCAGGGACAAAACCTGACGGGGCAAGGTGGGGAGGTGGGCGTGGTCACCCAATTTCACTACACCCCTCCTGCCCAGAAGGCACCCAATTTTTGCTCCCTCCCGGGGGTGTGTGTGCAAACCTGTTGCTGCCCACCACTGCATATGGAAGAAGAAAAAGAAATATGCAAGAAGAAGGAAGAAAAACATGCATGGTTTTTTTTTTTGTTCAAGTTTCTCAGTGTAGCAAAAGCCAGACAGAGATCAGTTCAGGGTATCTAGGCTGTAAACTGTCTGTTCTCAATTAGCATGGTAGGGAATTGTCATTATCTAGCTCACATAACTGGAAATTCATGCTCTTCTCTTCAAATTGGCTTCGGCAGCAGCATCTGCTCCACTTTAATTAGTTACCACAATTGGCCTGCGTCAAAACTATACGCACAGATCTGTGGCCATAATGTGCTGTAAGAAGTAATTTATAAACCAATATTAATCCAGGCCTAATCTAAAAATAATTCAGTTTTACAAAGTTTAGTTCAGCACCAAAAAGGTAGCAACTTTGGGGCTAGCAAATTGTATAGGCTGCCTGAGCATCTATGTCATTTAGAATAAAAAAAATAAAATAAACACACATGTTGTTTCAGGAAATTGCATTTTAAGACAAGTCATGATGGTCTACAATTGTGAAACCTGAGCTGAGCTCTCTAAACATCAAGTGCAACTGTTTAACTGAGATTTCAATGTGTCTGTGTGTGCGTGAGCGGTGTGCTATCAAAGAGCAACTCAAAATACAGAAAACACAAGGCACACACCCTCTTTGTGTTTATATCACTCAGATCAACCCACAGAAATAGCCAAATATTCTATCCCATAGGCCAGTGATGGTGAACCTATTAGAGACCGAGTACCCAAACAGAGGGGCAGGCCGAACTCTGCTGGGAGAGAAAGCACTCCCATTGGGCTGCTGGGAAGAGGGGCGGCCAAACTCTGTGCTGGGGGGAGGAAGTGGTCCCATTGGGCTGCTGAGTAGAGGGATAGGGAGAACTCTGTGCTGAGGGGGGGAACCCTCCCATTGGGCTGAGGGACAGAGGGTGGGCCAAACTCTGTGCTGGAGGAGGGAGGAAGTGCTCCTGTTAGGCTGCTTAGCAGAGGGATGGGTAAACTTTGTGCTGTGGGAGGGAGGAAGTGCTTCCATTGGGTTGCTGAGCTGAGAGGCATGGTGAACTCTATGTTGAGGAGGAAGGAAGTGCTTCCATTGGGCTGCTGGGCAGAGGAGCAGGGTGAAGTCTGTGCTGGGGGAGGGAGGAAGTGCTCCCATTGGGCTGCTGGGCAGAGGAGCGGGGCAAACTCTGTGCTGGGCAGAGGGAGGAAGTGCTCCCATTGGGCTGCTGGGCAGAGGGGCAGGGTGAACTCCGTGCTGGGGTTATTGCATAAGTTCGTCACTACTGCCATAGTCCATATAAGCTCCATAGAAGAAACTTATAAGCTTCCATGTTCATTTCAAAAGAGAGTGGAGTTATGATACACAACACACTTTTATTCATTATGAGACAATGCCACTCTTTATCCTCAACAAAGTAGCTCAAAACCAGTCTTTCCCAAACTTTGGTTTTTGGACTTCAATTACCAGAAGCTTAAGTCAATTTCCCAAAGCACTGATCAGTCAATGTACTGACTTAGGCTTCCGAGAATTGAAGTCCCCCCACCCTACCGTGGGGCATGGGCCCAATGCTGGGAACCAATGCTCTAAACCAGGGGTGACCAAACATTTTGTGCTGCGGGCCGATCATGTGGTTCAGGAAGCCCGTCACTAAGGCCTGGGGGCCGGATGCGGCCCCCGAGGCCAATTCATCTGGCCAGCAAAGCCCTCGTTGCTCCTGGAAGTGGAAGTAAAATGTGCCCGTACAGGCACGTTTTACTTCCACTTCCAGGAGCGACAAGGGCTTCGTGGGCCGGATGAATTGGCCTCGGGGGCCGCACCTGGCCCCCGGGCCTTAGTTTGGGCACCACTGCTCTAAACAAACAAATGTAAGATGGTGGAACGGACGCCAGACAAGCTTAAGGATAGGGTTTTAGATTGGCTGAACTCACTAAAAATGGGGAAAGATTTTGTTGCAGAGGACATTGGCGCTGTATTTAGAGTGGGGGGAAGGCAAGATAGAAAGGCACCTAGGAATGTTTTGGTTAAATTTGCAAACTGGGCGGATAAGTTGAAGGTGATATCTTTTATCAAACAAGCAGGGTCTGGTGTCTTGAAAATAGAGGGGGAGGATGTGGAAATCTACAATGATACTGCACCTGAGGAGAGAAAATGGAAGTATAAGATGAAACCTGTCACGAAATTGTTGATTGCAAAGGATATCAAATATGGTTGGAGGTTTCCACAACAACCGATATTTTTTTTATGACAAAAGATGGCATTTTCTGGATGAGAAGACTGATGTATTACAATATCTGACACAGATTGGTTTGATTAAGGTTGCGGACAAGGACTGGATTGCTCTGAGAACAGATTTATACACGGTGGGTGCGATGGGGCTGGTTTTGGGACAGGAGGTGGAGGTGGAGGGAGCAGTGGGAGGAGCGGATCTTTCAGGGACACCAAGTGTGGAAATAGTAGAATGTTCATATACGCAATACTTAATAACTGGCAGAGGGAGGGGGCAATTAGAAGGAGAATAATATGCCACTTTTCTCTGGTCCCCCCTCCCCTCTTTGGAGAACAGAGGTGATAGCAACGAGGAAGATGTGGGGAGGGTAGCAAAAGAAAGAAGATTAGGTAAGTTTTTTTGTTTTATTTTTTGTTTTATTTTTCTTAACTATATTTTTTCTTTCAAATTTCTTCTTCAGAGATATTTACTTTCTTTTTTACTGCTTTTAATGTTTTCATTCTATTTCTGTTTAATTAACTTTTCTATTAGTGGGAAATTGGTGGGGGACATAGGGAGCACGTCCGGGGAAGAATGTAAAGAATGGGAGGTTATATTAGAAATAGATGGTTAAGAAATTAAGATTATTAACGTGGAATGTGAAGGGAACAGGGAATGTCTTGAAGAGAAAGAAATTGCAAATGTCGCTTAATAAAGCTGGAGCGGATATTATTTTTCTGCAAGAGACTCACCAAAAATCAGCGGAAGTAAATAAATTGGTTGTGAGAGGTATGGAAATATACGAAAAGGCTTATGGGACATCTAAAGCTAGGGGAATTGCAACTCTAATTTCGGAAAAAATGGGTTTTACCGCGATTAAAACCATAGCTGACCCTGAAGGAAGATATTTGATAATTAAAGGAAAAATTGAGGAGGAAGAGGTAATTCTTGTCAATATTTATGCCCCAAATAATAAACAGGAAGAATTTTTAGAGAAAATGGGAAAAATTTTAAGTAAAGAAGGGACAAAGAGCATGGTCATAGGTGGAGATTTCAATTTGTTAAGTTCAGACATTGACAGTACAAGTAGCAAAAATAAAGGTAAAAAATACATATTAGATGAATGGAGAAAGTCAATGGGGATAAAGGATGTTTGGAGAGAACTTAAGGCTCAGGAGAGAGAATATACTTACTATTCTCAAGTTCATGATATGTATTCAAGAATTGATTATGTATTTGTTACAGAAGAATTAGTTAAAACAATAGAAGACATTAAAATTGGGACATTTAGGGAATCTGACCATGCTAAGATAACTGTGGATATAAACTTGAAAGAGATAGAAAGAGGAGGGTATATCTGGAGATACAATGCAAAGATGTATAAAGAGGAAGCAAAGAAAAAGCAAATAATGGAGAAATGGGAGGAAAGTTGGAAATGGAATGATAATAATGAGGTCAGCCGTGGTGGAGTATGGGATACAATGAAGGCAATTTTTAGGGGCAAACCAATAAAATTAAATTGTATAAGAAATAGACAAATTAGTATCAGATATCAGGAATTGGAAAAACAGTTGAAACATCTTCACTCGGAATATGAAAAGAAGAAGGACCAGAAAGCCTTTCAAGAAATACAAAAAAATAAAAAGGAATTGGACGGTAAAGATATAGAAAAAGTTAAGAAAGACTTGATTTTTTCTAAAAGGGAATATTTTGAATATGGTAATAAAAACTCTAAATTATTGGCTAAAGTGGCAAGGGATAAGAAAAATAAAGGTCAGGTAGGAGTGTTGATAAACATGGAAAAAGATGTAACAAAAGGAAGGAAAAAGCGGCGCTAACAGAAAATTTCTATAAAGATTTGTATTCTAAGAAAGAGGTAAATTTGGAAAAAATGCGAGAATATTTTGAAAGGCAACGAATTAGAATGATATCAGATGAACATAGGAGTAAAATGGAGGAGGAAATATCCGTTAAGGAAATTGAGGAAGTAATTAAAAAGTTAAAAAAAGAAAAGGCACCGGGTGAGGATGGGCTACCAGCAGAGTTTTATAAAGACTTTAAGCCCTGGATTGTCCCGAAATTATATAAATTATATAATGGGATATTAGAAGGAGATGCAACCCCAGATTATTGCAATAGATCTATAATTGCTTTGATCCCCAAGCCGGGTAAAAACTTAGAAAAAATAGAATCTTATAGACCAATATCCCTGATCAACCAAGATGCAAAAAAAATTTCAACAATTTTGGCAAACAGGCTAAATAATTTCATAGCCAATTATATCAAGGAGGATCAAGCAGGGTTCGTTAAGAATAGACACATGTCAGACCTAATAAGAAGAGTAGTGGATTTATTGGATTTATCTGAAAAAGGAAAGAAAAGGTGGGTTTTTTAGCATTAGATATTTTTAAAGCTTTTGATTCTTTGCAATGGGCAACAATCCATGAGATGATTAGATTATATGGATTTGGAGAAAAATTCCAAGGAATTATTAGAAATTTATATAAGCAAGGATCAGCAAGGGTTAAATTTAACGAGAATTATACAGGTGATATAAGGTTAGAAGCAGGCACAAGGCAGGGCTGTCCGTTGTCACCATCATTATTTATATTGGCTATGGAATTTTTAGCAAATACAATTCGTCAGGATGAAGAAATAATTGGAATTGAAGGGAATAAAGTAAGTCTTTACGCAGATGATACACTAATAACGGTAAAGCATCCAACAAAAATTATTTCAAAGATAAACATGCATTTGAAAAGTTTTGAGGAAGTAACGCGATTAAAAGTTAATTGGGATAAAACAGAAATGATATTAGTTAATGGGAACAAAGGGGATGAAGATATAATAAAACGGAAGTACAATGTACAGATTACGCAGAAGATGAGATATTTAGGGGTAATGTTATCAAGCAAAATTGGGGAACTCAAAGGATTGAACTATGGCAAACAAAAAAAGGAGATGGAAAAGAAAATTTCACAATACAGTAAAACCTCATATAACACTAAAACCTGGTTCCACAAGTCTTGGTGTTATATGATTTTTAGTGTTATCTGATGCATGTTAAAATCCTATGGGATCCATAGAGATACATTGTAACCACACAGGCTTTAGCGGTTGTTATCTGAAGCATCCCATAGGATCTTAATGTTATCTGATGCAATTCTTCCCCCCAGATTCCTTAATGTTATGCGATTTTAGTGTTATTCGATACTAATGTTATATGAGGTATTAATGTATAGTAAATTAAATTTGTCATGGTTTGGTAGAATAGCAATACAGTAAAACCTCATATAACACTAAAACCTGGTTCCACAAGTCTTGGTGTTATATGATTTTTAGTGTTATCTGATGCATGTTAAAATCCTATGGGAGCCATAGAGATACATTGTAACCACACAGGCTTTAGCGGTTGTTATCTGAAGCATCCCATAGGATCTTAATGTTATCTGATGCAATTCTTCCCCCCAGATTCCTTAATGTTATGCGATTTTAGTGTTATTCGATACTAATGTTATATGAGGTATTACTGTATGTAAAATGATGTTGTTACCCAAACTGAATTTTTTGTTTGATGTTTTACCGTTAAAAAATACAGACAAGGAGCTGAATGAGTATCAAAACATTATAAATAGGTTTTGTAATGGAAATCGAGGAGCTAGAATAGTTAAAATGTTGTGGTATGTATCACAAAAAGAAGGTGGATTGGGCATTCCAAATATTAGTAAGTATTATAGAGCCTTTCAAATAAGAAATGTTATAAAATTATTAATTAGAGAAGAAACAGTGTGGGAAAAAATTGAAAAGAAAGAATTTTCAAAGGTTGGAAAGGCACAGTTTTTATGGGAAGAAAAGGAAAAGAGGAGGAAAAAAACCCCAGGGGCTGATGTTAAACTCAACCATAGAGACATGGAATAAAGTAAGAAAAGACTTTACTTTAGGAATTTCACCGGTTTTAGAAGTGGAAGATTTTAACAATTTTCCAATAAAAACAGATAGGAGGATCAGGGATATATTGGTGGGAAAAAAAGGTTACACTACTGAAAGATTGGGTCAAAACTTGCAGAGATCAAGGAAAAAGAAATGAGCTATATTTGCAATTGGAACTGAACTGGTTTAAGATCCTTCAGATGAACAATTGGAATAAGACATTTTTATGGGAAAATGGCTTAGATAGGGAATGCACGGAATTTGAGACACTTTTGATTAGAGTTAGAAATGGTGAGATTGGAATCAAGGGGATAGTAAGTAAAATTTATAAAATTCTGAATAAAAGTCAAAAGATACAAGAGGTGTTGAGACAAAGCTAGGAACAAGAGCTCAATGTAATGATAACAGAAAAAAATGGCAGAAAATGTGGAAAAGAAGGATAATGAGGACTATGTCAGTCAAAGAACATAACTATAAGTTGATATGGAGGTGGTATAGGACCCCAGTAGGGTTGCATCAAATGTATAACAATCTGAGTGATATATGTTGGAGATGTAAAAAAGCAAGAGGAATATATGAGCATATGTGGTGTAGTTGTGAATGTTTAAAAAGTTTCTGGGGAAGAATAGAAAATGAGATAAAGAAAATACTGAACATGCAACTTGAACTGGGGTCAGAGACAATTCTGTTAACGGATGTAGACAAATTTGAAATGAGTAATGACAACAAAGAATTGATGGCCGTTATGCTGTCAGTGGCAAGACAGTGCATAGCAAAACATTGGAAGAATAATGATAAGATAAGTATTCAGGATTGGTATAAGCAGATGTGGGATCTGGCCCTCAATGAAAAACTTACATGGGAGTTGAATCATAGAAAGGGTAAAGTGCAAGGAAATGATTTTTGGAGGATCTGGAAACCATTTGTGGATTATACATTGGTTTAAAAAAAGGCATATTCCCTGCACAAGAACAGAATGATTTTTGGAAAATGTGAGGATACAGAATTCCCCGGACAATGTATATAACACAAGGGTGACAATAATGATGTAAATTGTAACAGTGTTGGAGAAGATTATATTTTAGGAAAGATTGTTATAGTTGTATTGTTACTTTAGAAATTTTACTATATGATTTTGATGATTTTATGTATACTTGTATTTGTCTTTTTTTCCCCTTTATGTATACCTAATAAAATTAAAAACAACAACAATGTACTGGGTGATATTATATCTCCTGCCCTTGCCAGGAAACACAGTATATGCTCCGTTGGGGGCAGGGGAATGAGATTCTCTCCCCATTGTATCATAAATGAATTCTATGTAAAATATAAATGGCAAATAGTTATAAGTACCTATTGATTAGTATCTGCATCATCACTAGAAAAAACCATCGTGCTCACAGTCTTCTCAACAGGTATTCATTTTGTAAATAAAAAAACATTACAGTACATTAATTTTAATTTATTAGTGCCTGAGGGCTTTTCTTGCTTAAGTAGGTTACTTCTTGCTTTTAAACCCTACAGCTGTCCTTGATGCCAAGCTCGCCATTTTGTCACTGTGTTCCTTTTATTTTATTTCTAAATCCTATGTGGTTTCTTTACTCAGGCAATAGAATACATGTGACTTTTTAGTTTAAAAAAAAAAACGGCCCAAAAACCATGCCCTACGCATTATCCAGTTTAAACTGTTGCATTGTATTTGTATCAATATAAGCTCTGCCAATTGTTAAATGGAAACATGGTACAGGGCTCAAGAACAAAACGTACTTGATCGATTGTGGTTCATATTATTTTATTTATTTATTTATTTATTTAGATTTATATTGTCACCCACTCGCTGAGGCGACTCAGGGCGGCTTACAATCAAAACAACAACAGTACAATAAAAATTATAAAATGCAACCACATAAAACAACCAAATCAGAACACAAACTAATTAATCTGTATAGTATGCTCATTTTAAATCAATTTTATCTTGTCTAAAATTAATAGCTGCACCACTTACACCACAGTGTGATTTTCTTTTTAGTAACCTTGATTAGGAAAGTGTAGAATGCAATCCTCTAATATAAACATCTATGAACACTATCTATTCAAATCACTGGGATTGTTGTTTCTTTTTCAAGCTGCTAGAAAATAACTATTTTACTCAGGGATATGCAGAGATTTACTTTGTCAACTAAAGCACATACTAGAGGGCTATACCAATGCTGCAAGCTGCTCAGATATTTAGAGATGAATTTGCATTAACTTGTGAACCCCAGAAAGTGCGCTAAGCGCTATGGGGCGGTATATAAGTGTGATTGCTTTGCTTTTAGATGATCAGTCATCAAATGGGGATTTCAATTATTATGAAATGAAACATGATAGTGTCGGAAGCCTCTAGTTAACACAGAAATCCAATTCTGGAGGCAATATACCAGTACAGTGGAACCTTGTATAATGAAAACAAATTGCTCTGCGAGGCTGTTCGCTATGCAAAATTTTCATTATATGATTTTTTTCATATAATGAAAATTTCTATGGAAAACTCTTATAACAGAAATTTCTATGGGAAAATTCGCATAATGAAAAATTTTCCATAGAAATTTTCACTATACAAGTTTTTCCCATAGGGATTGCTATTTTTGCATAGTGAAAATTTTTGTTATGCAAGGCACCATTTTTTTAAATCTCTTTTTGTTATGCAAGTTTTTTGCCATATAAGGCATTCGTTATACAAGGTTCCACTGTGCTTACATTCACTTGCAGGCACCAACCTTAAGAAGTCCAGGGTTTCAGTATTGCACATATAAAAAATTATCCAATATTATAGCACATCTATATTATAGCACAATTCAGAATTGGAGCAGAAGAAAAATGACACCACAAAATAAACAAAAATGTAACCTATGAGGACACCGTATAATGGCTCAGTTCAATTGCAGAATTGTTGGTGAGAAGGGGAAATGCAATCCCATATATTGTAGTTGGAGAAAACACACTTCAAGTAATTTAAGAATAAGGGGACAGAATACGGAATGACAGAGTGGTTTGGAATAGGAAAAGGAGTAAGACAAGGCTGCATTTTGTCACCCTGCTTATTAAACTTATACACAGAACACATAACGTGCAATGCAGTGATGGAGGAATCAGAATTTAGGATCAAAATTGCTGGGAGAAACATCAACAACTTGAGATATGCAGATGACACTACCCTAATGGCAGAAAGTGAGGAAGACCTACGGAAGTTTGTTTGGTTGGTTGGTTGGTTGGTTGTTTTACAGACTTATATGCCGCCCTCCTCAAAGAGACTCACCGCGGCTAACAAAAGCTTTAAAAAGATACATAAAAACACAATATAAAATCTAATTTAAAAAATATTGAAATATTAAAATATTAAAGCTTAACAAGTTAAAAGTTGTTAAGAAGTTGAAAGAAGAGAGTGCAAAAGCTGGCTTGAGACTCAACATCAAGAAAACCAAGATAATGGGAACAGGCCCTATCAGTCCCTGGAGAATAGGTGGGGAAGAAGTAGAAGCAGCGACAGATTTTACTTTCTTAGAATCAAAGCTCACTGCAGATGGTGATTGCAGCCATGAAATAAAAAAGCGACTGATGCTTGGGAGACAAGCTATGAGAAACCTGGGGAACTTAGTTAAAAGTAGAGACATCACCCTAGAAACAAAAAATTGCAAAGTCAAAGCAATGGTATTCCCGGTAGCAATGTATGGTTGTGAGAGCTGGACCATAAGGAAAGCTGAGCGCAGAAGAATAGGTGACTTTGAGATGTGGTGTTAGAGATGTGGAGGGCAAAAGAAGAAGGAGACGGCCAAAAATGAGATGGCTAGATCAGAAGAGTAGCGTGCCTTGGCGGGGCACCGTATAAAAATTTGTTTGGGGGCCCTTAGGAAGGTTAAAGATTTGTTTTGCTTACGCACGTTGGGGGCCCCCGTGGCCCGGGGGCCCCGTATAATTGATACGGCAGATACGGTGGTAGCTACGCCTCTGGGCTAGATGCAATGGGCACAAAGCTGGGCAGGCTGAGGAAGATGATGGAGGACATGGGTACCTGGCAGGCAATGGTCCATATGGTCGCAAAAGGTCGGAATCGACTGTGCGACTGAACAACAAGAATAAGGGGACAAACAGCATTATAATGTTACAATGGCATAATAAAAAAAAAATAACAGCCCCAAATCTTACTGAAACATGAACATGGTCATAGAACTTCATTCTTCTTTTGAAGTGGACTGTAGTCCACAAAGCTCGTGTGATAGTAAATATGTTAGGGGCAGTAAATATGTTAGGGGCTTCCACTCAGTGAATGTTCAGCATTATAGTGATGAAAGGCCATGTCAGTTGCTCCAGTGGCCCCACAGTACATTAAGGTGAAAACAATACAAAAAAGCCTGGCCTCTGTAGTGCTCCACCTAGCAAAGCTCCATAGATACTGGCGTTGATCTCTAGGAGGCCACAAGACTTTGCAGTTTCCCTTTGAAGAATGTACAGTGCAATATATAAAAGATAGTCTAAATACCTCACTAATAACCATCTCTCTCTCTCAGAAAAATGCAAACTACATACTTTAGAGAACGTGGATCTAAAAAATTGTAGGTGTACTGTTCTTCCCCTTCTACTTCTGCCTTCCATTCCTCCTCAAACATCATCATTCTCCAGCACTTTCTTAGCATTCTCTTAGCACTGATTAGAATAAACAACTCCTAGGTGCTAATTACTCTGTCAGAATTTAATAGCTGATAGGAAGCCCCCTTGCATTTAAAGAAAACTTCAGTTATCTGACAAGCATTGTTCTTTATCAACAAGCCACTCTGTTTCAGAGTATTTTAGTTGTCAAAGCAAACAAAAACTTTACACCACTGGATAACTTAAATTATCTGCACCAGTAAATCGCAAAAAAGACTGTGGGTTTTAGAATGCCTACTAAACAGTAAATCCCACCAAAACCAAAGTGATTTTTTGGCAATACATTAGCGTTAGTGTAAGCCATACATTTAAATTTCCAAAGTATTTGTTTATTTCTTTTTCATCTGAAATTATTTCATTAACTCACCTTTAACCAATTAATGATATATTTGGGGCCAATCTGCACATTAAACAGGATGCACAGATACCTATAGGTTTACCCCAGCAAAACATAGTGAAAAAGTAGCAAACCAGCAGCAGATTGAGAGTGACTGTGACAATCCAAATTCTTTGTCTTCCCTATCATTGCTCCAGTTCAATTTAGAGCTATGCCACTTATTGTTAAAGCAGAGATCAAAATATGAAAAGGAAGTAGATTGCACAATCATACAGTCCTTAGAATTTATCATGAAGTTCAAGAGAGGATATATAAAAACCAACACTTACTTTCAGAAGATGCCAGTATAATTTTTCTAAGATGCTGTTAACAATTGCTAATCATTCAAATAATCAGAAATCTGGATACATAATTACTGTAATATTTATGCTGGCACGGGATTTCACTGGAAGCACACAGATGGAACGGGGACACACATTTTAACAGCAAGAATGGGCACTCCCAATTCTGAAACTCTTTGCGAAAACATTTGAAAGATTATGGCTTGGTTCTTAAGGGTTTTTAGCTACAAGAATGCAGATTTTAACATTATATTCCGACGGTTTTACAGCTAGGAATTTAATTCTATGAATTATATATATCTTTTGCAGGTGTGTGTGTGTGTGTGTGTGTGTGTGTGTGTGTGTGTGTGTGTGTGTGTGTGTGTGTGTGTGTGTGTGTGTGAGAGAGAGAGAGAGAGAGAGAGAGAGAGAGAGAGAGAGAGAGAGAGAGAGAGAGAGGTTGTAGATTGCCTCATTTAGGGCTGAAAGTTGGTTCAGGAATATTTTAATAATACAAAATGAAGCAAAAGAAAATAACACAAAGTCAATTGTTAATCTAAGACATAGCTGCTTTTCAACTGCCCTTAAGCATTGATATATGTGCATAAAAATCCTTTTCCTACCGACAGGTTTAGTTATGAACAATAGCTCTTCAGTTAGTGATCTGAAACTATCTTCTGAAAAGAGGAAGAGAGACCACCTGGCTTTTTAATGTTCCTCTGGCAAAGTAACAATATCTGTGAACATTGGGCAAGGCAAGCTATAGGGGAAAATACTTTCCCTGTTTTCAGATAAATATTTACATAACTGAGATGACGTGGAATAGTTTTGAAAACACACAAAAAAAACTAGCAAGTCCCTGGAAACATGCCTCTTTGTGTCACAGCACGTCTTCTGAAAATTTTGAATGTGGTTAACTTTATCAGAGCAACTATTAACTAATTCAGTCCATCTAAATTTTTCTTTTAAACGAGATCCCACATAAGATACAGCGCTTTGTAAGTGGAAGGTCTATGGGAAAATAGCGTTGCATGTTTTAAGCCAAACCTCTGCTCAAAAAGCAGAAGAAACTCCCAAATTTAACAATTTGCTAGTAAAATGTTAAACAGTGCTCTGTGAACCATTTTATATTAAAATTGGATAGTTCTGAACATCACACACATACAAGAAGTATTGTTTGACACAGTGCCATTTTGATGATAAATTGCAATCTACGGCTCAGAATAATTCTACCCAGGGATTAACATTTCAGAGGCTGAGCCAGAGATTATGTGTGTGGATCTTGAATTTCATCATCTCCCTTTGGCACAATAGCTTATTCTTCCCTTTTTTTCATCTATTCTCTCATGAAGGGTCAGGAAAGCTTAGCCTTGCTGTTTCATTCATTTCATCTCTACATTAACCAGATACCTTGCAGTCTTTAGTTCTTACATGTTATTCCATTACAAATACTATAACTACGCTGCACTAGTTTTCCCCTCCCTAATGAGGTATCTACTAAATCAAAGGGTGCCATCAAGTGGATATAGTGCAAGAAGCAACACTATGTTGTTGCTGAACAACTGGAAAGGTTTCATCAGGACACACAATTCTACTATAATCAAAGGGTACTATGGAACTCCAGAGGTGCAAATAAATGTCCTTTTCTTTAAATTCCATCCTCTTTTGGTTTACTGATTCAGAAGGTTCCACATGTCCTCAGGTTAGCCACTGAAAGTAAACTTGTTGCTCGCAATCACAATACCTTTAAACTTGATGCAACACCACAAAGAGTTGTGGTTAGAATGATGAACACAACCCTTTCCCCCTTATCTATTTCAGACTCTGCAGTTCAAAATTACACCTCATCCTTTAAACACAGACGCTGGATAATATTACAAAACAGTCAAACCTTGCATAACGAGTGTTTCGCTTAGCGAAAAACTCACATAACGAGCAAGTTTTTTGCTAAGCGGTCTGACTCGCATAACGAATTTTTCGCTATGCGAGTCGGACTTTTCCCTATGGAAAAACTCGTATAACGAGCAAGTTTTTTGCTAAGCGGTCTGACTCGCATAACGAATTTTTCACTATGCGAGTCGGACTTTTCCCTATGGAAAAAGTCGCATAATTTTTTTGCTATGCGAGTTTTCTCCATAGAAACACTCGTTATGCAAGTTTTTCCATAGGGAAAAGTCCGACTTGCATAGCGAAAATTCGTTATGCAAGTCAGACTCGCATAGTGAATTTTCCGCATAGCGAGCAACCTTGCAGAACGAATTAAATTCGTTATACGAGGTATGACTGTACTACTAATTAGCTTGTCACATTGATCAATAGTTATAAATTCGGATGCCAGACTTAATGGGCAGTAGTTATATATTTGGAGGTCTTCGAGTACTGTACATGTAAGCTGTGATTTGTACGACTATCCATAGAAAAGGTCAAACAATGAAAAGAAATGAATGAAGCTAGTGAAATAGAAACTTGGGTATTTTAAAATCAGTTTGCAGAAGGACAACTGGACAGCGTTGTGGAACAAAATCCAATCCAATATTTGTTGTGTGGCCATTCAGCCAAGCAATTTGCTTTCCAATGGTTAGCTGTTATATAATGCTATGTTTCGTGTTTCAGGAGGAGGATCCCCCCTCAGTTTTTGATAACTAGCTTTGGAGCTGCCTTTAAAAGCACAGTCAGTAGGAACAACAGGACACTCCGTAGAAGCAGCATAAAGCCTCTGTTTCCTACCATGGTACCGCTTGATGGATGTTACGTTGGGGCTTTACCTCCGATGTCAATGCAGTGTGATTCCCTGTGCCCTGTGATTGTTTTACATTCTGAAGTCACTACCCAGCAACGAAGGCAGAACTTCCAAGAATTTAACCAGAATATTTTGCAAGCAAATGCACACTTTGATTAGCACCACTGCACCGACTGTAGCTTTTATGTGCACAGCAAAGCCACAATATTGTACCCCGCATAACGAATGTTGAAGATGAAGCTAAAGTACTTTGGACATCGAATGAGAAGAGAGGATTCGCTTGAGAAAGCCTTGATGCTGGGAAGGGTGGAGAGCAAAAGAAGAAGGGGGCAGCCAAAAATGAGATGGCTGGATGGTATTGTAGACGCAATGGGTGCAAAGCTGAGCGAGTTGAGGAGGATGGTGGAGGACAGAAGTGCCTGGCGGACAGTGGTCCATGGGGTCACAAAGGGCCTGAATCGACTGTGCAACTGAACAACAACAAAACACCCATAGATAATATAATTAACATACATTCCTAACAAACACTCCTTATACTGAAAATAACAGGCCATCTTTTTTTTTTTTTAAGGTACATGATGGCCAACAATTGGAGATAATTTTGAAACCAGGTGGGCAAAGATGCAAATCTCTCTATTTTAATCAGTAACCCTTTTAAAGAGACTGCTGTGGCTTAGTGGTTAAGATGCTGAACTTGATGTCTGGAAGGCCGAGAGGTCAGCAGCTTGAGCCCTGAGTGCTGCACAACAGAGTGAGCTCGCTTCTCTGTCCCAGCTCCTGCAAACCTAGCAGTCTGAAAGTAAGAAATTGCAAGTAGATACCACTTGGGTAGTGGGAAGGTAAACAGTGTTCCATGTCTAGTCATGCCTGCCACATGTCCATGGAAATGTCTGCAGATGTAGGCAGCGTTGGCTCTTTGGATATAAATGGAGATGAGCACCAAACCCAAGAGTCAGATATGTCTGGCTTTTGAGCAAGGGTGACCTTTTTTAACCCTTCTCAAGGCTTTCCCCTTTATTGTTCTTGGCTATTCTTGCTACAATCGCATTTTTATACAACGTGGCATTTTATAAAACAACATAGGATTTTTGCACAGGAAAATGTGGCTGTCTTTTTGAAGAACTTACTGAAATAATGTTAACACTGTGATATGAAGGTTAAGCACTATATCAGACATCTCCATGCCTGAGATAATCTTATTCAAACCTACATCTTACTTACAATTTTCTAGACTTAGACTCATTCTCAAGAGACACAAGAATTCTAATGTTCCAGTTCCTGGAATGAAACTTGGCCCTGGCATTTTCTAGAGATGTTTTACAGTCTGTTTGATTTTTTTCCCTATGACTCTTTCCAGCTAAACTTTAAAAGGACTACTAACTTTTGGGAGTATACAAATGAGAAAGAGCTGGCTAGATACCTCAATGGTTTAGATCAGGTGTTTCCAACCTACGGCCTGTGGGCTGGTCCTGGACGCCGATGCCATCCCATCCGGCCTGTCAATGCCTCCACTGCACTCGGAAGCAGATGCATTTATGTCATCCGTAAAATGCACCCACACATGCGCAAATGCTCCTGTGGCTGGCGTAAATGCGGAAGTGGGTGCATTTATGTCAGCCGTAAATGCCACCGCTTCCCAGGAGGCGTTGTCTCGCCTGCTCAGCTGTCTGGGGGACATGGTCAGGCCTGTGAAATAAAAAGTTTGGCCACCCCTGGTTTAGATAGCTGGCTAAAGAGCCAGAGTTTAAGGGTTTGATTCCTCACTGTGCCTCCATAGAGAACAGCCGTCCTATGTAGATTTCTTAATTTACGGCAATTCACACCTAAAAGTTACACTGTTTGTATAATTCCACAACAGTATTTCAGCCAATGGAAACTACTCCTATGTACACATAAAATTGCAACCACTAATATGCCCAATTATAATTCCACAAACAAGACATTAAATGTCTTGCGTCTGGACCATAGGCTTTCCACAGGATAAATATACAGTATATGGGGTAGCTTTCTAAAAAATAATCTACAGTTGTACCTCACTTAAAGAGCATAATGTGTTCTAAAGGATTGCTCTTTAAGCAAGTTTGCTCTTTAGGCGAAACAACATTATAAGTGACAAATTGTGACTTCGGGGGGGGGGATTGCGAACCCCAATTTATTTGTTAAGTGGGTTTTTAGTTGGTTTTATTTGTTAAGCGAAGCAAACATTCAGATAAAATTCTGCTCTTTAAGCAAAGTAACTCTTTAAGCGAGGCACTCTTTATGCGAGGTTTGACTGTACAGTTGTACCTCGCTTAAAGAGCATAATGCGCTCCACAGGATTGCTCTTTAAGCGAAACACCATTGTAAGTGACCAATTGGGGGGGGGGGTTGGATTGCGAACCCCGATTTATTTGTTAAGCGAGTTTTTGGTTGGTTTTATTTGTTAAGCGAGGTGAACATTCAGAGAAAATTCTGCTCTTTAAGCGAGTTACTCTTTAAACGAGATGCTCTTTATGCGTGGTTTGACTGTATATTGGATAGTAGAAAAGACTGGTCATAGGGAGAAGCTGCAGGAATACAAATTACCAAAGGAATATTCAAAAGATGCACACTAGCTCTTATTTTTGCCAATTACACATTGACTAAAATCCTGTTGTTTAGTGTAGTAAATCATGCTAGAGTAGGATTTCATGTATCAACTCCTTTATAGGTTCCACTGATTCAAATGGCCCTACTCTAATTGCAATTTATTTTAGTGAAGTAAGCAGCAACTAAAGTAGACCCATTTGAATCAACGGAAGGTATGGAGGAGTTGATAAACCAATCTCCACAGATTCAATAGGCCTACTCTAATGCAACTTACTATGCTAAAGAACAAGATTTCAGTTATTCACTCAAAGAATTAATATAAAAGGTGACCATTTTAACTGTACTGTTTGCTTCCAAATCATATTTCTGCAAGGTATGCAACACTTTGAGCCAAATGTTATGCAAAATATTACCCTAGACTCAATATCCTAAATGACATCTTAAACCCTCTAGTGAGGGAGGGCCATTTGCCAAATCTTCCATTCCTCCCATTTAATGACTATGGATTGGCATTTTGTTTATCTCCTTTTCCATAGTGTCTTGAACTGCACCTTTTAAAAGAATCAGATAGTACATGGTTGTAAGAATATATGGCCATTGTCCCCACCCCCCAGTGCCCACAATGAAATGAGATTTGTACAACAAAATGCTCTCCCAGCAAGAAGCTGTTTTAAATTTTAAAAAATTGTTCACTATCAAGAGCAACATCGCCTATACATAAAAAAGTGTGGCCAAGTTGAAAAACCTGAAAAAAGCAGTACTTTTTTAAATAAAAAAGGAGAGTTATGCAGTTTAGCTTACATCTAGAGAATGATTAGAACCCCACTGTAAAACAATTACCAAGATTCCGTTTTGATATTTGATGTTGGAAAGAGAAAAAGACCTCATGCAGATTGAAGTCTCTTGCATGCCACAGCAAGTGCATTTTACTGCTGATTTTCTATGAATAAACATATGCTAAGAATTGCTGAAACACACTGCTGGTTTTAAACATGTTTAATATAGTATTAGCAGTTTGTTTTCAGAACTGACTGCCTCCATTTATCAGCTTCTTCCCTCCAGCTGGCAAAGAATATCACTGATATCAAATCTGGTCAGCGGCCTTACCAAACATACTCTCATCTATGCTTTAGGGGAAGGCAACTAAGCAGGAAGCAAGATTCAAAAAAAATATCTAAACAAATTGATTCTGGCAATTTGGAAGGCAATCGCACTTTACTACTGTGAATCAATAATAACTGCAGAAATTATGTATCATCAAACTCATTCTAGTGTAAATGTTACAGTTTTGAGGGGAAATTATTGACTTTATAAAAAAGAACATTATCTATTCTGTGTCATTCCAGCATTCCTGTTTCTCTATCTTTCATTTTTGGAAGATACGCTAGAGTAATTGCAGTATAGATATCACAATGAGCTCTTTTCATGGTTTCCTTAATTTTAAAGTGAAATGTGTCACATACAATTAAAATGTCATGTTCATCTAGTAGAGAAAATGGCAGCACAAAATCTATCTTATCCTGTTGCAAAACTCAGATTGCAAGGCACATTTTACTTCTGCTTCCGGTGGGAGGAACCACATGACCAACCCGCTAAACCACATGACCGGCTCGCTGAACCACATGTTTGGTCCGTGGCCCAAAAAGTTTTAAATTTAAATCACAACAAAAATGAAATATAAAAGCCAATTTTAAAAATAATCATGCACAAGGTCACCTTTGTCCTAATTTATGAGGTTAGAGAAGACATTATTTATTTTAACAGAACTATTTAAAGTATTGTTTTCTTTACACGTGAAGTGAAAAGATTATCAGAACATAGATATTTGCTCATTAGTTTTCAAGAATAAACTAGTTAAATTAGGAATTTATGTCAAATTTTAACACTATGTATGCTGGAAAGTAAAACTATGTTATGTAAATAGAAATCTAATATTTCCCATAGAATTATATGTGAGCCTTCCTGTATATTGCGTCTTCTTCCACCTGAGAATGTCAAATTCACAGCTGGCGGCGCAAGGTGCTACTCGTATCTGAGTATACATTTTTCCCCCTGGAAAAATGCCACTGGTGTGAATTTGTTTAAGGTGGAACACAGCTTGTCATGAAGTGACCACACACTACAATCACGTGGCTATCTACTGCAGCACGTATGAAGTAAGACATGCAGGATTTAACACCAGGACTGCAATGGACTGCTGCAGCCTTGAGGATATGGACAAGGTGTGTCTTCACAGCCAATCCATCTGGCATGGCCTTTCCTGCCTTCATGACTGTTGGGAATCAGAGTTCCTCCTCTGCTCATGTTACCTTTGGGCCCAATATGATGGCTTCCAGTGGCATTTCCTCCACTGAGGGGAACAATTACCCCACCTAAAAAGGCTCATCCGCCTGTTAAAATTTATGCACTCTGTCCATACAGACCATCCCAAATCAACGACATCAGTTTTTTACTTTCATAAACTCCACTGCTGACAGGATGAATAGTTTTATCTGTTGTGAGAAAGGATGAATGGGCAAGGTGAGGGACTTAACTCTCTCTAGCTGATGTTCTTTTTGTATCTGGATATAATGTTGCTCTTATGTGCTATCAAGTAAAAACTAACATACAGTAAAACCTCAGATAACACTAAAACTTGGTTCCACAAGCCTTAGTGTTATCCAGTTTTTAATGTTGTCCGATGCATGCATCGGATAACGTTAAAATCCTATGGGATGCATCGGATAACGTTAAAACTCCATAGAGATATACTGTAACTGGCACAGGCTTTAGCGAACATTATCCGATGCATCCCATAGAATTTTAACATTATGTGATGCATTTTTTCACCAGATTGCTTAACTTTATGCAGTTTTAGCGTTATCTGATGCAAATGTTATCCAAGGTATTATTGTATAGCAATCCTAATAAGGCTTTCAAGGTTAGTGAAGTATTTAAGGAGTGGTTTTACCAGTTCTAAAACCCAAGTGAATTTCCACGGCAGATTTAACCTCAATCTACAGAGGCCCTAGTCCTGTGATGGCAAACCTTGGCACTCAACGTGTTCTTGAACATCAATTCCCAGAAGCCCTGATCCACAGGAGTGCTGACTTGGGTTTCTGGGAATTGAAGTCCAAGAACACCTGGAGTACCAAGTTTTGCCATCTTTGCACTAGTCTATTACCGATGTACTACACCTCACTGGGTATATCTGAATCTATTTCAAACTTAAAATCAGCTAAAAGATATGAAAGCTGGATGTATAGGATCTGGTCCAGCAAAACAGCAATATTCAAAAGAAAGTTTTCTGCCACTCCCTTCATTTAGGTGGAAAATAATAATAATCAGCCCATCAAGGGAAAATGTGCCATGTTTTGCTTCAAAAATCTAATCTCCAAGATTTCTGGACTAGAACCAAGTGCTAAATATGTAATGTAAGCAAATTCTGCATTAAAAATCTGAACACACTTTTCTGATTTTCTATTACATTCAAAGCAGAACAAGAATGAGATGGCTGACAAGGCAGCATTTAATTCTGAGCTATATCTAGGCCAGAAGACCCAGGCTAATTTACACAGGCAACCAGTCACAGTTCACATAATCACATACAGCAGAATATGACAAGGGAATTAGAGGGTCAGGAAAGCATGTCTGTACTACAAGCTCCCTGGTTTAAATGTATTAAATGCAGGTATTTAATTCTGAAAAAGGCAATTTAAAAAAAATTAAGCTAAAAAGTAGTTCAGGTTGGGAGTACAGAGAAATATATAAAAACCAAAACAGCTTATATTTTGTAATTGAAATAAACTTTCTGGATTTCTTTACAAAATAACTCCATATGTCCTACAAAGAGGCAGCGTTCATTATACATTTTTTTTACTATTCTCTGGCAGTAGCTGAAATTCTGTTGTACAGCTCGGTGCATGCAACTGAGATGATGCAACCATCAGGAAATCACCACTGATTAAAAGCCAATCATCACCAATTAAATGAAATTTTGTGGCGTACAAGTCTCTTACACAACATGAAAAAGTAGTATGCAACCTGAACCTGTGGCAACTTGTTGCTGATGATGTCATCTCTGCAGCACACATGGAGCTGCACAGATAGGATATCAACCTGTACATATCCAGAAGGTAGTGATCATATTATCAGATTCTTATGTAAATTTCTGTATAGGTCAGAAACCCCTTATTTCCACTATAGTCTGACCTTCCCTTCTGCTATTTATCTTCTTGGCTCCTTTTCCTTCCCATTCATCTATCTCTTCCTTCCCATTTAGCTCATCCTTCTTCTGACTCTCATCCTTCCAACCAAGTACAAGGAATTTCCCCCTTCTCTCTTTGTACTGTTTGAAGTATATGAGGAGGAAAATACCAGATAAAACAACCCACAGGAAACTATCAAGAGGCCCTTTGCAGAAATAAAGCACCAGGCAAATTTTTAGCTTTGCTTCTACTAGTTAAGGAAGATCTGGCATCTAGTGGCTCTAGATGGTACTGCAAACAGGTATTTTAGCAGTCACAGGCAGCCTTAACCTTAATTAAACAAAATTAATAAATTCCCAGGATTCACCTGGTCTCCATGTCAAGCTTCAGGTCCTGTGGTTTTGATGCTGTGGCTGAGAAATACAAGCTTCTTCATGCCTTTTCCTTTCCAGATATTGACTATCATCATGGTGATAGCCTTTCTGTTCTTAAATTCTCGGAACAGTTCTTCTGAGGACTTGGCACATCAGTCTCTCATGTTCCTCAGCCACAAAATCTGTCTACATCCAGGGCTGCCTCTCTTCCCAGGGATCTTTCCTTGCAGAGCGAGTTGGAATATTCTATATTTCATATTCTTTCTCATTATATGCTCATGTTACTGGAGCTTTGTTTAATGGTCTTACAACAGGGATTCTCAACCTGCGGCCTGTGAGCCAGATGTGGCTCATGGCACCATTTCATGTGGGCACCACATCAGAAAGTGCCATGTGGTATAGGAAAGGCAAAATGGCTGCCCAGCCCCTGACGCTATCTGAGGGAGCATGACCCGGTCCCTAGCTTAAAAAGGCTGAGAACTCCTGTCTTAAACAGTTCTTGTTCATACAAACACAGTCCATTTTATTACTACAGATGAGCCTCCAACTATTTTTTTAAAAACAAAAACAAAAAGAGGAACCACTGTGTAAGGAAAGAGTTGGACATGTTTTTGGTCCCCTGAAAAGTATCCATGTTTTTAAAACCTTCATTTGTCCTCACCCCAGTTCATAACATTGAACAACTCATCACACTTCTTATATAAAAATTACAGGAAGAACCAAGTGTCACAGCTTATTGCAGGAAGCAAACAGTACAACTCACAAACACACTGTAGGATATGGTTTCCTTGTTTACAGGTCATCTCATCAGGTAGCTGAGGTGGCTTTCTAATTTGGAATGCTTATGTGTGAGTGTGTAAATAAATAGGTTTATATGCAACAGTATTCTTCAATCAGCAAAAAAGACACAATTGACAAGACTTTTCTCTCCTCGATGCATCGATAAATATGCTTTGGAGTAGATATGGAAGCAAGAACCAAAATAGGGTGTCACAGAGTGAACAGCTGAGGAAGAGGAACAGAACATTTGACTGAAGTGATATAATGGAATCAAATAAATAAAAATAAGCAAGAAAAATAATAAAAGCAGTATGAATACAAGATTTAATGAGAAAGACATCACTTTTACTAGAGCTATCTAGCTATCTTGTTTTCTTACTTGACTCTAGTTAAAAGGATTTAACCCCAGAGTAAGTAAAATGAAGAAGTACCTCAAATTTGGAATCTACAGAAAAATAGGTAGGAAAACAAGGAAAAGAAAAGGTCATGATTTATATGAATTTCTATATGATGAGACATTCTAACACAGGGGATCACAACCTATGGCCTGTGGGCTGGATCTGGCCTGTGGCACCAAATAACCCAGCCCCCAACCTCGCTCCAGCTGTCCCCACTACCGGAATCAGCCATGGACTCATTTACGGCTGGCATAAATGCGTTTACAACTGCCATAAATGAGTCTGCAACAGTCATAAACACATTTATGACAGCCATGGATGTGTTTTACGGCAGCATTTATGCCAGGGGAACCACCAGTACGGCCCACTCAGCTGTCTGAGAGGGTGTGGTCTGGCCCATAGATGAAAAACATTGAGAAGCCCTGTTCTAATACAATGCTAACATTTCAAAATATGTCTCTGTACTATGTCACAGTCATATATTTGAACTAGTCATGAAATTCATCACATGTTTGAATCCCATGATTGGGATTTATCAATTTAAAAAACAAAACTCTCTGTATCAGCACAGGTACTCAATCTGCTCTGTGACCAACACCCAGGTTCTGTGCTACTTTATAGCTGAAAGTCATATCTCTGCTCTATATGTTTTAATGATACTTCTGGTTTTGAAAAGGCAACAAAGAAATATCCTATCATAGTCAACAAAATAAGGTGGCTACTGGCACAGACAAAATTTACAGCACACATACTGCAGATGCTACATTGAGAAAGTTACAAATATTACAATCTTGTTTTCCATCTTGTCATAATTTTCAAAAACTGTTTAGACAGACATAGATACGTAAAGACAGATAAGCACATAAGAGTGCCTCCGATTGAACTATTGTAAATGGCGAGTCAGAAAAACTTTCATCAAAAACTGATTTCCCTTCTTCATACAGTATTTATTTATTTATTCCATTCCACTCAATTGACTTAAATGTTACTCTTCATGTAGAAGATAACAATAAATAACAGTATTACCACTAAACTAAGTCCTTCAAAACAACAGTACAGAGGTTGCAAATATCTGACAAGTAGGTACTCTATAATATTAGTCCAGACACCAGGGGAGAAATGGCAAATTTGTCTACAAAAAAAAGTTCTCAAAATTATTGATCATGTACTTTCTGTACTCCACTGCCTCAACTAGCAAGCCAGGCCTGCAATAGGAGACCTAAAGAGGGAAACAAATTACCAGGCTATGGAGACCAATAAAGTTCCACTGAGAGATATGTCTCTATCTTTCAAACAGACAGACAAACAAATGAACAAACATTCTCTCTTTCTGACTGATGTTAGGAGATGTAGAAGCTAACCAAAATAATATTATAAGAGAGTAAACAAAGCAAAAAGGGGGGGGGGGAGAGACAAAAGTTGTTACGGTACCTTAGAGGTTAACTCCTGTAGTTAGTCTTTAAGATGCAACAAACTTTTTGTCTTTTTTTTTTTTGCTCTTTTGTTTTGTTTACTCTCTGATACGCTTGCACAGACTAACATGGCTGCCACTTCAAATATAAAACACTAATAATTATGTGCTGTCCAGCCTCTTCTGATTTACAGCGACCCTTTGCAGAGTTTTCAGTTACAGAATATTCAGAACTAGTTTAATCTTTTCTGGTGTTGCTCTGGGATCATGCTGCTTGCCCAAGACCACAGAGAAGGCAGGGCACATAAGTCCCCCACCAACCGTCTTCTTCTTCAAGTGCCGTATCTGATCCTGAATATTGGCTCTCATCATGACGATCAGCCACGAAGATTGTCCTGGGGGCAATATAACAGTTGCTTTTCATCTGCCTTCTGCATTGCAGTGTGACACCCGTACCACTGATCCTATTCCGTGAGTCACTTTCTGGTCCTGAGCCCTTTTGGCACACAAGGTCCTTCTCAGCCTCAGGCCATTACTGATGAAGCTGCTGCCCTCCATCAAGATAGATTCAAGTGGGATTTAATCCACTTGGGGACTATCACCCTTCCTTGTGGACTCTGCCCAGCCACACCACTTGATTTCATCTTAAGCCTATCTTGGGAGGCACAGTAGAGATCTGAACTCCTGGCCACTCCAGCAGCCAGACGCTCACACTAAGCTATACCAGCTCTAATTAGTTGCCATTAAGTCATTTCTGACTTAAGGTGACCTTACATAATTTTCTAGAAAACCACAATAACTCCTCTATAAAATACATCTGAGTACATTATACACACAAAGCCATTATTGCTGTTCCATTATAATAATTGCACGCCATCCAGTCAGCTATGGTTTATGATGACCCTTTACAGAGTTATATCAGAAAACAAAATAAAAAACACTGTAGCCCTTTAAAGACTAACTGCTATATATTTATTGTTAGCTTTCGTGGGTCAAGTCCACATCTTCAGACAAGGAGTGAAACTTACAGGCATGGTTTATTTATATACATCAAATTCAGGGGTCAAAGGGAGAAGGACCTGCTCAAGCAGGATGGCAGACAAGCAAGCACAACAATACAGCTTCCCACAGCCATCAGCAACAATAGATTAGCTCTAAATGTCTCCCTTTACAGAGTTGTTTAGGTAGAAAATACTCAGAAGTGGTTTACCATTCTCTTCTCCCATGGGGGCAACCAGAGATTGTGCAGTTTACACCACATAGGTGGTCTTTATAATCACTCCAAAAATACAGCAAGGCAAACCTGTTTTTCCCCCCTAAATCACAAACTGTACATTTCTTCTCTGACCACTGTGTGGTGCTAAGAACCTTGAGAAAAATTCCTTACTGTGCTTGAAGGTTATGGGAATGTTGGGAGCTTTATTTTGAGGTTGTTTGTCTTGCTTCCTTTAACTGTACTGTTTTGGGATTCATTTTACCACAAGTTACCTCACCAAAACACCACAAATTCCCTGTAAGTGTCACTCCATGTAGTTATAGGTATACAAGCCATACCATTTTTAGAAAACCACACTGTAACATTTTTGAACCCTAACTACAGGGGGAAGCTATATTTGCAATGACAGTAAAATGTATATAAATGTAACCTGCTGATATAAAACAGAAGTACAGTAATGCTGTACCAATCTATCCATAAATGAATGCTCAGATAACAACAGCAAAACCTTATTTGCTGGTACAAGCCGAGGACTTGAATGACCCCATTTCCTATCCTGTCCTTTGCATAAAGTGACGAAATCAGAAACTTCCTATCTAGTTAAAGACAAAGTCCTTTAAAAAACACAATTTCTCACTTACATTTTCTATAACAAATGTCCACTCCTTGTCTTCAAATTCTTCAGCATGGGGATCCTAAAAAGCATAAATAAAAACTAATCAATCTCTGAACAACATTCAAAGACTCCACTCACATTATTTATTTATTTATTTATTTATTTATTCTTCTTTCCTATTTTTTGTAAACATCATTTTTCATACTAGGCAATGACACCACAGCAGTCCTGTGGGCTGTTTCTTTCAAAAATGTCAAGGCCTCTGTACTTATTTCCGTTTTCATTTAAGCAAAGCACTTGTGCTTGTATACAGAAAGGGTGTGAAGACCTGGCTGGCAGGGCAGGTATGGGGTATGGGCCAGTCAGTTACCCAGGCCTGCTGACCAGTGATGGGCAGCAACAGGTTCACACCAGTTCGCCAGAATCAGTAGTAACTTTTCCCAGTGTCCCGGAGAACCGGTAGCGACTTTGGGTGTGTGGGGGGAGAGAACCACCTCAGGGGCTTAATTTTTCACCGGTTCCCCCACTGCACATGCACACCAACAGCTTGGTGTTTTATGTATATTTAATTTGTATTTTATGTGTTTTTATGTATATTTAATGTGTATTTAATGTGTATTTATTTTTAATGTGTGTTTTTATGTCTATTTAATGTCTATTTATTTTTAATGTGTATTTTTATGAGTTTTATGTGTATTTAATTTGTATTTTTATGTGTACTTATTTTTATAGTGGTTTTTTACGATGGCTCCGCCCACATCATTGGCTCTGCCCATGATGGCATGACGTTGGCTCCATCCAAGACATCATGATGTTGGTTTCGCCCTCAATTTTGGCTCCACCCACAGTGTGGTAGTAAAATGCTGGCTTGCCCACCACTGCTGCTGACTCATTTGACTCCTCCCCTCTATCTTGTAAGTTTTAAATCTTTCTTTCTTTTTTGTAATCTTTTAATCTTTAAATGTTAACTTTTCTCTTGAGATGGGTGGGTATTTTATTGTTGGTTTTATTGATGATTATGTTTTAACTGTTGTTAGCCGCCCTGAGTCATTCGTGAGGAGGACGGCATAGAAATACAATTAAATAAATAAATAAATACTGCCTCACAGAGCGTAGTGCACGCTCTAGGCAGTTCACAAAGTACAGTAATACACCGGATAACGTTATGACTTGGTTCCACAAGTCATGACGTTATATCCGAGTATTAGCGTTGTCTGATGCATGCATCGAACAACGCTAAAAAAAACCCCCTGACTTCAGGGACAAACCGCTTTAAAGGCAGGCACGGAAAGAAAGAGACCTCCCTGCCTTTAAAGCCACCCCCCACGAGCAGCGGTCTCTGCAACTGCAGTAGGGTTGGGGAAAAGCACCCGCCTTTTCCCCAACCCTACTGCAGTCGCAGAGACTGCTTTTTTCTTTCTTTCCCTCCCTGTATTTAAATTACAGGGAAGGGGGGAATAGAGAGACGTGATTGGTTCTCTAGAGAACCAATCACATCTCTCTCTTTCCCCCTCCCTGTAGTTTACGTATAGGGAAGGAAAGAAAGACACAAGCAGTTCTCTCTCTCCCTGTACTCATTTTACTGACCTCGAAAGGATGGAAGGCAGAGTCAATCTCGATTCCTGGCCAGGACCGAACTCACAACCTTCTGGCAGTTTAACCACTGCGCCACCAGGGGTCTTTAAAAACATTTATTTTATTTTATTTAAAAATGTTTAGGTTATCTTTCAGCATTACTGCTTCCATGAAGAAAAGCAACAAAGACGCACAACTAAAAAGCAGAACCAAAATAAGAGACCCAGAATACAGAAAAAAAATATATAAGTTGCTATGTTGACTTACCTGGTGGAAGCAATCTGACTTATAATAATAATTTTGTGTCAGAAATTATTCTGGGTTGAAAGGATTTTTGCAGTAGAAACTCAGCTCAGGGAATGCCCAAATGATGCTCCTTTCATGCCCCCAAGAGCTTGGACAGAGATGGAAACTCAATCTGTCATGCAGTATCCAAGTTTCGAACTGCTGACTTGCCGGCCGTCCAGCTAACAAGGCAAGCTTCTTAACCACTTAGCCACCGCAGCCCCTGCATCGGTTCCCCCGGTGGCTTAGTGGTTAACACGCTGAGCAGGAGACTGGAAGGTTGGGTTTTGATACCTGAAAGCTGCAGTTAGGGACATGAAAGGAGCCTCATTCAGGCGTCCCTTAAAGATCCTTTCAACCCAGAGTAATCTCTGACACGAAATTATCTGAATTTATCATGATCATTGACCATCAAGTATACAACCTGCTCCTTGACAAATCATGGAAATAGCTTCTGCAGGTTAGTTTCACACGTGTAAACAGGATACTTGATCAAATAAATATTAGCGATTACAAGAATATCTTTGTTGCTTATAACACTGAGTAAAGAATGGGTCAATGTTGTATACATGGACTTCTCTTCCATTCTTCTCTGCATTGTAGCCTACATTACTCATTGTTACATTTGTGGAAATATTTTTTCAAGCTTGCAAATAATAAAAAAGTTTTTTTACCACAAGGCAGAGAAGCCTTCCAAATATCACAAGAAGGATGTGTTAAAATCACCTGCTGTGTTAATAATGATCTTAATCCTGATCAGGAGCTCTCAGGGAAGCTGATTTTTTAAAAAGTACTGTATTCATTAAATGCAATTACACATACAACATTTTGCTGAACTTCAGCCTTTCTGCCTCATAAATGGTATTGTTTATAATCTTACTTCAGGTTGTAAAAACTCAGAAATGTTGTACATAAATCAGATCCAGATCTAGCCCACGGTGCCATTTCATGTGGTCCTCCACCCCTCCAAGGGCATTCAAGAATCAAAATGACCATCCCCCTTTGAAGCTGTTGGGACAAAATGGCTGTCTGGCCCTCGAAGCTGACTGAGAAACCATGATCCAGCCCCCGGCTTGAAAAGGTTGGAAACCCCTGTCTTAAATGGAAGAAGGGCAATACTTTAAGAGTTCCAAGGTAGATGTCTGCCCTTCTATTATTTGAAAAATAAAAACATTGGCTAAGAACTAACAAACAAAAGGAAATTAACACAATGGGAGTTTTTCATCACTCACCATCCCCACTAAGTCCTCCCTAAGCCTCTTTGAAATGTCAGGGGACCCTTCTTTGACTGTTTAATACACAGATCTGTGGGGACAGTAGGGAATTCACTAAAATTGAGTGATGAACCATGCACAAAATCCTCTACCTGGTACTGTCCAATTTATCCCTTTGGAGCAGTCTCTTGCACCTTATTGTGCTGCTATTCAGAAGAATCCTTTCATACTCAATGAGAAGTTTATGCGCACAGTTGGACTGAAAAGAAAGGGAGAGGAAAATACAGTGGTACCTTGCTGAAAGAGCATAATGTGTTCCACGGGACTGGTCTTTAAGCAAGTTTGCTCTTTAAGCGAAACACCATTGTAAGTGACCAATTGTGACTTCTGGAAGGGGGGATTGCGACCCCGATTTAGTTGTTAAGCGAGTTTTTGGTTGGTTATGGTTGTTAAGCGAGGCGAACATTCAGAGAAAATTCTACTCTTTAAGCAAGTTACTCTCTAAGCGAGGCACTCTTTATGCAAGGTTTTACTGTATTAGTCATGTAAACCTTTGCTCATTCATAGGCCTTAGCATTCAAGTCATTCTATGCATGTGCAGAGACCATATGTTCTTTTTGCTATTTAACATCTCTTTAGCACAAGGGTGCCCAAATTACGGCCCATGCCCCAGATCCAGCCCCTGATGTCAATTCATCCAGCCCGTGCCGCCCTCATCTCTCCTGGAAGCGGAAGTAAAACACACCCATAGATGCATTTTACTTCTGCTTCTAAGAGTGATGGGCGCAGCACGGGGTGGATGAATTGACATCACGGGCTGGATCTGGCCCATGGGCCATATTTTGGGCACCCCTGGTTTAAGCAGAGAAAATGCCAGCCTAAAAATCTATCTCATCCTGTTGCAAAATGGACTGCAAGGTGCATTTTACTTTCCACTTCCGGTGGGAGAAGCCACATGATCGGCCCACAACCATGCGACTGGCCCACTGAACCATGTGACTGGCCCACATTTGCTTTAGCAGTTTTGTGAGAGGCTCTGATGTAATCCTGGGTAAATCAGGTTATGTTCCACATCAAGTTACATTCTACCACAGAACTTGTGGTTCTAATCTTATATAGAATTGTCTTTTTGATATGAAATTATATTTTTGATTGCATGACAAAAATATAACTTTCTGCATTTGCTATATATAATGACTTCCTGGTCTTTATTCATGTTAATATTTATTCATGTTAGTTACCCATCTGATCACAGAAATTCTCCAGGATCTTATGATGAAGATCTACAATTTTTCCTATAGTGGTCTAGATTAAAGATCACAGTTCTACGTCATACACCACAACCAAGAATTCACAGAATCTCAATTTATATTTTGAAAGAAAAATGACCATTTGCTACATCATATTTTTGGCACATCATGAGAGGAGAAGACTCACTAGTAAAGACAATAATACTAAGAAAAGATGGTTTGTTGTCTTCCAGCAAGAACAACATATTATTGTGGTACATTAAAAAATATTCCCATGTAAACATTAATAGAATTGCAGCCCACTACATCAGATTTGTGGAAAGGGACAGTAGTGGCTTAGTTTTTAAGACATTGAACTTGACTACTAGAAGGTCAGTAGGTCAGCAGTTCAAGACCCGAGTACTGTACTGCATAACGGAGTGAGTTCCTATATCTGTCCCAGATTATTTATTATTATTTTATTTATTTCTTCCAACTTGCTATCCCGCCCCAATCGGGTAAAAACCCAACTCCTAGCAGCTTGAAAGCAAGAAACTGCAAGTAGATAAATAGGTACAGCTTTGGTGGGAAAAGTAACAGCGTTCCATGTCTAGTAATGCCTGTCACATGAACACAGAATTGTCTGCAGACACAGACAGCACTGGCTCTTTGGCTGTAAATGGAGATGAGCACCACATCCTAGAGTCAAATACAACGGGTTTTCGAGCAAGGGCAGTTTTTACCTTCATTTTTACACCAGATTTATGAACCGATATCCTTAATTTCAGATGCACAAAACTAGAGTGGGGAGCTGTAAATCCTACCCCCCCCCCTCGGCTCAATCTTTATAATCCCCCATTTTTATGTGATTGTTTGTTCTTGGTTTTGTTGTGAATTTTAGTATTGGGTTATTTGTTATTTTGTTCTGTGATATGATGTTAGCTGCCCTGAGTCACTTTGTGAGTAGGGCGGCATACAAGTTTGAACAAATAAATAAATAAATAAATAAAATTGCTATGAGCATATATTCCTCTAATTTAGGGTAACATTCCACATGTCTGATGAAACTGATTCAAGACTGTGAAACCACATGACAAGATTAAATTTGTTATGTCTTTAAAATCCTGCAACAATTTTTGTTGTTTTTTATTTGTATTTTAAACATGACCTTCTAAATTAAGGAAATTAGATTTGTGGGTCATGTGTACTCACCATGAACATTCCCAACACATATGCACAGGTTTCTTCCTATTTTCACAGGAAGACTATGGAAGCTTCATGGCAGGCAAATATGTCAAAGAAGACATACCACAATATTGGTGCACAAGCTCCCTACATAACATAATGTTTTAAAAAAGGTTCCAAAGGTTACTAGTGCAGTGTTGCCCTAACTTTTTTTCTTACGGGCCAGTCCCGCCACTGACACACAGCTGCGGGGCCCGGAGGCGGGCTGCTCCCACTGCTGACAGTTTTGACGTCAGCAGCAGTGATGGGATGACCCCGGTTCCATCCGGTTCCTTGGAGCCGGTAGGAACAATCCCGGAGGGTTCTCCGGGAGGGGAGTCAACTTTTGAGACGTCCGGTTCCGGACGCCTCACCGAAAGAATTTTTTTTAAAAAAATTGGAGCCAAAATGGCTCTGATTTACTGCGCATGCGCAGAAACAAATTCTGACACATTGCACATGCGTCAGATTGAGTTTCTGCACATGTGCAATAAAACTGGAGCCATTTTGGCTCTAATTTTACTGTGCATGCACAGAAACTCAATCTGACGCATGTGCAATGCGTCAGATTGAGTTTCTGCGCATGCGTAGTAAATCGGAGCCATTTTGGCTCCAATTTTTAAAAAAATTCGGCGGCGACCGCAGCGATAGTGGTGGCAGCGGCAATGACGGTGGCGGCAACAATGGCGATGGGTGGTGGTGGCGATGACGGCAGCAGCAACAGCGGTGGCGGCAACGGCGGCGATGACAGCGACAGCGGCAATGGCAGCAACGGCGGCGATGATGGCGGCGGCAACGGCGACGATGGTGATAATGGCGGCGGCGGAGATGGCAGTGGCAATGGCAGCAGTGATGCATTTGGCAGCGGCATGGGCAGGCGGCACCAGCCCTCAGAGGAGGTCACCTCTCTCGGGGCCGCCGAGCCCCCACAGGCAAGTTGAGGCCTGGCCTGGCCTGGCCTGGCCTGGCCTGGCCGTCTGCCCCTGCCGAGCCCTCCCAGGGATAAGTGAGGAGTTTGTGTTTGGGGTTGTATTTTTATTTAATTTTTATTTATTTATTTATTTATTTATTTATTTATTTTATTTACGAGTTTGTGTGGCGGGTGGGTGGTTGGGTTGAGGGTGTGTGTGTGTGTGTGTGTGTGTGTGTGTTTATGTATTTTATTTTATTTTTTATTTTAAGGCCCCGCCCACGACATCGTGACATCATGACGTCAGCTCCGTCCATGACATCATGACGTCATGACATTGGCCACGCCCATGACGTCGTGATGTCATGGAGTGGTGGTAACAAATTTGTCATCCCATCACTGGTCAGCAGTGGTGGCGACGGAGGCAGCAACTGCACTTTTTCCAGGCTGCTCCGAGCATCCTCTTGCTCGATCCTTTCCTCTCAGCAGCCTGTGCTGAAGCCGATCATTGCTTCAGGGAAATTTTCAGAGCCTCCTGCGAGTCAAAATTCACAGCACTAATAGAGTCCCCTGGCGTGCACAGGATGACATCATCCCAGGTGCTCGCCGTGGACATTAATTATATGCAGGGGGCCAATGAGGCCCACAGGCCAGAGTTTGGGCACCCCTGTACTAGTGCCTCTATGTCATGTAAATATTCTGTCCATTGACTAACTGGTAAGCTTTTAAGTAGTGGGCTTTCAAGTACCCACTGGTGACTGCTAAGAGGCTATACTTAACATTCTTATTAGTAACTGAAGCCAAGACTTATCCTCTAATTCAGTCAATGACACCATTTCAACAGCCACTTACAGATTCAGAGACACAGACACTGCAATCCGTATCACCTCCCATAACACATGGCCTGCTTATCTTTGCTCCTGTTTTTTATCCATACTACTATTTCAGACCACTGCTTTACAAACAGAATCTAGCTTTTATCTCTGGGTCCTTCTAGGCCAGGACTGCCAACACAGATAAAATGCCAGTAGCTCAGCTGTGATCATGAGTTTACAATTGGTGTAAGCAGTTGGGAGGGAGCGCCATTCTCTTGCTTTGATGATGTTACTATAACAAAGGCACCTGCTTCTCCCTTTCTATGGGGATCTTCCACCTATACCAAGTAGCAAAAACAGTCTGCCTCTTCTTCGGTTTGACATGGCAGGACCTCGTGAGGTCCTACCATGATTTAGGTACTATATCCCTCGACCATCAATGGACGGCAATAAATAAAAATGAGAATGCTTTGATTCTTCACCTTCCATGAGCAACTTAGAAGCGCTGTGACTCTAACAATGTATCTCTTTCCAGGAGGCAAGAGAAGACCTGAGGGGAGCCATTCGGTGGAGTCACATGGGAGTTAGAAGGGGAGGGGCCTAACTCCCGCTTCTCCCTGGGTCTTTCCACCTCGCCCGGGGATGGAACAAGCTGCCGCAGCTGTGGCCGGTGAGGCGTTTCCCCCCCCCCCCCGCCCTCCCTCCGGGACCTCTTTCCACCTCAGCCCGGAGGCCAATAAAAGACTGGCAGGGGGGGCGATGAGAGGACGCTCCCGCTTCTCCCCGGGTCTTTCCACCTCGCCCGGGGATGGAACAAGCTGCCGCAGCTGTGGCCGGTGAGGCGTTTCCCCCCCTCCCTCCGGGACCTCTTTCCACCTCGGCCCGGAGGCCGATAAAAGACTGGCGGCGGGGGGCGACGAGAGGACGCTCCCGCTTCTCCCTGGGTCTTTCCACCTCGCCCGGGGATGGAACAAGCTGCCGCAGCTGTGGCCGGTGAGGCGTTTCCCCCCCCCGCCCTCCCTCCGGGACCTCTTTCCATCTCGGCCCGGAGGCCGATAAAAGACTGGCGGCGGGGGTGAGGAGAGCTGATTAGGAACAGCTATTCCCCGACAGCTGATTAGGAACAGCTATTGGCGGGCGTACGTTATACTTGTGAAAGTTGATGATATTTGTATTTGTATTTGTGACTTGATATTTGTATTTATGACACTGAATCATATTTGTAATGCTGATTGGAATATTATCTTGCTATTATACTGTTACATTTTTTATATATTGTATGTTTCTGCCTTTATTGTTGGACTCTATTGATCGACTGTATATTAATTATGTTGTACACCGCCCTGAGTTGGTTACACCAAGTAGGGCGGTATAGAAATCCAAAAAATAAATAAAATAAATAAATAAAATAAACTGCTGCTTTGGTGTTGAAAGATTCTGGCGATGCTCATGTGGCTCTGAAGTTAACCGCAAGTGTGCATTCATGGAGACCACAAAGAAGAAATTTGGCATGATGTATATATGCGAATATAAGCCGACCTGAATATAAGCCGAGGTAACTAATTTTGACCTTGAAACCCAGGAAAATAGATTGACCCGAGTATAAGCCGAGAGTGGGAAATGCACCAGCTGCTAGTGAGTTTCAGTAATCAAAATACATTAAAATACAATAATATTGATTATTTTAGTGTGTGTTTTTAACTGTACTTGCACCACCCACCAGTGGTGGCGCTGCAGGTAAAGTGGGTGGGCAGGTCAATTGCACTGAGGCAAGAAGTGTTGCTCTAGCCTAGCCTCTTGCTCCCCCTGCAAGGAAGGAGAATGGCTTCCTCCCTCCATCTTGGACACATGGAGCAGGGACAAAGGAACCAATGTACGGTAAGTAAAATCCTTTCTTTTTTCCACACCAGTTTGGAAGGGGGACACGACTGCATTGTAAAGCTTCTTTCTTCATTTGCAGTTTCCCATAGGAATTAATTGAAAACAAACCAGAATAGGAGAACTTGATTTTCAATGTATTCTAATGGAAATCACAATTTGCACCCTCTTGTGGCAAATTGTGTAATTGCACCTCAGACTTTTTTTGCTGAAGTCTCAAAACTTACTTTTAACATGCCAAAAAACTTTTTAAAAACCCTTAATTTTAGACCTCATGGTTGTTAACCCATGTATAGACTGAGTCCCCCTTTTGGACCTCATTTTGGGGTTAAAAAACTCAGCTTATATTTGAGTATATACGGTAACCATTCCCCTTGCCTAGTGGGGAACACAGTCTTGCAACTACAGCACTTCCTCTCTTTAATCTCATGTCCTAATAGATTTAGCTTTCACATCTCTAGTAAATCTGTGCCCAGACTGTACCCATTCAATCCGCAGAGAAGGGCTCACAACAGTATCTCATGAGGACAGAGGATATAATACTAAGTAACAGGCAGAGGCATTCTATCCTAAACTTTGTCCAGTCCCACCAAATACTAGTTTTCTCTACATAGGAACCTTTCTCATTTTCTTCCAAGAGAAACATCCTATCAGCAGTGCTCCCACTTATGGTTTAAAGAGATACAGCCAAGACCCAGGTACACTATCACAATGAGAACTCAGCCAAATGTAAAAGGCAGATCAAACAAGAGTTCATTTAGCAATCGTTAACCAGTCTTTCTGCTCCAGGACTACCTGTGAGCAAAAGTAAGACTGTCTTTCAATGACAGACCTACATACACTCCCTGACCTTAAAATACATAAACTGGAGCCATAGTAGAGAGTTTGGGACCCTCAAACTGATAAATGGTGCTCCTTTCAGGCAATATAGCTTCTGAACTGAAGTTCCTTACATTTATGTATAACTTCACACAACAAAGTTAATCACACTGCTAAAAATCCAGCCCTCCCCCCACCAAAAAATCAATTGGTAGTCCCAAGCTGAGAAGACACACTAATGGACAGTACTTCTTATGTCAAGATTTACACAAATTCCAATAATGCACTGTTTTTACTTAACTAAACCTAACAACTAGATTTAGTCCATATGCACAAATCTGATAAAAACAAAATTTAATGTAATTTACCCACCCCTGCCCAGTGGAATTGATGGTATCCAAGTTGAACTTTTCAAAGCCCTGCAAGATGATGGAATCAAATTATTGCATTCTATATGCCAGCAGATTTGGAGAACACAACAATGGCCACAGGATTGGAAAAGATCAGTATACGTTCTACTCCCCAAAAAGGGTAATGCCAAAGAATGTTCAAATTATCGAACAATTGCGCTCATCCCTCACGCTAGCAAGGTGATGCTCAAGATAATACAGGATAGACTGCAACAGTATGTGGAGAGAGAATTACCAGAAGTGCAGGGGGGTTTCAGAAGAGGCAGGGGGACTAGAGACCACATCACCAACGTAAGATGGATCATGGAAAAAGCAAAGGAATATCAGAAACAAGTCTACTTCTGTTTCATTGATTACACTAAGGCTTTTGACTGTGTCGACCACAACAAAATGTGGCAAGTAATTAAAGAGATGGGAATACCGGAATACCTTATAGGCCTCATGAGAAATCTGTACATGAATCAAGAGGCAACAGTTAGGACAGAAAATGGAATGACGGAGTGGTTTGGAATAAGAAAAGGAGTAAGACAAGGCTGCATTTTGTCACCCTGCTTATTCAACTTATACACAGAACACATAATGCACAATGCAGGGATGGGGGAATCACAATTTGGGATCAAAATTGCTGGAAGATACATCAACAATTTGAGATATGCAGATGATACCACCCTAATGGCAGAAAGTGAGGAGGACCTAAAGAAGCTCCTGATTAGGTTGAAAGAAGAAAGTGAAAAAGCTGGCTTGAGACTCAATATCAAGAAAACCAAGATCATGGCAACAGGCCCTATCAGTCCCTGGAAAATAGATGGGGAAGAAGTAGAACCAGTGACAGATTTTACTTTCTTAGGATCAAAGCTAACTGCAGATGGTGATTGCAGCCATGAAATAAAAAGGCAACTGATTCTTGGGAGGCAAGCGATGAGAAACCTGGGGAGCATAGTGAAAAGTAGAGACATCACATTGCAAACAAAAATTTGCATAGTCAAAGCAATGGTATTCCCTGTGGCAATGTATGGTTGTGAGAGCTGGACCATTAGGAAAGCTGAGTGCAGAAGAATAGACGCCTTTGAGATGTGGTGTTGGAGGAGAGTTTTGAGAGTCCCCTGGACAGCAAGGAGAACAAATAGGTCAATCTTAGAAGAAATCAACCCTGACTGCTCCTTAGAAGGTCAAATAAAAAGATGAAGCTAAGGTACTTTGGACATCAAATGAGAAGAGAGGATTCACTTGAGAAAGCCTTGATGCTTGGAAGGGTCGAGGGCAAAAGAAGAAGGGGACGGCCCAAGATGAGATGGCTAGATGGTATTGTAGAGACAATGGGCACAGAGCTGAGCGAGTTGAGGGGGATGGTGGAGGACAGGAGTGCCTGGAAGACAGTGGTCCATGGGGTCGCAGAGGGTTGGAATCGACTGTGCGACTGAACAACAACAAAAATGTAATTTAATTTAATTTTTAGATTTCTATGCTGCCCCATTCACAAAAGCGACTCTGGGCAGCTTACAGAATATACAGCAATACAATATGCACAACAATTATACAATACACATCCAACAAAAACATCCAAAATATAATAATCAGTATGCACAAAAATTACACAATACACATCCTACAAAAACGGCCCATAACAACAATGATATACAACCCCACTACGGTAGCATCTAACTTTTCTCAAGTTTATTACAATACATTTTCAGTAGTAAAGTCAACTGACACATACTGCAGACACACTAACTAGTTCAAGCCATTATAATTTTGTGCTTTAAATACAATCACTTTTTGAACTTTCTCCAAGAACAGGTGTGGTACAATCAGATACTGCAGTCTTTGAGAAGCAGTCTAGATATATTTCAAACAGCAGACAAATTGGCATGGTTGCTGGATTATTTGTCTTATTCTTCTGCCATTTCCGATTCCGAATATTAGTGATCATCACAGCGATCAGCCATGATGATTGTCCTGAGAATATAATACAGTGGCCTTTCTTTTGCCTTCCACATTGCAGCATGACACCCATTACCACTGATCCAGTTCCACGAGTCACTTTCTGGTCCTGAGCCCTTTGGGCACACAAAGCCCTCATCATCCCCAGGCCAGTATTGATGAAGCTGCTGGCCTCCATCACCTCGCACTGGGGACCATCACCCTTCCCTGTGGACTTCGCCACTCAAGGTCATTAGGCCTCAGTGTTGTCATGTTAGTTAACCACCACCCGATGATCAGCATTGAGTTGCTGGCAGTATGGTCTACTCCAGTGTTTCCCAATCTTTTGTTTTTGGACTTCAATTCCCAGAAGCCTAAGTCAGTTCCCCAAAGCACTGATCAGCCACTGTTCTGACTTAGGCTTCTTGGAATTGAAGACCCCCTGTGGGGCATGTACCCCATGTGACAAACCACTGGTCTACTCTATTACCATAGCAAGATAACCTGGCCAGACTGGATTACTTGTAAAGTAACATTATTATTAGAAAGCACTGCTTGTTTTATAAATTGTAACTTATTGCATAGCTTGTACTTCTTGAAAATTGATAAAGAAAAATCAAAGTTTCAGATATAATTGAAGGCTCTAATCCAAAATACATTGGGGGCAAACCCCACTGGGTCCAGTGGCACATCTGATTAAGCATGCAAAAGATGAAAATGTGATGCTGCCAATTTTTTTTGAGACATACATAATCAATGTACAGTGCAATGCAAGTCATGTACATTCTGGAGTCAGTCACATTGAAGTCACTAGTGTTAGCTCCTAATATGTGTAATTTGTACTGAACATTTTAACTTCTATTTCTACCAGCAAATTCAGCAGTAAAAGCCCACATCGTTTATTTTGCAAACTATATTTTCCCCCAATAAGGTGTAACTCAAAGAAAAGTGTGTTCAAGAGTACAGTACCATCCTTTTAAATAAGAATCAAAGAACGTGTATGTTACTTTGGAAAAGCAATTACAGTAATAGTTCCAAAAATATCACCTTGTAGGTTAGTTAGTTACTGTTCTAAATTGCTGCTATACTTATCAACAACAACAACAACAACAACAACAACAACAACAACAACAACAACAACAACAACAACAACACACCAAATGGGTAAGGACACACAAAACCTAAAGCTAGAAAAGGAATTAAAACATTTCCCATTACATTGTTACCAAGCAACATCACACTTACCTTAAAAAGTGTCACAGTGATTTCAATGTTTTCAGGAACAGGCCACACAACTACACCACGGTATGGATTTTTTATTCCAGGCTGCCAGCTATGAGCCTAAAGAGGGAGAGAGATTGGAGAAAGGAAGAGGGAGATTTTTGACTCATGTAATTAAAGCCAATGGGATAAATGTGAAAATTAAATATTATCATGTACATGCAGCAGTGATGACTGGCAAAATAACATGAATGACAATGGACTACAGAACCCCAAAAGTTTCATTAATTAAGATTAGGCCCAGATAATTTTGAGGACACCATAGGGCAGATGCAATAGACAGGTGACAGGCTCTTGGGGTGATTCAGACATAGGGAAGGGATTAGAATAGTGTTTCCTAACCTTTGGTTTTTGGACTTCAATTCCCAGAAGCCTAAGCCAATCCCCAAAAGCAATGATCAGCCAATGTACTGACTTAGGCTTCTGGGAATTGAAGTCCAAAAACCAAAGGTTAGGCAACACTGGATTAGGACACAATGCCCACCTCAAGGTTTTTCTGCTACACTATACAGTGCTAAAAAAGTAGTCAGATTCAAAATCTGAATTTTTTATAGCTGTACAGTACAAAAAAGAAGATAGATTTCTGGATCTCTCTCTCCATTTTCCATCCCACCAACAACCTGAAATACTCATTGTAGCCCGTGAGTGATATCAGCAGTTGAGTTCCCTCCACCCTTCAGAGGGGATGCTTTAATTGACAGGAAACTTCAATGTCTTTTTATTGCTGTCCCTCATCCAGAGCTTGGGGCTTGGCGTAATGCCTCTACTAGGACAAACCTGAAATCACAGAACCCAAAGGCTAGCTGACTTATTCTGACATGGCCCTAGAATCCTGTGCTAATCCATCAACAAAACACTATATGCATTATCTCAGCAGCAGTGACTGGATAATAATTTTGTGTCCCTCGCAGCTTACTCACAACATGAAGAGGATACGAGGCACAGACAAGCCTTAGAGGCTTCAGCAGGTGTTAATGTAATATTGTTATTCAGAGAAATTTGATATATGATCTTCATAATTTCATGTATTTTTGAAATTGTCTTGTTTTGTATTTTTGTATTTTTTTTAAATACCTAATAAAAAATTAAAAAAAAAAAGAGGCTTCAGCAGGTGGATTGTATAACTGCGTGGTCCCAAACGTGGGACAGAGCAAAGACTGCAAAGAAGCATCTTGGACAGACCTACTACAGAGGCAGCACAGAAAACTTCCTGCTGTTACTATCCTTCCTTTCAACTTTTTAGGCCACCCAGAAATTTGCTTCTTTTGACTGTAAGGCGGATAGAGCAAGCAACCCAAATGTTTACCTATCTTTTAATTCTTATCTACAAAGAAGAATCCACACATAGAACAAAGTAATAAACCTGTCTTAGGAAGAAATGCAAAATGAATATATAAGGAGCTACTTGTACCAAAAGGGGAAAAAAAATAAGATTAGCAAGCTGTGATAACAGATGGGATCTTGCAGTTCGTCCTGCAGCAAACTGACTGCCAGTCATTTCTCAAGCACTCTAGCAAAGAAAGACCTAAAGGAAACTACCAGACTTCACTGTTCAGATGTTCAGGACATTACAAGGAGGGCAGCATATGAAATATGTCCTATGTCCACCAGCAATGTCAATTACAAGTGTGGCTCCTAGCTTCTAGGGCAGGTATTCTCAACCTGTGGCCCATGGCACCATTTCATGTGGCCCACCACCACCTCCACCACACCAGGAAGTGCCATGTGGTGGAGGAAGGGCAAAATGGCCGTCCGGCCCCTGAAGTTGTCTGAGGGAGCGTGACCCAGCCCCTGGCTTTAAAAGTTTGAGAACGCCTGTTCTAGGGAAACACAGTCAGTCACCATTATTAGTTGCTGTTAATATAAGAAAATGGACATAGGAGGAAGACCAGGCTAAACTGTTGTTAAATTTACCAAAAGTGAGAAGTATGTGGCTCAATTTTCTTATTTTGCTGTTACACAGATTCACAGCGTCAAATTATCTCTGATATTCGATCCACTGAGTATGATACTTCAATGTCCTTTCTCTTCATTGCATCCTCTTGCAGAGAGAAATATACAAAAGCCACAAGGAGACTGCCAAGGATTTACGTAATCCTTAAAACACAAATATCCTCTTAGTAAAAAAGAATCTGGCATTTGACTTGTTTCCAAGAATGCAATTAGATGAAACTAATAACGTGCATAATAATTTGTATTGAAGGCAGTATGACTCAAAGCCTAGGAATGTTTATTGATCTATCTTGTGGAGATAAACATCTCAAATCATGCAGAATCATTATACCAGTTATCTTAAAAAATAATTCCTCTCACATTAGGTCCCGAACTAGGTAGATGCCAGTAGGGTTTTTTTTCTATTTTTATCAGATAGCAGCCACTTAAGTGCACAGGGATGCAACATTCAATATTTTATAGAAATATACAGCACTGAAAAAGGAAAGATCTTGTCTTAAATTAGGATGATTATTACATGGCAAGCTGTACTTTACCATTTTTCATTTTTTATTGGGGAAAAACTAACCTTTGAAGATTTCCTTCGACTTCTTCTGGTCCAAACAACCACCAATTTATCTGGTTGCCTGTTGAGAAAAACAAAGATATTCACCATGAATTGTTCTAATGAAAAAATTCAACTGTAATCAAAGAAGTGACATTTTAACTTGTGCAGCTCCTTATACTACAGAAAGGGCTTAGAAATTATCCCTTATGAGAATTTTTGGCCTATATTTTTCAGGTAAAATCCCCCTTTTAATAAAACTATTATGTATTTCACAGAATGTCTGACACATATAGCAGGTTAATCTGGTATGTATCCACAAACATGCACACACAAGAAGTCAGTTAGTCACATGCATGGGTAAATTCAGCACCAGTTTTCACTACTATACTCCTCTTTGCATGATTCAAAAGGAACAGTATGAATAAAATATGAGATGTTGTCAATAAATCTCTTTTTAAATACATTTGTTAATAGTTCTAGTAGTTGATGCAAGGGCAGCTAATGTGGGAAATGCATTGTGAGCAAGCTTTCAATACATTAAATTTTTTAAAAACAATGCCAGCATTTATAAAAGAGCTAAACAATATTTTTTCATAATTTTGGCCTAACATTTTAGAAGGGAATATGGAGAGGAATAATTGCCAGTCTATTTCACACAGAAGAGTGTACAGTCAAACCTCGCATAAAGAGCACCTCGCTTAAAAAGTAACTCGCTTAAAGAGCAGAATTTTCTCTGAATGTTCGCTTCGCTTAACAAATAAAACCAACCAAAAACTCGTTTAACAAATAAATCGGTATTCGCAATCCCGCCCCAACCAGAAGTCACAAGTGGTCACCTACAATGGTGTTTCGCTTAAAGACCAAACTCACTTAAAGAGCAATCCTGTAGAACACATTATGTTCTTTAAGCGATATACCACTGTATTAAGTTGGGAATCCTGCATTACATCCACACCAATATTACCTGCTCATGCTCTGAAACTCGCTTTTGGAAGAGGTTTCTAAGACCATGGTCAAGCCGCATTCACCACTAAACTCATTATTGTGTCCATGTGTCTACTTATGTGCACATTTGGCTATATGAAAAAACATGAACATAGGATAGGAACTCTATATCAAGTCAGTCCATTGGTTCATCTTGCTCAACACACAATATTTGCTGATATTATTCTCAGCAGAAAAATAAAGCAGTAAAAGTCACTAAGCAAACAGAGCCTTTGTCAATATGGGCCTGCCTCCAAGCCATTATCTGGCTCAAAGCATATGCCACCGACCAAGAGTTTCCAACTCCCACTATTTCCTTTGTATTTTTCCTCTCTCTCTTCTTTGAAATTTCTTATTAAGAGAGACTTTCTCATTTTACAAAAGGTAAAATCTTGGGATCTTTGATATCGATTCTTTGGGCTTTGGAGTTCGTTATTCCCTCTAGGTTTTAAAAAAATGTTTTCTCTTCTTAAAATATTCTATTTTAGGGGACCAGACATAATTTTGTGTGAGAAGGGTGAACCAGATTGTGAGATACATTAAATATAGTAAAGGTAAAGGTTTCCCTTGCTTGAAAGCCAGTCGTATCCGACTCTAGGGTTCAGTGCTCATCTCTGTTTCAAACAGGCCTGTGCTGGCCATTTGGGACGCAGGGACAAGTCCCAGTGTGCCCCAGTGACTGGTGCCCCCTAGAGGTAGGCAGAAGTATGTCACCTGGTGGCTACAATCCATGACGTTATGCAGTAGCACCCCCTCCTTCCCTGTCCAGTGCCCTTTTAGCATAGCCAGCACACCCCCGGTTTCAAAGCTGAAGAGCCAGTGCTGTCTGCTTCCGCAGACGTTTCTGTGGTGATGTAGCAGGCATGACTAGTCACCACACGGAACGCTGTTTACCTTCCCACCAAAGTGGTCCCTATTTATCTACTTGCAATTTCTTGCTTTTGAACTGCTAGTTTGGCAGGTGCTGGGACAAAGATGGGAGCTCATTCCGTCCTGCAGTTTTCGGGAATCGAACTGCTGACTTCCCGCCTTCCAGTCAGCGTTTTAGCCACTTGACCCACTTAAGCAGAATTTAAAAAAAACAATGAACAATAAAAATCTCAGCAGCAATTCTGCTTGTATTTAAATTTAATTCAGAAAATAATAATTAAGTTGAGGATGCAGTAAGAGAGAAATACTTTCATGTATAAGAGCAAACTTTATGCACATAAGGTTTTTTCAATTTACAAAATACAGGGTAGTTTGAAATTCCTATTTCATTTTCTCATGTATAAAAATTGGAAGAGACATATTGTTGCAAACACATGTGTGTAAAACAAATGTAGCATGAATACAGATATGTAAGTTGAACTAATTGAGTGGTACCCCCAGTGGTGGGCATCAGCAGGTTTGCACCAGTTCGCCAGAACTGGTAGCAGAAATTCTGGCTGGCCCCGCCCACCCAAGTTTTGAAATAAACTAGTCCTAATTTGGGTGAAATGCAGGGCTTTTCCCCTGGCCACACCCACCATACCACTCCCACAGTGTGATAGTGAAATTTTGTTGAGCCCACAACATAATGAACGCTTTGCATAGGAAAAAAATTATTTTTCATAACGAAGCGTTCGTTATGAAAGGGTGATACCCCGCATAACAAAAATAAAACCGTTCGTTATGCAGGGTTTTTTGTAACCGGGGTAAACCCACTCAATGGGAACCCCGGTTAATGAACCCCCCCCCCCCGTTATGTGGGGTATCGCTAATAGTGCTTCGCATAACAAATAAATCCGCATAACGAACAGCTCCGTGGAAAGGAGTATTTTCGTTATGTGGGGTTCTACTGTACTGTATGATTTGAAGGTAATGGAGGGAGGGGGAAAGATTGTAGATGCCTAGGTAAAGCTCTTTCCAAACCAAACATTCCCACTCTCAAAAGCGGTTTTGTGCCTTAATAGTCAATGTCCGCTACTAATCACCTCTTTTCCCAGCAGTCAGCTTTTGTCTTTAAATTTCATATGCCCTATTAAACAACAGTGGTCCCATATTCAGGGACAAGTAAAGCAGCTGGGCTCTTTCTTGGCATTTATTTTAACATGTGGAATAAAACAGAAGCAGTGACTCTGAACTCCAACATACAAGACCATCTAGTCAGGAGGTGAATGCAACTGACCTCCCTTTTCCTACATCCTGACTGAAGCCTGACAGAAAGACTATATAGAGCAGGGTTTCCCAACCTTTGGTTTTTGGACTTCAATTCCCCAAAGCACTGATCAGCCAATGTACCGATTTAGGCTTCTGTGGGGCATTGGGAAGCACTGATATAGACAGTAAAGCCTTAGTGTTAGTCCATAAACTTTAAACTTTTTTTAAAGAAATTGTTTCAAATACATCATTCTCACTGTATCAGGTTTTCACAATTGGATTAAAATTATGAATAATTTTTCTAAGCATACTGATGCAAATAAACAGCAGGATAGGGGAAATGTTTTTTTCTTTAGAGTACAAATCCCTCAATATCTCAACCAATGTCAGCTAGAGGATTTTTGGAACCATTTATTAAAAGGAACATTTCCAGGCTATGGCAACTACACTGAAACCAGAATTGTGTAGAACAATTTCTCATTCCCAGAATAGTTTTTGCTCAATGATAGGATAAGGGTAAGATCAGGAGAGAATGCACCATGAAGTAGATCACAGACCTGGATGACAAATGCTAAAGCCCAAGAGCAGATCAATATTAACAGAATTCAAATGCTTACAGATTCAATCTGGACAAGTGACACACAGGGCAATTATTACTGGAATTCAAATCCTGCCACTCCTCAAAGCTAAAAGAAAAAAAGATTTGGCTAATAGCCAAAAGACACAATGTTCTCTGCTTCGATCAAAAGCAGCATTTAACATCCATGTTTCAAAAAATGTTTTTGTAAACTCCAACAAACGTTTCAGCAAACTTGGTTAAGACACAAGCTTGAGCAAGCTGAACAAACAAATTAACATGATTCCATAAGTGTTTAAAAACCACTAATTTTCTCCGCTACTGCTTCTTAGTCACTTGAAACACCTTGGTCATCAAAATGACTAAACACAGGGCCAGCCCTATCATGCAGCAGGATGAAGGGACTTGAGTCATGCAAGTCCAAGAAAGTGTGTGTGTGTGTGGGGGGGGGGGGTGTCAAAGAATTGATGTCTGAATGTTATGTAGTAACTCAGGGGTTCCCACCCTTTTTATGCCACAGGTCTGACCATGCTCCCCAGATAGCTGAATAGGCCAGACTAAGCCGCCGCCACCCAACCCCCGGAAGCAGAAGTAAATGTGTCCACTTCTGCATTTATGACAGCCACAGGGGCATTTATGACTGATGTAGCCATGTTTACGCATGTGCATTTTACGGTTGTCATAAATGTTCCGGCTTCCACTTCCGGCTGCGGTGGTGGGCCACATGAAATGGTGCCATGGCCCAGGACCAGCCTGCAGGACGTTGGTTGGGAAACACTGCAATAACTTGATTGTTAGCTCTCCAGAACTTCAACTGGAATCTTTCCACTGGAAATGCCACTACCTGCTAGAACTTTTCACAAGCACAGCGAGTGCTCTATCAACAGCTGTAGCTATTAAAACAAATGGTAAATAAAGCTACTTTCCTATAAGGATTTATATATTTTGTGGAACAATCTATTAGGAATCACTAATCCTGCTTTTGCATCTGAAATAGCAACTTGACACAACTTAAGCTGTTGCCACTGGTCATTTGGACATTTTTCTGTATGCCATGCTACTCTTCAAAGGCAGAGTGGCATAGACAAAAAAAGTGTTGCCAAAACTGTTTGAAAGCAAGCTGTAACTCCATGCTTACCTTTAAAAAGCCAAGGCATCCAACCCAAAACAATTCTATTCTGGAGCATCTCTGGTTTATGAGAACACAGAAAGTGGAAAGATTTTTCTGGTTCCACATCTCTTTCTAAGTACAGTGGAACCTTGCTTAAAGAGCATAATGCATTCCACGGGATTGCTCTTTAAGCGAGTTTGCTCTTTAAGCAAAACACCATTGTAAGTGACCAATTGTGACTTCTGACAGGGGAGATTGCGAACAGTGATTTAGTTGTTACGTAAGTTTTTTGTTGGTTTTAGTTGTTAAGCAAGTCAAACATTCAGAGAAAATGCTGCTCTTTAAGCGAGTTAGTCTCTAAACGAAGCACTCTTTATGTGAGGTCTTACTGTATGGACTCTGCACTTTACCTCAGCCTTCATTTTAACAGATACAGTCAAACCTCGCATAAAGAGTGCCTCGCTTAAAGAGTAACTCACTTAAAGATCAGAATTTTCTCTGAATGTTCACTTCGCTTAACAAATAAAACCAGCCAAAAACTCACTTAACAAATAAATCAGGGTTCGCAATCCCCCCCCCCCCCCGAAGTCACAATTGGTCACTTACAATGGTGTTTCACTTAAAGAGCAAACTTGCTTAAAGAGCAATCCTGTGGAACACATTATGCTCTTTCAGCGAGGTACAACTGTATTCAAAGTCTTGCCTATCCCCACGTTCAAATTGTTCACCATCTTTAGGAGTGCTGTGAATTGTATCACCCCAGTTCTCAGCCTATTCAGCACCTTTCATTCCTCCATACTGGAGGTGGTAACCTGGTGCTGGTTTCTCCTTAGTCGCCCATAAACTTCTGGGTGATATTCTTTTCCATCGTTCAGTTCAAAGAACTTCAGCTGCAGATGGAATTGGTTACATCATTTTTATGAAGCTCTTCAGCCTTAATGGATGATATTGAAGCCCAAACATTGGAAGCCTTGGATCTGTTTCTTGCTTTTTCTTAACTTCTGCTAATACTTGTCTTCTAATATCTGGAGGTGCTATACCCATGAGTGAGAAGATTTTATTAACAGGCATCATTCATAAACAGCCTGTAACTCTATAGCCTGTTTTAGTCATTAACTTGACTAACATGGGCAGAGTTTCTCCAGACTGGGGCAGCATACTCTGCAGCAGAAAAACATAGTGCAAGGGAAGATGTAGAGAGAACATTAGGCTGCGCTCCCCAAGTTGTACTTATAAGTTTGCAGATGAGATTGCTCCTAGTGCAAACCTTCTGCTTAATATCCTGACAATGATATTTACCGGTATAAGTTAAAACCACATGCAAATGGACTTGATTTCTCATGTGTGAAATGTCATCATGGAGATGTCTGCCAATGCATGGACTCCTCCCTGAACAGCGACTCCAAGGTATCCAAGATGAAGCATGGTCCAGATTCACTCCCAGATATTTTGGATTGTCACAGTGGTTTAATCTATGGCCTCTCCAGGTTATGTTCAGCTTCTTTCCCTATTTTGTAAATGCACATATTTATGTTTTTTCCAGATTAGGTGATTATTGTCATAATAGGCAGATAGTTTAGTGGTGGGATGTCAAAAATTTTACTACCCCACCGTGACATCATCACAGTGTGGGTGGAGCTAATAACATGTCATGGCATCATGGGCGGAGCCAACATCATGACGTCACGATGTTGTGGGCAGGGCCAAAGAAAAAATAAAAAATAAAAATAAGCAAGCGCGCACGCACACACGCACACACACACACACACACACACACACACCTCTCTCGGCCCACCCACCCACGCACAACACGAACTGTAAATAAATAAAATAAATAAATAAAATAAAAATACATTAAAATACACCCACCCACTCCACCCCAAACACAAATCAACCAGAGCTTTTAAACCAGAGCTTAAAGCTTATTCTGGCTAATCTTTCTCACACTAGGTCAGATGGAAGGAACTACAGAATAAACTCACCACAAGATGGCTTCATTTTGGCACTTTTCAAATTTTCAACAGTTAAAGAAGTTAGGTACTAAGTCTTTGCCTAACCACTTCTCTAGGATAATATGCCTTAATGTAAATGCAGAACAGCTGTACCTTCTTAAGGGTTCTCCAATTGGAACAGCACTTGGTTTCATTTTGATATCAGTGGAAACAAGACATATTTTGTGTCCAAGAAACTCAATAGAGAACTGATCAACATTGACCAAAACTTTCTGGAATGTATCTAGTTGGTGAGAGGTCATTCAAACAATATAGAAGTGTAATTTTTGTAAGACCAGGTATTACAGTCTTCTCAATAGGCCAGGGATTCTCAACCTGTGGCCTACGGGCCAGATGCAGTCTGCAGCACCATTTCATGTGCCCTCCACCACACCAGAAAGTGCCATGTGGTGGAGGAAGGGCAAAATGGCCATCTGGGCCCTGAAGCTTTCTGAGGGAGCGTGACCCGGCCCCCAGCTTTAAAAGGCTGAGAACTCCTACAATAGACTATAGCGAAGAAGACAACATATAAATTGTGACCGTGGAACTGGCTGCATGTATAGTGACGTTGATTTATAATTAATCTAATATTCCACTCTGTTTCAAGAAGCTGTCTTATACAACAAAACCGAAACAGTCATTTTCCAGGTGGCGATTTCAACAGCCGTAGCAACACAGATCCATTTTATGTCAGAAGCCATAAAGGGGTTGTGCTTTGTTAGAAATTAGATCTGTTTCAGGAGGATAGAAACATTTTTGGTTAATGTATCTGTTGCCATTAAACTAAGTCATCTGTGATCCTCCCATCTCTTTCAATTGTAAGCTTGAACCATTAAATTAGCAGGTGACCTGAGCACACCGACATAGAAACAAATGTAATATATAAAAAGATTAAATAAAAAAATATTTTAATTGAAGCAAACGTCCACTTCATTACGTACCACCCATCTTGACACTCTCCTTCTGTTTGCCAACATAAATGCTTCAGAGAAGAAGTAAAGCTGTGTATGTACTTTGGCACCCTAATTGCATTTTTCTTACTATGTTTGATTTGGGTTGAATTAATTACTACATTCTGCTAAATTGCCCTTGTGAAGCAAGCATAAAAGAGTATAATTAACAAGAGAGTCAGCAATGTTAGCACAATAGCAAGCAGATGCACCTACTGAAGGATAAAAATAATTACTTGGGGAATAAAGTCAGAGTACTTTAGAGATAAGATTTTATGCTAAATCACTGGTTCACTGCTGGCTTTGCTTTTAGCACCCCACGTTGAGTTTTCATGAAGAAACTCGCTTTTAGCTAAGCTTAGAATTTTTTTCAAGTGCTATGTTTGATTTGGGTTGAATTAATTCTACTAAAGATTTTAAAAAATCTTTATACAGTAAAACCTCACATAAAGAGTGCCTCGCTTACAGATTAACTCACTTAAAGAGCAGAATTTTCTTTGAATGGTCGCCTCGCTTAACAACTAAAACCAACCAAAAAACTTGCTTAACAACTAAATCGGTGTTCGCCATTCCCTGCCCCCTGCCCCGACATCACAACTGGTAACTTACAATGGTGTTTCACTTAAAGAGCAAACTTGCTTAAAGCAATCTGTGGGACGCATTATGCTCTTTAAGCGAGTACCACTGTATATATATGTAGCAGGTGACATGAGTGTCATCTAAACTGCCTGTATTTTACTTATTATTATTTTTTAACTTTTGTTCCTTAGTGCCCTTTTCACAGCATAGTACTGCAAATCTTCTTTTAATAACTATGACAACAGCTACCCAACTTTATCTGTTGTATGTGAAGAAGGTGTTCCATGAGTTCTATTTACGTTCCCCTATCCCATTCCTTTCTAGGCCTATCACACTCCATCATTACTTTTCCTATGTGAATAGTGACATGCTGCAGAGAGAAGGCTTCTGCCTATATTTAGACTCTTCATGCTAGTGTGAGCACTGGGAAACCAGGGGTTATCTCTGAAAGGAGAACCTCTTCTGCAGACACACTGCTTTTGACAGGGGAAAAGCAACAAAGACAAGGGAGAGGTAAGGCCTTTATCCGCCCATGTATTGGTCTGCTTTGATAATTTGCTCACATCCAAATTATAAATATGATTTAAGCAGAAGTGAGTCTACTGTGGACTACCAGTAATTAACTGCATGTAACTGTGCAGAGAACAGAGAAGACCATATTGTATACACATTAAATTTTCAGGCAGAATTAGTTATAACTGTTGTTATCTCTTCACTCAAGGGAAGTAAAATCTCCATCAGGGATAAATTGTAAATTGTGTCAGAAAAGGGAAGGCTTTTGACATAACCACATATCTATCTGAAAGTTGTCTTATGCCATGTTAAATGTCTTTTTTAGGGGCAGTTTAAATCCCACAGTTCTATAGGTATTCAAAGAAGTACAGAATGTCATGTTAAGCAGAGGATTCTCAGCTTCCTGAGAATCTGAAGTATAGTATCATGCTTAAAAACCATTCTAGTTATTAAATTTGACAATACTGTGCCTTGGTTGTAGGCAATAGTTTCTCACATCTCAAAAACTAAAGCATTTCAGTAGACACAAAAAGAACCATTTCATGTGATAACAAAACTAACATGAATTATGCAAAGAAGAAAATTCATATAAATCTCTTGCATAATTGATATGGATTTCAGATTTTGGATTAATCAGGCTCAGGATTTTATCCTGCAAACCACATCTCCTTTTTGTTTGCTTAATGCAGGACACATGTCCTTCCCCCAACTTCTCATAACCCATTTCCCCAAGTCTCCAGGTAGAAAGAACAAAACACTAGATCAGCAAGAGATCATTCTCCAAAGGCTAAATATGGAAGAAATCCAACCTTCTAGGAGCCAAATTACAGACAGAGAAATGGGGACAGTGGCTAGCTAAACTTTAAAAAGACCTATCCCTTCAGTGTTCTTTTTCAAGGATGATCTAATAGAGATGTTCAGACTTTGACCCAATATTGGCCTTCAGCAATGCTTCCATCAAACATTCTCATGAGATGGCCAGTATTTAGATTTGTTAACAAAACATAGACCTCATCTAGTCCTATAACAGAACCAGATTAATTTAGTTGAACAAAAGAGCCCTGCAGCAAAATGCTGCAATGTAAAATGCAGATGTTCAGACTTAGCTGGTGTTCCACTCAATGATATTTCATTCTCTTTCCCTCTCATCACTTCTGGTTTTGCTCCGCTCAACAGTTTACATTCCATGCCCACTATGATTGATCATACTTCATCAGGGGAATCTGATATATGAAGATTCTTTCCCCTCTTTCAATATCTGTTTGTCCTTCTGCAAACTTGGGGGTGGGGATGTTCCTCTAAGCATGCCAATATTTCTATGCCTTCCACATGACCACGGAAACGTCTGCAGAAGCAGACAGCGCTGGCTCTTCGGCTTTGAAACAGAGATGAGCACTGAACCCTAGAGTTGGATATGGCTGGCTTTTGAGAAAGGGAAACCTTTACCTTTACCCAAAGAAAACTTTTTGCTACAAATCTGTGGACACTCACTAACACAGTTCATTATAAAAATGAGTGCTTATTGGATCTTCTGCTGACCACCTAATTCTGAGCAACTGTTGCTGTCATTATGTGCCATTATGTCATAACCAACTTACATGGATACTAATAGAGTTTTCAAGGTAAGGAGTAACCTTACAAGTTCCACACCTCAAGTGAGTTTCTGAGGCTGAGTGAGCATCTGAATTAAGGCTCTTAATCTGAATTAAGGCTTTCTGAGCCCTAATCTCTCAGTCTATTCACTACATCACAATGAGTACAGTATCTCCAATTGGTGTTATGTGCTTTCAAGTCAGAACTGCCTTTTAGAGACTTCAATATGGCTTTCAAGAGTGAGACATTGAAAGTATTTGTTTTAAACAGCAGTAGCAATTACATTTATGTACTGCCCCATATTGCTTAATGCACTCTCTGGGCAGTTCACAAGGTAACTGGCATTTTGCTCCCAACATGCTAGTACTAATTTTACTGCCCTTGGAAGGACTGAACTCACAACATTGGCAATTTTTGGCTACAGTACAGCAGTTTAACCACTGCACCACAAGGCCTTTTACAAAGATTATTGTTCATTTTAACAAATTTTGAAATGGAAAAAAGGGTGTGGTTGAAGCAGTATGATGAGAGAGGAAGTACCGTATATAGAACATCTGTATGTCAGAACACATTTTGAAAGTCACTTGTTCCTTCCTTCTAGATATTATTTTGTTCCAACCCTAGAAAAATATAAGGCAAAGAATTTGATCTTTAAATGCTCTACTCATATTACAGAAGTAATAGGGGAGAAATTTATCTGGTAGAATTTTTAAAAAGAAGAAGAAAAAGAAGAAGAAGCTGGGCTTTAGAAACAAAATCAGTGGTCAAACTTCTCTTGTCTAGATATGCAAAATACAGTAACTAAGTTTTTAAGTGGGGGCAATTCAAGAATGAGTTATTAACTGAGAATGGCCTTTTAGGCTCCCTCCACATGAAGAGAGAGAGTGTGTGTAGGCCAGTGATGGCGAACCTATGGCACACATGCCAGAGGTGGCACTTGGACCACTCTTTTTGGGCACCCATGCGGTTGCCCCAATACAGAGTTTGCTTTGCGCCTCTGCCCAGGAGCCCGATGGGAGCACTTCCTCCTTCCCCAGCACAGAGTTCGCCCCACCCCTCTGTCCATCAGCCCAATGGGAGTATTTCCTCCCTACCCTGTGGCCATGTTGGCACTTTGCGATAAATAATTGGGTTTTGGGTTGCAGTTTGGGCACTCGGCCTCTAAAAGGTTCACCATCACCGGTGTAGGCAATTGCAGTAATTACCTCTCTATACACATTTTATATTAATATACCCAATTATAATTCCACAACAAAGACATTAAATGTCTTGTGCCTGGATCATAGGCTTTCCACAGGATAGATCTGATTAGTTGGGGCATGGCCCCAAAAAAGGTTGGGAACCACTGCAAGTCAAAACGTTATGCCATTCATGTTATGCCAATGTAACTAGGCAAAAAGTTTTGAGGCACTGCTTTAAAATATTTTTTCAACCCCCACAAATGGATGCTATTTTCCTATCAGACAATACTGGCAGTTTCAAAATTGCAGTTAATATTATCCAGGCAATCATCCCTAGGACATGTGTGAAAGTACTGTACATACATATTTCACTGAATTGTAAGCAGAGATACAAAATAAAACCACAAATTAAATACAGTAGTTCAAACCAAAGGGACTGCAGTGACTCAAGTCACTAAGACGCTGACTGGGAGGCGGAAGGTCAGCAGTTCGATTCCCGAGTACTGCAGGATGGAATGAGCTCCCGTCTCTGTCCCAGCTCCTGCCAACCTAGCAGTTCGAAAGCAAGAAATTGCAAGTAGATAAATAGGAACCACTTTGGTGGGAAGGTAACAGCGTTCCATGCGCTCCGGTGTCTAGTCATGCCTGCCACATGACCATGGAAACGTCTGCAGAAGCAGATAGCGCTGGCTCTTTGGCTTAGAAACAGAGATGAGCACTGACCCCTAGAGTCGGATACGACTGGCTTTCGAGCAAGGGAAACCTTTACTTTACTTAGTTCAAACCAATATGAACTTAGACATTCAGTTTTTGGCTGTACAGTTCAGATCAAAATCAAAACCAAAAGCTAAAGCTGTGTTTAATTTTCATTTCATTTCCAACAAACACAAAGAGCATTGTGTCATTTCTATTCTTGGAAGTGTATTTGTGTAATATTTAATAAATGTCCTTGGTTACTTTGGAGCAGATCTAATAAAGCTAGCACACGGCTTCATTATAGTGAATTCACTAAGGGAAGAAAGGAAGCTGGAACATGTAAATATAACCAAAAAATATAACCAAAAAAATGTGGTAAAAACACAACAACCTTATGTTGATCATGTTTTAAACATTTAAAGACATATAATATAGTAAAAATAATTTCCATAAAGGTTTGAGTTGAATGCAATACTGAAACCACATCAAATCTGTTTCCCTTGCAATCAAATATTTCATTTAAAGAATATATGAAAGATGGAAAGAGTACACAGAGGAACTCTACAAAAAGGACCTCAACACCCCTGATAATCACAATGATGAGAACATGGAACATGAGCCAGACATTCTAGAGAGTGAAGTCAGAAAGGCCCTAAAAAACACTGCAAACAACAAAGCCAGTGGAGTTGATGGTATCCAAGTTGAACTTTTCAAAGCCCTACAAGATGATGGAATCAAATTATTGCATTCTATATGCCAGCAGATTTGGAAAACACAACAATGGCCACAGGATTGGAAAAGATCTGTATACGTTCCACTCCCCAAAAAGGGTAATGCCAAAGAATGTTCAAATTATCGAACAATTGCGCTCATCCCTCACGCTACCAAGGTGATGCTCAAGATAATACAGGATAGACTGCAACAGTATGTGGAGAGAGAATTACCAGAAGGGCAGGCGGGTTTCAGAAGAGGCAGGGGGACTAGAGACCACATCGCCAACATAAGATGGCTCGTGGAAAAAGCAAAGGAATATCAGAAACAAGTCTACTTCTGTTTCATTGATTACACGAAGGCTTTTGACTGTGTCGACCACAACAAAATGTGGCAAGTAATTAAAGAGATGGGAATACTGGAACACCTTATAGGCCTCATGAGAAATCTGTACATGAATCAAGGGGCAACAGTTAGGACAGAAAATGGAATGACGGAGTGGTTTGGAAGAAGAAAAGGAGTAAGACAAGGCTGCATTTTGTCACCCTGCTTATTCAACTTATACACAGAACACATAATGCACAATGCAGGGATGGAGGAATCACAATTTGGGATCAAAATTGCTGGAAGAAACATCAACAATTTGAGATATGCAGATGATACCACCCTAATGGCAGAAAGTGAGGAGGACCTAAAGAAGCTCCTGATTAGGTTGAAAGAAGAAAGTGAAAAAGCTGGCTTGAGACTCAGTATCAAGAAAACCAAGATCATGGCAACAGGCCCTATCAGTCCCTGGAAAATAGATGGGGAAGAAGTAGAAGCAGTGACAGATTTTACTTTCTTAGGATCAAAGCTCACTGCAGATGGTGATTGCAGCCATGAAATAAAAAGGCAACTGATTCTTGGGAGGCAAGCAACGAGAAACTTGGGGAGCATAGTGAAAAGTAGAGACATCACATTGCAAACAAAAATTCGCATAGTCAAAGCAATGTTATTCCCTGTGGCAATGTATGGTTGTGAGAGCTGGACCATTAGGAAAGCGGAGTGCAGAAGAATAGACGCCTTTGAGATGTGGTGTTGGAGAAGGGTTTTGAGAGTCCCCTGGACAGCGAGGAGAACAAACAGGTCAATCTTAGAAGAAATCAACCCTGACTGCTCCTTAGAAGGTCAAATAATAAAGATGAAGCTAAAGTACTTTGGACATCAAATGAGAAGAGAGGATTCACTTGAGAAAGCCTTGATGCTTGGAAAGGTTGAGGGCAAAAGAAGAAGGGGATGGCCCAAGATGAGATGGCTAGATGGTATTGTGGAGACAATGGGCACAGAGCTGAGCGAGTTGAGGGGGATGGTGGAGGACAGGAGTGCCTGGCGGACAGTGGTCCATGGGGTCGCAGAGGGTTGGAATCGACTGTGCGACTGAACAACAACAAAAATATGCTTTTAAAAATCCTACAATTTTTTTTTTTTTGCAAAAACACAGAAAACCTACAAGTGTGAGTCACAAAGAACACAAAAGAGAAAAAACCTTTAGAAATCAAATAAATATATAAAATTAAATCACACTCATTTTGGACTCTGGAATTGTTTCTGGAAGTACAGTTGTACCTCAGTTAAAGAGCATAATGTGTTCCACAGAATTGCTCTTTAAGCGAGTTTGCTTTAAGCGAAACACCATTGAAAGTGACCAATTGTGACTTCTGGTGGGGGGGATTGTGACCCCCGATTTATTTGTTAAGCAAGTTTTTGGTTGGTTTTATTTGTTAAGCGAGTTTTTGGTTGGTTTTATTTGTTAAGCGAAGAGAACATTCAGAGAAAATTCTGCTCTTTAAGTGAGTTAGTCTCTAAGCGGGGCGCTCTTTATGTGAGGTTTGACTGTATTGATCAAAGATGAGCTGTTCCAAATGTTTATCCTATTTAAACAATGAGTTTTCCATGAAACAACCTAAGAGCTCTGGAATGCAATGCAGACTGGGTTTTCCTTATTAAAATTCTAGGACTTTATCTCTGAGCCTGAACATAATAATTGCCTCTATCATATGTAGCTAATGGGCTGCAGAAAAAGGCACAAGCAAGCAGGGACCCTGATCCAAAAAGAATGAGATGGTTCCATTTCCGCCCCCAGGGCGAAATAAGGAAACAAGACAGAAAGAGCCGTGGTTAAAAGGCTTGGGCCACGTTTATTGAGTTAATACGTTGAGGGACCTATGGAGGGGGCAGGCAGTGCATAACCTGGCACCAGGGCAAGGGAAGATAGCCTCCCCCGCCCTGCACACGCCTAGGGTTGCCATACGTCCTGGTAAACCAGGATTGTCCCAGATTCAAGGTCCAAAAATTTGTCCTGGCCAGTTCAATAAAATTCATGTTAAAGTCCCGGATTTTTAAAACTTACTGATTGTGTATTATAACACAACATTATAATAACATTGTGCCACCTTTAAGACTCACTTATAGCAGTCTTTAACCTGCCCATCCACCACCCCCACTGCTCTGCCGAGGCTCCCGGGGGACCCAGGAGGCAGCACCCACTTCAGCCAGTGCCAACCCTGGCCCTTCTAATAGTCCTATTAGGAGGCCACTCCCACTCCATTCACAGGAGAAGGTGTGCTGAGCAGGGCGGATGCGGGACCAGGTTCCCCCTCATGAGGCTGTGTGCTTTTGGGGTGGCAGCATCTTCCTCCCCATGCATGCACTGCCCCTGCCTCATCCATCATTCTCTCCTGTCCATTCCCTTGCTCTTCCTCTGGCAGCTTCAGAGTCACCAAAACAGGAGAGCCTGTGCTTTTGAGTCCAAGGTGAATTCTTCTCTCGACAGGTGTGGGAAGAAATGGGGTGGAGGAGGGCTTTGCCCGCCTTTAGGAGACCCACCTGGGGAAACACACCCATCCCTTTTTGAAAAGTATACTTCTGTCCCGGTTTTGTGGGAGAGAATTATGGCAACCCTACGCACGCCGGACAGGCGAGACTCAGGCCCCTGCTCAGTACTGCACCAGCTAGTCATGGGTGAACTAGCTTACGGGGGGAAGGTGCACGCAGCCATTTCCACTTCCCCTCTACTGAGTGGATATTGGTCGTGCCGCACGCCTGCCTCATGGCATTAGCCTCATCCAGGCCGGTTCACAGGAGTCCAGCACAGGATGCAACTTCTGCCTCAAAGGGAAAGGGGGCTTTAGAGGGGCATGCCTGAGCCTATAAGGCCACGAGGCTGCCCCCTCCTTGGTGCGGGCATGCTTGTTTAATACGCAGCATGCTGCGATGGGGGTAGCTGAAATCACCCACCCACCCTGGCCGAGGGTGCCCAGATGGGGTGGCAAGCACATAAATTGCTAAATTTGCATATCCTTGTTCACAAGCACATATAGACTGGTGGGATTTTGTGGTAAATATTATTTCAGAATTTTGGACAGTTTTGAGTAATGCTACAATTAATTAATATTAATAATTCCCATTTTAGGATCAGCCTCTCATACTGTGCATAGTTCCTTAAATTGGCTTTTTGGGCTATTTAACTTCTTTAAAGAAAAGAACAGGATATAAATCAACCAGGAAGCTCAAGGAACATAAAAACAGATCCAATTTCCTTTAGTCTCTAACCAACAGTGTCAACCTTTGAAAACTGGGAATGACTATCTAATCTGTAATTACAGTGTGTTTTGAAACACTAATTTTGTTGCTAATTCCCAATATCTTATTTGGCTCCTATGAACATCCCTATGCTAAGCCATAATTTAAGAGTCCCTTCACGTGGTAACTATCGTGGTATAGTTATGCCCGATTGTATTTCAAAAATACCACAATTTTTGAGGAGGCTTTTTCTGTGTACCCCATAGAACTTTCTGAGCCTGAAGAAAAAGCCTTCTGAAAGAACAGCAAAAGAAATATGATAGAATTGCATGCCTATTCTTAGGGTGTCTGACTGTCAAAAACATCAGGTTTCCAATCAGATTTTTTAAAAAACCAAGTTAAGGTCATGTTTTTGTGTCAGTTTGCACATCATTAGTGAAACTTTACCCACGTGAGTTTCTTCTAACACTGCAATTGCCATTGAGCAGCCCCCCCCCCCCCCAAGTTCCCTATTCTCCTCTGGTCCCCATAGGCTTTTTCTTTTCTTTTCTTTTTTTTAATCTCTCCTGCCACCTAACAGTCAACTGTTAGCTGGCCAATCTCCCAAAATATTCTTATGCTTGCTTGTACAGAGGTCTCTGTCCCAGTTCCTGTCAACCTAGCAGTTGGAAAGCAAGAAATTGCAAGTAGATAAATAGGGACCACTTCGGTTGGAAAGTAAACAGTGTTCCGTGATGAGGCATGCCTGCCACATGTCCATGGAAATGTCTGCAAACACAGACAGCGCTGGCTCTTTGGATATAAACAGAGATGAGCACTGAACCCTAGAGTCAGATATGACTGGCTTTCGAGCAAGGGTGACCTTTACCTTTTTATAGAGATTAATACAGCAACATGCCATGGTGTTGCAATACATTTTCTGCCTCTTACCATGAGACAGAACAAAAACTTTCACTAGTAATTACTACAAAGTTTAGATAACCACCATTAAAAATTATTATTGTGTTCATAATTATTATATTAGGGATAAAGTAGGAAAAGTTATTGCAAATATATGATTGAAATTAGGGGTGGGGTAGATTTTTATCCTGCTATAGGTTGTACTCCAGATTTTATGTTTTTATTCCATTTAGTATTTGAATGCTATGAGTTTTACAGAATTTCACACCCATGCATATAATGGGTCAGTTTTTGAAAATGTTCCAGGTCCCAACCACCTTCGTTTTATGCCTTCAATACATGACATTTCTCATGTGGTTATTTAGAAGCCTCTGCAAGAGTATTTTGAACACTGAGAAATACAACAATTGACGTGAATCCTTTGTGTAAACCAGAGATTCTCAACCACAGCACCATTTTATGTGCCCCCCAAATGCCTCCACCACACCCAGAAGTGCCACGTGGTGGAGGAAGGGCAATATGGCCCTCCGGCCCACGAACTGTCTGAAGGAGCGTAACCCGGCCCCCGGCTTTAAAAGGTTGAGAACTCTTGATGTAGACTTACAAGGAATCCCGAATCCCAAGGAGTCTTTGTAAAATATAAAGCTTTTTAAAAACTCCACAGTTTTATATATGTTGAAAGTAAGCATTACAAAACATACACCAGAGATTTACAATGAAAGAAAATTATAAATTCCTTAGGAAAGCAATTTTCAACACAACTCTTCCAGCCAGAATAAGCAACAAATATCACATGGTAAACATCCATAATCAAATTAATCCAGGAGCAGCAGACACGGCATGTTTGTACAAAATTCTTAACGTACAGGAAGTGAAAAATCCAAGTTTAAAAAACTCTTAACCTTGAAACCTTGCAAAGGAAGTACAGTAATACCTCGGATAATGTTTACCTCGGATAACGCTAAAATCGCATAACGTTAAGCAATCTGGGGAGAAGAAATGAATCAAATAACGTTAAGGTCCTATGGGATGGATCGGATAACAACCGCTAAAGCCTGTGCGGTTACAATGTATCTCTATGGAGCTTTAACTTTATCCAATCCCCCAATCCATCCCATAGGATTTTAACATGCATCGGAAAACACTAAAAATCAGATAACACCAAGACTTGTGGAACCAAGTCTTAGCATTATCCGAGGTATTACTGCACCTGATACAGCTTAGTTGCCACATTTATACCTGTACTGAATTGTCTCATAATAAAAGGATCCTGACTCCTGTATGAGAACAGGTGATTGTTGCACAGCTGTGGCTTGAAAACATACCAAATGGCAATTGCTAGTGTGTCTGTAAACTCCAACCAAACAGTGAGCTACTGAGCCATGCTGCATCTGCTAGCTGAAAGCTTGATGCTCAACTCAAAACATGGCAGGACTTTACAGATTATCCAACTCCTACATGGCTCAAACAGCCACACATTCCAACAGATGATTCTAACTAGCAGTCACGCAACAAGTCATATAATCAAGATCTTCTTTCGTGTCCTGATCAGACCCTGGACTGTCAAAATGAAGCCACTTTCTTTGCTTTGTCGTTGCCCAAACGCAAGTCCTCATGTCTCTGGCGGCAATCAGCAAAACAGTAAATGGGCCGGACTCTGTGTCTCTCCACATTCACACCGTGTGTTGTTGTCCACCAGCAGTCCCCACTTGAACATGTTGGTCTTGCATTTAGAGGCTCCAACTCTCAGCCTATTCAGGTGATGTAGGAGAGATTGAGATCTTCAGCTATATCCACCTTTAATAATGTTCCTTTCCCAGTGAACTCCGTCCTTCATCTTCTAATTTGGTTTTGCTTTTGTGTATCTTCAAGAATGTTTGTTCTTGCCATAAAGCTCTTCCTGGGTCTGGATCTGAGATTCCAACACTAAACCTAATGCTATTTTGCAATAATCATCCAAATATACAGCTATCCACATATTTTTGACAGTCTGTGAACTACCGATATACTAGTAAAGGAAGCTCCAATGAAAAGTATAAGGAGTGTGAGATAGATAACATTCAATTGACTACCATTAATGACAGATTCACAGTGGTGATGCAATCTATATCTCAAGTTGTCTATCATCTGCCAGGAACAAAATTATCTCACCCAGAGGCAAGAAAAAAAGTAGACACCCTATATACTCTTTCTCAATCAACATGATAACAATAGGGGGAAATGCCTCCTAGTTATAGCTTGTAGAGACAAGGGGAGACAGAAATCTCTGTGTTGTAACCACACACTAAATTCCAGACTCAAGGGAGAGGTGTACCAGCCTGAAATACTACAAGGCAGTTTTTCAACTATGTTTCAATTTACAAACCTTTCCTTCGGTTATTTTTGTTGTTGTTCAGTCGCACAGTCGATTCCAACCCTCTGCGACCCCATGGACCATTGCCCGCCAGGCACTCCTGTTCTCCACCATCCCCCTCAACTCACTGAGCTCTGTGCCCATTGTCTCCACAATACCATCTAACCATCTCATCTTGGGCCGTCCCCTTCTTCTTTTGCCCTCCACCTTTCCCAGCATCAAGGCCTTCTCAAGCGAATCCTCTCTTCTCATTTGATGTCCAAAGTACTTTAGCTTCATCTTTACAATTTGACTTTCTAAGGAGCAGTCAGGGTTGATTTCTTCTAAGATTGACCTATTTGTTCTCCTCGCTGTCCAGGGGACTCTCAAAACTCTCCTCCAACACCACATCTCAAAGGCATCTATTCTTCTGCGCTCAGCTTTCCTAATGGTCCAGCTCTCACAACCATACATTGCCACTGGGAATACCATTGCTTTGACAATACGAATTTTTGTTTTCAATATGATGTCTCTACTTTTCATTATGCTCCCCAGGTTTCTCATTGCTTGCCTCCCAAGAATCAATCGCCTTTTTATTTCATGGCTGCAATCACCATCTGCAGTGAGTTTTGATCCCAAGAAAGTAAAATCTGTCACGGCTTCTACTTCTTCCCCATCTATTTTCCAGGGACTGATAGGGCCTGTTGCCATTATCTTTGTTTTCTTGATATTGAGTCTCAAGCCAGCTTTTTCACTTTCTTCTTTCAACCTAATCAGGAGCTTCTTTAGGTCCTCCTCACTTTCTGCCATTAGGGTGGTATCATCTGCATATCTCAAATTGTTGATGTTTCTCCCAGCAATTTTGATCCCAAATTGTGATTCCTCCATCCCTGCATTGCGCATTATGTGCTCTGTGTATAAGTTGAATAAGCAGGGTGACAAAATGCAGCCTTGTCTTACTCCTTTTCCTATTCCAAACCACTCTGTAATTCCTTATTCTGTCCTAACTGTTGCTTCTTGCTTCATGTACAAATTTCTCATGAGGCATATAAGGTGTTCTGGGATTCCCATCTCTTTAATTACTTGCCACATTTTGTTGTGGTCTACACAGTCAAAAGCCTTAGTGTAATCAATGAAACAGAAGTATACTTGTTTCTGATATTCCTTTGTTTTTTCCATGATCCATCTTATGTTATTTAGGCAACCTGAAAAAGAAAAGCTGCATTGGATCAAAAGCTCTGCAAACACATTTGTGTGCATGTTTTCCAAAAAATATCCTCTCCACTTCTGGAACTTAAAAAAGTGGGGAGAGGACTGGGAATTAGCAAAGATTGCCACTGAAGATCAAAGTCAAAATCATCCATACTGTGTAACAAAAAGTCAGGGAAGAAAGATGGGATGGGATTAATTCATTCAAAATGTGTTGTTGGAAGTGAGCCTTACAGATACCATAGAAAGGCAGAAAAATGGATGCTCAATCAAGTCAAGCCTGAATTTTCATTAGAGAAAAAATGAACAAATTGAGATTATCCTACTATGCAAATGAAAACACAGAACTTACCAGAAAAGACAAGACTAAACATGAGATGGATTGAATCAATAAAAGGAAGCCACAGCTGTTAGTTTGTAAGACCTGGGCACAGCTTACGGCACTGATGGCAAACCTTTTAGAGACCAAGAGCCCAAACTGCAACCCAAATCCCACTTATTTATCGCAAAGTACCAACACATCAACAAGGGAAGAAGGAAACACTCCTATTGGGCTGCTGGGCACAGGGGCGGGGTGAACTCTGTGCTGGGGGGAGGGAGGAAATGCTCCCATTGGGCAGTGGGACGGGGTGACTGCACAGGTGCCCACAGAGAGGGTTTTGAGTGCCACCTCTGGCACGCATGCCATAGGTTCACCATCACTGGCTTATGGGATGAAATAATATTGCTAAGAAGTGGGAAGGCATAGGAAGGAAGGACATACTGTACTAACATGAGATACTGTTGGTTTGCACAGTCTTGGCAGAGTTGTTACTCATAAGATATTTTGGAGTTCATTAACTCATGTAGTCACCACACATTTGAAATACAGTAATACCTCGGATAACGCTAAGACTTGGTTCCACAAGTCTTGGTGTTATCCGATTTTTAGTGTTATCCGATCCATGTTAAAATCCTATGGGATGGATCGGATAACATTAAAGTTCCATAGAGATACATTGTAACAGCACAGGCTTTACCGGTTGCTATCCAATCCATCCCATAGGACCTTAACGATATTTGATTCAATTCTCCTCCCCAGATTACTTAACGTTATGCGATTTTAACGTTATCCGATCCAATTGTTATCCAGTGTTTTACTGTATATTGATGGCATATAGCAGTGATGGTGAACCTTTTAGAGACCAAGTGTCCATACAGATGGGGGGGGGGCAAACTCTGTGCTGGACAGAGGGAGGGAGAAAGCGCTCCCATTGGGCTGCTGAGCAAGGGGGCGGAGTGAACTCTATGCTGGGTAGAGGAGTGGAGTAAACTCCATACCAACAGAGTGGCGTGGGTGTGCCACATCTGGCATTTGTGCCATAGGTTCGCCACTACTGGCATAAAGTATCTTTGGTGGTGTTGTTTTTTCTTAAATAGCAAAAAAATAATAATAGTGACAAGACAGGTGGAAAAGGCACAAAAGTTTGGCTAACATCAAGTAAAACCACTTCCAGTCACAAAGCAAAAACAGTACTTTCTCAGCTTACACAAGTGAGCTTCTGAATATTTATTCTGTCTAAACCAGGGGTTCTCAACATTTTCGTACCGCAGGCTAAACCACACACCCTCAGACAGCTGAGCGGGCCAGACATGTAGTTCCCCCCACTATAAATGCTGCTGTAAAACATGGCAATGTGCATTTATGGTACGTTTTTTGCTGTTTTTGCCACTTCCACTATTTCTGGTGGCAGTGGGAAAGTGAGGGCGGGGCATTTTTGGCTATTTTCATTGCTTCCGGCAGGGGAAGCAAGGGCAACGGGTCACATGAAATGGTCCGCAGGTTGCAAACCCCTGGTCTATACTTTTTTTAAAATACCTGTTTAACTATTTTTGCCAACAGACAGGCTGCCTTTGCAATGCCTGTTTGGTTAGGAATGAGTTAACAAAATAATTTGGTCATCTGGTGAGTCCAAAAGTTCAGACTTGCAACAATATTATCTATGCTTGGGAGCTTATAACCTTGTAACAGTCAGTTTTCCCTTTTCAGAGGCTTTTTTCAAGGATTATAATTATAGGAAGTGCAGACAGGACTCTTCCTAAATAACAAAAAGTATGTGGGACTAACCATTCTTTTTCAAGGTATAAAAAATTGGGTTTTTTTTTTGTTTATGTATCTATTTGATGTCAAACAAGGTCACTAGCTTCTGCATGGGGAGAGGGGGGAAACAGCTTTACTTTAAAAAAAATCATAACTCAAACACTCTTTGTTCAAAATTCCCCAAATTTGCCATAGAGCAAGAGCAGACCATCTGCTATGCCTGTGCCATGTTTAGCACTGATCCAAAACTCAATCTCAAAGTTACAGTTTTAGAATTGCTTTCTAGAATGCTGTTTTGCTCTCTCAGCAAAATATCAGCAAATGCACTCTTTGTGCAGTGATAATATACTGTCTGTTTTCCTCTTCATCAACTGCAAGATGTCCTGAGCAGCTTTCGGAATACAAATACAAAGTGGAAGAGAAATCCAATAAGCATCAGCTGCTCACCCAGTAGGCTCCATGTCACGTGTCCATTCTCACCCTAGTTAAGAGATTGGACACACAACAGTTCATGTGGTAGAGAATCTACTAGAACAAGGCGAACACTTACCTGATGTCCCTTCTCCTTATTATGAAAAAGACAGGCTACCAGCCAAGGTGATGAATAATAAAACCCACTGGAGTAATACTGGATGGTCATTTAGAGCTAATCTGAATAATCTATTGCTGCTGATGGCTGTGTCAAGCTGTATTGTGCTTGCTTGTCTGTCATCTTGCTTGACCACACCTTTCTCCCTTTGACCCCCTGAATTTGGTGTATAAAAACCATGCCTGTAAGTTTCACTCTTTGTCTGAAGAAGTGGACTTGAGCCACGAAAGCTAACAATAAAAATATAGCAGTTAGTCTTTAAAGTGCTACAGTGTTTTTTATTTTATTTATTTTTCTGATATGGATGCAACATTAAGGTATTTTCACACCTCCACAACCTTTTCCCCATGTTACTTTTTTTAAAATCTTTTTTTCCTCAGACAGTCCCCTTCTGCCTTCTGAAAGGATGTGGGTGGGGTTTAATTCTAATACCGTGTTTTCCCGAAAATAAGACACTGTCTTATATTTTTAAAAACTCCAAAATATGCACAAGGTCTTATTTTCAGGGGGTGTCTTATTTTTCCATGACGAAGAAGAATACAATACACATTTATTGCTGATACATCGGATCGCCAGGACAAGATTTAGGTGAGTGCTTTATTATTATTATTATTATTATTATTATTATTATTTGGGGGGGGGCTTATATTTCCGAGGTGGGGAAAAATAGGGGGTGACTTACTATTGGAGGAGTTCCTATTTTCGGGGAAATAGGGTATGTCTACATGCATTCCATATTGACCAATACACCCCCTTTTCTTTTCTCTAACTGGGGCCACCAGAAGATTGGAGTACTTAGCTAATGAATCAGGGATCAAGCACTGGAATCCCCAGTGTGTTTCCTGGGATATGTGGCAGATAGGATTACATCTTTGTGGCCTTGGCCAGCAGTTCAGTCCCAGAGTCTTATCAGAAAGAGAGACTGGCAAAACATTTTCTGAATATATGGCCCTGCTGAAATCTTTCACCACAGATCTAAGTCAGTGCCTCATTGCTATTTAACAAGTAGTTTCTCTAATCTTGTGGCGCTAAATAAAATGGAAAAACAAGTTAAGATCTATTTCAGATCCTGTAAAACACATAAGCTTATGAGATTAATACATCTTTTCTCAGTTCCAATGTAATACTAATCTAAAACTGTTGCTGAAGATTAAATGAAACCAAACCTCAGCCCTGTTTGTGCCTGTGGCAAAATAAATCTGCTATTACATGATGTGATTACGAAGAACTCTGCAAAGTCCACAGTTCTGACTGATTTTAATAGATATCGGATCCATAAGGGTTGTGGTGTTCCATATAAATCTATGATTGCATTAAGTCTTATCTTCGGAGACCCATCCTCGCTGCCTATGACTCTGAAGGCTAAGCACACAAAAATTCACCTTCAGGAGCCATGTTAGCATGCGGGCGCATTTTACTTCTGCTTCCAGGAGCGACGAGGGCTTCATGGGCCAGATGAATTGACATCAGGGGCCGTATCTGGGCCCCGGGCCATAGTTTGGGCACCCCTGATCTAATGTATTGACTTAGACTTCTGGGAATTGAAGTCCCCCTGTGGGCATGGAAACCACTGGTCTAGACTTTTTATGAATGTCAAAAATGTTCTGCTGTTATTGCTGCTGCTTTAAGTGTTTCAATCATTTATTTTACAGCTGATTTTTATTATTTTATCTTCTGTATTAGGAGTGTATTTTAAGAATATGTTTTAATTATAATGCTGTTATTTATCATTGATTGCACATCATCTTGTATACTCCTCTGGGTTAAAATATGAAGTACAAATCTGCTCAATAAACAAAAATTTGAACCAGAGGAAGCTGCCCATCTTCATCATATTTGCCAAGCTAAAACTACCCAACTGGTAACAATGAACTACAACTAGAACAAAAACCTCTTTCCATTTCCAAGCAACATTCAGATTTTGTTGTTCAGTCGCACAGTCAATTCTGACCCTTTGCGACCATATGGACCACTGCCCGCCAGCCACCTCTGTCTTCCACCATCTTCCTCAGCTCTGTGCCCATTGCATCTACAATACCATCTAGCAATCTCATTTTTGGCTGCCCCCTTCTTCTTTTGCTCTCCACCTTTCCCAACATCAAGGCTTTCTCAAGTGAATCTTCTCTTTATCATTTGGTGTCCAAAGTACTTTAGCTTCATCTTTACTATTTGACCTTCTAAGGAGCAATCAGAGTTGATTTCTTTTAGGATCAACTTATTTGTTCTCCTCGCTGTCCAGGGGACTCTCAAAACTCTCCTCCAACACCACATTTCTATTCTTCTGCGCTCAGCTTTCCTAATGGTTCAGCTCTCACAACCACACATTACCACCGGGAATACCATTGCTTTGACTATACGAATTTTTGGAAGCAAAACAAAAGGATCTCACTTTCTGTGGAAGGCCATTTTCAATCATGAACCTTAAATTTATGATAAGCTGAAACATAAAAACTCTGATGACTAGAACTTGTGCTGCACTCCATATTGCAAACCTTAGTGCAGGTAGCTCAGCCAGAAGGAGTACTCATGCATTGGAGCCTGAAGGTATGTTAGTAAGGATGCATCTTTATCCATAAGTAAAAACATCTAGTTCTGACTGTTCATGCAATAGCATAAAGGGGACATTAAAGCCACAATGCTTCTTTCATTTCTTAGATTCCTCATCTCTATGACTCACTACCCAATACACATTCAACCTTCAAAAATAATTTATTTATTTACTTATTGAGAAAACTGACATAACTAGAGGACTAAACTGCATACTATCTTTGTTTGCAAAGACTAGTTCAGTTCAAAATAGTCTTCCGCCCACCTCCAGTTCTTAGGCTAGCTTTATGGATAGAGCAGACAGGAACAACAATTCTGAACACTTCAGGCCACTCTCCAAAGAGTAGGGTGACACCCCAACAAAACAGAAAGTGATATCAGACCACAATGGCTGGAATTCTGTACTTCAGCATAAGTGACACTAGAGTAGTGACCGCAAACCTTGGCACTCCAGGTGTTCTGGAACTTCAATTCCCAGAAGCCCTGATCAGCAGGATTGCTGATTTGGGCTTCTGGGAATTGAAGTCCAAAAACACCTGGAGGTTTGCCATCACTGCACTAGAGTAACAATCTTAATAACAATAACAAACATTATTTTTTTCATTGTTTCAAAACAGCTTACTTACTGGGGCTCATCAAATCCCCATTGATCCAACAGGCCGATTGACTGATTGATCGGTTGATTGATTGATTTTTTATACCACCCATCTGGGTGTTATCCCACTCTGGGTGGTGAACAATCAGAAAACCAACAACAGCAGTACTCACAACAAATTAAAACCCACCACCGACAAACACATCACAAACTAAACTAAACTAATTGGCGTCTGAGGGCATCAAGACTGAACATAATAGGCTAATTTATCAATAAGGGAACAATGCCCTGAAAGGCATCTGTGAAGAAGAGCATTTTAATTGGTTTTTAAAGATAGGCAGTGATGGGGCCTGGTGCAGCTCCACCGGTAGTGTATTCCAGAGTGTTGGTGCTGGCACCTGGAGCTGCGTCAACTGCAATGACTGGGTAGTGTGGAGACTTGTTCTGAGGGAGAGATGGTCTGACAAATAGCAAGGTCCCAAACCGTGTGTAGAGCCTTGTATGATAACATTAACACCTTGTATCTGACATGGCGGGCAACAGGTAACCAGTGCAGGCTTGCCAAGGCTGGGGAAATATAATCAAATTTCTTTAAACCTGTCACCAGCCGGGCTGCTGCATTCTGGACCTGTTGTAATCTCTGTATCGGACACAAGGGCAGCCCCATGTAGAGAGCATTACAGTAGTCAACCCGTGAGATTACCAATGAATGGGTCACTATTATGAGCAACCATCTGTCCAAGAAGACATTGCCAATATCTGTTCTTCAAATAAAAGCAGTGGGTCCATAATGGCTGCCAGATTGCGGACCTGGTCCCTAGGGGTAAGAGTTGTTTCATCCAGGGTAGGGAACAGGCCTCCCAGTCGGGCAGATGGCCTCTCAAATGCCAAAACCACTGTCTTGTCAGGGTTCAGTTTCAGCCTGTTAGCTTTGGTCCATACCATTATCAAGTCCAGGCATTTGTCAAGACATCAGACCGCATCCACTGCAGATGATGAAAAAGATAGAGTTGGGCCTCATCTGCATATTGGAGTCACCTAACCCCGAATCTCCAAATGACCTCTCCCAATGGCTTCATGTAGATATTAAACAGCAATGGGGAGATGATCGACCCCTGTGGAACACCCCATTGGAGGGCCCACATGAATGAAACAAATTCCCCAATTTGAACTCTCTGGGACCACTCATCAAGGAAGGAATGGAACCACTATAATACAGTGTCTCGTATCTCCAGCTCTGACTCTAGTGCTAAGCAATAGGACTTCAGCATTATCAAGCATCCACTCACAATCAATAACAACCATGCATACAGAAATTAGTGAGAGATTGAGTCGTTCACCTCATGGTAGAATGGGAGCCATATGAAATCACATCTCCCAGAAAATATCTGATACAATAAAGTACAAAAATGCATCAAGTTCAACTTAGATTTGGATTCAAAGCACTCCAAGCACTCAATTTTCTTATTCATTTCTACCTCCATTGTTTTTGTTGCTATTATGCAGAAAGCCAGTGTGGTGTGGTGGACAGAGTGACAGATTATGACTCAGGAGACCTTGGTTTAAACCCCGATTCTGGTATGGCAACTCACTGGGAGGGAGTGGCAATAGCAAAACTACTCTTTAACTATCTCACAAGTCTTAAGAACCCTATTAGAGATATAAATTCACATGTAGCCTAAAAGGACACTATAGTGAACAAGATGCTTTCAGCAAAGGGACCAAGCATAGGTAACTATCTAGAAGACTACAATACCAACACTCATGCAACATAAGCAGCATTCTAACATCTTTTGATGTTCTGTAAAAGGAAGAGTAAGACAGTTCATGAAGTCATGTCTCATCTCCCAATAAATGACATTAGTAGAATACATGCTTTGCATGCAGTATGGCTCCTAAACATTTCCCAATATTACCCAGATCTTTCGGCCAAGGATGTTCTCAACATGGTTGGGAAATGCCTCTCCTAATCAGTAGACTGAACTGGATTTTCCTCTGTGTACTTAGTTAGCACATCATCTTGTTATAATTTCCACTTCACATGAATGTTAAATTAACCATGAATTAGACACTTTCATCCAAAACAATTGTTCAACTTTGTCTCCCATGGAATAATATAGTTAGCAAAGTTCAAGCAAAGAAAATCTTGCGTTTATGTATATAAATGGCAAAAGGCACATTCTAGACACCAAAATAAAGGGGAGGAGTGGCCTACAATAGCACAATGATATTGCTAACTAAGTTACACAGTACAACACAGGCAGTTGTGTAATTTTCATTTCTACTAAGAACAGTGAGCAAGAGAAGTCACTATTTGGCAAGTGCTTATCACTTGTCCAGATCACCTGTCTGATGTGAGCAGAAACACACTATACATAGACATGTAGACCCCTGTGGATCTTTTAATTCAATTCAAATTTGAAGCAAGTCTCAATAGCACAAATATTAAGCAATCTATCAAGACTCTTGATGACTTTTGGTTAAAGAGGAAAAATTCTTAACCCACCTACATCAAGCCCCTCACTAAGCTTTACCAAATCACTCTCTTCATGTAAATGTACATGCTCACTTAGTACAGTATTCATATAATGTTTATGAGTGTTCAAAATAAATGATAAATCCTAATTGTAGTCCCGAAATATAGCCGAGTATTATTCTCAGATTGCTGGAAGGAGAGTGAGGCCAAGATCGTAGCTCACTAAGGGGCTGTGGTGGCTCAGTGGTTAAGAAGCTTGCCTTGTTAGCTGGAAGGCCGGCAAGCTGGCAGTTCAAAACCTGGGTACTCCATGACGGATCAAGTGCCTGTCTCTGTCCCAGCTCTTGGGGACATGAAAGGAGCCTCAGTTGGGTGTTCCCTGAGTGGAGTATCTTCCACAAAAATCCTTTCAACCCAGCATAATTTCTGACACAAAATTATTATTAGTAGCTCACTAGAGTCAGGTTCGCCTGATTGGGGTGGGATAATAAATCTAAATAAATCAATAAATCAATAAAGGTAGTAAGTTCACAACAGAAGTTATATTAGAACTGGAGAGTTCCCAACACATATCCATAGCCATGGCATTCCACCGCTTATTGTAAACAGGAAGAAATGCATGCTAGTTATGCAGAGCACCTGCCATCTGTTGTAAGGTGTCATTGTTTTAAAAAGCTCTTTGCTAATGTAACGGATCCCAAATGCTTCGGCCCTCCTATGGAAAACTGATCAGGGTGATTAGAAACCTCCCCCCCCCCCAAAAAAAAGTCTGTCTTTCACTTATGAAAAGGATAATTTCCATCAAATTCTCCGGGGGGGGGGGGAGAAATGAGCTGCACATTGATGGACACACAGGTGACAAACTAGCCCAATAAAAGCCTGGGAGATGTGGAAACAGTGGGAGCATGCTAGCTGATCCTGGCCTTGACAGGCTGTCAAGATGTTATCTCTTCCTTCATTCATCCATGATTCTTTTTATTTCAAATCCTTTAGACCCTAACAAATCTAGGCAATTTTTATATGTCAGGATAACCTTAACTCTGAAGTATGATGAACTACAAATTCATTAACTATTAAGTATTTCACAATTAAGCTTGACAATGTATTTTATCCTTTAAACTCCTATAATGTTAATGGAGCATACAAGAGGGCTATATCTGGTGACATGCCAAACTTCCTGGGCTGGTGGAGGTAAAGTCACAAAAAGGCTGCCTTTATTGGCATGATCAGTCACACGATACACCTCTTCAGGAAGATAAAGTGGTGAAGAAAAAAGCACAGAAACCTGCCCTTATACCTGAATAATAAAATAAAGCAAAATCTAAAGTCTAAATCAGGGATTCTCAACCTGCGGCCCATGGGCCGTATGTGGCCCATGGCACCATTTCATCTTCCACCACACCAGGAAGTGCCAAGTGGAGGAGGAAGTACAAAATGGATGTCCGGCCCCCAAAGCTGTCTGAGGGAACGTGACCCGGCCCCCAGCTTTAAAAGGTTGAGAACTCCTGGTCTAAACAGAAAGGATTTTCTTGATGATCTGGAACACTCTGCAAACACAATGCATTTATAAGTGGCAAATTTGCAACTCTTTTGTATATATCAGAAAACAAAATAAAATAAACAAAATAAAATAAAAACACTGTAGCACTTTAAAGCCTAACTGCTTTATTTTTTATTGTTAGCTTTCATGGATCAAGTCCACTTCTTCAGACAAAGAGTGAAACTTACAGGCATGGTTTTTATACACCAAATTCAGGGGGTCAAAGAGAGATGGGTGTGGTCAAGCAAGATGTAGCTTAATCGCATATTTGAAAACATATGTAACATTTTTAGAAACACAACAGCAAAAGGGGGGGGGAGGTTTGAGGGATTTTCTTACCAGCCTAACATAGTTCTGGGTAACCTGAATATACAAAAGGAGAGCAACAGAATAGTAAAAGGGATTTCTTGAGCTAGTGAGCATCTCAGATATTTTCAGCTATGACTAACATTTCATAGAAATGTGTTGCTCTACAGAAGGTAACATAAGGAAGGGGGGGGGGGACCATACCAGATCTGGATGGAAACTAGAAATCATAAGGCTTCTATGTTATTCTTCTCTTTTCCACAAACAATTACAAACTTGACACCAAGCATTCCATTATTCTTAAAACAGTTATACCCAGCCTCCTAATTTTTTCTCAGACACAGAAAACCACCTTTACATTCACAAAATGTGCAAGCAAGCCACAAAATAAATTAATACAATCTCACCAGAAACTTGACAATATTAATTAGAGCAATAACACTGCATCACAAAAAAAATTGTCTGCTGTTTGGTCTAATCCATGTTTCCTATACGAAATCAAGTGCGCTGAATCCAAATCTGAAGTCCAATTCTGCCTAGGACCTCAGGCACTTTAGTTAATTACATGTATAGACGTGATTGTCCAGTTTATTAACACAGCTGCGTCTACTCATCTTTAGCTCAAAACAGACTCACTATGGCCTGGCTGTACAATCTGATAAGATGGTTTCACACTAGAGACAAGCCCTTGATCCATCTCACCTTATATACCTATTTCTGATGTCAGCTCACTGACTTGCCCAGACATGCCTGGCAACTGCTGGAACATGCATTCCCCCAGGGGATGTGATTCAGCTGAGGCGGCAGCAGGCGGTAGCTGCAACTGTTATAATGCTCCCATGTAAAAATTCATTCCCCAATTACTGACCATTTGAACAGCTGTAGCATGCCTATAACTTAAAATCTGTACATGATAGGCAAATTCTGAGTTCAGATTTGGAATCAGCACACTTGATACCATGTAAATCACATGTGTTATTCCCGGTAGCAAAATCAGTGTTGCACAGTGTAATAAACATTTTGAGCAATAAGGGCATGTTTTATTCGTGACTTACATTCAGCCATAGTTAATTACTGTAACTGTTCATTGGCCAAAGTTTGTTGCTTAATGTATCAAACAGCACTGAAGAAGGCTCACTGAATCAATGGGGATTTAGTGAGTCAAATCATCTTTAAGTTCCATTGATTCAAAAGTATGTCACAATTACACTAAACCAGGGGTGCCCAAACTATGGCCGGCTCCCCGGATCTGGCCCCCAATGCCAATTCATCAAGCCCACAAAGCTCTCGTCACTCACCAGAAGCGGAAGTAAAACATGCCCATACGGGTGCATTTTACTTCCACTCCGGGGAGCGAGGAGGGCTTCACAGGCCAGGTGAATAGGCGTTGGGGGCTGGATCTGGCCCCCAGGCTGTAGTGACCGGCCCTCTGAACCACATGACTGGCCCACAGCCCAAAAGGTTTGGGCACCCCTGCACTAAACCATCAATTCAATAAAACTTAAGGAATTAATTCACCAAATGATGACTACTCTAGTACTATTTACTATACCAACCAACAGAATTTGGGCCATTGTCTCCTTACCAACAATCCAAAATACAGATTTCTTCCTGTCTTTGTTTGCACATATCAGAATAAACCCTGTTCCAAATCTAAGTTAGAAGTTGTATCCATAATTATGCAACCAAAAACATTTATTACTACTAATGTAGAGCCTGAATTAAAAAAAATAAAAATACTATATAAAATGAAAGAACTATGGTATTTCAGGAAGTTTTCCAACTACAAGGAAGAACAATATCAGAGACTTAACCCTATTAGGAACAATGACTTGTTTCTCTTGTCCGTTAGTAGCTGGAATACAATTGTTGTTTTGTCTTTGGATACAGCAAGTCTAAATGCTATTGTGTTGTAGACAAATCAGCCTAAAAGTTTCTATACCAGTGACGGCAAACTTTCTTAGAGACCAAGTGCCCAAACAGAGTGGTGGGGTGAACTCTATGCTGAGGGGAGGGAGGAAGCACTCCCATTGAGTTGCTGGGCAGAGGGGTGGGGCAAATTCTGGGCAGGGGGAGGGAGGAAGCACTCCTATTGGGCCACTGGGCAGAGGGGCGGGGTTAACTCTGTGCTGGGTTGACAGCATATGTGCCAACAGAGAGGGCTGGAAGTGCCCCGTCTGGCACATGTGCCATATGTTTGCCACTAATGATCTAGGCCCTTCCAGGAGTGTCTGATCTCCTTTGAGAACCAATTTTGTTTATGGGGAAGGGGTTTCAGAAATGGCCACAGGATTACAAAATCACACTGTATGTGTCTGGTGGGGGCTGTGTGCAGCCTATGAACCATATGATTTTAGTCCCCTCAATAAACATTGGGCAAAATCTTCTTGTGCAACTTTATTCCACGTGAGTAGGAAGATGTCATAATCTGGCAAGCAAGATGTTTAATTTATATTAATGGAGATCTTCCCCTCTCTCTTTCAAGTTTTAATCCTCCCAAATGCTTCCTTTTGCACCAGCGAAGCCTTTGGAAGCTGCAGAAAGGGTGGGTGGACACCTTTAGTACCTAACATTCACTTCCCAATTGCACCTGCTGAGTCATGACAGTCACGGGCAATCTGGTAGTGACTTTTGGCTGCTAAATGTGCCCCCAACTTCTCCAGGACGTGAAGCCTGTGTGGAGCCTGGAGTGTTTTGGAATCTGAAAAGGGGTGTGCATATAAGAAGCTTTTGATTAATGCAAGTTAAATATTTTGGCATTGGCTGATGACATCATCTGGTTTACATGGCATATGTTACATCAGCATTTCCCTATGTTCTGTAGAACAGTGGTGGATTTCAATTCCCAGATGCCTAATTCAGTACACTGGGTGATCAGTGCTTTGGGGAAATGACTTAGGCTTTTGGGAATTGAAGTCCAAAAACCAAAGGTTGGGAAAATACTGCGTTACGCCAACTGGATTCCAGCCATTTGTGATTTACTCTCAGTGGCCACTTCACAGACCAAACTAAAAAATGGGTCTTCTTGGTATAAAGTTAGTCAGTAAGCCTTGTATTTTATAGATTTAACATCTAGTTTTGTGTGATTGCATGAATATGGGGCAAAACGGCAGGGGGGTGGGGAGGGGACTGCAGCCCCCAAGTGAACACCATCAAGGTATGTTGAGTCCTTTTACTCCTTTTGGCTTAGAAATGCCTCAAATGACTCTGTGAGGACTGGGCAAGATCAAGGTTCATGGGATGTTTTCTCTCTGTGTATGTGTGTGCATAAGCAAGTGACCCAGTGTACAAACGTTTAGTCATGGTTGTCTTTGTATGGTTGTATGTAATGATTTTCTTTGATTGCCTGAACTTATAAAGTAGAATATTTTGTGTGTGTGTTAGTATTACTCTTGAAAGCAAGGGGGGGGGGAATAAAACAAAGTTTTGGAGGATTTTTTTAAATCTGCAAGTAATGTACTATAAAGTCAGTGTAGTGGTTAAGCTGCTGTCCTGAAACCAAAAGGATGCGAGTTCAATCTTGACCAGGAATCAAGGTTGACTCAACCTTCCATCCTTCCAAGGTTAGTAAAATTAGTACCCAGCGTGTTGGGGGCAAAATGCTAATTAACTTGTGAACTGCATAGAGAATTCACTAAGCGCTATGATGCAGTATATGAGTGTAATTGCTTTGTTTTGCTTTGACCACAGAATGCTATATATGGCAACTCAAACCAAGTCCCAATAAATTCTATGACCCTCACTTCCAGGTAAGTATATGGCTACTTTACAGCTCTGACATATATACATAACTCCTACTGAGGTCTTTGACACTTGCTTCCTAGTAGGTGTGTGGCCTGGCGTACAGTAGTTATAAAATTGACATATTTGACAGTGCTGTATTATGTTGTTCAGTCGCAGAGTCGATTCCAATCCTTTGCGACCCCATGGACCACTGCCCTCCAGGCACTTCTGTCCTCCACCATCCTCCTCAATCGGCCCAGCTCTGTGTCCATTGCATCCACAATACCATCTAGCCATCTCATTTTTGGCCATCCCCTTCTTCTTTTGCCCTCAACCTTTCCCAGCATCAAGGCTTTCTCAAGTGAATCCTCTCTTTTCATTTGATGTCCAAAGTACTTTAGCTTCATCTTTACTATTTGACCTTCTAAGGAGCAGTCAGGGTTGATTTCTTCTAAGATTGACCTATTTGCTCTCCTCGCTGTCCAGGGGACTCTCAAAACTCTCCTCCAACACCACATTTCAAAGGCGTCTATTATTCTGCGCTGAGCTTTCCTAAAGGTCCAGCTCTCACAACCATACATTACAACAGGGAATACCATTGCTTTGACTATGCGAATTTTTGTTTTCAAGATGATGTCTCTATTTTTAACTATGTTCCCCAGATTTCTCATAGCTTGTCTTCCAAGAATCAGTCACTTTTTTATTTCATGGCTGCAATTTCCATCCGCAGTGATCTTGGATCCTAAGAAAGTCAAATCTGTCACTGCTTCTACTTCTTCCCCATCTATTTTCCAGGGACTGATAGGACCTGTTGCCATTATCTTGGTTTTCTTGATGTTGAGTCTCAAGCCAGCTTTTTCACTCTCTTCTTTCAACCTAAGCGGCATCTTCTTTAGGTCCTCCTCACTTTCTGTCATTAGAGTGGTATCATCTGCGTATCTCAAATTGTTGATGTTTCTCCCAGCAATTTTGATCCCATATTGTGATTCCTCCATCCTTGCACTGCGCATTATGTGCTCTGTGTATAAATTGAATAAGCAGGGTGATAAAGTGCAGCCTTGTCTTACTCCTTTTCTTTTCCTATTCCAAACCACTCCATCATTCCGTATTCTGTTCTAACTGTTGCCTCTTGACTCATGTACAGATTTCTCATGAGGCCTATAAGGTGTTCTGGTATTCCCATCTCTTTAATTACTTGCCACATTTTGTTGTGGTCCACACAGTCAAAGGCCTTGGTGTAGTCAATGAAACAGAAGTAGACTTGTTTCTGATATTTCTTTGTTTTCTCCATTATCCAACGTATGTTGGCAATGTGGTCTCTAGTTCCCCTGCCTCTTCTGAACCCAGCCTGCACTTCTGATAATTCTCTCTCTACATGCTGCTGAAGCCTATCATGTATTATCTTGAGCATGACCTTGCTAGCATGTGGGATGAGTGCAATTGTTCGATAATTCTTTGGCATTACCCTTTTTAGGGATTGGAACGTATACCGATCTTTTCCAATCCTGTGGCCACTGTTTTGTTTTCCAAATCTGCTGGCATATAGTATAGCTGTTTTACAACATGCTATTATTCACTCAGCTGGGTGTCTTCATGCATGGCATTTATTAATTTTAAAAAACCCATGCAAACACAGAGAGAGAGAGTTCATCTGGGAGGGAAAATATTATTATCAACACAGACAGAAATAAGTCTCTCTTTTTGTAAAAAATTTTAGTGCCAATATAGTGAGGTATTACAAATTCTCATTTAAAAAAATAGAATCATAGCTGTTTGTGGACAACTGCCACTCTACTGTCATCATGACTTTACAAACAAATCTGCAAGCTCTTTTTATTAAAATTACCACTCATGCTGGGTTTTAAAATTCTACCAGCTGCTTAGTGCTGCATTCGTATGAGGCACAAATACCTAGAACCCTGGTTCCCAATGTGTGGGGAATTCGAGAATGAATTAGACCAAGTTAATGACCTTTAGGCTTCCTCCACATGAATAGGAGTTCACTTTTTAAATAATAAGAACTTTATGTCACAGGACATAGGGGGCATCGGGATTTTAGAGATGCTTAGGTGGGGCATGGACAAACAACGGTTGGGAACCACTGAGCTAGAGGTATGAGAGTGCCTCAGGTAACCAATGTACAAATGATGTGTTAATAATGGCTTTCTAATAGAAATAAAATAATCATGAATTGAAAAAAGTTCCATAAGTGATGGGGAGCACAGATATGTTTGTTTTGTTAATATAGAAATATATGCGCACATATATATCACCCGGAGGAGGATAAAAGAGCCGCTGGCCTGGGCGGTCAAGGGACACTCCCGCTCACCCCTCCGGGCCCCACCACCAATGCCCAGCGGAGAAGCCTCACCAGCCGTTGGAGTTCGCTCCCGTCCACCCCCTCCGGGACTCACCACTGACACCCGGAGAAGGAGAAGCGCTGCCAGTTGTGGGTGGTGAGACCGGACTTTTCCCTTGGCCAGCTGGGCTCGAGGGAAGGAGCACCGGTCCGGCTTCAAGAACTCTGTCATGGTCGCTCCCACCACCGGACTTTTCCCTTTTCCCTCAGCCATGATAACTTTATGCTTATTTATGCTATCAAATGCAGCTTTCAATTGTATTTTGTATACCACGTGATGTAATGTTGTTACTTTTTATTCGCTGTGTATTTTGGTTACTGTATATTGTTGATTTGCTGTTTATATTATATTTATTGTGAGTATGTAAGCCACCTAGAGTCGGGTTCTCCTGAGTGGGGCAGGATATAAATTTGAAAACTAAATTAAATTAATTAAATTATACTTTTGTGTGTATTTGTGTTGGGTTTTTTAAATAAATAAATAAATAATGGCTTTCTATTGAATATAGCCAGCAATAGTTTCTACAATTTATCGATACAGTATGGACTTGAGCATTCTTTTAGCTAGCTTAGAATATTCTAGAGATGTACATCTTGTGAATTTAACAGCTATATCCTTCCCTGGAGCACACATCTTCTGTAATGTATACTTCTGGGGTTCTAAATGTAAGATATATTTGATGCACTGTGGGCATAATAGATATTTAGCTAATTAAATATTTAGGTTATCCAGTTGAATTTGGCCTGCGTAAGTGATGTGCTATGGATTGCTGCATCAAGGGGAAACAACTTTTGCTAGTGTCTGCAAAGGATGTACTGTTTAGTCTTCCTTGCAAACCCCCCATGAGATGTAGACGTCCTACTTGTCAGGGGATTGCTACAAGGTACCAGGTCTTCTACAGTGTATCTTTTACATTGCATGATGATAAGCTTTCTGAGGAAAGTGCCTTCTGTTCAATTATACATGGGATGGGGTTCTTGCTGATTCTTTTGTATCTTTGAACACTATTTGATACAGTAATACCTCATATAACATTAGTATCGAATAACACGAAAATCGCATAACATCAAGGAATCTGGGGGGAAGAATTGCATCAGATAACATTAAGATCCTATGGGATGCTTCAGATAACAACCGCGAAAGCCTGTGTGGTTACAATGTATCTCTATGGATCCCATAGAGGATCAGATAACACGAAAAATCATATAACACGACGACTTGTGGAACCAGGTTTTAGTGTTATATGAGGTTTTACTGTACTGTGCTGTTGTCCTGCCACGTCTGGCTGATAATGAGATTTGGAGGGACTGTCTTATGAGGTTCCTGACCCTGAGTGACTGAGTCTTCTTAGAAGGTGGTGCTGTGCTACCATTGAAAATCACTGGTTCCTTGTTTTCTGTGGTTCCTCAAGGCCTTGTTTATCCTTTGTACTCTTTAACATCTATATGAAGTGATGCCAGAAAGTCACTTGGAGATATGGGATGGATCTGTGCTGATGATGCTCGGTGATAAATTCTCCTTGTCAGCTGCCACCAAGGAGGCTGGGGTAGTAAATCACAGCCTGGCTACAATGAGTTGTACGTGGGTGAATAAATGGCGGGTCAATCTAGATGAGGTGAATATTTTTTTTTTGAGCCTTTACAATTTAACTTGCCATTTGAGTTGGACAGTAGAGAAATCTGTTTTGCAGTTTGCAGGGGAGGGGCTTTCTTAGGCCCTATCCTGTTCCTAGAGCATCAGGTGGCAGTAGTGGGTGGGAGGGACTTTGCTGAGCTACAGGCGGAGAGAAGATTTAGTCACAGCAATTAATGGCATGATTGCTTTGTACATAGGTTACTATACCCAAACTCTTTGTGGCCTCAATGAAGTACTCAAAGTACTATAGAATTTGGCAGCTAGACTTTGATCAGGTGTTTGCTTTGTAGACCCTATGATCATAGTCCAGGAACAACTGCAATTTACTAGTGAATTTCTCCACTTTTTAATGCTCCTTTCTTTTGTTTTGGAAAACGAGTGCTCGCTTTGTTTGCTTGACACTGGATTAGGCTAAATTCAGCATACCTAATAACCTTGCTTTTCTATCATGCTTATGCTTTCTTCTATGCAATGGAGAAAACTAATTCTGCCCTCTCTTTGACTCAACCTGTCACGCATGTTGTGTTAGGAGGGTTAAAGCGGGTGAGACAGAGTCAATTTATCTAAGTCAGAATTAGATTTTTGAGAGGATAATGAAGTCTGAGTGACAGAGAGTGGTGAGAGAGTGCGGTGCGATGTAATGCCGAGAGCAGAATAAACTTCAAGGAAAGGTTAAATTAAGGTTAAAGTATAATAGAAGAAATGATTGCCGTCAGTCTGCTAGATTACTATACTTTATTGCCGGTTCCTAGCCTGGAAAATAAAGTATTTTGTCCCTTATTTAAATACTACAAGGGTCTGTTTGGTAAAGGGAAACAGGTGGAATTCAGACCTACACTTGTAAGCCAATCACCAACAACACCTTGTTCTTTAGTAAAGTTCTTTTATTCTCTTAAAATTTGTAATGTTTTTGAGAGAAGACTAGGAGTAGGGGGGAAGAGAAAGTGGCAGCTAAATTCTGTTGTATTCCATTTTTAATTTTATATTTTTGCCTTCAATTCATAAAAGGAGAAGAACTAGGAGGTGCTAGATATCTAAGCATTCTACAGCTTACCTATCTGTTATTTGCCTATCAAATATAACAGATGCCAAGAAAAGAAAAATTGCAATAATCATTCCCACTCTGGCCAGGTTATTCTGCTATGGTAATAAAATGTCAGTAGACCATACTGCCAGCGACTCAACACCAATTGTCCAGCAGCAGTTAACTAACCTGACAACCCTGAGGACTAACAGCCTTGGGTGGCAAAGTCCACAGGTAATAGTAATGGTACCCAGGTGGTTTAAATTCCACTTGAATCCATCTTGATGGAGGGCAGCAGCTTCATCAATACTGGCCTGGGGCTGAGGAGGACTTTTCGTGCCAAAAGGACTCAGGACCAGAACTGGATCAATGGTATGGGTGTCATGCTGTGATGCAGCAGGCAAATAGAAGGCCACTGCATTATATTCTCAGGTCAATCTTCACAGGTGATCGGCATGAGGATAGCCAATATTCAGAATCAGACACAGAAGAAGAAGAAGAAGAAGAAGAAGAAGAAGAAGAAGAAGAAGAAGAAGAAGAAGAAGAAGAAGAAGAAGAAGAAGAAGAAGAAGAAGAAGAAGAAGAAGAAGAAGAAGAAGAAGAAGAAGAAGAAGAAGAAGAAGAAATAAGAAGAAGAAGAAATAAGAAGAAGAAGAAGAAGAAATAAGAAGAATATAGAAGAAGTCATTACCTAACAGAACACTCCACAGGTTATATCTCTTCTAATATTTGTGTGTTATGTGTCCTCAAGTTGGAGCCAATGTAAACTAACTCTATTAGGGTTTTCAAGGTTTCCATGACTGAGTGAGAGTCTGAAACCAGGTCTCCTAAATCTTAGTCCATTAGTCTATCCAAAACTTTGAGAATCCTATATAGAACATTGGTGGCGAACATATGGCACGTGTGCCAGACGGGGCACTTCCAGCCTTCTCTGTTGGCACATGTGCTGTCAACCCAGCACAGAGTTCACCTGCCCCTCTACCCAGTGGCCCAATAGGAGTGCTTCCTCCCTCCCCCAGCCCAGAGTATGCCCCACCCCTCTGCCCAGCAGCCCAATGGGAGTGCTTCCTCCCTCCCCTCAGCATAGAGTTCACCCCACCACTCTCTTTGGGCACTTGGTCTCTAAAAGGTTTGCCATCACTGGCCTAGATTAATTAAACAGCATAATTAACAACAATTGCCTTTTGCAAGGGGTGCAGCCCATGCTTGACCAAAGGTAGGCAAAATCTGTGTACCTTTGTAATGGGTCCACTAATGTTAAGAACTAACAAAATGGAAGTAAATAAGTAAGAAATGGGCGTAAATAACATATAATACCAAGCAACTAAAAAAACTGAATGCATACATGCTGAAAAGTTAATAAGATGGTAATATGACATTCTTTCAACTGATTTGCTAGCGATGAATCAAAATGGAAAATGTTCTACAGAACCCTAGGCTGCCATCAAGCATATGTTTATAGGAATTTAAATGAATGAGAATTGAGATCTACCTGATTTATACTGTATCTGCATAATCTATTCAGTTAAATCTTGAAAGAAATTGTGATAACAAAAATGAATACAAATAAGCCAATTTACTGAAAAAGTTGGGGATTACTTTGGTTGCAGCACACAGAAAAAGCCACCCCAAAATGTTGTTTTTCCAGCATTCTGTTATTCAATTACCGGTAAATTATCTTTGACTCTGGAATTTTTCCCATCTTCACATCTTTCTCACCGCAGAGTTGGTATGTCTAATGTAATCTAATCCGCAACTATAGCATAAAGTAGGATGACAATACCATGTAATGGAACTCAAATTAAACTATACTCAGTCCCAGCTCCTGTCAAGTTAGCTGCTTGAAAGCAAGAAATTGCATGTAGATAAATAGATACCGCATTGGTGGGAAGGTAACAGCATTCCATGTGCTCCAGCATCTAGTCATACCTGCCACATGACCACAGAAACGTCTGAAGGTGCAGGCAGCACTGGCTCTGTGGTTGTAAACCAAGATGAGTATCAAATCCTAGAGTTGGATGTGACTAACTTTCGAGCATGGGTGACCTTTACCTACCTTTACATAAATCACGTTGGAAAGTCCCTTATTTTCATTTATCTTGCACAAATGGTACAATAATCCTTTCTTATATCTTTGGTGAAGACCTCCGCTTAAACTGTACTTATTGCCCTCCATTTATGATCCAGCAAATTCCTGGCTCAATAAAATCTACCATTGCTGTAGACAAGATCAAAGAACACATCTCTGAAAAGGTTTTGAAAGAAATAACTATTAGTCTGCTTACTGTATATACTCGAGTATAAGCAGTTTTTTAGCCACAAAAATGAGCCACAAAAAGGGGACATGGCTTATACTCGGGTCAATGACCACGAGGGTCCCAAGACTGGGCTGGAATGAGATGTGCCAACAATTTAATTAATTTTACCATATTTTCATTTATTTAGATTATTGAAACTCACTAGCGGCTGTTGCATTTCCCACCCTTGGCTTATACTTGGGTCAATCTATTTTCCTTGGTTTTCAGGTCAAAATTAGGTACCTCGGCTTATATTTGGGTCGGTTTATACTCGACTATATACTGTGACAATAATAAAATCAACAGCCACGTGTCACTTTAAAGTCTAACCAATTTACTTCAGTGGGAGCTTCTATGGATCTGGGGAAGTGTTTTTCATCCATTGTAACCAAAGAAAGCCCACAATGAAATAATGAGACTTTAAAACGTCACAACTCTTTTGTTTCACATTTGTTATACTTCCTGCCTAAAAGCACTAAAATTCATTGTAATATTTTTGAGAATGACAAGTTCTGACCTCTGCAGCACCCAAATGTGAAACAACCATGAAAAAGAAGAAATAGACAGCAAATGTGATTTATAAGATATGGGTTTTTTTTAAAAAATTACTTTTTCAAATACATTGGTACCCCGGATAACGTTATGACTTGGTTCCACAAGTCTCGTCGTTATCCAGTTTTTAACATTGTGCGATACATTGATCACACAATGTTAAAAAAAGCCCTGTTTCCCTGGAGGCTGCAGCAAGCCAGAACGTCGGGATTTGAATCCTGACATTTTGGCTTGCTGCAGCCTCCAGGGAGGTGGGGGAACTTTGGAAACAGTTTGGATCGGGTCTCCCCACCTCCCTGGATCCGGCGGGGGGGGGGTCAGAGACCCCAAAATTGGTAAAAAAACGGACTTTTTTTTTTTAAACCAAGTTTGGGGTCTCTGACACTCACCCACCCCGGCCGGGTCCAAAATGTCAGGATTCAAATCCCGACGTTCTGGCTTGCTGCAGCCTCCAGGGAAACAAGGGTTTTTTTAAACATTGTGTGATCAATGTATCGCACAACGTCAAAAACAGGATAACGATGGGACTTGTGGAACCAAGTCATAATGTTATCCGGGGTACTAGTGTACTATCATTTAAAGTTGAAATTGCTTGCAAGACATGTACTCCTTCACTATAGACTAATATTGCACTTCATATAACAGCAACTGTAGAGGATGGGATTTATTTTTTACATCTGCTAACTAGTGTTTCCTAACCTTTAGTTTTTGGACTTCAATTCCACAAAGCCTAAGTCAATTCCCCAAAGCACTGATTAGCCAATGTACTGGCTTAGGCTTCTGGGAATTGAAACCCCTTCACGTTGGGAACTACTATGCTAAACCAATGTTGAAGCAATGCATTACTTTGTTTAAATTACCTTTACCTCTTTTGATATAAAACCATGCCTGGAAATTTCACTCCAATGTCTGAAGAAGTGGACTTGATCCATGAAAGCTCACAGCAAAAATATAGCAGTTAAGTCTTTAAGCTGCTGCAGTGCTTTTGTTTTGTTTTCTGATATGCCTTAAATTAAAAACATTTTCTTAATTTGTCTGTGTGCATTGACAACCAAGAAACTGCTGCAGCCAGGATTCCACTGGCAATATACAGAAATGCATAGAAAAATAATATTGATGATCTAGCAAACATTTTTAAAAATCACTTCCACTGACTGTAGATAATCAGGGAAAGTGTTCACTTTCCAGTATACAGGAGTGGCTTTTAAGCCACTTCAAGATACAGTCAAACCTCTCATAAAGAGCGCCTCGCTTAAAGAGTAACTCACTTAAAGAGCAGAATTTTCTCTGAATGTTCACGTCGCTTAATAAGTAAAGCCAATAAAAAACTCACTTAACAAATAAATTGGGGTTCGTAATCCCCCCTGCCAGAAGTCACAATTGGTTGCTTACAATGGTATTTCACTTAAAGAGCAAACTCGCTTAAAGGGCAATCCTGTGGAATGCATTATGCTCTTCAAGCGAGGTACAACTGTACTGGACATTTACTCCAGAAACAGATTTGACAACTGCAGGACTCATTTTTAGCTCATTCTCAGCATTCACAATGATGCTAAAAGTGAGTGTGCCAAATATAGTAGAACCAAACTGCACCCACTCCAATGGGGTCTTTAAAAGACACAACTGGGGGAGAGGTTGGAATGCTCCAGCATCTAGTATGTGCAGGTGCCATAACTTTGAGAAAACTCAAAGCGCTCCAAGTGATGAGCTATATGCTCTGTCTTGACATGCTAATACTGTATAGGAGTTCTCAACCTTTTTAAGCCAGGGGCTGGCCCATGCTCTCTCAGATAGCTTCAGGGGCTGGACAGCTATTTTGCCCTTTTCCCACCACATAGCACTTCCTGGTGTGGTGGAGGCAGGGAGCCCCTGCATGAAATGGTGCTGTGGGCCACATATGGCCCACAGGCGACAGGTTGAGAATCCCTGTGCTAATAGTTTCATTTCCATCAGCTCACCATGTTTCCTTCCCCAAGAGTTTTCAGACTAAACTTCTAAATATGCCACCCTTTCATTGTTACTTTCCAGCCAGAGGACTTTTAAAACTTCGCCATCATGGTTACACCTTGGCACAAATAAACAGCATACAAACAGTAAAGAGGTTGTCAAACACGGAAAACAAACGGCACTTGAAATAAGAAAAAATGGGGGGAAATGACATTCAAATGCTCCTAGGGCTGGTGGGGGTGGGATGGGATGAGGTTAAAACTGGCCCAGAAATATTATTGTTGGTCAGAAAGTCATGAGTTTGACCTTGACTTTGAAAAATAAGACATTGAAAAATAAGAACTGTAAAGGTGTTGTGTGATTGTCAAGGATGAAATATCTCTTCTCATGGGGAGAAGCCCCCAATAAAGTACACAGCCTAGTGGCATACCCTGAGCTGTGAGGTAGAAAAACATATTTTGAAACATTCTCTCTGACTGTTTTATGGCCAATTTTGCTTGTCATATTTTTCCAGTTGATACACGATTACATAGCTTGGAAAAATACTTTAACAAATGTTTTAAAGTGATTTCATTTTGAAATACTTTGTAACTAAAAAATTCCAGTGTCTCAGAAGGAATTACAGTAATACCTTGGATAACGATTGCATCGGATAACGCTAGAATCGGATAACGATGCAAAAACAATTATTTATTTTTTTCCATCGGATAGCAATCTCTTAGTGTTATCTGATGCAATAGTTCGTAGCAGCAGGGGGCTGGAAAGCTGAACGGGGGCTCCTCGTTAGGTTTCCCAGCCACCCCGCAGCTACGGTGTCAGGTGGGGTGGCTGGAAAGCTGACGGGGGGGCTCCCCCATCAGCTTCCCCAGCCACCCCGCAGCTATGGAGGCAGGGGGGGCTGGGGAAGCCAATGGGGGAGTCACTGCTGAAGTAAGTCGAAACGCCAGGAGTCGAATCCCAGTGTTTTGACTTACTGCAGCGGCCAGGGAAGTTGGGGAACCTCGGGAACAGCGCAGATCGGGTCTCGCAACCTCCCCGAACAAGGCAAGGGCAGCGAGGTTGTCCCCGAAGTCGCCCTCAGCCCCAGCGAATCCTTGGATTCAGTGCCTACCAGCACTGGGATCCAGACGCCTGAGCCTCGAGCGTGCGCTGACTCCAAGGGTGCTGGATGCCCCAGTTTCGAGCATCCAGCACCCTAGGCACTGACTCCAAGGAGTCGCTGGGGCTGAGGGTAACTTCAGGGACAACCCCCGCGGTTTGTCCCCCGAAGCCTCTCCCCAGCCCCATGGACCCCCGGTTTGCTTGGGGAGGGAGGTTGCTTTCCCTCCCCAAGCCAACCTGATTTCCCCCTGTTCACTTTCCTCTTTGGAAAGGGAACAGGGCTTTTTTTAAACGTTGTTCGATGAATGCATCGGACAACACTAAAAATCGGATAACGTCATGACTTGTGGAACTAAGTCATAATGTTATCCAATGTATTAATGTACAGCTCTTGTGAAATACCACCCCCAAGATCATTTAATCAATAAAGACTTCCTCACATTTTAAAAAAGCATGATACAGTATTATGTGTTTTGAAGACCTTTTTTGTTTTAGTTTGTTTTTTCCATGCTCACATAAAGTTTTACAATGGAGTTTTACATGCTTAAATCATACATCTACTCATATCATATAACTTAATGAAATGTTTTGCTTTCCTTGCAAAATAAATATCAAGAAAAAGACATTTTCTGGACACTGAATTTTTCATACTGAATTTATTTTACCCAGGATGGGAAACATTTAAAGTTAAGAAGGAACTTCCTCAGTTGTTAAAGGGGTTCCTAACATTTCCTTGGAAAGCACTGCAATTACAAATAATTGTCAGTTGTGGATCACACACCTCACAATCACTCTGGATGGTTTGACACAGTCAGGTCTCCCTGTGAGTAACAGGCAGAGTATCCTCTATTAGGTAAAAGTCGCCCTTGCTCAAAAGCCAGTGGTAGCCGACTCTAGGGTTCTGTGCTCATCTCTGCATCTGCAGATGTTTCCATGGAGATGTGGCAGGCATGCCAAGACACCAGAGTACATGGAACACTGTTTACTTCCCACTGAAGTGGTCCCTGTTTATCTACTTGCAATATCTTGCTTTTGAACTGCTAGGTTGGCAGGAGCTGAGACAGAGATGGGAGCTTACTCCATCGTGCAGTACTTGGGTCTCAAACTGCTGACCTGACAACCTTCCAATTGTCAAGTTCAGCATCTTAACCACTAAGCCACCACAGTCCCTTATCCATTATCATTACTAAGCCAGAAGAATATGAAAGGAAGAATGCTAAAGTGGAGCAAAAGGAAGAGTGAGCACAGGGCAGCTTTTGCTAATGGCCACAAATCATATTTTATGAATATTTTATTCCCAGCGCATAATCAGCTGTCCTTGATACCCGTCCACATTTCTGAAGCGTGGTAAACCGAAAAAACATTGCCCTATTCTATGGAGACCCAGCGTATCCCAAAAGTTGCCATACAAAGGGAAAATGGAAAATTGTGGCTAAATGTACCTTTATTAACAAAATATACTGCAAGCACTCAAGAGAGAATTTGACAAGCATCTGTCACATCTGCTTTGATTCAGATTTCTGCACTGAGCAGGGGGCTGGAATCAATGCCCCTAAAAGGCCCCTTCCAACTCTGTGATTCTATGAAGATATACCAAATCTTACAAAATATTCTCTATGTGTTGGCCACCTCCTTCTATGCACACCAGACCTTTTCCCCTGCTTGTGGCAAACATGTTCCAAGATATATGTTGTTATGTAGGGTGACTTTTGGGACACCCTATACTGCATTGGTAGCAATTTATTAGCATTTTCAGTGCAATGTGTACAGATCAGATGAAACTTACAAGCAGTTCAAATGGCTTCAGATTTCAAATAAAACTGGCAAATGCTTAAGTTTGGCCAAAGATATTTTACTGAGAAGGACAAGATGCCTGTCTTGCCATGCCTATGGAACAGGTGACAATACTGGTATTCTTACTTCTATAAAGCCTCACTCCCATGTCTGCTGAAGGGGACTTAATCTACTTTAAAGTGCTACAGTGTTTTTATTTTGTTTTGTTCATTCTCTGATAAACGTAAAGGCCAATATGTTACTGAAGTTCTACTTAACACAAATTCCTGATTGTATATTACAGTGGTGGTGAACCTTTTAGAGACGAAGTGCCCAAATTGCAACCCCAAACCCACTTATTTATCACTAAGTGCCAACACAGAAACAGGGGAGGGAGGAAATGCTCCCATTGGGCTGCGGGGCAGAGGGGTGGAGCGAACTCTGTGCTGGGGGGAGGGAAGAAACACTCTCATTGGGCTGCTGGACACAGGAGTGGGGTGAACTCTGTGCTGGGGGGAGGGAGGAAGTACTCCCATTGGGCTGCTGGGCAGAAGGACAGAACAAACTCTGTGCTGGGGCGACTGCACGGGTGCCCACATGTGCCATAGGTTCGCCAACACTGGTATACTACATGGGATCTTGCCACTTGCTCAAGTGATCTTATGCAAATTCTCTTTTGTGTGAAAGCAATGTTTTCACATGTGCTATGATCCTATGTTAATACCCTGGTCAGACTTTCTGTTCACCTGAAGTTCAGGAAGACAGTGGGCAAAATCTTATTCTGCATAATTGCAGGTGGACAATTTTTGAGCCACTGGAACAAAGTATATTCAATGGCAGCATGTACATGTGGCTTCACTTCTATTGAAGGGAAACAACTTTAATATGCAATATTATTGATATTACAGTATAATGATATTATCTACAGTACCCCATATATGTCACTGAATAGTTTAGAATTCTGCTGGATAGTTCAGTGATTTAGTTATCTGGCTGGAGGTTGGGAGTTCAATTCTCCACTGTTCCTCTAAGGAGAAGATGTAGCCTGTATGGCCTTAGGGAAGCTGCACAGTCCCTGGGCACCCCAAGAAGGGAATGATAAACCACTTCTACGTATTCTTGACCTAGAAAACCCTGAAAAAAATTACTTTAAGTCAGAATTGACCAGATGACTTTTGTTTGTTATTGTTATTGTTCAGGTTTTACATGGAGATAAGAAAGAGTTGAGAACAAAAATAATGTACATATCTTCAAGGAATAGTCACCCCATGGCCATCATTGTTGCATAAAAATCTTTTTTCCCCAAAAGCCCATTTCCCTCCCAAGTGTATTTTAATACTTCATTGTTGGCCATTTTAACATATGAATGGTGCATTATTCCTCTGAAAAGGCACTGTATTGTTGGAACACTGGAATCTGACTATATTAAAATAAGATCACAGTTTACTAGCTTTTTAATCAACAGGACACTTGCAAATGTTGGCCTTAAGGGTATATATTCTAATCATAATAGTTAATTGCTGTATCTTGTACAAAAGAGCATTTTCTTCAGATTTTGCAGCTACATGAACCAATTTTGTAGCCTTTCTTGAATGAGCCAAAGTAGTAGTTTACTCAGAAGATACAAGTTTTTCTCTGACATACCAAAATAAACATCAAAACATCAGGGGGGAAGGCACTTTCTTGCAAAAATATGGCCATCTATGATTTTGTAGAGAACTGCCGCTTATAGAAGCAAAAGTTTATAATTTTAGCTTTGATGCAAATAGAACTTTTTTATTTTAAGACTGCTTCCTTCCTACTCCTTACAGAAAACATGAAATTTAAGACAGCCCAAACCTTTGGAAGCCTGAACATTTTGAAATCTGAAGGGTTAAGCATACTATCATTCTCAAACAGCCAGGCTGCCCATTTTCTCAATATATAACAATACTGCCACGAAAGTTGTAGAAAATCATGCATACACTTATTGAGAGAATTGGAAGAGTCGCTGAACTTACACAGATAGGCGAACGGCTCTGGGTTGAATTCAGTCTCACTAAGACAGGTTGATCATCTGTGAAAATGGAAGCTTAGCCATACACCAAATGCAGATGTAGGGTAGGACAGTTGCCCAAACGTGCCCTCCCTTCTCATTTCTAAGATCAGATCAAAAGAAGTGGTTGCAACCAAAGTGGCACTAACTGGAAGAATGTGACTTGCATCACTGCACCTATATCAATTCAAAAAAGCTTCTTCTTCTGCCATATCTGAATCCGAGTATTGGCGATCCTCATGTCAATCAGCCATGAAGGCTGTCCTGAGAATATAATGTCATGGTCTTCCATTTGCTTCCACATCGCAGCACGACCCCCATACCACTGATCTAACTCCACGAGTCACTTTCTAGTTGATCCCGTTTGGCACGCAAAGTCCTCATCAGCCCCAGGCCAGTATCGATGAAGCTGCTGCCATCCATCAAGATGGATTCAAGTGGAAATTAATCCACTTGGAGACCATCATCTTCCCCTGTGGACTTCAGCACCCAAGGCAGTTAGTCCTCAGGGTTGTCAGGTTAATTAACCGCTGCCTGACACTTGTCGTTGCGCCGCTGGCAGTATGGTCATAGCAGGATAACCAGCCAGACTTGCATCACTGCACCTATATCAATTCAAAAAAGCTAGCAAAACCAAAAGTTGACTGAGGCATCATTGTCCCTAGATTACAAACCATAAAATATTTGCCACCACTTTTCTCAACGTAGCACAGGGCTTGGAAGTCTGAAATTTAATCAAATATTTTCAAAAGCTTCTTTTTCCAACTAAGGAAAATCCTGGAATGACTTTGGGGGTCTAGTGTTGTTGCGCCTGCTTTATTAAACTGCTAGTGGGGAGCCAAAATGGAGCAAGTGGATCCCTGCATTCATGTGTGCACAGCAAACGTATTAGGAAAGTAACGAAAAAATGTTCTCCATCATTTTCTGACTTGGCCAGATATCTTTTGTTTCTGTCCCAATTCACCAAACGATAAATAAGAGCTGATTGTTTTAAAATTTCTCACACATCTATTAGGATTATTCCAGGACAGACTGACAATCCTAGAAGAAAGAAGAAACACTTCCCCATAAAGTCACTGAAATAATTGCATTAAATGACATGCTCAGGAAAGTTTTATGGTTTTCATTGTGTAAGAACTTGGTAAGAGGCTCTCATTTACACCTCCAAGGTCTTCTGTGCTCAGAATATTCTAATCTTAAACCAGTAATATGCCACCAGTAACTATGTATTTTCAAACAAAGAAGGCAGAGATAGAAACCTGATAGTTCCCAGTTGAAATCTCACTACTTTCATAAACTAAGGTGTGAGTAGTAAGCAAGCCAGTTTCTATGGATCCTATATATAATACTGAAATTTAAGCATACCAGAGAGTAAATAAAACAAAATAACAAAAACTGCTGTGGCACTTTAAAGACTAACTGCTGTGTTTTAATGTTAAATATTGTGGATCAAGCCTACTTCATCAGACTTGATCCACAAAAGCTAACATTAAAATACTGCAGTTAGTCTTTAAAGTGCCATAACGTTTTTGTCTTTTTGTTTTGTTTACTTTCTGATATGCTTGAAACATTGACTAACACAGCTACTATTTCTAAAATTTCAACTGGAATTTTTAAAAAAACTTATACAATCATTTTTCTGTAATTACAGAGAGGTAATACGTGGAAAATACTTTGAACAGTCTAAAGTGCTACATAAAAACTGATTGTAACTAAATAGTCTGCACAGTTGTCAAATCTGACAGCAAAAAAAAAAGCCATACAAATTTCTCCCCCCTTCAATATCTGTTTCCACAAAGCTGTAAAATTTTGAGACACATTTTTTTCAAAATATTATTCTGACTACACCACACACTTCTGATTTGTTTCTATGATGAGAATTATTGCACATATACATCTATTAACTCTGAAAGCATACTTTGCAGAAGTGAAGATACACATCTGGGACAGGCCCGTACAGCTGATTACCCAGGACAGTCTAGCCAATTTAAACTATGTCCCATTAGGTTACTGCTACAAGGAATTCTTGCCTGACTAAGCAAATAACTTGAGATAATTCCCAAGGCTAAGCCTTGATTGTTCCCATTCCAGAGCTGAAAGGGGAAATGAAATATTTTAGGCAAAAGTCAGACATATGCAAGGTGAAATAAATCATGCTGTCAGCCTTGAGAACAGCAGCACGTATTCCTCTGTCAAACTGGTTGTGTGGCTGCCAAGAGTCTGTTGTGGTAACATCACAAATGCTTTCATTAAAACCAACCAAAGCAGCAACAGTAGCAAAACCCACCCAGTTGCTACAAAGATCCACAAATCTAATAAACAATTGGTTCAAGGCTGCCAAACAAATAATGATTCAGACAGAAACAGACGCTATACAAAGCAGAGCAATGAAAAGGGGAAATCTAGAGATGCCTTTTATCCCATGTGGAGAAGAGATCAAGCAGTTATATTAACTGATGAGGCAACGGCTGTGTTCAGCCAACAGCAGCTAATTTAAATAGATGGTGCAACTTACCACTTCTTGGTACACTCAACCATCAGCTCCTGATAAGAGGCCACAAACTGGAATTTGGATGCATGTTTTCCAACACGCTGTAGCCTTTTCCATACTGAAGCCATGATGATGAAGAATTAGAAGACCCAAAGGCTTAGCTTGAATATGAAATCTGAGGTCGGGAGAGATGGGATCTTACAGTTTGCTTGCGCTAAGCGATGTAACAACAAATCTGAGGAAAGCACTGGACAAGGAAAAGACTGAACGAATGTTCAAGATTCATGAGGTATATTGCCCTTCATGAGGACAAATCCCATTTTAAGCAAGTGGCACATTATTGGCTGGGTATGACAGGATCCATTGACAATGACAGACCACAACTGTTAAGGAAGTTCTCTTGTGGAGTCCTTGTTCTTCTTCATGGGCTCAGAAAAGGTAGACTGTGAAACTGAAAGGAAAACAGAACTGGGATGAGGCAGTGGCTCGCATAACATATGTCATAATATAATTAACCCAATGCATTTTTTTACCTTGCATTGACAGACACACAACCGACACATGCACACACCCTTTCCTAAACCCTTAAGACAGAAGGGGGGAATGCAGCAGCAATTTCAGGAATGCAAGCTACAAATCTGACTTGAAGCAAACCCTTCTCCTTCTTTCATTGACAGCATCCTCCTCCAAAATAGGCTCCCCATCCCAACAAGACCGGGTCAGGGCCATCCTCCTAACATCTCATGGAGGGAGGGGTCCTCCAGCAGATCCCACAGGGAGGGGAGAGGAATTCTTTTGTCCCCACCGGCAGATGCCAAGAAGGTGTGTAACAGTTGTTTCTCCCCACCTCTCCTCTCAGGACATCCCATCCGTTGTGCAGAACGGGAGGGGAATGGGGTGCTGCCTGTGAGCGCAGGACGCCAGAGGGTAAAAAGAATACAGGGCATCCCTGCCACTTCAGCTGCTTAGGAGGACAGGGCTTTTCCCTTCATCCCATGGGAAATCCTTCCCGTTGCTGGAGAATATGGACAGCCAGGCACTTTCTTTCCTCTCTCTCTCTCTCTCTAATCTGGGTAATAGTTTTGAAAGGTAAGGGGGGGACATGGCACAAGTCTGAGCAGAAGGGAGACCCAGTCCAGGGGGGGGGGCTTTCTCCTCCATTAGGAGACCCTGCCTCTGACCTGCAGGCACCTCACCTTCATTGTTGTCTTTCTCTCTCTAGCACACACACACACACACACACACACACCTTTCCAGTCTTTGTGCAAAAGAGAGTGGACTGTTACTCATTAGCCCTCTCTCAATATCCAGGGCGGCCCTTGGGTGGGTCCAGAGTCCCAAACCATTCCGACCTCTCCCCCCCCCCCGTCTCTCTCTAGGACTGGTGGGTGCAATAAGAATAAATCCAAATTGCTAATTTGGGGGGGGGGGGTGAGGACAGTGTGTGTGTGTGTTTGGGGGGGTGGGGGAGGCGAGGTGGAGTCCTGGGATTTCCCCCCCTCACCCCCCACCCCCCACCTCTTGGCCAACGCCTCCGCCTCCCTCTCCACTCGCTTACCTTCCTCCTCCTCCTCCTCCTCCTGCTTCCCACGTTTAATCCCGGGAAGGCTGGGTCTCTGCTGCTGCTGCTGTCACACAGCTCGCCCAGCGCCAGGGGTTCTGCTCATGCCCATGATTATTACGGGGCGCGGCGCTGCTCCTGCCCCTCCTCCGGTGGGAGCCCCATCATCCTCGCGGGGCAGTGAAAAGCCAAGAAGAAGGTGGCGCTTCTTTTGCCCCCCCCCCCAAAGCCCTGGTGGTGGTGGTGGTGCAAGCAAGAAAGGCGGCGGCAGTAGTAGCAGGAGCAGCAGCAGGAGCCGCTCCGCATTCCACAGACGCCGACGCCGCCACCGCCTCCCGGCTGCCAGAGGCGCGCGCGCGCCGCACACCAACTCCAGCCCCAACGGCACAACCGAAACGGATAGCCCTCTCGCTCGCCCGCCCTCGCGACGCCATTGGCGAGGGGCTCCCCGGAGGGAGCCCGTCCATTGGCTCACTTTGGCGTCAATCATCTTGCCCACGTAGGGGACGGGTCGGGCGGGGGAAGCCAAGTTGAGAGGCGGGGAAAGAGAAGAGGGCGGGGCCGGCGGGGGGGGATAGAAAGGCTGCTAGACTCTCTCTCTCTCCACTAGTAGCTCCACCCGTGCATTTCTATTGGCTCGCAGGATTCCGAGGAGGCGGGGTTGTTTACACCGAACGGCCTCGCCATTGGGCGGAAGGAGTGCCCGTCTGAGGAAAGTTGTAAGCGCTGAGGAAAAGGAGCAAATGCCGATGGGTGGGGAATTGGAACCGGGGGAAGGGAGGAGGAGGAGGAGGCTGAGGCTGGTCTTACTGGAGCGAGTCCGTAGCTTTTACGTGCATCGTAACACGCCGTGATCCTTCTTCTTGCTGAGAGGAAAGTCAAAGGTGGAGCCATGGAAGGAACCGAAAACAAAACCCTCATGGATACATGCAGGATCCTTGGTTGGTGAGCCACCTTCAATAGCAATAACACTTCTATACTGCTGAGTCAACATTGTTTCCGAGTAGGATTGAACTCACAACGTTCTGGCTACAGTACAGCCGTTTTTAACTACAGTACTATGCCATTAGATCCCACCTGTGCCCATAAACTAAAATATAGCAGTCATAGGTCCCTGACTGCATGACTTTTGTAAAGGTAAAAGTCACCCTTGCTTGAAAGCCAGTCGTATCTGACTCTAGGGGTCAGTGCTCATCTCTGTTCCAAGCCAAAGAGCCAGCACTGCCTGCTTCTGCAGACATTCCCATGGCCATGTGGCAGGCATGATGACACTGGAGCGCACAGAGCACCGTTTACCTTCCCACCAAAGTGGTTCCTATTTATCTACTTGCAATTTCTTGCTTTTGAACTGCTAAGTTGGCAGGAGCTGGGATAGAGACAGGAGCTCATTCTGTCCTGTAGTATTCGGGTATCGAACTGCCTTCCAGTCAGCATCTTAGCCACTTGCGCCACTGCAGAGATTTTGCAGTGATGCACAAAAAAAAAGGGTCCAAGGCACAAATCGTGAGAGATCTACATGATAATATACATGGGATTGTCTTGAAGCCATTGTCCAATCACAAGTCCCATCTGCCTACAGAGCAGAACTCACAGCGTTGCTCACAGGGTTTGGAGTCAAGCAGGATGTCGGTTTTTGCACAACAGTTGTACCAACACTGGCAGGCTGCAAGAAGGTTGCTTATAAGCCTCCCAACTAATCGGTATAAGCTGGGAGCCTTCTTTGGTGCTTCGCCCTAGACTGCCTGCACTTCAGGTGTAGCTGTTTCCTGGACCTCTCCCTGACTGAGGGCTGAGCAGAGCCAGACTCCTGATCTGACAGATCAGCTGTGCGGGGGGGGGGGGCAGACTTGGGCCAGGCACAGGCTGAGATCCCTGGCTCAGGGCATCCTCGGGCTCAGGTGCAGGCAGAACTGGGCTGGGCATAGGAAGTACCCCCTGATCCAGGTCCTCTTCAGAGTTTGAGGAGGGCTGGATCACACCACCTACCTCCAATTACCTAGTCTAGTTGTCTGTTCAATTGCTTGATCCTATGTAAAAAAAAAATCATGTAGAGCTGTAAGAATTAATGCTTTGGACTCATGTTTTTGCACCATTGCAGAACCATTCACCATGGGACCTATCATAGCTGTGATGTAGTCTGTGGGCACAGATGGCACCTATGATTTAATAAGAGTTTAGGGAGGATTCCATTCAAAACTTGTATGAAATCATGAGGAATCTTGTCTTGGATCCAAATTTTTGTGCCACTGAACGCCAAGGGAACCCTGATTTCTCCATTATATTCTGTGGGCAGATGTGGTATCTTTGATTTGATGGGAGTTTGACAAGGATCCACACAAAAGTCATATGAAATCTTGAGGATCTGTTTTTGATTTTATGGATCCATCTTTGGCCCATACCTTTCTTACTTTACTCTCCCATAATGAGCTTCAGCTGAGTAATTCAAATGGAAACTGTTCTCTGCGTTAATACAGACTATACAAATTCAATTCAATTATTCGACTTGTATGCTGCTCCACTCACAATGTGACTCTGGGCATCTAACAAAAAGCAAAATACCTGTATCACAGTTACAATAAATACAATTACAATATCACAGTTACAAAATATCACAATTACAAAATGTCTCGATTACAAAATGTCACAATTACAATTATAAAGTAATTACCAAAACATTTCAAAAGCAAAACTCAGAAATACATTATTACAAGCTCAGCGCGAACCACTCTGTCCATACCCTCCAGGCTGAGTCAGCCGAGGGGAAGAGTCCGGTGATAGTGGTGGACCGGTGGCGTTTCCGAGCCCTGCCAAGCTGCTGTCCTTTCCCCTCCAAGCCGGCCTGGGTGAGGGTAGTCCAGTGGTGGTGGAGGGCATCACGTTTTCTCCTCCCATTACAAAGTAATTGCAGCCACAGACTGACAAGGAAAAAGAAGATGTATTGCTGATGACCTTCCATTATCACCTACATATCCTGTGAACAAATGGCCCTTAATTGGGTTCCTGCTGTTTCACGATTCATAGGAACTGTTGGGCTACTCATTGAAACCTTCATTCTTATTGTTAATTACCCTGTTTCCCCGAAAATAGGACCTCCTCATATAGTAAGGCACCCCCCTATTTTTCCCCACCTCGAAAATATAAGCCCCCCCCCCCCCGAAAATAAGGCACTCACCTAAATCTTGCCCTGGCAATCCTACCTTGTGGCAATAGAGGTGGTGAAACGTCAATATTTCACCACCCTTATTGCCTCTGCGGATAATCGCCCAGCAACCTTGTTTCGGGTGACCAGATCCCTCCTTGGTAGAGGGGGGTCGGGCCTCGGTTGGCAGGGATCTGCTGAGGCTTTTGCTGATTATCTGACAGAGAAAATCGCTCAAATTCGCTCAAAGTTTAATCCTGGCGTGGATAATGTAGAGCTAGGGTTGCCTGGAGTGCAGTCTGGCCAAGTTATCTGGGATCGGTTTGATCCAGTTGTCCCTGAGGAAGTGGACAGGATCCTTGGATTTGTTCGTGCCACTGCCTGTGCATTAGATCCATGCCCCGCCTGGTTGGTTAAAACTTCCAGGGCGGTGACAGGCGGTTGGGTCAAAGCTATTGTAAATTCATCATTACGGGAGGGGGTCTTTCCAGCAAATTTAAAACATGCTCTGGTGCGCCCCCTCCTGAAAAAACCATTGCTCGACCCTACAGTGCTTACCAACTACCGGCCTGTGTCCAACCTGCTTTTTTTGGGCAAGGTTTTGGAAAGGGCAGTGACACGACAATTATAGGGTATCCTGGATGAAGCGGATTATCTAGACCCTTTCCAGTCAGGATTCAGGCCCGGATATGGCACCAAAACTGCATTGGTTGCACTAGTGGATGATCTCTGGCGAGAGCAGGATGGCGGTCATCCATCTGTCCTGGCTCTTCTTGACCTCTCGGCGGCATTCGATACCATTGACCATGGTATCCTTCTGGAAAGGCTCCAAGGATTGGGGATCCAGGGCACTGTGTTGTCCTGGTTTTCCTCATTTCTGAGGGGCCGGACCCAGTCGGTGTGGTTGGAGGGCGAGGTGTCCAGCCCAAGGTCCCTTTGTTATGGGGTGTCTCAGGGCTTGGTAGTCTCACCTCTCCTATTTAACATCTACATGAAACCACTGGGTGAGATCATCCGGTCCCACGGGGTGAGGTATCATGAATATGCAGATGATATTCAGTTATATACCGTGGGGACCCTAGTGATGCAGTGGAAATCCTTTCCAGGTGCCTGGAGGCTGTGAGGGTCTGGATGGGGGACAACAGGCTTCAGCTGAATTCCAGCAAGACTGAGTGGCTGTGGGTCGGGGGTCCTGCGTCATCTCGGGAGTTACCATCTTTGGTTCTGGATGGGGCGGTTTTGCCCCAGACAGACCCGGTGCGTAATCTGGGGGTCCTCCTGGACTCTCGACTACTGCTCAAAGAGCAAGTGGCAGTCGTGGCTAGGAGGGCTTTTGCACAACTTCGTGTGATCCGCCAGTTACGCCCACTCCTAGATCGGGACTCCTTGCTCATGATCACACACGCTCTGGTCACCTCCAGACCTGATTACTGTAATGCGCTCTACATGGGGCTGCCCTTGACGACCATTCGGAGGCTTCAGCTGGTCCAGAATGCGGCTGCCCGGGTTGTGATGGGGTGTGGGCGGTAGGCACATGCCTCGCCTCTGCTTCGGGAGCTGCACTGGTTGCCGGTTTGCCTCCGGGTGCAATTCAAGGTGCTGGTTATTACCTTTAAAGCCCTACATGGTAGTGGGCCAGGATACTTAAGAGACCGCCTCACCCCAAGAACATCTGCCCGTCCCACCAGAGCGGACCGGAGAGGCTCCCTAGTTGTTCCATCGGCCAGGGAGGCACATCTCTCTGGCACCAGAAGGAGGGCCTTCTCTGTGTCTGCTCCGGCCCTCCTATGGAACCTCCTGCCTACGGAGCTAAGTCTCCAGACAGAGTTGCTGCCCTTTATGAAGAATCTAAAAACATGGCTGGCAGGACAGATATGGGGTATGGAAGGTATAATGACCCCAGCACATTGGTTGATCTGAGCCCCTCTTTTTTTCTACTTTTAATTAGTAGTTGTAGCATCTGGTGTGTTTTTAATCTGTTTTTAATCTTTTTCAGATTTTAATTTTTAATTTTTAAAAGTTTTAAGGTTTTTTTAGATGGAAGCTCCCACTTCCTAATCCTGGGCCTTATCTGGCCAGGGAAGGAAAAGACTAACGTCCTCTGGCCGGAAGGAGGAATGGATTTTATCTGTTTGTGTTGTGTGTGTGTTATTGTTGTTTTGTTTTTGTGTTTTTTTCCTGATTGTAAACCGCCCTGAGTCGCCACGGTGAGTGGGCGGTGATATAAATCTAAATAAATAAATAAATAAATAAATAAATAAATAATGTGTACTGTATTCTTCATCATGGAAAAATAAGACATCCCCTGAAAATAAGACCTTGTGCATATTTTGTAGTTTTTAAAAATATAAGACAATGTCTTATTTTCGGGGAAACACGGTATTTGTGACAAATCGTGCTGTTGTCACCTTGTTAATCAACTTCCTCTGCCTCCCTTATGCATAACCTGTGGTTTTGCTCACATTAATATATCTGAGGAATTGGATGCAGCCATGGAAGTTCACTCTGAAATGTAACTGTTACCATAGTCTTCGAAAGACCTTCCACACACACACACTTCAATTTTTATTTTTGACTGGCTATGATATTAACAATTTGGGATCAAAATTGCTGGGAGAAACATCAACAATTTGAGATATGCAGATGATACCACCCTAATGGCAGAAAGTGAGGAGGACTTAAAGAAGTTCCTGATTAGGTTGAAAGAAAAAAGTGCAAAAGCTGGCTTGAGACTCAGTATAAAGAAAACCAAGATAATGGCAACAGGCCCTATCAGTCCCTGGAGAATAGATGGGGAAGAAGTAGAAGCAGTGACAGATTTTACTTTCTTTTTTAAAAATTTTATTTCATAAATAACAGAAGCAACATTGACAAAATAACATTAAACATCCACACAAAAACTGACATTTTCCACCCGTGCTATACAATGGAATTTGTAACTATGTATGTTTTAAATTCTCCTACTATTTCTTCAATTTACCCAAAATTTACTCGTTTCAGGGTCTGGTTTTATACCATTCTCATTTTATCAAAGCATACTCTATAAAAGTACTCCAAATTTCCCAAAAACCTTTTTTACATATATATCCTTTTTTAATATTCAATTCCATGGTCAATTTCTTGTTTAGTGCTAATTGCCATACTTCATTGTACCAACTGTTTCTATTAATCGTCACTTCGTCCTTCCAGTGTTTTGCTATCAATTGTCTTGTTACTGTCAATAATGTAAGTAACAACTCTTTTCTGTTGCTGTCAATTACTAACTCATCTGTTTCTCCAAATAAAGCAATTTTTGGTGTCGATTTAATGGTCCTGTCCATAATTCTTTCCAATGCTATTCCCGGTGGCAATGTATGGTTGTGAGAGCTGGATCATAAGGAAAGCTGAGCGCAGAAGAATAGACGCCTTTGAGATGTGGTGTTGGAGGAGAGTTTTGAGAGTCCCCTGGACAGTGAGGAGAACAAATAGGTCAATCTTAGAAGAAATCAACCCTGACTGCTCCTTAGAAGGTCAAATAGTAAAGATGAAGCTAAAGTACTTTGGACAGCAAATGAGAAGAGAGGATTCACTTGAGAAAGCCTTGATGCTGGAAAGGGTGGAGGGCAAAAGAAGAAGGGAGCGGCCAAAAATGATATGGCTAGATGGTATTGTAGACACAATGAGCACAGAGCTGAACAAGTTGAGGAAGAGGATGGAGGACAGAAGTGCCTGGCGGACAGTGGTCCATTGGGTCGCAAAGGGTCAGAATTGACTGTGCGACTGAACAACAACAAAAAATGATATTAACTGAGGATCTTTGGGCTGCAGTAGCATTGTGTTGTAAATCGTAACCAGATAGAAAAATCATGTTAATCTTCCTACTCCTAACCAGGAGAAATGTAGTTTTCATATTGATCATACCTAGAGTAAAAGGGAAGATTATCATTACTGTTTCCTGTATGTCTCTTTAACTGTAAGTGGGAATTAAAAATAGGCTGAGCCTGCAACAAAATGTTGCAGCATGAAGACCTCCAGACAGTAATGACTTTGAAGTATCTTTTTAACCTCTCTGATTTTTGGTTTTTTCATATGAATAGGCAGGCTGCTTTCCATACCCAATGCATATGTTAAATTTCTCACTGATTATTTGGATGTAGTGGTGGGGGAACTCCATCCTATGCAGTTTTTCCTTTTAAAGTGTTTCACTTTTTATAATGTAGGAGCTTTAAAGTTTAACTTCTGATAATGTTGGAGTTTCCTCAAGCCTGATGGTTAACTTGCCTGTTTGACCGCATGGAATTGCAAGGAATGACGCTTAAAGCATGAGTTTACGATTCATATATAAGATAAAAACAGTGTCTATCTCGGGGGAAGACTCTGTTCTGACAAGAAATGCATGCTTCCTCTGTTTTATTTACTGTGAGATTCTTACACAGAAATTTTTCATCAGCTTTTTTGATGAGCTTTAGCGAATGCATCAGGAGAAACAAAGAGTTGTTTTCCTCATACAAAAAACACGGGGTTCTCTTCTGGGACAGAAATAATTGGTTCACACTTGGCTTTGTACCTGCCATGTTTACAATGTGCAGCTTTTAAGAACATTTATGTACTTTTAAAAAAAGAAAGTCTTCTCAAAACTAAGGTTTATTCACACCTAGCTGTGTAGCAGGCAATTGCTCAGCTATTTTATAATTTGCAGTACTTTTAGAATTCAGTATTCATGTACTACTTTTTAACAAAGTGTTTTCAAAATTATTGACATAAGTGCACGGTTGCCCTTCATGGTGAACTGTTGAACTGCAGGTGGCAGCCTTCTCAGTGAAGAACATTCCAGAATGACTGCTCACTCAGGTTTAATAATTTCCTTTTTTTTAAAAAAAGCTCCACAGTGTTATCTTGTTTTGACATCCTAGCTTCTGGATACTCTCTGATTAGGACACTTTCTCTGTACCGACTCCCCATCCTGTGACTCATTCCAGACCGGGTATGTCCAAGCCTTAAGATGCATCATTTGCAAAATTGGGTGTCCATTAAAACCCTTTTAATTGCAGTATTTCCCACCACATTTTCTTCTTCACTCTTCCCTGTTGGTCAGGTTTTAGCAGCAGCTACTGAGAAAAGAATTGTTCACCTATACAGATGACTTGCTTTTTTTACAAAATGTTACACTCAAGATACTTTTAGGTCAATAGAAAACATAAATCATCTTTTTATGTTGCAATTATGTGAGTTGTACCTCCTCCTTATTCTTGTACCATCAAATCAGTTCTGACTTATGCCAACTCTTTTCATGGTTTTCTAGGTCTGAAATGTTGAGAAGTGATTTACCATTCCCTTCTTCCAAAGGCTTCCAAGGGGACTGTGGTGGCTTAGTGGTTAAGATGCTGAATTTCATGACCAGAAGGTTGGCAGGTCAGCTGTTTGAGATCAGAGTGCTGCATGATGGAGTGAGCGTCCCTCTCTGTCCCAGCTCCTGCCAACCTAGCAGTTTGAAAGCAAGAAATTGAAGTAGATAAATAACTACCACTTTGGTGCACTCTGGTATCTAGCCTTGTCTGCCACATGTCCAGGGAAACATCTGCACATACAGATAGCGCTGGCTCTTTGGCTGTAAACAGAGATGAGCACTGAACCCTAGAGTCAGATACAACTGGCTTTCAAACAAGGGCAAGCTTTACTTTTATCTTTACCTTTTCCACTGACACCCCGGGAGTGTGCAGCTTGCCTGTAGAATCATAGCACTTCATTAATATGTATTCTAAATTTGTATATTTCTTATTTTTCAAGGCACAAAGAGAATATTTGAAACTTTTTGTGTTCAACAGATCACATGCGCTGACTCAAATTTTGCTTCTTTTTGTAATGTGAGAATACTGTTTTCCCCAAGAAAAATCAGGTCATATTATGTTGACATTTAAAAAACTTGCTGTGTTTCATTCTTCCTCTTTGCATCAAAGTAACATGCAGGGGCCAGGCCAAGATTGTTTGTTGCCTAACATCAGGGATTCTCAACCTGCGGCCTGTGGGCAGGACGTGGCCTGTGGCACCATTTCATGCGGCCCCCCCACCGCCTCCACCATACCAGGAAGAGCCATGGGTGGAGGAAGGGCAAAATGTCCATCAGCCCCCGAAGCTGTCTGAGGGAATGTGACCCGGCCCTTGGCTTAAAAAGGTTGAGAACGTCTGTGTAACATGATAGGCAGGGAGGACTGCTTCCTCTTCCCACTTACAAAAGCTGAAGGGGTTTACTAATTGAATAGTACAACACTGACAAGACAAATTTTTTATTAGTAAGGTACAATGAGAATAGGCTAATTGAATCTGCGGCATTTACCAAATGTCCACTAGTTCATTGGGTCTACTCTTGTTGCAACTTATGAAGAGATGTCTCCCAACAAACCAAGAAAAACAGGTTAGTTTAAGGCAGTATTTCCCAAACTACGTTCCACTGAACACTGGTGGACTTCAATTCCCTGAAGCCTAAGTCAGTACATTGGTTGATCAGTGCGTTGGGGAATTGAGTTAGGCTTCTGGGATTTGAAGTCCCAAAAACCAAAGTTTGAGAAATACTGGTTTAAGGGATGCACAATAGGTCACAAGACATAGTCAGTGCTGTCCTTCTAAATACAGGCAGGTATGCCTGGTGTCCCATGCTACCGTCTCCTTGACAATACATTACCCAACTATTTTATATGGAGATTTAGACAATCCAGAAATTGTTAAGAAGGCATTTTGCTCTAAAGTGTGGAGAGGTGAGCTTTGGGATTGCCATGACCCTAACTACAATGAGTTCAGAAAATATTTGTATGATTTTCCAGAAAAACAGGCAAGATAAGCTTTATTGTAGGCTTTGATTTCTCCCCTGAAGTACATTGAGAAATTGGCAGAAACGCAGAATGTAGCTCTTCAGTGTATATATTTAGCCAATCTTTTGTTGTTTCCCATACGTAGCCAACCCTTCTCTGTCCAGCAGAATAAATGTGGAGGATCCGATAGCTGTTCAGCAACTTGGGTTTCAAAACATCATTATTTATTAAAATTTTCCATTTCATCCTTTGCTTTCTGGTTTGCATTACATGAGGCACAGAGAAGAAAATAGCATATAAAATTAGTTTCCTTTCTTGGTATATAGAAAACTTTGTTATAAAAGGAAACCATAAATTTACTGCTATTATTTGCTTTAAAACTATTGATCAATGATTCAGCAAAAGTCATAAAGTATTACTATTAGTGTGTGTGTGTGGGATCACAGGCCCCAAAGTACCCCATAATATGTTGCTGTTTTATATTCTGCTACTGGCACATTCTCTCACCTGTTGCTATCTGCTTTTAGCAAACAGCATGTCTAGACAAGCACTTAGCATGCTCTTTCCGGATCTCAAAGGCTGCTTCTGTAGTAAAAATCTAATATGCTGACCATGTGGCAAATTAAACACTTTCTCTACAGAGAATATTTGTCCTGCTTTTCCCTTTGATTACCAATCAAAATTGCAACTGTGATTAGCAATCAAAAAGAGAAGTGGGGGGGGGAATCCCCCCTCCTTGTCCATTCAGCACTACAATGATTGGCAGGGGGGAATCTAAATACACTTTCCCTGCCCTTTTGCATAGGAACAGAGAAAGTGCTTAATTTGCCTGTATGGTTAAATGGCTCGTCAGCAATTTTACCAGACAAGCAAAGGGTTGCTTAGGATGTTTAGAAGAGGGGAGCAACCTGTCTTCTTGCAAACCAAAAATGAGCAAGCCTAGACTATCTCATAAGAGACAGTCTGGACATGCTCAAGTATTTCATGTGTTCAAGGTCTGCTCTGGGTGAAGCAATACACAGAGAACATTCAAATTCACTCAGAAGTTGGAATGTAATGGCTTCACTGAACCATGTGTGGTCCATTGCATTCTTGGAATAATTCACACATAAACAGAGTGGTAAAAGACTGCAAACAAGAGAAAAGTTCATAGTTACAAAGCATTCTTTTATTATCTGTGCAAATGAGGACTAATTATGTAGTTCTCCATTTAAACAGTGAAGGCTTTAGAAACATGACACAAGCACATCCTTTTAGCTGTGGAAAGGATATTTGTTTTTAGAAGGGAAAGAGAAAGATTTCTCTTTTGCTGTGCTTAAGTTCAAATCTGAAAACTGTATCCGTCTGGTTTTGTTTTGCTCTTTTTTGCAATCTCTTGTTCTGTATAATGTCATGTTACATTGTAGTACATTTTGCTTTGTAGCGAGTCTGCTTACTAGAGTCAATGCTTAAAGAAAAGAATCATATGAAAAATGATTTTAATATTTAAGAATTATTATGTTATCTTGTTAGATATCTTGGTAGACATTGATGTTTATTGATTATTATGACAGGGTTTCATTTATTTATTTATTTATTTATTTATTTATTTATTTATTTATTACATGGCCATGGACCCAAGTTTAATTTGTTTCTAGTTATGGCTGTTATTTGACTTGAATGCTCCTTTTTTATTTTTTTAAAAAGGAGAGGGGATAGAAATGTAAAAAAACAATTACATGCAATAGGAAAACTGTAGTCAGTCTCTGTTTTCTTTTTTAAATTAATTTTCAAAGAAAAATAAATATTATAGAAAAAAGAAAATACAAACAAAATACATGCATAACAAGTCAATACAAAAACATAATTACACTACTGCATAAAAACATTTCAATAAAATAAAAAACTCTCCTGTATTCAATATACAGTAATGAATATTCTTATTCATCAAACTTATTCTCTTTATATCTATTATTTTTAATATAAAACAAACTCATTATTTCTCTATTACAATACAACAACAAAAGAAAAGAAAAAATGCAAAATACATAAACACCAGTGATATATACATTGCCCTGGGGCTTGCAGTTTATCACAGCCTTCTCTTATTACGTACAGTTGTACCTCGCTTAAAGAGCATAATGCGTTCCACGGGATTGCTCCTTAAGTGAGTTTGCTCTTTAAGCAAAACACCATTGTAAGTGACCAATTGTGACTTCTGGCGGGGGGGGGGGGATTGCGAACACCGATTTATTTGTTAAAGGAGTTTTTGGTTGGTTTTATTTGTTAAGCGAAGCGAACATTCAGAGAAAATTCTGCTCTTTAAGCGAGTTACTCTCTAAGCGAGGCACTCTTTATGCGAGGTTTTACTGTACTTCCAAAAGCTCAGTTTATCTGGTGCCATCTTGCCACCTTTACCTTTAGTCAACGTATATTCCACAAATGGTTGCCATATATTCCAAAATTGTTTTCATTAATTATATCCCTTTTTATATTCAACTCCCATGTTAACTTATCATTCAGGGCAATTTCCCACATTTCTTTATTTCTCTGTTTTCTAAGCAATCAAAAAGCACGAACAGGAAATATGAAGCGATGGGAAAGGTTGCTGCGGACGGAATTGTTGAGTAGTTTGGGGAGCCATAAAATGTGACAAAATGGGCTCCATGCTTTCTAAAGAAGGCAAGGGAACTTTTGAGCCAATTCTTTTTCAAATTGGGTGTATGTGGGATGCTGCAGAAGTTCAAAACTCCCATGGGGAGTGGCAAAGTCAATGCCTCTGCTATAAACAAACAGAACACTGACCCAAATGGTGTAAATTTTGGAGGCAATATACCTGAGGTTGAGAATTCCCATAAATGTTATACTGTATGTTGTACCCTGACTTGTGCAACACAAGCTGAAATATGGTTTGTAGTGTAAGTGAAATCATAACTTTGCATCAATTCCTCCTAGTAAATGAATGCCCCACCAGGATTCTTGGAGAGGTGCACACATACTAGTTTGGTGTCTGCATGTGTTCCCAAGAATCACAGCAGGAGTACCTTTTTTACCACAGAAGAATAGACAGAGAGTTACAACTTGGCTTGTGCTATGAATGAGATTTCAGCCTCAGTATGCCACAGATAATGTCTATAATTGTGTGCTGTTAAGTCAGTTATAACTTACAGCACCCCTTTTTCTGGATTTTCTAAATAGAGAATTCACAGAAGTAGTTTATCATTCCCTTCTTTTGGGGGCTGGGCTCTTCTCCCAGGAGGCACGTGGGGATGTGAACTCCCAAATTCTGGCTCTGCAGCCAGTCTCAGTATGCCATAGATTACATCTATAATAATTATGTAATTTGGGACAATTTGCCTCCAAAAGTTATGCTATTACTTTGCATTGGCCTAAATATATGAGAGGATTTGGGCCACTGTGTGCTAGGCATTGGTAATTCTCATTGACTCATCATCTACCGCTCCTAGAACAACATTTTTTGCTGTGGACACCTTACATTTTCCATGCTCTTTCTTCCATAATTATCCATCTTTAAGGTGGTACATACTCAAGCCTGCACACTTCATTCCTCCCTTAACTTCTACAGTTTTTTTTAACATTAATGACTCTACTTTGGCATACTTTTGACCCACTCAAGGCAACAGTGGGCAGCCAAAAAAATTACTACCACATTGTGGGTGGAGCCAACGTTGTGGGCAGAGCCAACATCATGATATCATGGTAGGAGCCAATGATGTGGGTGGAGCCAATGTAAAAAAGCCCCATAAAAATAAGTACACATAAAAATACAAATTAAATAGACATACAAATACACATAAAAACACATAAAATACACATTAAAATAAATAAACATTAAATAGAAATAAAAACACATAAAAATACAAATTAAATACACATAAAACACATAAAAACACACATTAAAATAAATACACATTAAATAGACATAAAACCACATAAAATATGCATTAAATACACATAAAAACATAAAAATACAAATTAAAAATAAATACACTGCGGCCCATGGAGTTAATTATTAGTACTCCATTGGTTTAACTTATGGTCACATTTTATTTTGTAAGCCGCCCAGAGTCGGGTATGCCCGATTGGGGCGGGATAGCAAATGTGAGTCAATAAATAAATAAATAAATAAAATACACCCACGCATCCCACACCCAAAGGTGAATTACTTACCCTGGGGAGCAGGCTATAGGGAGCTTCAGGCTAGCAGCTTCTCTTCCCACTTGGGAGGACAGCAAGGAGGCCATGCATATGCGCCAAGTACTGTAGGCATGCATGCACACCAAGTGCTTGGCGCACATGCGCAGTGGGGGAACCAGCGAAAAGTTAAGCCCTGAAGGTGGTTCCCCCCCCCCCCCCAAGATGCTACCGGTTCTCCGGGATGCTGGAAAGAGTTACTACCGGTTCTGGCGAACTGGTGAGAACCTGTTACATCCCGTCACTGAACATGTAATAATGGGCTCAAGTTACAGGAGGCCAGATATAGGCTGACTATCAGGAAAAACTTCTTAACTGTTAAATGGAACCAATTGTCATACTACCGGGAAAAGTTACTACCGGTTCTGGCGAACTGGTGCGAACCTGTTGCTGCCCATCACTGACTCTGGGTCATTAGATATATAGAACAGCAAAGATATGATGTTCTCAAATAATTCTTATCAGTGGTGGCAATTCCTTCCCTTGAAATTTGTCAGAACATGAGTCTGAACACTTCCCCTTTTTGGCTGGGATTCAACAGCCAAGATTACCTAAATATTGTGTAATTTTAGGTAACAACTTCTTTATTCTACTTATCAAAGAGTAAACAAAACAAAACAAAAAGACAAAAAACGTTGTGGCACTTTAAAGATTAACTGCTATATTTTAATGTGAACTTTCATGGATCAAGTCCACTTCATCAGACATAAGAAGGATGCTTCATCAATTTATACACATCAGGTACAGAGGTACAAATGGTTGGTTGGTATAACACAGGGATTCTCAACCTGCGGCCCATGGATCAAATGCTGCCCACGGCACCATTTCACGTGACCCCCCCCCCCCCACCGCCTCCACTACACCAGGAAGTGCCATGTCATGGAGGAAGGGCAAAATGGCTATCTGGTCCCTAAAGCCCTAGGTTTAAAAGGATGAGAATTCCTGGTATGACAGATAAGTATACAAATCAATGTAGCTTTTTACAACTGGTAATAGCAGAAGATCCCTTGTTATTATTCAGATTAGCTATGAAGTGTCACCCTATTGAGTTGTAAATGGTAAGCAACCTGGTTTGTTTCTGCTCATGAAGACTCCCTTCTTTGTTCCTGGTTCCTGTGGACTGTTGCCTTGCTCTTGGAAGTTTCATCCTCACCTTGCTCCAGTTTGGATACAACAGAGTCTCAGCCAGCCTAAATTCACCCTGGCTAGTTAGGATTGTACCCTAAAACGGCTACTGGCCAGCTTGCTTTTGGCAATCATCGTCTCACATATTCTTCTGAAATATAAGTTTCTTCCTTCCTTCTACACAGTTGTATAGCTGCACAAGTCCATCTGTTCGGCTATCATTCAAAACTGACACCCCAGATATAAAAGTGCTTATTTTATTGTGTCCATATTGCATGCATACATTACAAGTCTAGCTTAGCCTTCAGGAGGGAAAATGACTGTATCTCAGGGCTCTGCTCTCACTTCATTATCTGAAAAGTCTTTTCTCCTAAGGAAATAGTACAGTGAAATGTTAAGAATACAACAAGTTTCCTTACCTTTACAAAACTGGAGCCGAATATTGTATATGTACCATATAACATTGTGACAAATAGGTTGTGTCTATAGGTAGGTTGTGATAGATACGTGTCTCACAAACATGTCCATTTGATTTTGAGTAGGCTTGCTTTTGTCAGTTCATTGGGGGGGGGGGTATTCTTTATGGACTGTAAACTGAATGTATCTCCTCTTGGCCAGTATACCCCCCTCCCCATCACCTCCAGGCACAGTGTTCCTGCATTTGTAGTGTCCAAGGGCCATGTGGTTCTCTTTGTTTGCTTTTGGTATCTTTCTCCTCTCTTACCCATTTGGCAGTTTTCTAACTGCCTGTCTCCAAAGAATCATTAGAGCCAGTAGATTAAAACTTTTTTTAAAACAGACTCTTCTTTCCGGGCTATTATGGCAGCCATTTCCTTTTAATGACTCAGGAAGTAATTCTGGTTATTGTACTTTTCCTGGAACTACATAAGCAATTTAATGGCTTAGGTGAGACTCAATGCAAGATGTACTGATAATATAGCTCACCATGCCATGCAGAATCTTGTTTGCGTTAGGTTTGTTTTCAGGACCACTCTTTCCCTACCACCTTATGGTTATGTTTGGAATGTATGTCAGTTTCTTCAGAGAAACAATTAAACATAATGTTTACTCATAGCCTTTCCTCATCTCTCTTTCTCTCTAAAGTTTTCTTTCTTGAATACTGTATGGTCCAGTGTCATATTGTGGAAATAAGAGCTAAATAAAAATTCTGGGATGGCTCCGAGAATTGGGGATCCAGGGCACTGTTTCGTCCTGGTTTGCCTCACTTCTGAGGGGCCGGACTTAGTCAGTGAGTTTGGAGGATGAGATGTCCAGCCCTAGGCCTCTCCAGTATGGGGTGCCTCAGGGCTCGGTTCTCTCCCCTCCTTTATTTAACATTTACATGAAGCCTCTGGGGGAGACCATCCGTTCCCACAGGGTAAAGTATCATCAGTATGCTGATGATACTCAACTATATATCTCAGCCCGTGGTGATTCCAGCATCCTATTAGGTGTCTGGAGGCTGTTGGGGTCTGGATGGGGGACAACGGGCTACAACTGAATCCCAGCAAGACTGAATGGGTATGGGTTAGGGTTCCCGCGTTATCTTGGGAGCTAACATCTTTGGCTCTGGATGGGGCTACTTTGCCCCAAACAGACCTGGTGCATAACCTACGGGTCCTCCTGGACTCACAACTCCTGCTCGAAGAGCAGGTGGCAGTCGTGGCTAGAAGGGCTTTTGCACAGTTGTGTGTCATACGCCAGTTATGCCCGCTCCTTGTTTGTGGTCACCCATGCTCTGGTCCAGACTTGACTACTACAATGCGCTCTACATGGGGCTGCCCTTGATAACCACTCGGAGACTGCAACTAGTCTGGAATGCAGCTGCTCAAGTGGTGATGGGGTGCAGGCAGTGGTGGGCATCAGCAAGTTCGCACCAGTACGCGCGTACCGGTAGTAAAAATGGCTGGCCCTGCCCACCTGCCCACCCCATCCACCTCCTCCTAGAAGATGCTTCAGAGGGGGCTGGCTATATTTCCCCCTCCATCAAATGCTTTTCCTGGGCTCTGTTTCACCCCAAAGCACATCCCGAGCCACTTCAGAGGTTCGCTATAGAGTGATGAAAATAGAAGAGGCTTCTATTTTCATAGCTCTATAGCGAAGAGCAATCACATGGCTAACAGACCACACCCACCCAGTCACATGGCCACCCCCACAGTGTGGTAGGAAATATTTTTGATGCTGGGTGTGGGCAGTATGCCTGTGCCTTGCCATTACTTCGGGAGCTGCATTGGTTGCCAGTATGCCTCCAGGTGCAATTCAAGGTGCTGGTTATTACCTTTAAATGTAGTGGGCTAGGATACCTAAGAGACCGCATCACTCCAAGAACATCTGTCCACCCCACCAGAATGGACCGGAGAGTCTCTCTAACTCAGAAGCGTAGCTTACCTTGGCGGGGCCCTGTATAAAAATTGTTTGGGGGCCCTTTATATGTGGGGCTGAGCTAACGTCATGACATCATGACGTCGTGGGGGGAGCCAACGTCATGACGTCATGACGTCATGACGTCGTGGGCGGGGCCAAAAATAAAAATAAATAAATAAATAAATAAAATAGAATAGAATTAAAATAAACAAACAAACACACACACCTCAACCCACCCACCCACCCAAACAACCACAACACAAACCCGTAAATAACTTAAATAATTAAAATAAATAAAGAAATAAAATAAAAATTTAATAAAAATCCACCCACCCACCCAACACACACATAAACCACCCACCCACCCGAAACACAAAACCCTCACTTACCCTCCTGGGGCTGCATGGCAAGGCGCGCTGCCCCCGACTCCAGCCTCCTCCTCCTCTTCCAGAGCCGCTTGCCGCTGTCGCCGCTGCCGTCACCACCGCCGGACCGGAGGAGGCGGTGGCGCACTCTGCCAGGCGTCCCCAGGCCATGGGGGTTCGGCAGCAGCGGACAGCCCGGGCAAGCCTCAACCTGCCTGTGGGAGCTGGGCGGCCCCAGGGGAGGTGCCCTCCTCTGAGGGCCACCATCGGTGCCGCTCTGAGTAGCTGCGGCTCTGACTCCGAAATTTTATTTTTTAAAATTGGAGCCAAAAATGGCTCCAATAAAGTGCGCATGTGCAGAAACTCAATCTGACGCATGCGCAATGCGTCAGATTGAGTTTCTGCGCATGTGCAGTAAATTTTTGCTCTTATTTTATTTTATTTTATTTGCCATTGGGGGCCCCCGTAGCCCGGCCCCCCCCGGATAATTGATACGGCTGATACGGCGGTAGCTACGCCTCTGCTCTAACTGTTCCATCTGCTAGAGAGGCACGTCTCTCTAGCACCAGAAAGAGGGCCTTCTCAGTGTCCACTTTGGCCCTATGGAACCTCCTGCCAACTGAGTTGTGTCTACAGATGGAGTTGTTGCCCTTTGGAGAAGGTCTAAAAACCTGGCTGGCAAAGCCAGGCATGGCCCCTGCCTGCTGGCTGATTTAAATATTAATAATTCTCCCTTCCTCTTTTTAAGTGGTAGGGGTTGGAGTAATGCCCAGTAACAGTTGTTAACAGGGTTTTTTTTATTGGGATTTTTAATTGTAGTTGATTTTTATCTTTTGTAAACCACCCAGAGTCCTTGGAGTTGGGCGGAAATACAAATCTTGAAAATAAATAAATAAATAAATTCATCCAGGCCCCGATGCATTCACTGCTTCCGGAGTGGAAGTAAGATGCACCCACACATGTGCAGAACGCTGCTGTAAATGCACTCTGCACATGTACAGGGGTGCATTTTACTTCTGCTTCTGGTGAGGGCAACCACATGACCAGCCCGATCAGCTGTCCAGGGGGCATGGTGAGGTCCACGGCCAGAAAAGTGTGGGCACCCCTGCTTTATATAGTAGGATATTAGTCTATTAAATCCATTGCTTCCCGTTAATAAAGGGGGAGAGACTTAAGGGTTTGGGATAATTTTCCATATTTTTATTGATTGTAATTTAAATTCTCTTATTTGAGCTGTATCAATTACAGATAGGTAAAGATCTTATTAGTGTTCTTTGTATAGCAATATTTTCTAGTTATAAAAATTCTCAATAAGATTCAGCACATTAAGGCTTCTGAAAGAAGAATTCTCATTCTTCTTTGCTTGGTAAACATGAGCCCTCACAGTATGAGCAATTTCCAGTAAGCTACTTGGTATGCAAAATAATATAGGCAATCCAAAAGTAGTTTAGATTTAAATTCATACTCAAATAAATGGCACGATTGTGTCCCCAGGATAACTAAAATGATACACATCAGAGTGTTGTGGAACCTTAAAGATATCATGATTTGTTTGGTATAGCCCATGTTTTGTATCTGAAGAAGTGGCTACAATCCACAATGAAACAAATCTTAGGCCACAAAAAGACTTGCTAGGACTGTTTGGTTTTTGCTGCAACAGATTGAACATGTATGTAGTATGGTCTCTTTTATTCATTCTTCCACTCAGTGGTGGGCTCAAAAAAATGTACTACCACACTGTGGGTGTGGTATGGTGGGCATGGCCCGGGGGAAAGCCCTGTGTTGCACCTGAATTAGGACTACTTTATTTCAAAACTTGGATGGGCAGGGCCAGCCAGAATTTCTGCTACCAGTTCTGGCGAACTGGCCCGACCCTGCTGATGCCCACCACTGTATAACATGATCCTTATCGAGAACAGTCTATTTGAAGAGCCTTTCAAACAAGGTCTGGTTTCAGGCTAAAGCAGCAACCTTGAACTTGGGATCCTAGGCTTTCCTTTTGCTAGGCAACAGTCACCCAGGCATTGTGTTCCCCACAAAAGTATATTTGTCCGCTTTCAAAAACTACTCCATATTCCCTTAAATATCTTCATGAGAATGAGTAAACCTCGCGTGGAGGTATTCACAGGCCATTAAAAAATTGAATAGTTAAGACCAATACACTCAAAGAGATTAGCCCTGTGGAAAATATAAAGGTTTCCATGGAAGTTTTTGGCTGTTTTTTCACTGCAAGCATCCCTGTAGATTTCATCTATGAGATCAGACAAAGCTATCCTGGCACATGATAATGCATTGTTCATTGGATGCCAGCGTCATCTTCAGTAAGACCAAACTAAAATGCAACAAAACCCCTACTAACTAGGAATATGCTTTTACTGGAAGAAAGAATGCCTGAGTATAGTTGTCTTCAGTTTCCTGAATCATGCTCTGTGATAATGAAGGGCAAAGACAATTACATGATATGCTTTGCAATTTATTCTTTCTCTGTGAGAGAAATATTACAATTGCCAGTATCCCATATAAAGGATCACAAAAGGTTAGCAGAAAACATATTTGGAAAGAAAATTATATCTTTTTTTCAAAATGAAGACTAATACTAGCTAATCTGATTTTCATAGGCAGATAGCTCCCTGAGAAATCAAGGTTTTATTAAAGGATAATTATACTAGACAGATAGGTAGCATAAATTTAGTAATGATTAAATTTTAAAAATTGATCAGGAACTTTCAACGCCAGAAAACTCCTTCTGCTTGTGGAACATTTTATCAAGTCATCAAGTCCCCAATGAAAATATTAATGGTAAGCATTTGCCTTTAATTTAAGTCTATGCTTATGTGCAGATTTTCTGGAGAAATGTGGTACATTTTAAATATTATGGTGCATGGGGAAAACATTAATGGGATATTGCTGTACTGATGACTGCAATTCCTTGTGGGGTGGGGAGAGATTTCATTTCTTGCCCATGACATGGCTTTTACCTGATCTAATAGGTATTTGTTTGCTTAATCCAAAACCTATCCAGTTCGACACTGTGCATGCAAAATTGCTATACAGATGCTGCTGGGAATTTGAAGCATGCCCTGTACAAGAAAGGAAAAATCTGATAATCTTGATTGAGATTTATGTAGCTCTAACTGTAGTTTAAATTTGGGGGGGGGGGGGTTCACATGCTCCACAAAGGGTCAGGTACGCAGTATGGTCACATGCTCCACAAAGGGTCAGGTACGCAGTATTCCTGGATGTGACATTAAGACACAGGTGGAACTTATTGCTGGAAGTGCTTTTAACTATAGCTGTGTACAAGTAGCCTTCTAAAATTTTCCACCCCATTTGTGGTCAATGAAACAGATGGGACCATTTCACTACATTTCTCTAGAGGAGGGAGAAATTCTCCAGCTTTTTTCAGAGATTGGGCTCAACGTGGGCTGTGACTGTAGCTGTAGCTCGTATTTCCCCCCCTCAAAAGGGTTTTAGTTTTTCTGCTGTCCTGCTACAAGCGACAATGATAGCAAATGTAATGGCAGCCTGGCCACCATTTTACTTCCTCCATAATGTCTCTTATGTAATGTTATTCTATCTAGAGGGCATCATTGTAGTGATGGTGGTCGGAAGGCAGCCACTACAGGGAGAAGAAGGGCGGAGAGGTTTTGGAAACAAGTCAACAAAGTGGCCTTCTATTTTATTCCCAGAATCTTTCCTTTAAAGAAATATGTATTATGAGAAATTATAGTCAACATTTAGCATTCGTCAGAGCCCTGCACCTTCCTCACAACTTCTGAATTTAATGTTTTACAATTATTTCTGGGTCCCACCACCCCTCGCCAACCTACAGGGCATTTGCTTTGGAGTGGTTAAAATGGTGATAAAATCCCTTCCTTCCTTCCTTCCTTCCTTCCTTACCTTACCTTTCCTTTTTTTAAGTGCATCTCCTGAGGCCTGGCTTATTTTTTAATCTCAGTTAATTCCAGGGACTGGAGTTTAGTGCTATGGCAGTTCCACATGAAACTGTATTTTCACATTCACAGCTTCACTACTGTAAATAAATCAAAATTAAACAAAGCTCTAAAAAGGAAGTAGATTTCTTCCATATTTTTTAAAAATAAATAAATGAAATGCTGTTCAACTGGCTTTTTTCACTGTGGTTCGGATATGAACCCTAATAAGCCCCACAAACCTTTGTTGACTAAGCAGGAGAAAGTTGAGTTATAGCTTTCCCCATTTTTGGAAGAGTCCAGGATTGCACAAGAGATAGTCACTGCTCTGGATTATTTGAAAATGCTAGAATTAAAATACAGAAAGATAAATTTGAATTAATTGGATGAAGAACATTATTTTAGTAATACATATAAAGATGCCTCATTTCCCTCAAGTCCTTTAGTTCTGATGGACTGGTTTGTTTATTTAGCTGAGTCAGTCACAAAAACGTAGAGCAGATGACAAACAAGTTAAACTACTTAAAAACCCAATTAAAATCTACTTAAAACAGATAAGGAAAAATAGAAAAGAAGAAGGTCATCAGTTAGTCTTGTAGGAAGATAGATTAAGTGCAAAATGAGAGCAGTAATTGTGTGCCCAACCTACCATGATTTCAAAGTTCTCCATTATTATCTGTTATAATCTCAGAATCTTGAGAGGACATAAAAATGCCAACAAGTTGGATACGTTGCCTTCTTTGCAACTGGAAGTGGTGGTGGAGGGGCATTTAAAGTTGTTGAACACTTGCGCCTGATTGCATAAATGAAAAAAAGAAGAGAATTAAAAAACAAAAACAAGAATGCAGTGGAAATTCAAACTGGTATTGATTGGCATAGAGGGAAATGGTACACACCTGGTGGCAACTAGCATAGGATTGACCCGACTGGAGCTCACAGAATGACAGTTTTTTACCTTCCTTTGCCATAATAAAATATAGGGCATAGTTATATGAGGACTGCCAAAGTATTTATTTATTTTTTATTAATTTTACAGACTTATATGCCACCTTCCTCAAAGAGACTCAGGGCGGCTAACAAAGGTTAAAAGAGACATAAAAACACAATATAAAATCCAGTTAAAATTAATATTAAAATATTAAAAACTAAGCAAAGATAAAAAGATTAAAAATTCATACTTTGAGAGAGGGAGGGGTCAGATGCCAATAGGCTGACGCTACTGTCTGACCCAAACCCCATACCTGTCCCGCCAGCCAGGTCTTAACCCCCTTCCTAAATGGCAGCAACTCCGACTGGAGACGTAGCTCAATTGGCAGGAGGTTCCATAAGGCCGGAGCAGACACAGAGAAGGCCCTCCTCCTAGTGCTAGAGAGGTATGCCTCTCTAGTTGATGGTACAACCAGAGAGCCTCTCCGGTCCACTCTGGTGGGATGGGTAGGTGTTCTTAGGGCGATGCAGTCTCTTAGGTATCCTGGCCCACTACCATATAGGGCTTTAAAGGTAATAACCAGCACCTTGAATTGCACCCGGAGGCATACTGGCAACCAGTGCAGCTCCCTGAGCAAAGGTGAGGGATGAGCATAATGCCCGCACCCCATTACAACCCAAGCAGCCGCATTCTGTACCAGCTGGAGCCTCCGAATGGTCACCAAGGGCAGCCCCATGTAGAGTGCATTACAACAATCCAGTCTGGAGGTGACCAAAGCGTGTGTGATCATGAGCAAGGAGTCCCGGTCTAGGAGCGGGCGTAACTGGCGTATTACATGTAGTTGTGCAAAGGGCCTCCTGGCCACAACTGCCACCTGCTCTTCAAGCAGTAGTCGTGAGTCCAAGAGGACCCCCAGATTACACACCAGGTCTGTTTGGGGCAACACTGCCCCATCCAGAACCAAAGATGGTATAGCGGCTGAATGTATTAATCACTGTCCTGGAAAATTAATAGTGGCAGTACTTGAAAAACAAAGTAACCTGAGTAAAGAATAGCTGTTTTAAAGTGTCTGCAAAAAACCCTTCATCTTTATTTATGGCACGACAGGTAGATCAGCTTTGGCCAAGGCTAGTACTACAGTCGTATCTGTGTAATTTAAGACTAATCCCATGGCATGTGATAAACCATTCATGTATTCATGGTGTTACTGTTACCCGCTTGTTTAATAACAAATCCATTGTGTATTTTCCGCTCCAGCTGACGGAGAGGCGATAAGATATATGCCATGGAATATAAATTTCCAGCACTGTAAAATGTACAATATGTATGAAGTGTTACAAATTAAGATTCTTAATACCTTTCATTTTTCTTTCTGTCTGAAATTTTAAGTATTGCTGAGACAGTAAATACAAAATAAACAAATATATATTTAAATTAGCAAATATTAATCGTTTTTCAGGAAATACAAATGCAGGACAGGACTTCAAAATATGAAAATATTTGCTGCATTAGCAGTATCTTTGGGGTGACCAGCCAGTGTCTTTTGATAAGCAGGCAAGTGTCAAACTAGTTGGTCCCAGAAGCACACTGCTAGATAGTTGCAGACACTTGCAATATAATTTTTTGACCATAGAGTGTTCTCTCAAGGGAAGTTTGCCTAGCAACCGTATTGCTATGAATTCACTCCAGACAAAGGTCCCACCTCCCAACTGGCTTGGATTTTTTAAAAATTTACTATTGCATTTTATAGTATTTAAAAAACCAAGATTATTCCATTGATTATGTAGGAGGGAATGTGTTCTCCAGGTGGTATACAGGAATCAATTGTAATAATTTGTGTGGAAATGATAAAATGATTCAGCAACAACAGATCTCCAGATATATTGTGCATACAGGAAGGAATCAGAGATAGTATCTGGGAACTGGGTGTATGATTGCTACCAAGAGAAAAAGTCTATGAAATATTATTAGGACAATGAAGTACAGTACTGTACTCTAAAGTAGGCCTGCAACTTAACTGCTTAGTTCGGTGATGGTGAACCTTTTAGAGACCAAGTACCCAAACTGCAATCCAAGACCCACTTATTTATCGCAAAGTGCCAACAAAGCAACAGGGGAGGAAAGAAACACTCCCATTGGGCTACTGGCAGTGATGGGATGTTACCGGTTCGGACCGGTTCGCTCGAACCGGTAGCACCCATCAGGAGGGGTTCGCCAGGGTGGTGGTAAAACCCCAGGCAACCGGTTCGGTCGCCTCTCCGGGGCCCCTCCAGAAATGTATTTTGGCTGCCCGGAAGTGCGCATGCGTCAAACCTCCGTTGGATGCATACACAGTTCTATTTTTTAGTGTGCACGCGTCAAATAGAGGTTTGGTGAATGCACACTAAAAAAATAAGAACTGTGCATGCGTCAAACGTAGGTTTGATGCATGCACAACCATTTATTATTATTATTATTTTGTTCCACCCATGACATCATGATGTTGGCTACACCCATGATGTAATGACGTCGTGATGGGGTAGCAAAAATTTTGACAACCCACCACTGGCTACTGGGCAGAGGGGTGGGGTGAACTCTATGCTGGGAAGAGGGAGGAAGTGCTCCCATTTGGCTGCTGGTCAGAGGGGTGGTGCAAACTCTGTGCTGGGGTGACTGCACAGGTGCCCACAGACAGGGCTCCGAGTGTCACTTCTGGCATGTGCACCATAGGTTCACCACCACTGGCTTAGTTGGTGAGATTAATCAGTTAGGAGCCTTTCTAGGAAACTAGAAATCCATTCTTAGTTAAATAAGCAATTCAATTTTTATAAAACAATTAATTAATCTAAAATTAAATTTTAAAGTACTGCATTTTGTAATTTAAGATGTTTATCATTAGTGGTAAAAAATAGGAGGATCTCAGAGGAAGCCTTTGCCTATAGGAAGAAAGGTGTTTTCCTAAGATGGCACTCACTGCAGCTGTGACAGAATCCTGCACCATGAAAAATCAGTATGCCTTATTTTTCCCTCTCATGAGAATGGTCATTTCAGTCCTATGGAGATTTGTGAAGATTTCAGCTTCCTTTAGCTGGGTCACTGCTCTATGACTGTTAAATTGCATACATAAATCTCTTCCACTCCAACTAAAAGTGCTTCACTTTGGCTGAACTGTGTCCCATCCTTTTCTTTAGGAGAAAACCATTATGTTGAGTGAAATGTTGAAGTATACCTTAAATACTTCAGCTATAGGCTGCAACTAGAAATACAGTTTTAAAAAAGCTGTTTTTATTTTCTTCCCAGGAAGGATCTTCACTAGGGTTGCCATACATCCCGAAAAACCGGGAATGTCTTGGATTCATCTGTCCGTCCCACCAGGGCGGATTGGAGAGGCTCTCTTATCATTCCATCGGCTAGAGAGGCGCATCTCTCTAGCACCAGAAGGAGGGCCTTCTCCGTGGCCGCCCCGGCCCTTTGGAACCTCCTGCCAACTGAGTTACGTCTACAGACAGAGCTCCTGCCATTTGGGAAGGGCCTAAAAACCTGGCTGGCAGGGCAGGTGTGGGGCTCCAGTAATATGGGGTCCCATGTTGGGTGGCTGATCTGATGGAACAGCCCTCCCTCTCTCTTTTAAACGTTTTAACCTTGTTAAACCTTTTTAAACCTTTTAACTTTCTAAATCTTTTAGTTTTTTGTAAATTCATAGTTTAATTCTTTTTTAATTGATGTTTAAGTGATTATTAACCTTGAGGTTTTAATTTGTGAATTTGTAGGGGGATTGTTTAATTGTATTGCATTGTGTATAGTCTCTCCCCCTTTTCTGTAGGCTGCCTAGAGTCAGGTTCGCCTGATTGGGGCGGGGTAATAAATCTAAATAAATAAATAAATAAAATAAAATTCAAGGTTGGAAAAATTGTCCCAGTTCAATAAAAACCATGTTAAAGTCCTGGAGTTTTAAAACTTACTGATGGTGTATTATAACACACCATTAAAATAAATTTGAACTCTTGCCATCAAACATGCAATTTCCTGCCACATTGGAGTTGGAGTATACCTAGAGACAAATCTTAATGTCCTCACCTCACACCACTGCTCAATAAGTGTGACAGTGTGTTTCCTGGAACTATGGACATTAAGAGTTGACTGTGACACGACTTCTCAGAAGTACAATAGATCATCTTACAGTAAGAATTAACTGTTGTAAATACTGTACATTCATTTATGTATTTATATATTTAATGTGAAAGTGTTTTATAGCTGTCATTATGTTGTGTTTGTTTAAAAAAAGGCTATTTTGTAGATAACCCACCCGGTTTTGTCAAGTATACTTCTGTCTCGCTTTTGTGGGAGAGAATTATGGCAACTCTAGACTTCACCCATACTTGGGCAGCAAGCTATTAAATGCATTGTTTCATGATGCCAAGTTTTCTAAATAATTCTACAAAACACCTGCTACTGTAGTATCATCAGTGATTAAAAAATAATGAAATGATACCCAAAGCATGTCCTGGTAGTTCTCAGTATTGGTAAGCTTTGGCAGAATAGAACATGGAGTGTTTTTTCACATTAAAAGAAAAAGGGAAGCAGATGGGACTGAAATTACTTTTGGGGGTGGGGTGAGAAGGATACTCAAAAATGCAAGCAAATGTAGGTTATAAACAAAAAATTCTCCACAGTTTCCCTCACCTGAAAGCTAAGTGACTTCAGCCGTTTACCTCTCACTGTACTAATGAATTTATCAATATGGTTGACCTTTGGAATTTTAATAAGAATTTATAGATTTTTTTAGCAATTTTAAGAGGTGAGAGTCATAAACCATTAAAAGGGCTAACTTTTGAGATCAATGTTGCAACAGCTGTGCATCCTCTGTTCTAAAGCAGGGTAGCACATATGGTGACGAGTTTTAGTTGATTAATTGGTACAATTAGTCGACTAGACTTTAACAGCAGGTCTAACAACAATGCAGTTATTATAGAGGCAAGCCATTTGCATGATGGCATACACTGCTCCTCTACTACCTGGTTTTTCTTTCTTGAGCAAAGAATATGGAGGTCAGACTATAAACACCGTTTACCCTTCAGCATATCAGCACCTTGCAAAATCTGTAGAATCAATGAGATTATGAACAAGCTGCCTTAAAGTAGCTGGCAGATGTAAATGGGTTGATTTGACTTGGAAGAGAATCACATTTTGAATTTGCATTTTTATCTCACTGTTCCTCTAGATCTGGACTGTAGCCCTACATAAATTCTTGGATTCCATTTCCTATCAGTTGCAGCTAAATTGGCCAGTGGAAAGGCCCAAAGGGAGTTGTATTTCAGCAACACCTGGATGGCCACCGATACTCCCACCTCTGGTTTTAGGGAACTAAAGACCGTTTGCCAGTTGTATCTCCACAGCAACAGCCTACAAGAGTCCTATCTAAAGAATAATAACTTGATCCATAAAGTCAAACACATCTAGTCCCATTGCAATGAAAGGGGGTTTCATTACAATGAAATTAGTTCCAAATATCACAAATTAGATCCATATCTTCCAAAGCAAAGGCATATACTGTACTGTATATGTATATAAAACAGTTCTTTATGCTGTATCTACAAGCAGTGCATAGGGGGATGAATAACCTCATTCATGTCACAGTGCTAGGGGTTGCCTTTAATGGGCACAGCCACCAGCTCAAGATATTTTGCTATCTGAGGTGAAAATACCCCAATAGTATTTTCTTTCCATTCTTTGTGCAAAACTGGACTAGCAGTTAACAGGATAGTAGCTTCAGCCGCACTATTTGTTGTAAACTGGTTTTGAGGGCCAGAAAGAGGCCATGCAGCATATGAACCACTGTTGTCCCAACACATGGAAATGGCCAGGAGGAACTTACTTTAACAGCACTCAACAAAAAGCAATAGCTTAAAAACAACAACAACCCAAACCATCCTCTTCTCTTAAAGATAAATGCTGATTCATTCATCAGGGCCTCACAATATTTTGCCAACAAGACTGTGTAGTCTTTAGCAAGCTGCATAGTATGACGGTGTCCCCGGAAGAATGTTTCCTTCTCTGTATTCTCTACCCAGAAAATTCTGGAAAGGGTCACCATAAGTTAGAACTGAACTGACAACATGCAATTATTCTTATTCTGAAATATATATAAACATTATTCCTAAATCAATTGATTAGTCAGAAGTTGAAAATAAACCAACAATAAAAGCATTAGTCAGATGACGATTTTGATGCAAGACTGGTTGGGTTTGATTTCTAATATTAGGATAACACAGATAACCACACACATTGAACACATTACATTAGATTTTGTTATGACTGTCCACAGAGAGATGACCCTTGGCTCACCCCGAAGGAATAAGAGAGAAGTAATTTTAACTTGACACAAATATCAGTCAACTATCAAGGATAGAAATACATCTTATTGTACTCTAAACTAAGGCTTCATCTCGAGGTCCCATTTCCACAGGTATACTTCTATAATTAGTGAGAAACAGATGTACAACTACCTGATAAGACTGCCTAGCATAATTCACAAAATACATATCTGGATTTTCCCACAGCAGTATTTTGAACCATGGTTTTTTCTCAATAGCATGCCTTGGCTGAAATCCTGTTGGTTAGCATAGTAAGTCAAATCTAGAGTAGACCCATTGAAGTGATAGAACTCATGAGGAGTTGACTTGTCAAATTCCCACTGAGTAAATGGGCCTACTCTAGTCAAGAGTTATTCTGCTAAGCAACAGGATTCCAGCTAATGTTTAGTTAAAATTCAATGGATGACAGTCATGGTAAGCTGTAACATATACTGTATGTACAAGATGCTGTTGGCTTTGGCAATGTATTTCAGGGGGGAAACTGATAGTTTTATTGCCTCCAGTTGTCATCCCTGTATGCCATTACAAAACTGAGTAGGGAATGGGGTTATTTCTGAAATTCCTTCTTAAGCATATGCCGCAATGAAAACCAGTTCTAGAACTGAATGTCCCCCATCTGTGCCTAGTAAGGGTACCATAAACAGTAATCGGCCAATATTTCTTGTCCTCATCCTTCCTCACCCCTTCATCAGGCATCTCTTCCTCTGATACAGTACTTAAAAGCCATCTTTCTTTACAGTGAATTTAATTTCTAACAATGGAAGCTTTCAGCATCCCAGTTTCAGCACACCATCTTCTGAATGCACCAGATTAGTATATTCTGGTCTTTTGATTTGCCTTTTACATTTTTTCACAGAGATACCTTTCTCTCCTCCAAAGTATGATGGGCTACACCCAGTATGACTTTCTCCCTGGGAGGTACGTATAGAGCTGCACAGTGGTTGGATGTCAAAATTTTTACTACCCCGTCGTGATGTCATCACAGTGTGGGCGGAGCTAACATCATGATGTCATGACATTGTGGGCGGAGCCAACGTCATGACATGGGCGGGGCCAAAGAAAAAATAAATAAATAATACAACATAAATAAAAATAAAAATAAGCACGCACACACACACCCCTCAACCCACCCACCCACCCACAACACAAACCCGTAAATAAATAAATAAATAAATAATACATTAAAATACACGCACCCACCCAAACACGCACCCACCTACCCCAAACACAAATCAACCAGAGCTTTTAAACCAGAGCTTAAAGCTTATTCTGGCTAATCTTTCTCACACTAGGTCAGATGGAAGGTACTACAGAATGAACTCACCACAAGATGGGTTCATTTTGGCACTTTTCAACTTTTCAACAGTTAAAGAAGTTAGGTACTAAGTCTTTGCCTAGCCAGTTCTCTAGGATAATATGCTTTAATGTAAATGTAAAACAGCTGTACCTCCTTAAGGGTTCTCCAATTGGAACAGCAATTGGAACAGCACAGGTGTAGCTTATTGATGAGGTAACTCCAAGACTTTGCTTAAAAACCCCAAGCCAGGCCTTCCAGCAGTCAGGCCTTTTTAGGAACTGTGGTAGTACGTCAATAATGCAAAAAGCAATGACTTTTTGAAGCGGCTGGAGGGAGGCCACCTCCATGTTTGGCCCCGGGAATCGTCCATCTGTGTATGAACTGTTGTTTTCTTATGGTTAAGGTGAGAGCCCTGACATTGTTGGATCATGTACTTTATTTTTATATTGTATCCTATTATTGAAACTATGTTATGTATATGTAATTGGAATTGTATTTTGTAACCTTATTTTGCAGTGTCGTTTTGTTTTGTTGCACTGCTGTACTGTATTGTTATATTTATTGCATTATACTGTATGATTTTTGATTATGTTTATTACCTTTGATTGTCTGATATGTATGGTTTCTGTAAACCGCTCTGAGTTGGTTGCACCGAGTAGGGCGGTATACAAATCGAATAAATGAAATGAAATGAAATGAAATATAGGTAAATGTATTAAATACACATTAAAATACACACAAACACACCACATCCAAAGGTGAGTCACTTACCCTGGGGAGCTTCAGGCTATAGGAAGCTTCAGGCTAGCAGCTTCTCTTCCTCCTCCCCACTTGGGAGGACAGCAAGGAGACCGTGCATACGCACCAAGCACTGTAGGCATTCATGCACACCAAGTGCTTGGCACGCATGTGTAGTGGGGGAACCAGTGAAAAGGTAAGCCCTGAAGGTTGTTCTCTCTCCCCCCCCCCCCAGCTGCTACCGGTTCTCTGGGACACTGGGAAAAGTTACTACCGGTTCTGGCAAACTGGTGAGAACCTGTTACATCCCATCACTGGAGCTGCAACTTCAGGGTTTTGTTTTGTGGTTATGTCCATTTTAACAGTCACTCATTCCAACAATACTGTTGAGTCATGAACGGGCAGCACCCACACTGTGTTTTATCACATTCCTCTGTCCCTGCATTCTCCAATAAAATATATTCACTTACAAATCAGGTTCACAGCAGGGTTAGAACAGACTTCCTGTTTTCTAAGAAAACTGCGATATGCTTCATAGCTTTAAGCTGTTCTGTGGAAAAATCTTTAGGAGCGCAGTTTTGAAGCAGGGAATGCTTGGAGGAGGGGAAATTGGAATTCTTTCCTTACGGAGAGAATAATTTGTCTTTTTTGCTTTGCTTTTTAGCCTATATATCTGTTTAGGTGTGGGTAACAATACCTAAACTTCATATCCTTTGTGTGTGTGTGTGTGTGTGTGTGAGAGAGAGAGAGAGAGAGAGAGAGAGAGAGAGACTGAAATTGCTTGGAGGCAATGCCCTGGTTATATTTGTAATCTAACAATAGCAATGTGTAGATGGAAAAGCGGGCCGGGGGGAAATTGATTCATTTGAAATATGGTGCTGGAGGAGAATTTTGTGGATCTCTTGAGCTGCCAGAAAGATGAACAAGTGGGTCCCAGAGAATGTCAAGCCTGAACTTGGAGGTACAAATGATGACGCTGAGGCTGTCCTACTTTTTCAGTAAGGTAGAAATTAATTCTTTGGTTGTTCAATTACATTCCTCCTTATCAAACATTGATAAAATGGCTATTTTAGGAACACCTAAACTGAGCATAGTTATTTCATTTATTTCCTTAAAGACCAATTCCCAAAAATTTCAGGCTACATTCTTACATTCCCACCACATATGAAAATATCTATGTTCTGATATTCTCTCCAACACAATTTATAGAACAGTAATTGGTATCCATTTAATTAATTTCACTAGAGTTAAATACCACCTCCAAACTAACTTATAGAAATGTTGCTTTATCTTTGCAGACATATATTTTTCAAAACACTAGTACTTTTTTATTCTCCCAAATAATATTCCCATAATGTTTTAAGCAAATACTATATTGTCAATATTCTCCTTCTAATATTATTTTATAATTGTTACTTATTATCTCTTTCATTGCCTTATTTTCATTATGCACTTTCCTTTTGTAATGACATTTTGCTATATTTCATGAGTTCCCTGCATTTATCGTTTCTTTTACTTAATCCTTCATCCATTTCTCTAACTGAATAAAATTAAACCAAGATATAAAGTCCTAATACTTTATTTATTTCTTTACTCACTGAGTTTTATACCAAAAACATGTTTATTTCTAAACAAATTCTATTTCAATTCAAATTTTTTGGCAAATCCTCCAAATCTCTAAGTGTGGCATTTAAATTTTTAAAAATCTTTTTGCAGAATTCAGTATCTGTAAAGTCTCTCTTTTCATTTATATACTCTAAAAATTCATTGCCCTTCTAGTTGTGTGATCTCATGCATTAACTGTGTGGAGGAGGAATCTCAGAAGATAGAAGTACAGTCAAACCTCGCATAAAGAGCGCCTCACTTTAAGAGCAACTAGCTTAAAGAGCAGAAATTTCTCTGAATGTTTGTTTCTCTTAACAAATAAAACCAACCAAAAACTTGCTTAACAAATAAATTGGGGTTCGCAATCCACCCCACCAGAAGTCACAATTGATTACTCACAATGGTGTTTTGTTTAAAGAGCAAATTTGCTTAAAGAGCAATCCTGAGGAACGCATTATGCTCTTTAAGCGAGGTACAACTGTACAGCTGAATAGATTAATGGTGGTCAGAGAGCAAATCTTTAGTGTCTCATATTTGTCTCACATACCTATGTATTCATTAAACTACCAGATGTAGAACAAATTACCTACAATATAATTAATGCAGGCAGTAGAGTTTTCACTCAAAATGTCAGTTATTCTGATTTCGTGAATAAACAGAGACATCTCTGGAGCCTCCCAAGTTGGTAATTTCCTATCAAAAAGCCTCCCTTTTGAACAGTTTACAGTTGCTTTATTGTACTCGGAGCATATCCCACTGATTGATATTACTTAGTGTCTCAGGCTGTATGAACAGCGCTGGTTTTTTGTAATTGAGTTTAAGTATTATCTAATCTTTATCATTCATTTGGGTTAATGAAATGTTGTGATTACATTCCTTGTGGTTGGGACAAAAAGTTTATTTCTTAAAACAAGTGTAATTGACATAAACGTATGAAGTTAAAGGAACCAAAATAGACTTGCTTCTAGACTGAGCCTTGAAAAAAACACTGATCAATAAAATTAGATTAAAGGGGTTACTACACTGGACTATACTGTTATTTGATTATGACAGCCTGTGTTGTGTTTGACTTCACAATCAGTGCTTACACAGGGAATGAGGATTGTTTCAAGAGTTCTTGGTTCATCCTGGATGTGATGCAATATACATTCATAACCCATCCTTCCTCTGATCCCACCTCTACAGATCCTTTTATGGTTTGCTCTGAAGCTGCTTGGTTTTGAAAGGGTTGAACAGTGTTCTAGAAAAGGTGGCAGAGTGTTGTGATCAAGTCCTCATCAGACTCTGAAGATGACCTGGATCAGGAGGCACTTCCTATGCCCTGCCCAGTTCTGCCTGCACCCAAACCTGAGAATGTCCTGAGCCAGGAATCTCAGCCAGCTTCTGGCCCAAGTCTGTTTCCCCAGGCAGATGACCTGTCAGATCAGAAGTCTGACTATGACAGTGGTCACCCTCAGCCAGGGAAAGGTGCAGAAAGCAGCTACACCTGATACTTAGACAAGCTAGAACTAGGTACCAGAGAAGGCTCCCAGCTAATATCGATTAGCTGGGAGGCTCTTAAGCAAGTTTGTTTCAGCATTCCAGCATTGGTACAATTCTTCAGTGCAAAGACCGACACCCTGCTTGAGTTCAGAACCAGACCTTGGCTTGCTCTTTGGACTTTGCTATTTGGACTTTCCTTGAACAGACTCTCTGTGTAGCACCACTGTGTGGCGACCATGCCCACTGGGGTAGTTCAGCACACTGAGTTTCAAAGTTCTTCTTAAAATGTAAAGACATACACACATCCCACGGGAATGCCTTTCATTTAGTCTTTTTTTTTGTTAACATTTTTGCAAATTTTTGTATGTGCAGAAGTGATCTAGTGCTGATACAGGCAAGGGCACACACGGCATAATTTCTATTTCATTTTATCCCATTGTTGTTCTCTTTTCCCACTTCTCCTTGACTCTGTCATATAATGGACCCTATTGGTGGGTACCTTAATATGCCTTCCAGTTACCCCTCACCATTTTACCTTCTTACCAGCAGCATCTGCCCTTCCCTTTGGGGCAACTCCCCTTTATGACTTCCCCTTGGCTTTGCCTGGCCAGGCTAGTGAGAGTGCCAGGTATCTAGGTTAAGTAGCTATATGTGGCCGCAATTGCATGGTCCAGTCAACCCCAGTCCCAATTCAAAAGACACAAAGGGTCTCAGGTTAATTACATTTATTAAGAAATTAAAGGTAATGAGTCATAAGGAATCAAAGTTGCAAAACTAGTCATTCAAACAAAGTACACAAAAATAAAGAAGTTTAATTTGTTACTTAGGCCTTATCTGACTCACATGTCCATCCTGTGAGGCCCTCCCACTGTAAGTCCCACAGTGAAAGAGAAAGATTGTTTCCTGGACAGTGATTTTATTATCCCAGTATCATTTTTCCCATGTGGGAGCAATTAGCCAATAGTGATTTATTTACATACTTCAGAGTCACATTGGACTTCTACTTAAATCCATTCTCCATTTTGAGGGAACATGCTCATGGTGAAACAGGGATCAGAGAAAAGCACATTTCAAATGGGACTTTCTATGACAGACTTTACTCTACCTTACAGCAATACATACACCCTCTTCTATAGATGTTGTCTTGGAATGTGGGGGTGGGGGGAAAGGGGACCTGGGTCTCCAACGCTGGCTAATTGCTCTCATCTAGGGATAAGAGATCTTTAGTGGGTTCCTGCCACTACCTTAGATTCTCCCCTCAGAAAAAGTAAAGAAGCCATGCACATACACATGGGAGGCACCAAAAGTGTAGAAAGGAGGGAGTGCAGTGTAGAGGAGCCTTGCTGGGCTGCCCACTTGGTTACATTTGTGTGTGGATGTGTCTTCTCTTTGCTGTTGCCACCTAGGCATTCAGAGCATTTTATCTCTATCAAAAATGTGAAGGCTGGTCTTTAACTTTCTGGCACCTGAGATGTGAAATGTTGGGTTACAGGGCTTAGAAAGAGATGGAGAAAGAGAAAGAGAGAGAGATTGATGGCTGGCACTGCTGTTCTTAGACAGAGGAGCTGTCTTTATCATGGCTGCTGTTGCGTGTTTGTACAGTTGTACCTCGCGTAAAGAGCATAATGCATTCCACAGGATTGTTCTTTAAGCGAGTTTTGCTCTTTAAGCGAAACACCATTATAAATGACCAATTGTGGGGTGGGGGGGATTGTGAACCCTGATTTATTTGTTAAGCGAGTTTTTGGTTGGTTTTATGTGTTAAGTGAAGTGAACATTCAGAGAAAATTCTGCTCTTTAAGCGAGTTACTCTTTAAGCGAGGCACTCTTTATGCGAGGTTTGACTGTATGTGTAATGAAAGAGTGAACAAGGGAGAGAGAAAGAACTCAGGGCAAAAATCTGGAGTTTGACACAACCTTTTGCACTCTCTTACTGCAATACACATACACCCTTGTAAAGATGTTGTCTGGGGAAGAGGAAGCATTAAACATGAGGAAGATTAATAACTATGACCAAAAGGTGATGGGGTGATCTAATGCTAATCTCACCCATGTAAGTTTTTTTTTTTTTTTAAATCATAGAATGATGAGGAGAGAGGAAAGACCATGGTCCTGAACATTATGACCAAACTGCCTATGTCATTGAAACACCACCGTCATACAATCCCCACCCCCTACTTTATAAGCATGATGACACATTCCAGTTTGAATTTTTTTTTAGAAAGCTCCCCAATGGGGAAAGCTCCCCAATGCCATGATGGGGGCAAGAAGTTCCAGTCAGATTTGAATTAACCCTTGTGTAATGTGGGCTCAAAAAAATTTAATCACCACCTCCCATTTTGTAAGTAGAGCAACGTCCCCAGTATTTTTAAACTGCCATTGGTTTTATTTTCTGTGAGCTGCCCAGAGTCTTCGGAGTTGGGCGGCAATACAAATTAGAAATAATAATAATTTAAAAAATGACAATGTAGTCAGGCTGTAAGAATGGTTTGAAAGCAGTGATTCTGTCATGGAAATATTTGTTTGGATACATATCTTTTAATTTTAATCATTCAGGCAAAGCCTAAGAAATATTAATAGTACATTTCATTATTAACTTTATTGCAGTCCTTGACCAATTATTAAATGTCATAAATAAATTTACATGACAATGAACTAATTGATACCAGGGCCACAGGCAGTGATGGGATGTTACCAGTTCGGACCGGTTCGCCTGAACCGATAGCACCCCATCAGGATGGGTCACCGGGGTGGTGGTAAAACCCCGGGCGACTGGTTCGGTCGCCTCTCTGGCCCCCTCAAAAAATGTATTTCTGGGCAGCCAAAATGGCTGCCTGGAACTGCGCATGCATCAAACCTCCGTTTGATGCATGCACAGTTCTATTTTTTAGTGTGCATGCATCAATTTTTTTTAAAAAATATTTTTTTATTTGCTCCACCCACAACGTCATGACATCATGATGTAATGACGTTGGCTACACCCACGACGTCCATGACATCACGGTGGGTTAGCAGGAATTTTGACAACCCATCACTGGCCACAGGGGTTCAGTTTATTACAGTGTGTGAACATTTATGACATTCAAACCTTTGGCAGTTAAAAACATAGCCTGGTAGCAAAATGCCCTCCCCTCTTCCCCCACCCCCCCACCCCCCATGATACAGCAAAATAAGCAGTGAAAATTAACAAACAGTATCTGGTTAAGTACAGTCAAACCTCGCATAAAGAGTGTTTCGCTTAAAGAGTAACTCGCTTAAAGAGCAGCATTTTCTCTGAATGTTCGCTTCGCTTAACAAATAAAACCAACCAAAAACTCACTTAACAAATAAAATGGGGTTCACAATCCCCCCTCCAATTGGTCATTTACAATGGTGTTTCGCTTAAAAAGCAAACTCGCTTAAAGAGCAATCCCGTGGAACGCATTATGCTCTTTAAGCGTGGCACCACTGTACTTATATTCAGGAAGTCATCAACTGTAACTAAGACTATTCAGGACAGAGTCATCATACATGTGCACAGTCTTACATACTAAGATGTCTTCATGCAATCTATGCATGAATGCCAAGGATATATGGCTGAGTACACAGGCATTTAAATGTCTACATGATTGTTAGACCTACTACACTGTTGAGGTGGATTGCAGAGCCAAGCAATATGCCATGTTATTGAGCATCTCCAATCTATGCCAGTGGCCCCATCCCTCAAGTTGGATCCAGTGCCCTTTGCAGAAGAGCTGTTTTGTGCCAGTAAAGTACATGTACACAGCAATCCATTATTCAAGAAGAGGATGTAACTCACTATGGCATGAGTCTGAAGAAAAATAAACTCTCAGTCTTATTTTTCCTATTGCAATGAATTCTCCATTACTTTTTGATATATTGAGATTATAATATTGTACTTAGCTGGTTACAGAAGACCATGTGACAGGACCATTATTGAGAAGTGTTCTGTGTAAGAAGAAAAGAATAAACAAAATATGTTTGTTTGAAATGGCATTTCCTTCTTGACTTCTTGGTCTCTAATCTCTCTGAGCTGCAGGGTTTAGACAAGAATCTTTATGTAGGAAGATATTTTAAAACCTCACCATTAGCATTCCCCTGCTATAATAGGCATGTATTCCAAGAGTATTACTGGAACATAACATTTGATTTTCTTGAAATGTGCAGTCTTCCTTCCTTCCTTCCTTCATGGAAGAGCATTACAATCTGAGTTTTTTATATATACAGTATATATATAAATGGCTTGGTTAACATAAAAATCACATAACAAAAAGAAATCCATAGAAAATAGTGGCTCAGTTTACAGATCCCCCCCCCCTGGATTAATTGGTTTTCAATGCATTCCTATGGGAAACCACGTTTCGGTTAATGTATTTTGGTTTTCAATGCATTCCTATGGGAAATTGCATTCAATGCATTCTTATGGGAAATTTGGTAAAAGTAATTTTTGCTGTAAGAAACGTCCCAGAGAACGTGTGTGTGTGCATGCACACACATGCATATGCATGAATGCATGTTTGTGCATGTGTGTGCATGTGTGCAATACAAAAGGTCCCAGAGAATACATTAAATTAGTAAACTGAGGTACCACTGTACGTAGATTGTGTCTCACACTTCCAAGAAAATCCTTTTAGTAAGCATACGATAAAAGCTAGGAGAAATTTGATCTTGACTCTTGCAAAAACAAAAAGAACTTGCTGGATAGATACTATAACACAGCTTAACATGCCAAGAAGCAGCCGGAAAGCTTGGAGGCTATTGGAAAAATTGAACAATGATGTTTTTAAAAAGGACACTGTACACAAATATAATCTCAAACCAAATAGAATACCAATTGCTCCTGGCGGGGAACACCAATATTAATTAAAAGAAACATTTCTGACAAACATGCAAAGGATCATAGACATCAATATGATCAAAGTGTTGTTCATAACTCTTTGAGTAAATTAGCGTGGAACAGAGGCACCCCTTGACAATTTAGGGGGAACAAAAAATGACATTAAGTCCACCGTCATCTGGACCACTGGTTACATTATGTGTTCTCCTGTCTTCCAAAACCACAGAGACAAATTGCTTTGAGTCAAATATTAGATAAATGGCCTTCTCCTCATGTATAATGGACAGAGGGTTTATCCTGGTTCTGACAGCATTTCAATAAATCGATATGACATAGTTCACATATAATCTTGATACATAAATAAACAAGAGGCTCAAAACCTTCATGGGGGAAAGATTGCTTTAAAAGATAAATGCAGAAGTATTAAGTTTCCAAGGATTTCAGTAAAAATCTCTTTGTCAGCTTTTTAATGAGGGTTTTTTTTTGGGGAGGGGGATTGTGTTCTTTAAAAGATTGTACAAACAATGATGTTGTTCAATACAGTGTTTAAAAAAAACACAGGGGAGAAATTCCATTACAAAGTCAAGATACAGTATAACTATTTTTCTTCAAAGGAGGAAGTTTATACTGCACAGGCATCTTGCCATTGATAAAATATTTATATCAAAATATTGCCCAATGTTGTGGCATCCTGTGTGAGGAATTAATAGACTTTAACTTTCCAGTGCCACCACAACGACCTCAGTTCAGCAACTTCCTCTTGAAACAGAAATAATATTTTAAAAACACAGCAAGCACAGCAGTTCATCATGCCTGACTCTGCTTGTTGGCTTGCCAGTACATTTTTTTCAGTCTCCAGTTTATATTTTCAGAGTATAATCTTTCTTTCCAAGAAAAACCTTTTCAAGTTGGATGGAAAGAAAGGAAGTGTTTCTTTTGTAATATTTATTCCTAGGCATCTGTGATCTATTATTGCAGAATAATAAACAGAAGGCCCAAAACTTTCCATAGTTTGATAGCCAGTGTTGTTCTAATTCAAGCGAAACGGATCATGTCATTCATTTCACTTATGGGGCTGCCTCTGGGACTATTCCACCACTGCCACCACCCAGGGGTCATAGTCAATGCCCCCCCCCTCCCACTCGACACACAAAGCAAATAAAGTTTTATTGCAAGGTTTACTTTCTTCAAGGAAATTCTAAACACGGGGACATTCCAAGCAAACATTTATAACTTTTATAGTGGACTTCAGATCACTACCAAATTTAGCACAGTGTGAGTAGATAGGCTGATGTTTCTCTGTGTCAAATTTGGTAACATTTGTCAAATAGTTGCAATATTATCATTTTTAAAGTATAGAAGTATTTGTACCAGCAGTGCAGCAAAGCATGGCAGATTGTGGGCAGTTTTATGTTCTGCTGCAAGTCTCCCAGTTCACTCCTTTTTAGCCCAGGTAATAAACACACGTGGACTAGATTCTTGGAAGAAAAATAGAATTTACTCACAAAATGAAGTAAAGAAGATACATGTGCTCAGGAGTCTTGGTAAAGTTGCATTAGAAAGAAGTAAAATAAAGTATTTCTTCTAGCCATGTGGCTTAGAAGATGGAAGAGCTCAAAAGGACATCTTTCCTCTTCTAAAGCAGAAAGCAAGAGAGAAAGCCAGAGCAAAACAAAGGCCTTAAAACATGCAAATAGGGTCAAGTGATCTCTGAGGCAGGAAAGAACCTTTCTAATTGTAATCACAGGCAAACAATGCCTGAAAGGTATTTTAAAAAAATTAATGTAGTACTGTATTCCAAGTGTGACCTCAGCATAATAATGACAGTATGATATTGTCAGAATCAATGCTGAGGTACACAGCATTTTTGTGCCAGCTAATCCTTCTCATACCAGGTCTGGTGAAAGGACCAACTTAATGAATTCACCAAGAGGAGGCTCCTTTTTGGCAGTTTTACATCTGGCCTAGACAAAGAAGAAGAGGAGGAGGAGGAGGAGGAAGAAGAGGATGAGGAAGAAGACAACAATGAGGAAGAGGAAGAAGATGACAACGAGGAAGAAGAAGATGAAGAAGAAAAGAAGAAGAAGAGGAAGAGGAAGAAGAAATAATCAATTCTCATTTCCTAAATACAGAGAGAAGGTTTTGGAATGTTGTATTGTCCCTTTTGTTTTTTAGCCACCACGTTTGGTCTCATCAGCAAATTTGGCTACTCTGCTGCTGACCTCTAATCCCAGATTTTTCAGAGAAATATGGTCAAGGTACCAGTTTTTGGGATACGGCTATGCAGAGGGAGGGGAAGGTTCTGAAATGAAGACTGGGATCGTCATAGGCTGGTAGAAGGTATAACATCCATTTCAAGTAAATAGCACTCGAAGATGTTGTTGAGACTGAAATTTTGATTTATTTATTTTTTATTAATTAAATTATATTCCGCCCTACTCGCACAGGTGACTCAAGGCGGATCACAATGTGATGGTCCATCTATGGTGAAGCTCCTAGAGGAGGAATTTTATCTGGGTCATGTTACTGCGACTCTGCAGATCTTGCACTATACTGTACAAGATTCCATCTCCCGACTCCTCAGGGATCCTTCCTGGAAGTCTGATTGAATATTGTTCTTCTCGAAGGGAATAGCAGGGGAGAAACCTTAAACCAGAAAAGAACCTTATGGATATTGACAGAAACATTGCAACCCCTGAGAATTTAGGACATGAGCCAAAGCACTGAGAAATCAAGGAGGAAAAGGTCCCAAAAGCCTTCCCTCCCTCTCACCTCAGGGCAGATAATATAGTCACAGTCTCATTTGTAGTTGAATAAGATCCAGTATTATTTCATGATCCAAGAAGAAATATGCTGCTTGCACCCAGAAGAGTAGCGTGCCTTGGCGGGGCCCCGTATAAAAATTTGTTTGGGGGCCCTTAGGAAGGGTAAAGATTTGTTTTGCTTACGCACGTTGGGGGCCCCCGTGGCCCTGGGGCCCCGTATAATTGATACGGCAGATACGGCGGTAGCTACGCCTCTGCTTGCACCCTACTTCCCTACCCTGAGCAAGAGGTAGAATCCTAACATAATTTGCCTTTTGGTGCAGTTTTGCACAGCATTTTTAGACACACCCAAGTCTCTTTGAAAACAGCACTTTTCACAGCCAAAGCCCTGGCCTAGAGATCTAATCTTTGTGCTCTGCATGTCTTATTCAGTGCACACGGGAGAAAGCCACGGCCTTTATGACATCCTAAGATGAAAGGGGAAAGGGTGGTCAAGAAGGAACAAATACATGCCACGCATGGCCACAATATAATCGCTTGTAAACAGAACAATAAAAGAGGGATAAAGGTAAAGGTTTCCCTTCCTCAAATGCCAGTCGTATCCAACTCTATGGTTCAGTGCTCATCTCTGTTTCAAAGCCGAAGAGCCAGCGCTGTCTGCGTCTGCAGACGTTTCCATGGTCATGTGGCAGGCATAACTAGACACTGGTGTGCACCGAACACTGTTTACCTTCCCACCGAAGTGGTCCCTATTTATCTACTTGCAATTTCTTGCTTTCGAGCTGCTAGGTTAGCAGGAGGTGGGACAAAGACGGGAGCTCATTCCGTCCTGCAGTACTCGGGAATCAAACTGCTGACCTCCCGCCTTTTAGTCAATGTCTTAGCTACTTGAGCCACTGCAGATACCTCCCGATAAATTTATCTTGCCATCTAGAAATCACCTTTGACTCATAATAAGTATTTCATGCCTTCCACAACTTCAAGCAGTAGACATTTCTAGGGCATCTTTTCAAGGAATCAGTTCAGTCCTATAGATGAGTAGCGCTTTGTTTATGACATATCTCTCCTTATAAACAGTCAACAGTGAGTTGGACACAGGGACATGCCTACCTACAGGCATTACAAATCTTAACATAGCAATCTTGCCATGAGCTACTCACAGAAAATTTTGCCTGATGAGATTAGAAAGAACATATTTTCCCTTCTCTTGGCATACACCAGAAAATGGGCCAACACCAGCATTTAGGCATGGCTTGCATTCTAACCTGGCATAACGGGATGATCTTAAATACTGTCCATTAAGGAAACAATTTTTCAATCAAGCCAAGGAGAAGACCAAAAGCTGGTAAGGTCATCCTTTGATTTTCCCCCAGAACAGAGCAATGTATGTGCAGGATATAATCGTGGGCTAGATGTATAGATTAACATGCATGTATATTATTTATGTTTATTTTCTATCCATGTTACCTTCTCTCTCTTTCTCTCTGGCATTTGCAATTTTCTTTTTAAAAGTGTCTGTCTGTCTGTCTATTCATGAAACAGAATGCTATAACAGGCATACATGTGTCTGGCACCAAATTCTTCAATTGTTTGTTTCTTATCATAGACATTAAAGAAGCAAAAGGAAACATGGCAATATTGTGGAATCTTATATAGTCTTTTGATAGAAGCTCTTAAAATAAAAGGATCTTTCCCTTGTTAGCTGGAAGGCTGGCAAGTTGGCAGTTCAGGACCCGGGTACTGCATGACGGATTGAGCGCCCATCTCTGTCTCAGCTCTTGGGGACATAAAAGGAGCCCCATTTGGGCATTCCCTGAGTGGAGTTTCTTCCGCAAAAATCCTTTCAACCCAGAATAATTTCTCACATGAAATAACAATGACGATGACGGTGGTGGTGGTGGTGGTGGTGATGGTCATCGTCATCGTCATCATCGTCGCTGCTGCTGCTGCTGCTGTTATTAATTCCCTAGTAAAATATTTTACAGGCAAACATTTTTATTGTCTCAATTTGAAATTTGCGATCATGGGGAAATTTCCTTGAGCTGAATTGCTTCTGGTCATGGCACAAGAATCCTGACAGAAAAACAAACAAGCAAATACCTTTATAACATTTATTCGTCTTATTTAAAAACATAACTCTATAATAATCCCACTGGGTTTCAACTTATGGAACATCTCTGTCTCTTGTTTACTTTCAAAGAGTGACAGCTTTGGGGCGAGGCATCCAACTGTTCCTGTTTGATGAGTTGCCCATGTTTTAAAACCCTAAGAAAATGCAAGCAGCCTATGAGATCCAATCTACAAAGAGTTATCTGACACTGAAAAATGTAAACATTTCTATGGTCTTATTAAAAAGCCTTCCCATATTTGGGAAGTTAAACGGAAGAGAAAGTCGCTCCCCTGCAAAAAACCACACAGGATAGAAGGCAGAGTCCGAAAATATTTCTTCAGTTAATAAATAGAATATTTAGCATTGTTCAACAAGAGCAGTACAACAGCCTCTTACATAAAAATAAATAAATACAGAGGAACAGGAATTTCCACAGTTCAGATCATTCTGGCGCCAAACCAGAATTGTTTATAAGTCATGAAATTTTAACTCCATTTTAATCTACAGCAAACCTTCCACTGCCTTTAATGGAGTTGGACTGTACTTATGGCATGTGATTCAAGGTGGTTTCTTGGAAGTCCTACCAAGTATAATGGGGCAGGGTTGTTGTTGTTTTAAAGAACTACGGAACATTTCCTTTATGACTTACAGTTGCCATAAGTCCAATGGTTCAGAGATTCTGGGAACTGCAGCCCCAAAGGAGTTTTTAAAAATGTGTGTGTGTGTGCCTATCTCTCTGTGTGTGCACACATACACACTTATGTACCCACCACATGACTTGCCCTGCACTCCAGAACCTAGCCTCGCAGTATGGTGGAGGGCAATTCTCTCATTGCTGGTGCTGAACAGAGAGTCCAGCTGTTTTTTTGTATATGAGGTAGGATGGGTGGGTGCCACCTTACCCTTCACCTTAGACACCAAAACGCACTGGGTTATCCTGGGGCACAGATCTCCCACAGGCAGGCAGATTTTATCTTAGTGACTCTTGGTGATAGCAATGACTCAGCTTTTCAAGGTACAGTTAATAAAGGTAAAGGTTTCCCTTGCTCGAAAGCCAGTCGTATCCGACTCTAGGGGTCAGTGCTCATCTCTGTCTCTAAGCCGAAGAGCCAGCTCTGTCTGCTTCTGCAGACGTTTCCATGGTCATGTGGCAGGCATGACTAGACACCGGAGCGCACGGAATGCTGTTACCTTCCCACCAAAGTGGTCCCTATTTATCTACTTGCAATTTCTTGCTTTCGAACTGCTAGGTTGGCAGGAGCTGGGACAAAGATGGGAGCTCATTCCGTCCTGCAGTACTCGGGAATCGAACTGCTGACCTTCCGCCTCCCAGTCAGTGTCTTAGTGACTTGAGCCACTGTAGTCCTTAAGGTACAGTATGCTGACCTAGAGGCAAGAGCCTCCTCCTCCTCCTCCTCCCCTCCCGCCTTCTTCTTCTTCTGTATGCAGGCAAAATGTGAAGCTGACAAAATGAAGCCACTTTAGGGGAGTTCATTCTATAATTCCTCTCGCCTGACCTAATGTGAAAAAGATTAGCCGGCCCAAGGTGGCCTTTGCCTCGATTGTGTCTGATTGTGGTTCGAAAATACCATAATCTTTGAGGAGGCTCTTTCTATGTATCCCGAGAGCCTCATAAGGATCGGGTGCAGCCCACGGCATATTCCATGGGGCCCTCCAATGCATCCACCACAACAGGAAGTGACATGTGGTGGAAGAAGAAGGACAAAATGACCATCTCATCCCCGAAGCTGTCTGAGGGAGCGTGACCTGGTCCCCGGCTTTAAAAGGTTGAGAACTGTTCTAAATCTACAGTATGTCTGCATCAAACCTTCACCTGACCTTTCAGATGAATAAGCATTCTTTTGGCAGGCCAGGGTAACAAACCAGGTCTTATCATACAAAAGAAAAGCAGGGGGAAAAAACACAAGGAAGAAGAAATACAAAAGCCCCAGGATCATGCCTGTTTATTTTCTTCTTGGCTGAGCCTTCAAAAAGAGAGAACGAAAGAAAGAAAAGAAGGTGGGGATAATAATATGAGTAAATCCCTTGTTCTTGCTTGGAATGCATTATTGGAATATTACTGAAATCACTCTCAGAAGAATTTACAGTGCATTTGAGCCCTGCTGCCAAGATTTGACTTGAGCAACATACAAGGAAATGGAAGAAAATTTAAATATATTTTGTTGTAAGACTTGGCTAAAGGGGGACTGCAAGAATGATCAGCTCTATTGACTCCATCTGACCTTCCATTTTCCTTTGATAGATAAACTGCAAAAGGATATGTGAATTACCACCTTTGCTAGCGCATAAGACCCACTCCCCCCCTTAAAATACTCTGGAAAATGGAGTGCAACTTGTATTGTATATAGTGGCCTATTTTGGTAATAACGGGGTGCATCTTATACTCCAGTGCATCTTATATGCTGGCAAATATGGTAACTTGCATTTTCTTGCTATGATGTGGCAATGGGGTATTTGTTTCTTTTCCATATAGGTGGCCACACAAGCCTTCTACTTGCAGTTCCTACTTGCCTGTAGGTAGGACAGTTCAAAGTAGCTACCTTAAGAAGGCTTTCCTTTCTTTTCTTGCAGGTTTTAGGGAAGCTGTTAAAATACACAAATATTAACAGGACTTCCCAGCTAAGGGACAGCTGTTAAGGTGGAAAATAAATGTCTAGAGAGAGGAAAGGCTTTACAGAGAGATGTGAGTGCTAGTGCAGCGTGTGTGTATGTGCACACATGTGTCTTTTGTTTGTTCACATACATGCAAGATGAGAAAGGAGGAAGAGGGAGGGAGAGCTCCTTGTCCTGCCTGAAGAGGCAAGAGGTGAGAGGAAAGGTGGTTTGTCAAAGCACTACTTTCAGTGTGTATGTGGTTGGTTGGTCGGTTGGTCTTATTTATTTATTTAAGCAAACTTCTATGCTGCCCTCCTCAAAAAGACTCAGGTTGACTAACACAACTCTCCACACCTAAAACACAATAAAAACATATAAAATCAAGATTAAAAGAATTAAAAAATTTAAAAAGCTAAAACATGTACTTTTCTGCATCAGTTCAAAGTAACCCCATACTTTAAACTGAAACAAAGAATTTAGTTTTTGAAAAACAGAAGGACTTCTAGTTAGTAGGAAAAACTGTGGCTTGGGATGATGGGCTGATTTGTATTTCCCATTGCATCATGTGGTCCAGTGGCATAGCGTGGGTTTCAGCTGCCCCAGGGCATCAGACAAATTCGCCACCCCCTGGGCAGGGCCCATGATGTGGATTTCAGCCGCCCGGGGTGTAAGACAAATTTGCCGCCCCCTGGGTGGGGCCCAGGGTGTCTGCACCCATCCCCGCAGCAGTCTCTTCACCCTGGCTGCTAGTAAGTCCTGCTGCCGTAGCAGCCTATTTATACTGAAATTTTGCTTCCCCCCCCCCCAAAGTGCTGCCTGGGATGGGCTGCCCACCTGCCCCTCCCACGCTGTGCCACTGATGTGGTCAAAGGGGGAAAAATGGGAATCAGATTGCCCCAAGCCGAGAGTCATCCTGCATCTGCACCACCACTGATTTTAAGGGAATCACATGGCTGGCCCTTCTTACATTTCTGATCACCTAAGCTCTGAGGTTATGTCTCCTCGAACCCAGTCTTTCCCTTCTGTCCCAGTATGGAAGGCATGCTTTTGACATCATACAACAGTGACAATGGGAGGTGGAGGGTTCACAGGAGAGCAGGGAAATCTGTACAGCCCTCCACATTGTCACAGATGCAGCAGTAAGCCCAGAAGAAGGATATTCCCTTGGTTGTCATCATGCTCCACCTGTTTCCCATGCAGGCTTTGCAGTGGGTGAGAAAAGTGTCAAGTGAAAGAGATGCTGCAGGAACATCAATCTTCAAGGAGGCTCTTTTTGTGTACCCCATCACTGAGGGCAAGTATAGGTTTCTGGTGTCATTGTAATTATTGAAGGTGGAAATGTGACAGTTACCTGGGTGGTGTCTTTAGCAGCTGGAATTTGTCCATCTGCTACGAACTCCTGTTTGAGACTCCCAGTGGAGCTGGGATATAGTGCAGTAAGCGGCACTCTCAGATATTTACATTACCCACATATAGGCTGGGTCCCTAGGGAATTCTTTAGCCTTTTCAGCAGCTACACAAGGTGCTGTCTTTTACTGTGTTCTAACAGTTCAGAAGAGAACACACAACAGATCCTTTGTTGCCATAGGACCATCTTCATTTGCCCGAGCAAAAGATATTGATGTGGCAGCTGGCTGTAGAGTGTCACAGACACCACACCCGCCTCTTTCAAAATTTTTTTTAAAAGGGATATTTCATATTGAATCAGCATCTTGTCACAACAGAGTGACAGCATAGGGTTGGGAGTATGCTAGCTGACAAGACAATGCGCTTTGTTTCTGCCTACAACGCAGTCACTGATAGAGAAATGTTGGCATTGTCACATTGATTTGATGGATCCCATGTTTTGCCGTGACGAACACCAGCAGACGTCGCCATGTTGCTGCGTCTGCTGCCTAAACTGCTGACATGTGTTAGGCACTCGTGGGGGACACTAAGCCCTCTTGACATAGAGATAAGTGCCTTATCGTAAGCTTCCTAGAAGCTGCCTTTCTATATGAGTGCAGGAGAACAGTTTTAGATTGAAATTCAGACAGCACAGAAGCCAGCTTTAATTACTGCACCAGCAATTTTCTGTTATGGGAAGTTCAGAGCCTATATGAATGAGTCTTATTTTCATTACTCAGTTGTAATATTTTAAATGGCACATAGTCTGTAAACGTTGGGATGACAGATTTTTTACAAGCCTTTGTCCAAATCCAAAGTTCAAACCAACATGTAGGATCATGCCAATTAGAAATGACACACTGGCAAATTTTTTAAAAGTATGTTTTTAAAAGAAAGGCAAAGACACATACAGATACGCAATGTCTTCAGAGAAATATACAAATATGATGGAATTAGGTTTTTATGTATTTCCAGGGTGTTCATGAATGAAGCATGGAACCACTGGTCATCCATGAGTCTCTACTGTCAAATCTAGTATTCATGCATGGTAATTAGAAGGTGGCCAAGAGAAAGGGAAACCTCAGAAAGACAAAGAGGGAGGGGTGCAATTTTGCCTTATGAATGAACATTCCTCGTCTTTCCTGTTGAGTCAAAGTTCTGTGACTGTAGCACCGTCTAACATCAGAACCAGGGAACAGGGGAGATTGGGGCAGAGACCAAATAGAAGGTGCAGAACAGCAGGCTTTGCCTTGTTCTAATCTTTCACTTGTGTTTTCTCAGTGCCTCAGTTAGCTCATGGGTGCCTTGTCCTAGTCTATAGAGTCTGGGGCAATAGGACCAAAGCAGAGCAATTGGGCCTTTCTGTCCAGCCACCAACCATTCATTCTGTGACCAGGATTTATCATTTACATTCCATCATTTGCAGGAATGGAGTATTCATGGACAACTGGAAACTCAGAAATACCATCATAGATCTGGACAAGGATTGAGTTGGGACATCACCAAAGGGAAAAGGGCAAGTTGGCTTCAATCTGTGTGCTCTCAATTTAGGTACGCAGTTGGCCAGAGCTTCATCATATTCCTAATATACAGTAAAATGTAAGTGGAACTTGGAATAAGATGCTATTTACAGTACTGTATTTCTGAGTAGGAATCATAGCAGCCTGCCAGCCATTTTCTGAGATATCCTACTCCATTCCGAGTTTGCTGTTTTTTTCACTGCAGCAGACATTAAGGCTAGTTGCTGGTCGCAGCTATGACAGATTTGTAGATTAACATTGGAATGGTATTTTGTACTATATTGTGATTATATAATATTGTCTATTCTGTACTGAGTATTGTTTATGGATTTTACATTGATTACACTGTGTTTATATTTATTTTGTTGTACTGTATTTTATGATATTATAATATTATATTAAACTGTTATATTGTATTCGCTTGTATGTTGTGAGCCACCCTGAGTTGGTTTCACCAAGTAGGGCGGCATATAAATCGAATAAATCAAATCAAATCAAAACCAATTGCAGTATGGTCAGTCAACATGACTACACAAACTGGAGCCAGGAATTTAGATCACCAAATGCTATGTTGGCCACCCCTTTGCTATTAATATATATTTAAAGGATTCTTCCATATTGAAAGTTACATCATGATAAATCGCTAATTGGGTTGTATTTACTCCTCTGGGACATCACTCAGTAACTGCTGCTGTCCAACGCCCATCTGTCATGCAAGAGACGTGTCCAACCCAGCACAATTTCTGTTTGTGAAATTCAGCAACAGCTTCATTGATTCCACTTTGTTCTCATATTTGGGTGCTGGGGATGTGGTCACAAAGGGTATCTTTAGCATTGATCTTTCCATGGCTCTTCTGACCCTTTGCGACCCCATGGACTATTGCCCTCCAGTCACCTCTGTCATCCACCATTCTCTTCAACCTGCTCAGTTCTGTGCCCATTGCATCTACAATACCCTCTACCCATCTCATTTTTGGCCGCCCCCTTTTTCTTTTGCCCGCCACCTTTCCAAGCATCAAGGCTTTCTCAAGTGAATCCTCTCTTCTCATTTGATGTCCAAAGTACTTTAGCTTCATCTTTACTATTTGACCTTCTAAGGAGCCATCAGGGTTGATTTCTTCTAGGATTGACCTATTTGTTCTCCTCGCTGTCCAGGGTGCTCTCAAAACTCTCCTCCAACACCACATTTCAAAGGTGTCTGTTCTTCTGTGCTCAGCTTTCCAAGCATCAAGGCTTGAATAAGCAGGGTGACTTCACTCTCTAGGATGTCTGGCTCAAGTTCAATGTTCAATGTTCTCATCATTGTGATTATTAGGGGTAGTGAGATCCTTTTTGTAGAGTTCCTCTGTGTACTCTTGACATATTTTCTTTATCTCTTCTGCATCAGCTAACTCCTTGCCATTTTTGTCCCTTATCATGGTCATTTTTGCTTTAAACGTTCCCTTCATTTCCCCAATTTTTTTGAAAAGATCTCTAGTCCTACTCCTTATGTTGTTTTCCTCTATTTCTTTGCACTGTTCATTTAGGTAGGTTTCCTTATCTCTCCTTGCTTTTCTTTGAAATTCTGTATTCAAATAAATTACAAAGCATGTAAAAATGACTGAGTTTTAGAGGTCAAAGAGTGCAATCAGGTAGGGAGATAGCTCACATTTTGGACCACTTGTGGCATGGTCCAGTGTGAGCTATTTCCCAGCTATTGTAAGATCCACAACCTTGATCTGTGCCCAGGTCTGAGAGTTCTGATTTAGCAGCAGTGCTACACTTTTTAGATGGGGATGAAACAATTCCTGAATGGATGGAAGAGTTACTTTAAGAAAGATTGCTTTCAACAAAGTGACCCTTTCCAGCAGGATTAGATCCAGTCCTTTCTCACTGTCTAATTACACCTTTAGTTACAATATGATGCAAGACTCATTAAAAGGGTATGTGTGTATTATAGTTAATGTATTCCTCAGCTAGAGAAACTTGTTTTTCAGACAGAGAACTTCTCTAAACTAGCTTCATGCATGCAGTTCCAGTCTCATCTTGGATCGCAAGAACTGTTTAGTCTTGCCTTTTGGTTACAGTATATTTGCCCTGATACGGCACAGGATTCTCAATAGATTTTGGCTAAAACTCTGTCCCATCAATTATGATGAGGCTCAGGACATTATCAATTATGACAGACAATGGCTTTTCCTAGGACCAGTATATTGTTGTGAGCGACCCAGCTGAATGACAAAAGTATTTTGGTCTGATTTGGTCTTAAGTGGGCATTTATATCCCTATTAGCTTTCTCAAAATAGCAGCTCATTGTGGAAGTGAAATTCATCTAAAGTTATTTCCTAATAATGGATGGATACAGTTCAAGGTCTTAGGAAAAGCCATTGTCTACCCCAGTGATGGCCAACCTTGGCAGTCCAGGTGTTCTTGGACTTCAAATACCAGAAGCCCAAGTCAGCACTCCTACTGATTAGGGCTTCTGGGAAATGAAGTTCAAGAACATCTGGAGTGGCAAGGTTGACCATCACTGGACCCCCAAGGCTGCTGTGAGGATGGCAGGGCAACTCAGAAGGAACAAGAAAGCTTGAGGGCAGTTGTAGTTGTCATTGCTAATCAGAAAGTTTTAAGTTCTTCTGCCTTTTGGTCCTTGGTGCCAAGATAAACAATGGCTGAAATCCTGCAAAGTCATGGGATGTTTGAAGGGATCTCATTCTCTGAAAGGGGTGGCAGAGAATGAGATGGCTAGATGGTATTGTTTACATGATGGGCACAGAACTGGGTGGATTGAGGAGGATAGTGGAGGATGGGGTGACTGGCGTGCGATGGTCCATCGGATCGCAAAGGGTCAGACTCGGCTATGTGACAGAACAACCACAAGTTGCATTGATTTTCTTGGAGGCATAGCTATCACGATGAGCACCTGGACTTCAAAATGCATGACAGCCATACTACAAGGATATGTTATGTTTGGAATGCCACAGTTTATGATTGCCTGTAGCTGCGTATTTAAAGCCACAACTAATTGCATTGATGCTAATTAGTGGCTGTTTGAGTTGAAATCCAACAAGAATGTGGGTTTAGTTTCGTTGGCAGTTCAATATTTTTACCAAACAAGACTATTGTTGATCATGATTATTGTTACCTGAGGGAAGGACTTTTTGTAAGTCTAACAAGAGTTGAGGTGGGGGTTACTATGGTGGTCAGTTTTACAAATTAATACCGTATATGCCGGGGTACAAGACAACTGGGCGTATAAGACGACCCCCCCAACATTTCCACTCAAAATATAGAGTTTGTTATATACTCACTGTATAAGACTACCCCCTCTTCCGCACACCTTCCACACACCAAATGAAACGTAAAAGAACACCAGATTTGATTCAACATGTTAATTTATATTCAAATGCTTATGACATGCAGAAAAACTGTCACAAGGTTGTATGTTATCAAACATGTACAGTAAACATAAAGCGGCGCAAGTTTATTAAACGTAATTCACCAAAGACAAATCACTGAAGCTGAATGGAACAATAAACCTATGGGAGCTGCCATGCTGTTTGTTTTGTAATCTGTTAACCAAACTGGAACTGTCAATGATAGAAGGAAGATAACAAATAGAGGGAGAGAGCAAGTGTCAGGCAAGTCCCTAGCAAGTTTGCTGGTGTGACAGTTTCCCTTTAAACACCTTTGAATTTCTGTTCATCATCTGATATTAAAAGTTGTTATCCGATCCATCCCATAGGACCTTAACATTATTCGATGCAATTCTCCTCCCCAGATTGCTTAACGTTATGCGAGGTAAGAGTTAGCTGAGGTAAACGTTATCCAAGGTAAACGTTACCCGAAGTATTACTGTATTTTATTCAACTGAAGTGCATCCGGCGTACAAGATGGGCCCCCCCACTTGGAGGCGTGTTTTTCAGGGGTAAAAAGTCGTCTTATACCCCAGCATATATGGTACATTGAATTTGGCTTAAGGGCAGACAAAACTAGAATGAAACCAATGAAGGATAACGAGCAGAAAAATAAATTTGAAAACCTACACAGTGGCATCATAAAATGACATGCACTTTAAAAGAGAGTCTTTTGATTTGCGACGGTTCTGCCACACAGACAAAACCATCTAAGGAACAAAGAAAACCGTACCTGTATTTGATTTTAAAGATTTATTGGAGGGTTTTCTTTGTGCTTTGGCTTTTTAGTGACACCGCTTCGGTTCAGAGTCAGGAAGAAATAACTATAATGGGTTGGCTTCATACAATTGGGCACTGTTTGAAATGTACAGTACAGTAGTTGTAAAAATTAATGGGGGAAAATTCAGAAATGTTTAATTGGAGTGAACCAGCAAGCCTGTGACAATGTGGCAATGAGTTAGACAACAACTCCGTTCTGATTACAACTGCATAATTCATCACTAAGGTGGTGGAAAAATACATTTTAAAAAAATTAACAGAGTGCCGAGAAGCTGAAGACTCCAAGAACTCTTAAAGGGAACCTTGTGTCATCACAGAGATATAGCCACATGTCTAGAAAGAGAGTATTATTTGGGATCACCGTTGAGGATTGGCGTATTTGGAATTACGTAATGAACTGCCAGTCATTAATTGGGAGCCATCAAACTGTGAGGAGGTTGAGCAGTCCTCTTATCTTTATACCATTCCCATGCTGCTTTTTGCACCCTTTAAAAGTGCCTCAAAAGGGAGGGGGGAGGATAGGGGAGTTGTGAGGATTTCCAGCAATTCTCTAAGCCTCATGGTGAAATGAATTTTAATGGAAGCTGCCTCTATAACAGGGGTTCCCAACTTAAGGCCTACGAGCTGGATCTGGCCTATGGTGCCATTTCATATGGCCCCTACACTTCCAAGGGCATTTGAGAAAAATGGGTGCCCTTTGAAACTGTTGGGACAAAATGGCCACCTCTATCGTGCAGGCAGGGCAAAATGGCCATCTGGCACTCGAAGCTGGCTGAGAGAGCATGACCTGGCTCCTGGCTTGAAAAGGTTGGGAACCCCTGCTCTATAAAGACTATATGGAGGCAACCTCCATCAGAATTCATTCTGCCACATGCCTTTCCAAGTTGCAGGGAAGCTTTGCAACTCTCCCAGTGCAGTGCAGCACTTTTCTAGGGGTATGGAAAACCATGGTCTCCTCTGCCTCTTGCCAATTTGATGGCTCCAAGTCTCGTTGAATTATGAGATTGGGAGTTCATTCACAAGGCAACAAAATGAAACTTTTTTTTCTGTATCAGAGATGAAAACACATTTTTTCTAAAGTAGTTTTTCATGCTGAATTCAGAACTGCCATTGGTTTTTCCCAATCACGTCAGGTTTTAAAGTTATGAACAATGTAACTCTTAAGCGTCATTCTTAATCATGTACACACAGCAGCTAAGTAAATTTCTCAGCATCTCAGAACAAAAGTCAAAACAGGCCTACACTTTGAAATACAGTACATCACATAACTGTGCTAGAACAGCTGCAACAGCTTCTTCAGGAGCATTTGAATAGGACTTTCTTGTGTAAGCAACATCCGATTGTCATGGTACAGCATCCAGCAATAGTCGGCCATCATGCTTTCGTTCCAGGAGCCTTGGTATCGACGTTCCATTAACTGAATGTCCTTGTGGAACTATTCTCCTTGTTCATCACTCACCATTCCAAGATTTTCTGGGGGGAAATCTAGGTGAGAATGCAAGTTTCTGGTATGAACGAAGATGATTCTGAACTCCCTCTTTGTACCCAGGAGACTTGTGATTACCCAAAAAGTTTTCGACAAGCCAAACGAAAGCCTCCCAACCCTCCAACTCTTCTGCTGAAAGAGTTTGTTTAAATTATCCATCATGCAAAACAGATTTAATCTGCGGGCCTATGGAAATTCCTTCTTTTAGTTTTCCAGCGCTGATACTGGGAAATTTCTTCACAAGGTACTGAAAACCTTCTGAGTTCACTTTACCCATGGCCTTGACAAGATTCTTCATCAAGCCTAACTTGTTATGGAGAGGAGGTAGATGAATTTTGTTTGGATCAACTAAAGGCAGAAACTTGACACTGCTTGTTCCAGATGTATAGGCGTTTCTTGGTTGCCAGTCGCGCTTGACATAATGTTCTGCAGTAGACCGGCTGTGCCACAGGCACAGGAAGCGGCAGTATTTGGTGAATCTTCCTTGCATCCCCATCAACATGCCAATAACGTTTAAATCGCCATAGATGTTCCACTGGTGTGTCTTAAAACTAATAGCGTCCAACAAAGTGTTCATGTTCTCATATGAGTCTTTCAAATGGACAAAATGTGTAACTGGTATGCTCAGTTTGGAGTTACCATTGTGCAGTAAAACTGTCTTCAAGCTTCTTTTTAAAGAATTGATGAACAGACGCCATTCAGATGGACAGTGCACTTGTGACAAACCATTGAAGAGTCCATCGATATCATGGCAATAGGACAATGAGCCATCAAGAGTAAAGAATGAAGACAAGTTATGATTTATTTGCCTATAATGAGTTATTTTCACACCATGTGTGAGCAAGTTCTTCTGTTTAAGTCTGGAGACAAGAAGCTCAGCTTGATCTTTAGATAGCTTTAAATCATGTACAAGATCATTCAGTTCAGCTTGGGTAAAAGTCTTTGGTTCTGGGTCATCATCCAACAAGTAGTCTGGGTCTGATGTTTCTGGAATGCGGCCAGCGGCTTCACAGTATTCCTGATCAGCTTCAACTGAAGCAAGACCATCATCTGGTGGTAATGGAAAGGGCAAGGAATCATCATGGAGAACAGGCCTAATTGCTGAATCTAGGCTAGGATATGCAATTTTGTGCTTCGTTTTAGCTGAGAATCCAGTTGTATTAACCCGACAAAAGTAGCAGTCATTAATATGGTCTCACAGTTCCCTCTACACCATTGGGATGGCAAAAGGCATTGATGTCCTTTGTCAATTCAATCACTTGGATAGGCCACTGGAACAGCTGGTGCACATGATATGTGGAGCCCAGGGTTTATCCTGTTCACCTAATGGACAGCCAAAGTACAGCATGTACATCTTTTTAAGATCTGCAGTAATTGGTCGACGTTGTGCTGACGATGTAAATGATCCACACATGTAAGAGAAACTATCAGGTTCATTCCTGCCGTGCCTAGGCAGGATTCCACCTGAATATAGACGTAAGCAGATTTAATTAAGCACAGTAATATAATATTTTGCAACACCGGGCTGGCATTGTGCAATATCTTCTAGCAGGTCTAACTGCGCAATACCCCATGGGGCAATACCAGCCGTTGCTGAGGCAACCAGTTACACTGTCAGCGTTGAGCATGAACTCACACAGCAAGGCTTATAGTAAAGCCATCAAAATATATAATTGCTGATAAAACAAAAACTTGACGTGCTAGAGAAAATGGTTTACAGATTTGAGATCAGCATGAAAAATGCTATAAGACCCATATGAAATGGTCTCCGATACAAATTTTGTGTTGCCTTGTGATGAAAATCTTATTCTGCTCACCGTGGAGAAGGGTTAGCTGAGATCACCTGGAGAATGTGTGGCTGCATGACCTGCCACTTGTGTGGCCTAGAGTAAGCTGCAGAGTGCCAGCGGAAGGGCAGACAATAAACCACATCTTTGTTCCTAGGAAAGCCTTGGATGGTTGCTAAAAGTCAAAACTCAGAAGTGAGTAATTAAATAATAATTCTTATTAACATTGGTATGCAGATGCTGAATGAGATTACAGCTTTGTGGGCAGATGTGACTCGTATGATTAGAACTTGCAGTCAAGTGAATCATGGCAAGGAGATTGAACCTGTGTCCAAACAAGATGATTATATGCTAAGCAGGGAATACTCATGCTTTGGAGGAGATGAATAGGCCTGTCATATATTTGGTATTTTTGCCCTTTCTCACTGGGAGTAGTCCTTGATTGAAATTGTGCCCTTGAAAAGTATCTTGGAGGTGTTGCTCAATGATGTTTTTGTACAGTACAGTCAAACCTCGCATAAAGAGTCCCTCGCTTAAAGAGTAACTCACTTAAAGAGCAGAATTTTCTCTGAATGTTCGCTTCGCTTAACAACTAAAACCAACCAAAAACTCACTTAACAAATAAATTGGGGTTCGCAATCCCCCCTCCCACTAGAAGTCACGACTGGTCACTTACAATGGTGTTTCACTTAAAGAGCAAACTTGTTTAAAGAGCAGTCCTGTGGAATGCATTATGCTCTTTAAGCGAGGTACAACTGTACAAAGGTTTTGTCTCTTTTTGAACTAGCTGGACCACAAAATGCTGATTTATGCTTCTGTAATTTCCAGGTTCCCTTACTGTAATATACTTTTGCTGGAGGTGCCCAAGTAAACAACTCAGTAGCTTCAAATGGTGCAAAACATAGCTTGCTCAGGTCCTACTGGATACAGGACAGTATGCTCATATTCTGCATTAATTAAGCTGGTAACCAAACTGTTCCCAGGCTCAAGTCTACTCATTGTCTTTAAAGCTTCAGGTTGTGTGTCTGGAACCCATGTAACTACAGGGTCACTTGTCCTATAGGTGGTCACATGACTAAATGGCAATCAAGTCAGCAAGCACAGCTCACTGTCTTGTACTGCAAGAAGAACACTGCTAGCAAATAGCACCAAAGTGGTTAGTGAAGCAACTCCCAGTCTTTGGCCTCTTCTGCCTGATGGAGTTCAGTACTTCCGACCATTATTTTCTAGTCTACTAAATGCAGACACCATCTCTTCTGAAGGCAAACACTCCACTTTGGTATCTTCTTCATTATATAAAATGTCTTTGCATATGTCCGGAGTTCTCAACCTTTTTTAGCTGGGGGCCGGGTCACGTTCCCTCAGACAGCTTTGAGGGCCAAATGGCCATTTTGCTCTTCCTCCACCACCAGTGATAGGATGTAACAGGTCCTCACCAATTTGCCGGGACCGGTAGTAACTTTCCCCAGTGTCCTGGAGAACCGGTAGCAGCTTTTGGGGGGAACCACCTTCGGGGCTTACCTTTTCACTGGTTCCCCCACTGCGCATTTGCGCCAAGCATTTGGTGTGCATGCATGCCTACAGTGCTTGGTGCGTATGCACGGTCTCCTTGCTGTCCTCCTTGCTCTCCTTGTGTTGTGGGTGGGCGGGTGGGTTGAGGGGTGTGTGTGTGTGTGTGTGTGTGCTTATTTGTATTTTATTTTATTTTTTATTATTTTTTCTTTGGCTCCGCCCACAATGTCATGACATCATGATGTTGACTCCACCCACACTGTGATGACATCATGGTGGGGTAGTAAAATTTTTGATATCACCACATGACACTTCCTGGTGTGGTGGAGAAAGTGGGGCCCCCACAAGAAATGGTGCCATGGGCTGCATCTGGCCCATGGACCACAGATTGAGAATCCCTGGTATATGTGATGGGAATCACCTTTATCTTTGTAATTTGTTAACCCACCACCACCACCACCACCACCAAGAAAATAGCCCTGAGATGTCCCTGCAATCAAACTGACTTAAGTCTGTGAAAGGAGGGGCAGCAGATGGGGGGGAAAGATGACAAATGTGTATTTTCTAAGCACCTCGACTGATTATTGTTGTTTTTTTAATCCATAAGACTACCTGTAGTCTTGAACTGCTCTTGCTTGCTCTTGCTTTCCTCTTTGGAAGGAGAGTATAGAGAAGAGTTCCTTTTGCAAGAGACTTTTTACTTTTTAATAAAGCTGTTCTCTCGCTCTGCAACGTTAAGTTTTATTTTTTCCTTTCGGTCTTCTCAGCCACCAGAGCTGTAAATTGCTCACGTTGGCAACACTAGGTAAAGGTTTCCCTTGCTCAAAAGCCGGTCGTATCTGACTCTAGGGTTCAGTGCTCATCTCTGTTTCAAAGCCGAAGAGCCAGTGCTGTCTGCTTCTGCAGATGTTTCCGTGGTCATGTGGCAGCCATGACTAGACACCATTGCTTGCCTTCCCACTGAAGTGGTCCCTATTTATCTACTTGCAATTTCTTGCTTTCGAACAGCTAGGTTGGCAGGAGCTGGGACAAAGACAGGAAGTAGCTCATTCCATCCTGCAGTGCTCAGGACATGAACTGCTGACCTCCCACCTTCCAGTCAGCGTCTTAGCCACTTGCCCCCAAACACAAACCCCTTTATTCTTTTGTTTAAAAAGACCAACAAATAAATGTTTACTAGCAACATGGCATTCTAAACCACCGCCGTTCATTAAATCTCTTTGCAAAGGCATCTACACAACTTTAATTTACAGAGTGTGCTTTCTGGGAAGTTAATTTCTCCAGGCTGCTGAGTTCGGCCTGATTTTTCATTTGTTTCCTTTCCAGGCATTCTTCATGAGGAAGTACACAACCCTTCTTACTGAAGCACACACTGCCATGTCATGCCTGAGCAAATATGAAATTTGGCCTTCTTTTTAAAAATCAGTTCTACTATAGCTGACTGTAGAGAAAGAAAATAGAAAATATGGAGAGCCTAACCACAAAGCTGAAGAGATCATTGCTCTGCGGATGTTCATGGGAAGGAAGAATGAAGGAGAAAGGAGGGAGAGGGACTAATATAATAATTTCATGTCAGAAATTATTCTGGGTTGAAAGGATTTTTGCAGGAGAAACTCTGCTCAGGGTCAGGGAATGCCCAAACGAGGCTCCTTTCATGTCCGCAAGTAGAGATTGGTGCTCAATCCATCATGCAGTCCCTGGGTCTAGAACTGCTGACTTGCCAGCCTTCCAGCTAACAAGGAAAGCTTCTTAACCACTGAGTCACCACAGCCTCTGGGGAATTACCACACCAGATTTAATGGATTGCTATGAGCCCTGGTGGTACAGTGGTCAAACTCAGTGATGGGATGTAACAGGTTCGCACCAGTTCGCCAGAACTGGTAGTAACTTTCCCCAGTGTCCTGTAGAACTGGTAGCAACTTTTTGGGGGGAACCACCTTTGGGGCTTACCTTTTCACTGGTTTCCCCACTGCCCATGTGCTCCAAGCACTTGGTGCGCATGCACGCCTACAGAGCTTGGCGCATATGCACGGCCTCCTTGCTGTCTTCCCAAGCGGAGAGGAGGAAGAGAACCTGCTAGCCTGAAGCTCCCTATAGCCTGCTCCCCAGGGTAAGTGACTCACCTTTGGATGTGGTGTGTCTGTGTGTATTTTAATGTCATGATGTTAGCTCCGCCCACACTGTGATGACATCATGGTGGGGTAGTAAAATTTTTGACATCCCACCACTGATAGAGAGCCTTGCTCAGTTACAGGAATATACAGTGGTGGGATGTCAAAAATTTTACTATCCCACCATGATGTCATAACAGTGTGGGCAGAACTAACATCATGATGTCATGACATGATGGGCAGAGCCAACATCAGGACATTGTGGCCTCCTTTTGACTCTCTCCTGCCGGGCATCAGCTGAGGCACATCCCTTCCCCAGCCGGCTCGGCGTGGGGGGTTGCAGGTGGAATTGCAAGGCTGAAGCAGTCTCGGAAAGCCTCCTTTTGACTCTCTCCTGCCGGGCATCAGCTGAGGCACATCCCTTCCCCAGCCGGGCCAGCGTGGGGAGTTGCTAGTGGAATTATTGTGGGTGGGTTGAGGGGTGTGTGCATGTGCGCACACTTATTTTTATTTTATTATTTTATTTTAATTTTTTTTTCCTTTGGCCCCACACACAACATCATGACATTGACTCCGCCCACAATGTCATGACATCATGATGTCAGCTACGCCCACACTGTGATGACATCATGGTGGGGTAGTAAATTTTTTTGACATCCCACCACTGGTCAAACTGCTGTACTGCAGTCAAAACTGCTGACATTGTGAGTTCAATCCTGATGGGGATCAAGGTTGACTCAGCCTTCCATCCTCAGACATTGGTAAAATGTGTACCCAGCACGTTTGGGGCAAAATGCTAATTATGGGGTGGTATATAAGTATAATTGCTATAACTATTACTCTTGCTATGAGGTATTTAAATACTGTACTTGGGTAGTGAGTAGCACATAACAGCAGAGAAGCCAGTGAAGAGAATTTTGTGACATAATTGAAAGAACTGAAATATACTATCTACACTGCAAGTTTAGAGAAAGGATTTGTGGCTTTTGGTGCATGAAATGGCCTGTTGAGTTTCTAATTAGCTGAAGTAAAATGCTAGAGGACACCTCTATGATCTGTGAAATGTATTGACACTATGTATTTTACAGAATGCTGACACAGATAATATATACCTACGTCATGTAAGCTAAGAAAGGTCTCTTCTATTGAAACTGGGGTGTTCTTCGTGAATTACGTGAAAGCTGGGGGTTCATCCTTCTTTGGTTGCCACTGCCAAGTATCTGGCTAAAAAAAGCAGTGTTTAAGAGCCAAACTAAATGTGACATTAAAGACATCTTTGTCAGTGATGGGATGTCAAAAATTCTACTACCACGCCATGATGTCATGGACGTCATGGGCGTGGCCAATGTCATGGGCGGAGCCAACATCATGACATCATGACGTTGTGGGCAAGGCCAAAAATAAAATAAAAATTAAAAAAAATAAACACGCACACAGACCCGTAAATAACTTACAGAAATAAAATAAAGAAATAAATAAAATAAAAATTAAATAAAAGTACAACCACCCACCCAAAACACAAATAAATCACCCACCCACCCTAAATATAAAAGCCTCACTTACCTTCCTTGGCACCGATGAACCTCCATGTGGCCTGGGGCCAGCCGGCAAGACACGCTGCCCCTGACTGCGGCCGTTTCCTCCTACGAAGGCTGCGGCCGGCCCTGCAGCCACCGGCCACGGCCGCCATAGCCGCCTGCAGCCCCTGGCCGGCCATCGAACTCCCACGGGCACGTTGGTGCCTGCCCGGACTGTCCGCCCGCGCCGCGCCCTCCTAGGGACTTGGGCCCGACAAACCCCCATGCCCTGGGTAAGCCCGGCGGGGCTCACCACCGCCACATCCTCTTCCGCTGGGCGCCTGCAGCTTCCTCGGGCCGGTGCCTTTTCGGCCTGGCTCTGGCTGCAGCCACGGGCAGCCAGGGCCTGCGGGCAGCAGTGGGTATGGTGGCGGCTCCAGCCGCGGCCAGGGTCTGGAGCCACTGCTGCCCGCAGGACCTGGCTGCCTGTGGCCGCAGCCAGAGCCGGGCCGAAAAGGCACCGGCCCGAGGAAGCTGCAGGCGCCCGGCAGAGGAGGATGCGGCGGTGGCAAGCCACGCCGGGCTTACCCAGGGCATGGGGGTTTGTCGGGCCCAAGTCCCTACAAGGGCGCGGCACGGGCGGACGGCCCGGGCAGGCACCAACGTGCCCGTGGGAGCTCGGTGGCCGGCCAGGGGAGGTGCCCTTCTCTGAGGGCTGCCGCTGCTGCTGCCGGAGCCACTCTAAAAAGGGGCGGCTCCAGCTTCGGAAGAATTTTTTTTAAAAATTGGAGCCATTTGGCTCCAATTTAGTGCGCATGACCAGAAACTCAATTTGACGCATGCGCAATGCGTCAGATTGAGTTTCTGCGCATGCGCAGTCAATTGGAGCCATTTTTGCTCCAATTAAAAAAAAAAATTCTTTCGGTGAGGCGTCCGGAACCGGACGCCTCAAAAGTGGACTCCCCTCCCGGAGAACCCTCCGGGATTGGTCCTACCGGTTCCAGGGAACCGTCTGGAACCGGGGACATCCCATCACTGATTTTTGTATTTAACATGTAAGTTTTTTAGAAATGCAGAGAAAACAGGATTAAAGAAGGAAGAAGCACACTAACAGTAAAGCATCTGTTATGGTAGACATTACAGAAAAAACAAATACAGTAAAACACCGGATAACCCTAAAACTTGGTTCCACAAGTCTTGGTGTTATCCAATTTTTAGTGTTATCTGATCCATGTTAAAATCCTAAGGGATGGATCGAATAACGTTAAAGCTCCATAGAGATACATTGTAACTGCACAGGCTTTAGCGGTTGTTATCTGATCCATCCCATAGGACCTTAACGTTATTCGATCCAATTCTCCTCCCCAGATTACTTAACGTTATGCGATTTTAGCGCTATCCGATCCAATCATTATCCGGTGTTTTACTGTACTTTCTTCTTTGCTCCCTTTGTCTGTCGAGTTTTGGATAACATTGCCAGTTGAATTTTAGGACCCACATTTTACTATGCAGTCCTCTTTTTGAAACTGGCTGAAACATCTAGACATATTTTTGGAATGTCTAGATGCAACTCTTGACTTTTTTTTTTACTGCACCATCCACAGATAAGTGGTACCTAGCCTTGTAAAGGCCCACATGGGGTGATAGCCAGGGGCAAGCTGGCTAAGTTAAAAGGATGCTGGACAGGGAGTGATGAGAGTGTCTAACGCTAACAAAATATATACGTTCCCCCTCCCCTTCTAAATTCAACTCCCATCTGGGGATTCAAACCAACAACCTCCTGCTTACAAGGCAAAATTCCAACCTCTAAGCCACAGTGGCACCACTGTCAATGGAGCTGCTTTTGTAATCTTATCTTTGGCGGAGGAAGGCAGGCAGAGGAACACAGAGCCCCGCTAGTTTGCTCAAACATTCAAGGCATCCCAGCTAAGCTCGGCTCTTTGGATTGGCACCCAAGGGGGAGGCGCCATGGTCCTGGGGGCCTGGGGGTGCCCCGGGCTGAGTCCTGGTCACCCAATGGGCCAGCCCACCACTGCTGATAGCTAGAATCTGTTTATGGTTTTTTAAAAGTGGTTTTTTTAAAAAAAAAGTGGTCTAATAGAGATATCACCCACCCTTGCTTTCAGATTGTGTACAAGGACCACACTGCCTTTCCCCTTTTCCTTCTTTGTAATGGTTCTGAGGAAATTTGTCCTCTGCAGCTGAAACTTGGTTTGCATGTGTATGGTTGAGAGTGTTTTCCCATCTAGCAGGGTTGGGATATTTCCTCCTCATTACATATAGCGCTTTGAGAGTAGATTTTTTCTAAGGACTTCAGCAAGGGAACAAAAGGTTAAACTTCCTCTCCTGCTTGCATTTTGGTCAATTATCACCTTTCCATTTTAACTGATGTGTTTGATTTTTGAGAGTCTACATTCCTCGATTGACCAAACTATCAAGGGATAAGTTTCTGCTGGTCACATTTCTTTTGATGCCACACTCTTCTTCTCCAGGTTGAACCAGAACCTTTTACGATTGGGTCTTCCCATCTTTTTTTTTTTTTTGGGGGGGGGGGAAGGGCTGCCTCCAAGAGGTCTTTTTACTCCTCTGAGATGCCACTCAATGATTACTGCTGTCTAACACCTGTCTGTCATTTGAGAGATGTGTCCAGCCCAGTGCAATTTCCGTTTATGATATTTGGCAACAGCTTCATTGATTCCACTTTGTTTTCTTATCTGGGCATTGGGGGATGTGGTCGCGAAGGGATAACTTTAGCATTGATCTTTCCATGGCTCTAACAGCTCTTGATAGTTCTTCTTCCTCAGTCTTTTTTAGCGACCATGTTTCACTCCCATAGAGGACCGCAGGTAGTGCTGTTGAATTTAAAAATTTGGTGCGTTGTTTCTTGCTAAGTTTCTTGTATAGCAGGATTTCTTTGATGGAGTTGAATGCCACCCATCCTGCTTTCATTCTTCTGGCTAGTTCTGCTCTCTAATCGTTGTTCATCTCAATCGATGGGTTCATTCTGGAACCCATTGAGTCTACATATTCAATCAAAGAGCTTAACTTCATGTTCAGGCTGGACATAGCTGGACAATTCAAAACAAGTACAAAAAGTGTACATGTCTTGTGCAGAAGTATTATCTCAAGTACAAAATGTAAAGCTAAAAGTGAAGTGACTGTTCCCATCAATTCTATGCATATTTAGTCTAAAACAGTGTTTCCCAACCTTTGGTTTTGGACTTCAATTCCCAGAAGCCTAAGTCAATTCCCGAAAACACTGATTAGCCAATGTACTGACTTAGGCTTCTGGGAATTGAAGTCTCCATGTGGGGCGTGGGCCCCCTGTTGAGAATCACTGGTCTAAAGCAAATCCCAAAAACTGTACGTAATAGGGCTTACTTTCAAATAACTGTGCATTCCTCAGAAAGAGCAACACAATTTGTCTCATAACACTAGTGCAAACAGGACAATAAATAAATAAAGAAAAGGAAAAACAAGTAGAGGGCTTTTAAATTTGTCCTGCTTTATGCTACTCATCAGTTATGAGTTTGCTAAAGTGTGAGTTCTGCTTCTTTTCCTGACACGGATGCAATTAAAGACCAAAGCAAAAAATAATATATTCCAGCCACAGCAAGATTTTTAACTTTTCAGTTTGGACAATCATGGAAAAATAATTCCAGTTCACTGAGGCAGTCTTGTTAAGTCTGACAGATGCATTGGCTTTGAAAAAAGCAACTCAGTATTTCTTTCTTGTGGTTTTATTGTGAGAAAAATAGTTTTTTTTAACAATAAATTCCAGTTAGAACTCTGGAATGACTTCTGACAGAAAAAAACAAGAGTACATATGTTCTATTGATTCAAATGGGGTTAATTTTAACTGTGAGTAACTATGCTAATGTAAGTCACAGTTAGAGTAGTCCCACTTGAAGTGAGGAAATTTTCTAGGAATTAACAATTTAAATTCCCATCAAAAACAGATTGTGATCTCTTAAGCAAAATATAAGAAATAAGAATTTGTAATGAAGATTCCCAAGTGTGGGGGAAGTTATGGTGCATTCCACAGAAGGATTGATAGTCAAAACATGCTAGCCTCGTGTTCTGGAGGAATGAAACTTAGAATTGATAGACATGTAGTACTGTGTAGTGATTGGCTGAAAGTGTTGTGATCCAGTCCTCGTTAGACTCTGAAGATGACCTGGATCAGGAAGCACTTCCTATGCCCAGCCCAGTTCTGGCTGCACACAAACCTGAGAATGCCCTGAACCAGGAATCTCAGCCTGCTTTTGGCTCAACTCTGTTTCCCCAGGCAGATGACCTGTCAGATCAGAAGTCTGACTCTGAGAGTGGTTAGCCTCAGCCAGGGAAAGGTGCAGAAAGCAGCTACACCTGATACTCAGACAAGCTAGAACTAGGTACCAGAAAAGGCTCCCAGCTAATATCAATTAGCTGAGGGGCTTTTAAGCAAGCTTGTTGCAGCATTCCAGTGTCGGTACAATTCTTCAGTGCGAAGACCGACACTACTTGACTTCAGATACCTCTTGAGATTGCCTGCCTAGACCCTAACTTGCTTGCCATCACCCCGACTTCTCTGCCAACCCTGACAATGCCCCTGGGCATCCTTTGGACTAGATGCTTGCTTGATCTACCAGTAACCAGACCTCAGCTTGCTCTTTGGACTTTGTTATTTTGACTTTCCTTGAATAGACTTTCTGTGTAGCGCTGCTGTGCGGCAACTGTGTCTACTGGGGTAGGTCAGCACAAAAAACCTTTAAGGGAATGGTCAGAGACTGGAACTTGTTGGAAGAGATAAAAGGAAGTTGGAGGAGAATTTTCTTTCTCTTTGCTCTTAGCCATGTTTAGTAAGTAGTCTTCTGGAGTCTGCTTAGAACTTAGCAAACATGTAGTCTATTAAACCAGAGGGAGAAGTCCTTCGGGCTGCCACACGTAGTCAGACTTTAATTATTTTTAATGTGCTTACTGGTTTAAAATTGCTTCATTGCCTAGAATTGTTTTGCTTCCTGAAACTAAGAAAGCTGCAACTTTTGCTGAAATTTTTTGAAATATACTTTTAAAAGACATGAAGATGACTGGAGTGGTTTAATTTCCTATGCGCTACCTTATTTACAGCTGGAACATAGGTCAAGACACTTGAGAAGGCAAGCTAAAATCCTGAATTGCTTAGCTGGAGGGCATCAGTTCAGGTGCTACTCATGAGTAATGGATCTGTTACAATACATTATTCCTATCAATGTGCCATTACTGCCACAATAAAATACAAAACTAAGATAGGTTTAAAAAAATCTTAGTAGCCTAAGAAGAGAGATGCTATATTAGCTATTCACCATGGATTGAGGATGGTATGTCACAGGATCACTTTAAAATGTCAAAGTCATTTTGAATGAATTGGCTTAGTGGCAGATTAGTGAATTGAACTAGAAGCAGATTTACACACTAGATTGTCTCCCTCTGAGTTCCAAACCATAGGTGGTGTTACTGTACCCTTTTGACTTCATAAGTATCCATGGGACAAAGGACCCCCGCCCCCGAGGTTTTAATCTAACCACACTGCATCCCCCACTACATTCCAGACCTTAACATTCCTTAATTTTTACCAGACAATTATTGTATTACAAATAAACAGTAACACCTCACTGAGCCATCAAGCAGAAGATAGCACACAATGCTTCAAATAAAGGAGGAAGCGATATGAATGATATTTTCACAATCATTCCTATTGTGATCTTTTCAGATTTTACTTCTACTTAGCTCACTCATATTAATACTTTCCATTCATGTTTCTGCCTAATAAATCTATAAAGTTATTAGAACAAAAATAACAATTACCGTAAAAGTTGTCTCTTATGTTGTAAGGATTTTAGTCTTAATTCCCTAACACTGGAGAAAAATGTTACCAGGCCATAATACTCAGGAACACTGCTTTATATAATTCTGGTATAGTGTCTGGCCGGATACCTGGCTACAGTAATGGAGTAAACTGTATAGCCAGCGACTCAAAGCTGAGTGTTGGGCGGTGGTAAATAACTTGACTCCCTAAAGGGGCCAATGGCTATGGGCGGATGAACCTCTTTGGGTGGGGTGATGGTCTCCCTCAGTGGAGGCAACACCACAGGAAACCATCATATTGGGTCCAATGGCAAAATGAGCAGAGGAGGAACCACTTCACTATTCTGATTCCCAACGGTCATGGAGGCGGAAGAAGCCATGCCAGATGGACTGGCTGAGAAGGTGCACCTTGTTAATATCCTCGAGGCTGCGGCAGTCCTCTGCTGTCCCAGTGTTAAATCCTGCATGTCTCATTTCATATGTGCCACAGGAGATGGCTCCGAGATCATAGTGTGTGGGTTACTTCATGGCACGATGGGATCCACCTTAAACAAATTCACACAGTAGCACTTTTCCTGTTTGTTGAAAATGATTTCCAGGGAAAATGTATACTCGGATACAAGTAGCAGGTGATGACGATGAGTTCTGGCATCATAGTGGCAATGCACTATTTGCTAGAGCAGTTTCTTTGTTACTAGGCAGGTTGTTAATTATTGTTATTGTTATTACTATCATCATAATTATTACTATTACTATGGCATCACTATGCATTTTAGAGCTCATCTGTATTGGATAGATTTTATCTTTCTTTTCTCTCTTATTACTCTGTGTTGTTTGGGTCTTTTTGTTACATAGGCTGGTTTTTCTCCCAGGAGACATAGTGGGACTCCCAACCTTTGATATCTAGATCATTGTGATATCCAGCCAGCTTGTATTCTGTATACTGTATTTGTATACTGTTTTAAATTATAGATCTAGCACAACTAGGTCATGCTAGCTTTCATTACTGTGACAGAAACAGTTGGAGGAAAGCTTCCAAGAAAGACCTCGGAAACCAGAACAGGTTATGCATCAGTTAAGTTCATGTTTCTTAAAGTTTTCTGACCAATGACATTTTTTAAAAAATCAGAAGAAAGATGAGACAAGAAATGCACACCTTCTGTTTTCATAAACAACCACCTTCAAATATCCTTCACAACCAATGCTACATTTCACAGAAAATATACAATCTAGTAAGACCATGTAATAATTTAGCCATAAATATTGCAATGCTTTAATCAAAATGGTCCGTTTCTGTTTATTACCTAAAAGCTACTGGTATGACAGCTTACAAAAATAAATTAGTTTACATGAAACATAGTGTTCCAGGTATGCTACAGCTGCAATTCATTTGTTGTTGTAATAAAATTCTAGTTTATTGGTGATGCATGGTATGATATGCAGTAAAACCACGTATAAAGAGTGCCTCGCTTAGAGACTAACTCGCTTAAAGAGCAGAAATCTGAATGGTCGCCTTGCTTAACAGCTAACACCAACCAAAATTCGCTTAACAACTAAATTGGGGTTCGCAATCCCACCCCACACCAGAAGTCACAATTGGTTACTTACAATGGTGTTTCGCTTAAAGAGCAAACTCACTCAAAGACCAATCCTGTGGAACGCATTAGGCTCTTTAAGCGAGGTGCCACTGTAGTAGTGTTGGCAACAGGCATGATTTCCCCAGTCATTAACTAGAAATCTGCCAGTTTAAAAAAGCCTCCCTGTTCAGCAAGATTAGACTCCCCCTATATTTGCTATATGCTACACACTGTTCTTACTAAATAATGTAGTATGGTAAGTTTGTGTGTGCATGTGTCTGTGTAAGTGTCCGCACACACGTGCAAGTGATGAGTGTGCGTCCGCAAGTGATGAGTGTGCATGCACACATGCAGGTGGGGATGTCCACAGAGCAAAAGGTCTATTACATTCACAATGAAAAGAATTCTTATTTCTTATATTTTGCTTTCCTTTTGCTTAAGAGATCACAATCTGTCGTTGATGTTTATTTAAACAAAATAAAGGAATCACTTTGCTGCCCTCCAGTTATTATATACAAAGAAATGTAACGATTGCATTTCATGTTTTATTTTAATTTTTACTACAGTTTATACTATTCAAGGATCTGATGTGTGTCCCCTGGTCCTGGGAGTGGGGAAAGGGAAAAGAGCAGTGGTGGGCATCAGCAGGTTCACACCAGTTCGCCAGAACCAGTAATAGAAATTCTGGCTGGCCCTGACCATCCAAGTTTTGAAATAAAGTAGTCCTAATTTGGGTACAATGCAGGGCTTTCACCCTGGCCACGCCCACCATACCATGCCCACAGTATGGTAGTAAATTTGTTTGGAGCCCACCTAAGAAGGGCCATTTGGCCAGGGCCGCATCCCAAAGGTTGACTTCACCTCCACCAAGAGTGCATTGACTACGATGCATTTAATAATAATTGTGCTGACAAGGCAGTTCTAATTCATGGTAGCCTTTCCCAAGGTTTTCTAGGCAAATAATACACAGATGTTGTTTACCATTTTCTTCTTCTGAGGGTGCTCTGGGACTAGGCTGCTGAATCTCCCAGGAGGCACTGTGTGGAATGAAACTCTCAACCTCTGGCTCTGTACCCAGATAACGAAACTGGTGAGCTATCTAGCCAGCTATCATGCATTTGATAAATGTAGATATATTTTTATATATGTTATTATTTGCATTAAAATATTTTAACACCTCCTTCTCAAACAACAAGGGAGCCTCATCTAAGTGGCAGAAAGTGAAGAAGACCTAAAGAGCCTCATTGATGAGGGTGAATGAGGAGAGTGCAAAAGCTGGCCTGAAACTCAACATAACCACCCCCACCCCCACCCCAAGACCATGGCACCCAGCACCATCACTTCCTGGCAAATAAAAGGGACAGACTTTACCTTCTTGGGATCTAAGATCACTGCTGACAGTGACTGCAGCCATGAAATAAAAAGACTTCTATTCCTTGTGAGGCAAGCTATGGCAAATCTAGGCAGCATAATAAAAAGTAGAGACATCACCCTGGCAACAAAACTCAGCCTAGTTAAAGCAATGGTCTTCCCAGTAGTAATGTATGCTGTGAGAGCTGGACCATAAGGAAGGCTGAGCGCAGAAGAATAGATGCCTTTGAACTGTGGTGCTGGAGAAGAATGTTGAGAGTCCCCTGGACCGCAAAGAGATCAAAATAGTCAGTCCGAAAGGAAATCAACCCTGTCTGCTCCTTGGAGGGATAAATATTGAAGCTGAAGCTCAAGTACTTTGGCCACCAAATTAGAAGAGTGGACTAACTGGAGAAGGCCCTGATGCTAGGAAAGATTGAAAACAAAAGGAGAAGGGGGTGGCAGAGGATGAGATGGTTAGACAGCTGCGTAGGCATAGATCTGGGCAGCCTACGGAGGATGGTAGATGACAGAGGAGTCTGCATGATGTGGTTCATGGAGTCGCAAAGGGTCAGACTGAACAACAACAACCACCACAACATGTAAGCCCTCAGAGGATTTGCTCCTCTTTAGATTCCTATGGTGACCTGGAAGATTTGGGAGCCAATCAAGCTGCAACCAAACAAAAGGTGGTCCTCCTGGGGTCAGCTGTGTTTTCAATAGTTTGTGAAGGGAGCCAAGATCTACAGTAAATTCAAAAAGGAAAAGGGAGAACTCTTTTGAATTCTACTAACAATTCTAGTGAAGATTAGGAGGAAAAAACAGAACATGCAAAACACTACCATCATGAAATAAATTACATGGCCAACGTCTAACTTTGCCCCTCAGAAAGGAAATAGAGATTTTAATCCAATAGAAACATCAAATGGGTGGACTTCTTTTGTGTTTCTATATTCAAACTTAATTAATAAAGACCTATTAACTAAACTAAAGGAATATCAAAACAGATAAAGTTCCTATCTACCTAGAGGCATATAACCATATTTCTCTTGTATACTGGCCTATGTGCTTCTAAAGTTTGTATACTAGAGACCAGTGGTTCAAATGGGTACATAAAGTGGCAAATTATATTACATACAAATGATCAATTTCAGTAGTGGCTGGATTAACTTAAATGGTGGCAGGAAATCTGTGGAATACTTTGATGAGGATTGAGTCTTTCATGGCCTTAATCCTATATAAATCCATTGTCATCAGGATGGCTTGGTTGCATATAATCCAACAGAGTAAGTAAATTTAAATCCATTGTTGGATTGCGGGTGTTTATATGAAAGCTGAAGCTTGAATGGATGTGCTTCATACTTCAAACACTTGGTAAACTGAATAAAGAATATGACATCTGCATAACATATGTGATCACAGATCAGCGCATTTTAGGTAGTATAATAATCCTATTACTTATTAATGGTCACAAGTTGAAAGTCTGTACCTACTCAATGTCTGCAGAAAATATTACTGGGGCGAGGGGGAATTAGAGCTGAATAGTAAACATGTCCGTCCCCCCTTAAAATGTATGGTTTAAAGACACTTAAAATCTACAAGTGAAACCTGGAAGCATATTGATTTATTTCATACAAATATTGTTTATGAAGGGAAATATAATTTTAACATTTTCATATAGACAGAAGGACTTCGAGAACCTGTTGTAAAGCCTTGCTAATGCAATTACTAAAGTGTTTAGATGTAGAATGAAGGCTTGGATAAGGCAGAAACAGTGTGTACTTGTTACCATATTGCCCTTTCACAAGTCTGGGAAGATTAGAATGACATGTGTTCACCCAGAGAAATAATATTACCCAGTTTGAGCTAATGTTATGTGTTCAGATTTGGACCAAAGAAGCTTAACTTTAAATCCAGCTCCATTTACAGTCTGCAGATCTATTGTCTGGCTTATTTCAATATAGTATGCCTCAGCCTTACCTTCCCATCTGTAACTTAGTTATGGAGACAGTAATGATCTCTTTCATAAGGATGAGACACAGTAAGCACTGTTGTTTGTGCGTACTCCTTAAATCAGTGACAGCTTTACAGTGCTTTACAATGAGATCTGTTTTAAAACAGTGTTATTTTCACCCGTTTGCAAGAATGTTTCCAGCATGAGGAATGAGAGCATTTAGTAAGATTGTGCTCCATCCTCAACAACCAATGGCCAACAATACGCAAGGGTAAACGTGCCCTTACAAGGTGTGCTTGACTCTTTAAAAAATGGTAGATACAGGAGATATATTGATTTTATCAGGACTACAATATGGAGGAAGAAGAGGTTTAACTATTCACATGTGCGGTGGCTCAGTGGTTAAGACGCCCACCTTGTTAGGTGGAAGGCTGGCAAGTCAACAGTGTGAGAGCTGGGTACTGCATGATGGAATGAGTGTCCATCTCTTTCCCAGGTCTTGGGGACATGAAAGGATCCTCATTTGGGCATTCCCTGAGCAGAATTTCTTCCACAAAAATCCTTTCAACCCAGAATAATTTCTGACATGAAATTATTATTACTCCACCATAGAAATATTGAAAAGAATCCTTCCACATTATTAGATTTTTAAGAAGGGCAAGAGAGATGGGGTTCATTGGGTTCACATCTGGGAAAGCAAGAGTTAAACTTGTCTCTGAAAATATATTTTCATCCTGATCAAAATCTCTCTGCTCCCCGGCAACCGCTATAAAAGACTAGGCATGTTTCCTAACTATACGTTTAGCAGAATATCTTGTTTTGGATTTATGAGTCAGTTGGTGTTGCTCTGTCCTGCACTTTAGTAGCTTTTAATCGCACACCACTCTGTCATTTCAGAGGGAAGGTTTTAAAGGCCGTGCATGTTGCTAGCAAATGTCGGCACCGTCAGTGACAGGTAAATGCAGTCTGTCTGAGACTTAGTTCCTATGATGCTGTCTGCATAATTCATAACACTGGGAAACTTGGACGGCTGGAAGAGCCACTTCTAAATTCTAGCCCAAATGACTTTATGCATCTTTGATTCTTTCAGGGAAAGGATGGAGCTAGAATTATAATAATAATAACAATGCTCTATTGTAGATGGACAGGGCTCTTTGTTTTGAGTATGTAAGGCATTTTGCAGCTACAGTATGTGAATGGCTAACTCTAGCCAGACCCTTGTGAAGCTTATCATTATTCTTCTTTCTCAAAATAGAGAAAAAGAATAGTTTTTAAATCACAGCAATGCAGAAATACTTCAAACACAAGATGAGCTGCTTGAAAGGAATTCCATCTGGGCAGCTACTCTCCTTCAAAATTGGTTTTACTGGAGTCTAAATACTTATAAATGAAATGACTACACTCTTATACCAGTTTCCATCACTCAATAATATTGAGTTCACTGTTTAAAGCCATGATAGCCAACAGATGTTGTATGACACTTAGGTATTATGTACAACAGATTAAGGGTTCAAAATGGCCTCATCAGTAGTACTAATTCTTCTCAGCCAAGCAAAAACTTTCAGCGGGTGTTAAAGTGCAAGTGACACAAATAGAAGACCAACTGATCTTTCAAACTCTCTGTTGGCCCTCAGCAGATTCTCTTCATAAGTCCAACGCAGAGATGGAAGGCTTTAAGGATTTTGTGATCAAGATGCCCCATGAGTAGGGAAAAAACTGTTTGAGAATGATTGTAGTAATAGGATGTCAAACTCATTGCCTAGTTTACATACACACACTTTCTCTCTCACTCACACATACACACAGAGCCATAACTGTCCTTTGCTATGCCTGGCAGGATTTGGCAACTAGGGAGCATGTTTTCAGAAGCCCGAGAAGATGTGATTCTCTTCTTCTTGACAGGGTGTAACATCTGTGTTTACACCCAAAGAGCCAGCGATGTCTGTGTGTGCTGTCTGTGTCTGTTTCTGTGGACATGTGGCAGGCATGACTAGACACCAGAATGCCCGGAATGCTGTTTACCTTCACACCAAAGTGGTCTCTATTTATCTACTTGGAGTTTCTTGCTTTCGAACTGCTAGGTTGCCAGGAGGTGGGACAGAGATGGGAGCTCATTCCATTGTGCAGCACTTGGGTCTCAAACTGCTGATCTGACGACCTTCCAGTTGTCAAGTTCAGCATCTTAACCACTAAGCCACTGCAGTCATTTCTTTATATTAAAGCACTGCGTAATTTAAAATTATGGATGTTTATGAAATAGAGGTAAAATTCAAAACAAAATGTTAAAATTGAACTATTTTTGACCAGATGCAAGCTTATGCATTAGCATTATCTCAGCCATTTAATAGATCTTCTTTTGTACACTCTTGCACATAAATGCTGCATTGATTGAATTTCTCCAAATTCACAGAAACTTTGTCATGTCCAGCTAGAATCATGTCTTGGCAGGATGCACTCTACAGCATTCATCCATTTGGCAAGGTGTGTTGTACAGTACTTAGCATTTTCTGCTGTGGAGTAGTATAGGGAAAGAGCTGTTGTTCTTATTGCTTAGGGGTGCACATCACAGTCCAACCTGGCCAGTTTCCTAAATATTTTAATTCTGGAGCAAACTTTCTATCTGATGTTTAGATAGTGTTTTTGTAGGGCAGTATAGCAGTGGTGCCCCCCCCCCCCCAATTCTACCACACTGTGGGCGTGGTATGGTGGACGTGACCAGGGGAAAAGCCCTGCGTTGCACCCAAATTAGGACTACTTTATTTCAAAACTTGGATGGGTGGGGGCAACCAGAATTTCTGCTACCAGTTCTGGCGAACTGGTGCGAACCTGCTGATACCAACCACTGCAGTATAGAAATAGAAATTACACTTACAGTAAAACCTCAGTTTATGAACAAGATTTGCTTAACATAAAAAAATCACATAACGAAAGGAAATCCATATAAAATAGTGGCTCAGTTGATGGGTTTTTTGGAGCATGTGGGGTTTTCAGAACACCCCTCTGACACTTCCCACGGCAGCAAAGGGGTTTTTGAAGCATTTTCGCACTGTTTTTGGAATTTTTCAACACATTACAGCACTGCCAGAAGCTCCCCACACCACCAGGAAGTGCCAAAAATCCCCCCTTCCCCTCAACAGCTGATCATCAGAGACTAGTCCTGCAATTACCAGAGCTGGCCACTAGATGGCGCTGTCAGAAATGTGCCAAATATGTATTGAAATGCATTGAAAACCTTCTGGAGCTTTACTAACCCCTGAAGGATGGAATGTTGAATCAACCTTGATCCCATCAGGATCAAACTCACAACATTTTGGCTGCAGTACAACAATTTAACCACTGTGCCACCAGGACTCTTTTCCAGAGAGCCCTGGAAAGCTCTGGACCTGGATTCGATTCAGAGCGATGCCCAAATACTTTGGCATTGGGCACCATTCCAAAATCTGGTCTTTCCAGCTAACTTGGAGCTTCTTCTCTGCTTCTCTGTTCTTAAAGTGGAAGGAATAGACATATGTTTTTGTTTCAGCTGCTTATTTTTATAATTTATAATATAAAAAATATCTTTTAATGCAGATGTTACCTGGTGTTTAATGAACTTAAAGGTTTTCCCCTTGATTCCCAAGGCAAGATCATCATCATAGACAAAACTCCTGGATTATTGGAATCTCAGCTGATCATTTATGAAAATGTCAAAAAGTAATGGTGCCAGAATACTTACCCTGTGAAAGATGATTACACTAACTTCTGCAGTGATTGTGTCTCTCTTGAAATTTGACCCCCCCCCCTCTTAAGCTTTGAAGTACAGTACAATGGTGATCATTTCTATTAGCCTGTGATCTTTAATAAAGAGGTATTGCTTTTTGAACAGTAGTTGAGGGTGGACAGTGTCATATGCTGCTGTAAAGTCAACAAATCCTGCTCTTCATTTTTGTGTTTCAAAACCACCTTCTATATGCTCAGTTACATTTAAAATGTGAGCCATACGTTTTTGCCAGTTCCAAAGCCTTCCTGTTCTGAATTAGAAGAGGTTTGACTTTAGGAGTCAGTAAATTTAATATCAACACTTCATATAAGTGGCATAGTAAGGATGCTTATTTCTTTATTTATTGTTTCTATTTATATTTCACCCATGTGACTGTATAAGTCACTATGGGTGGCTGGGATATGATGCTTCTCTGCCTGGTTTCAGTATAGTGGCTACTTTCATCTTCCACCATAGTTTTGGAATCTGCTTGTCCAGCAGTTGAGATGAAAGAACCATTCCCTTATGTCTTGTCCAAAATGTTTAATATGTTCAATCAGAATATCATTGAGTCTTTCGCTTTGCCATTTCTACATCTTTTTATGGCTTCCTCTAGTTCTGTCAATATGAAGAGGACATAGAAGGAGCTTAGAGCAGGAATGAGACAAGGATGTCCCCTTTCCCCCATTTTGTTTATTATGGCTATGAAATTATTGGCTAGAGTGATAAGGAGTGATTTAAATATGGTATAGAAGGGACAAAAATAAATTTATATGTGGATGATACTTTGATTATAATGAAAGACCCTATAAGAAATATGGATAGGATTCAAATTCATTTGCATCAATTTGAAGAGGTTTTTTGTTGTTCAGTTGCACAGTCGATTCCGACCTTCTGCAACCCCATGGACCACTGTCCGCCAGGCACTCCTGTCCTCCACCATCCCCCTCAACTCGCTCAGCTCTGTGCCCATTGTTTCTACACTACCATCTAGCCATCTTGGGCCGTCCCCTTCTTCTTTTGCCCTCGACCCTTCCCAAGCATCAAGGCTTTCTCAAGTGAATCCTCTCTTCTCATTTGATGTCCAAAGTACTTTAGCTTCATCTTTATTATTTGACCTTCTAAGGTAACAGGCCTGAAAATAAACTGGGGAAAAACAGAAACATTTTTTGCAATTTGAATAATGATGAATTAGGGGGAAAATATAAAATTCAAATTAGAAAAAGGATAAAATATTTGGGAGTAAATATTATGGATAATATAGAGGATTTTAAAAAGCTAAACTTCGGTAAAGTGAAAGATGAAATTAAAAAATTCAATATCAGAAGCTGAAGACCTCTTGGTTTGGAAGAATAGCCATTTGTAAGATGAGTTTGCTCTCTAAAATTAATTTTCTATTTGAGGTTCTTCCAATTAAACAAACAGAGAAATTGGGATTTTTCAAAATTTATTGAATAATTATTGTAATGGTGGCAAAATAGCAAGAATATCTAAAAGTTCATGGTATAGATCACAGAAAGAGGGTGGGTTAGGGTTACCTAACATTAAAACATATTACAGAGCGTTTCAACTTCAAGGTATGGTAAAATTATTGTCAACAAATGATCTTATCTGGAAAGATATAGAGCTGAAGGATAGCAATGTGTGAGGAAATGGAGATTTTTTTTGAAGAATATGTGTTAAATTTAAAATTAAAAAATAATGTGTTAAAAGCGATGATAAGTGTATGGATAAGATTGAAAGGCAGATTGGCACCAGATATCTCACCAATTATAGAATTGCAAAATATGAAGACATTTCCTATTTAAAAAATCAGAGTTATTAAAAGGTATACTGCATAAATATATTACTTTATTAAAAGATTGGTCAAAGGTGAGTGAGGACGAGAAAACTAGAATGGGGATTTACAAAGAATTAAGGTTGAACTGGCTTCAAATATTATCGGTAGACAGGTGGAATAAAGGATATAAAGAGAAGTTACAGTCTGCAAGATGACTGACCAGTGGCATCGCGCGGGCTTCCATCGCTCGGGGCGAAGACCAAACTCGCCGTCCCCTCCATCTAGGTTTGCCGCTGCCGCCCCCACCCAGTTAACCCATCGCTATCTTTTCCAAGGCCCCCGAGGCTGGACCTCTCGTAGAGCCCCGCCTGCCCACCGTTCCCCTGGACAGCGATTGAGAAGGAGGCTGTTTTGGGGTCTCGCCAAGGCCAGCAGACGAATCCGGAGCGACTCCGGAGCCAAAGTGATGGGCCGGAGGGACGAGAGGGAGGGAAGCCGAGGGGGTTCGACGGGGGAAGCGGGCAGGCAGGCAGGCAGCTAGCCCCCGGCAGGGAGAGCCCCTGATGGCTAGCTGGGTGGGCGGGCGGGCGGGTGGAGGTGAGCAGCGCGCGCGTGCAGGATGCCCACCAGGGAAGCGGCAGAGGAGGCAGAGCAAGGGCAGCCACGGCCGGCAGGAGGTAAAGAGGGGGCGGCCTGGCTGCCAGCGCAGCAAAAGAGCCGCCTTCTGCCTGGGAAGTCCTGCTCCCTAAGCCCAGGCAGACGGAGGCCAAAGCGGTGGGGACATTTTGCCGCCCCCTGAAAGCTGCTGCCAGGGGCATCCACCGCCCTGCCCCCCCACGCTACGCCACTGCCACTGACAGATTTTGAAGAAATGATATACAAGATAAGAAGAGGCTTAATGGAGATAAAAGGAGTAGTGAGTAAATTGTATAAAATGATAAATTGTATTGAAGAACCCCAGAATGCCCTTAAAAGAACGTGGGAAACAGATTTAGATACTGTACAAGCATTTCTGAAGAAAACTGGAAGAAAAAGTGGAAAAAAAGAATTATGTGAAGCCTGTCTACGAAGGTTAAAGAACAATTATAAATTTTTGTGGTGATGGTATATGACACCAGTTCGACTAAATCAAATAGATGATAACTCAAAAAATGTTGGAGATGTCAACGGGAAATAGGGACATACACACATATGTAGTGGGATTGTGAAATCGTCTCTGATTTTTGGCACAAAATTGAACAAGAAACAGCATGTATTTTGGATATTATTTTAAAATTGAATGGGCAAATTGTATTGTTGACCAATTTAGAGGATCTGAATTTAGATTAAAATAAACAGGATTTATTATCTATTTTATTAACATTAGCAGGACAATAGGTTGCCAAAAACTGGAAAGGGGGTTTGAATTTAGATTTGAGTAAGTGGTATACTGTACTGATATTTGGGGTATGGCACTTGGTGAAAAACTCACATGGAATTTAAATATAAAAAAGGGATTTTAAAACAAAATAGATTTTGGGACATTTGGAAACCATTTCTGCAATTCACATTGGAAAAAAACAAAGGAGACAAACCTGTACCGGAGGTAATGAATTTTTGGCAGAACAAATAAGTTAATAGAAGACAACTGGTAGATTCAAGGACATAGGATTAGCACACCAGGGTGTTTTATGTATTGTGTTATAAGAAAATTGGACCACCATAATAACGTGAATAATTTAAACAAACTATTGATATACAGATTGGTTAAGAGAATGGATGTATGGAAATGATTAATTTGCATTAATTTTCTTTTTATGTATTATTGTTATTCTTTTACTATCATGTTTATGTAATTTTTGTTCTTTTATTTTTTAATTTTTTAAATAAAATTTATCTTAAAAAAGAAGAAGGAGCTTCTTCGAAGAGTGGAAAGTATTGCAAGTACACTTGGGTATCCCCTGGGCAATGGCATAGAGCTCACCAGTCCTTCCAAACCAAAAACAATGCGTTGTAAAATACAAATTTTAAGATAGATAATGTCACAACTTAGTGACTTTCTCAGCTTTTCATGCATGACTGGTCTGCAATATATATATGGAAGCTCTAAATCTTGAAGAGATATAAATACAGAGTTAGTCCCATGGTCAGGCTATGAAAAGTGGGCCTGAATGAAATTCCTAGCCACACCTTCTCCAACTTCAGTAATGGGGTAAATTCATTTGTTAGAGCCATGCAGGGTAGACCCACTGAATGAACTGGATTCATTAAGTCAACACTTGTGTTAAATCCCATTGATCTAATTGGTTTACAGTCTTTAAAATTAACCATTGGATTTAGTTCCTGACCATCTGTTCTTCTGCTGGTGAGTGATGCTCAGAATGCCCTGAACTTCCGAGTAGTAGAGGTAGCCATCTTTACAGTGTTAAATTATGCAACTCCATTATTGTTAAAATGCTAAATCATTTGACTGGGCTGCACTTATTTATACTCTTACATCTCTGAAATGCCAAATGCAAACTCTGCTGAGACTAATTTTCATTCCACTAAAGTATAAGTGCCAGCTGGTGTTTATGGCTTAATATTACTGCTGGATACCCCAAGACATAAGTCTGGGACCATGGCCAGTATCTACCAACCTAGCTGAATAACTATCAAAATGGAAAATGTACAATTCTCCAGATATAAGGCTTTCAGAGGCATTTGTTTTATTTGCAGTGTGCCTGCGTTAGGAGAAACAAAAACAACTGTATATGCCAAGCATCTCAGAATGTCTCCAACTGCTTCTAAATGCTCATATGAAGCAACCCCACCTCCCAGATTTGGATGTTATTTTTCCATATGCACATTACTACAAGTAGAGTCAGTAATGAAATATTAACAAGGATTAACATCTAAAGCTGTTGTACAAATTGGATGCTTAGTATGACCATCTGTACAAATACTGAAATGTGCATAGAAATTCCCCACCCCTCATTGCACGATGCTCCCTCTATATAAATAGTTGAATAGGTGCCCTAAAGAATATTCACGAATTAGTGTCATTATACAGGGTTTTACTGTAACTGAATTCTTCCCTACAGATTACCTTTGCATAAGCTTTGGGAAGCCATGTTGCCCTTCCATCACCACATGACACTTCCTCGTGTGATGGAGGAAGTGGGGGCCACATGAAATGGCACCGTGGGCCACATCCAGCCCACAGGTTGAGAATCCCAGTATTAAGGCTTTGTTCTGATCTCTTTCTCTCTCTTTCTCTCCATTTGAAGGGGAAACATATATATTTGAGCTCACCATTTTGAGGGCCACATGGCAGATCTAAAAAGAACTAAAATATTCTAACTTTAACTTTATTTCTCTCTGGAAGTATTCTTATCAAAAACCCAGAGCATATGTTTATTTCTCTAACCTAGCTTGTGAGTAAACAATACTTTTGTCCTTTTTAAACATTTAGTGAAGTGTATTTATTGTTGCGCTAAACACAGTGATGGGATGTCCCCGGTTCCAGACGGTTCCCTGGAACCGGTAGGACCAATCCCGGAGGGTTCTCTGGGAGGGGAGTCCACTTTTGAGGCGTCTGGTTCCGGACGCCTCACTGAAAGAATTTTTTTTAAAAATCGGAGCTAAAATGGCTCCAATTGACTGCGCATGCGCAGAAACTCAATCTGATGCATTGCGCATGCGTCAGATTGAGTTTCTGCGCATGCGCAGTCAATTGGAGCCATTTTAGCTCCGATTTTAAAAAATGAATTGTTCTATAGCTTTCAGGGTGCCGCCGGTGGCGGCGGCGGCGGCGGCGGCACCAGCCCTCTGAGGAGGGCACCTCCCCCGCAGCACGTTGAGGGCTGCCTGGGCCGTCCGCTGCCGACAAGCCCCATGCCCTGGGGCCGCCCGGAGCGGCGCACCGCTGCCGCCGCCTCCTCTGCCGGGCACCTGTGGGCTGGGTGCCTGCAGCCGCTGCCCCCCGCTGCCGGAGCTGCCGCTGCCTGCATCCCTGTGGCCTCCTCCTTGGGCCGGTCCCTTTTTAGCCCGGCTGCGGCGCCTGGCGGAGGAGGAAGCTGCAGGCAGCGGCGGTGCGGCATGGGGACGGCCCAGGGAGGCTCGGTAACCGCGGCTGGAGCCACCGCCAGAGCCACTGCTGCCCGCCGCCCCTGGCCGTGGCCGGAGCCGGGCTAAAAAGGTACCGGCCCGAGGAGGACGCCACAGGGGTGCAGGCAGCTCCGGCGGCGGCTGTGGACGACGGCTGCAGCCAGTGGCTCCTGTGGCCGCAGTCGGGGTGCCGGGTCCCAAGAAAGGTAAGCGAGGGGTTTTTATTTGGGGTGGGTGGGTAATTTATTTGTGTTTTGGGTGGGTGGTTGTTTTTATTTTATTTATTTATTTATTTGTGTCTGGGTGGGTGGGCTGAGAGGGAGGGGTGTGTGTGTGTATGTTTATTTTTATTTTTTATTCATCTTTATTTTTGGCCCCGCCCAAAATGTCATGACGTCATGACGTCGGCTTCGGCCATGACGTCATGACGTCATGACATTGGCCACGCCCATGACGTCCGTGACGTCATGGCGTGGTAGTAGAATTTTTGTCATCCCATCACTGGCTAAACAGGGAGTAAAGCATTGGGGAACTTGCATTTCAAACTAAGACTGCCTAAAATTGCTCCGCTTTACTGCTGCTGCATAAAACGTAACACATACTGCAATATTTTGTTGCATTCTCCTCTTGCAGCCATTTGCCACTAAGACACTGACTGGGAGGCGGAAGGTCAGCAGTTCGATTCCCGAGTACTGCAGGACGGAATGAGCTCCCGTCTTTGTCCCAGCTCCTGCCAACCTAGCAGTTCGAAAGCAAGAAATTGCAAGTAGATAAATAGGGACCACTTCGGTGGGAAGGTAACAGCATTCCATGCGCTCCGGTGTCTAGTCATGCCTGCCACATGACCATGGAAATGTCTGCAGAAGCAGACAGCGCTGGCTCTTCGGCTTAGAAACAGAGATGGTCACTGACCCCTAGAGTCAGATACGACTGGCTTTCGAGCAAGGGAAACCTTTACCTTTACCTTTACCTTTACCTTTACCTTTACCTTTACCTTTACCTTTACCTTTACTTAAGGGACTGCAGTGGCTTAGTGGGTAACATGCTGAACTTGACAACTGGAAGGTCGGCAGGTCAGCAGTGTGAGACCCAAGTGCTACATGATAAAGTGAGCTTCCATCTCTGTCCCAGCTCCTGCCAACCTAGCAGTCTGAAAGCAAGAAACTGCAAGTAGATAAATAGGTAGCACTTTAGTGGAAAGGTGTCTAGTCATGCCTGCCACATGTCCACAGAAATGTCTGCAGATGCAGGCAGCGCTGGCTCTTTGGCTACAAACAGAGATGAGCACTGAATCCTAGAGTAGGATACGACAAGCTTTCGAGCAAAGGCGGCGTTATCCAGTAGTTGTGCACCATTCTCCAGTTCTGAACAGAGTCGGTAACAAACAGTCCCCACTGAAACTCATCCACTGTTTGTTTGGAATGCAAAGGAGACCCTGACACCTCTCTTGGTGAACACCAAATGTCATTGTCTCTAATCATGTGGGAAGTGACTTCATTCAAGTCATAACAGATATCAAACACAAGGCATTTAGATTATTTTAAAAGAAGAGTAATTTTTTAAAATCATTCTAACAAAGCCAAGTCAATGAATGAACAAAGAGAGAAAGAACTTTACTTTTTTCTTAAACTCCAGCTCCTGGCAAACTCTCAATCTCATCAATTTCTGTCATCTCCACAAGCCAATCAAACTGTGTTCTTCTCTCCAGTCATATCTCAGGAAAGAAATGCAATTTCACTTGGCTTCTTGCCAACACTTGATGGGGAGGTAACAACATTGGCCTCCTGAAAGATAAAAGAATTGGTGATCTGTGCAATCAGGGATCTCTCCAACATATTGGGGAGATGGGCAAGTGTAGTGACCATTATTTAATCGGCCATTCTGCCCCAGCAAGTGTGGAGAAGGGATTGTGATCCTTGCTCTCTTGACAGTGCTTGTAGAGCTGTGAATCGTGGACTTCAGTCTTAGCTACGTAGGAACAGTGGGTTTTATATCAAGCACCAGGGAGTCAGATATGATCACCTTGAATTGATTTGAGGAGATAGCATCTTTCTGATTTAGGGGTGGTCACATTCTTGGGAGGCCTGTGTGAAGAGCGTATTGGTTGCATTTGGCAGCATGATAGGGTAGGGGAGCCAAGCATGAGGTGGTCCCCTCCTGTAGCGGGATTAGAGGGTAGCAATGAGCCCTGCAGGGTGTTGTTAGATGACTGGGAGTGCACGCTTTGGGTCCCGTGAATCATGTGACTCAGGGGCTCAGGCATGAACATACTGAAGCCCCCTAGGTCTAGGATATGTCTCGCCTCAGCTCATGAGAGCCAAGTTGGAAATGGTCACATGGAGGTCTCCCCAAGTCAGCCAGCCTGTGCAATGTCCGACAAGGTACAGCACTGCATGGAGACAAGCCTGGCCCATTCTGTACTGGGATGGGGTTCTAGGCATGATTCTTCTGTTTTGAAGCCAAATTATTTGCACTATCCTAGGCTCCTCTGCAGGTTTGGGAATTTAATTAAATAAAACTGTGGCCCGAGTTTAAAACCCAACTACTGTGACTTGCCTCTTTATTTGCTGTTGGGGCAGGGAATGACCTGCATAGCCATGTATTGCTACACACACATTTTCTTTAAATGCACACACACTACTTGGATGTCTGCATATATTGGGTTTCTGTTCTTCCTTCACAGAAGCCATGCGGTTGCTGGCGTTTTTGTCTGGAGTTCTGTCATTGCCCTTTTCCACACAACATGAAGTCAAAGAGAGGTGACTAGGCAGGAGGGGAAAACCTAACTCGCATCGTCCAAACAGTGCCTGACTGACAGAATTACCACGGCTTTTGTCTTGCAAAATTGATGCACGCCAGTACCATGTACAACCTAATTAGTACATTGCTCAGCTGCTCACAGACATATACGGATGCACCCCGGTGAGCTACTGTGGCCGGTATGTGAAGCTATTTCTGGAGCGAATGTGACAGAGGCAGATGGACCCTGCAAGAAACTTACCCCTATTCCTCAGCCATTCCTATTGGTATACCATGGAGAAAAGGCTCCCATTGACTTAAAATCAACAGTTTGCCACTGGAGGGAGTGCTAATCCTCAATTCTCTCTTTCTCCTATTAATATCCTCCTGACTGTTTTAGCAGAGGTGAAAATCTCTTCTGAGTAGCTTTCAGGATAGCAAAGTATCACTGTACTGGTAAATATTAAGATTGCCTCTCAGAGCTGTCTTCTTCCTACATTTTTTGGCTTTTTAAAACCAAATGATTAAAAGTTGAAGACAGTGGTGGGCATCAGCAGGTTCGCACCAGTTCGCCAGAGCTGGTAGCAGAAATTCTGGCTGGCCCTGTCCATCCAAGTTTTGAAATAAAGTTTTTTGTTGTTGTTCAGTCGCACAGTCGATTCCGACCCTCTGCGACCCCATGGACAACTGTCCGCCAGGCACTCCTGTCCTCCACCATCCCCCTCAACTCGCTCAGCTCTGTGCCCATTGTCTCTACAATACCATCTAGCCATCTCATCTTGGGCCGTCCCCTTCTTCTTTTGCCCTCGACCCTTCCAAGCATCAAGGCTTTCTCAAGTGAATCCTCTCTTCTCATTTGATGTCCAAAGTACTTTAGCTTCATCTTTATTATTTGACCTTCTAAGGAGCAGTCAGGGTTGATTTCTTCTAAGATTGACCTATTTGTTCTCCTCGCTGTCCAGGGGACTCTCAAAACCCTTCTCCAACACCACATCTCAAAGGCGTCTATTCTTCTGTGCTCAGCTTTCCTAATGGTCCAGCTCTCACAACCATACATTGCCACAGGGAATACCATTGCTTTGACTATGCGAATTTTTGTTTGCAATGTGATGTCTCAACTTTTCACTATGCTCCCCAGGTTTCTCATTGCTTGCCTCCCAAGAATCAGTTGCCTTTTTATTTCATGGCTGCAATCACCATCTGCAGTGAGCTTTGATCCTAGGAAAGTAAAATCTGTCACTGCTTCTACTTCTTCCCCATCTATTTTCCAGGGACTGATAGGGCCTGTTGCCATTATCTTGGTTTTCTTGATATTGAGTCTCAAGCCAGCTTTTTTACTTTCTTCTTTCAACCTAATCAGGAGCTTCTCTAGATCCTCCTCACTTTCTGCCATTAGGGTGGTATCATCTGCATATCTCAAATTGTTGATGTTTCTTCCAGCAATTTAGATCCTAAATTGTGATTCCTCCATCCCTGCATTGCGCATTATGTGTTCTGTGTATAAGTTGAATAAGCAGGGTGACAAAATGCAGCCTTGTCTTACTCCTTTTCTTCTTCCAAACCACTCCGTCACTCCATTTTCTGTCCTAACTGTTGCCTCTTGATTCATGTACAGATTTCTCACGAGGCCTATAAGGTGTTCCGGTATTCCCATCTCTTTAATTACTTGCCACATTTTGTTGTGGTCGACACAGTCAAAAGCCTTAGTGTAATCAATAAAACAGAAGTAGACTTGTTTCTGATATTCCTTTGTTTTTTCCATGATCCATCTTATGTTGGCGATGTGGTCTCTGGTCCCCCTGCCTCTTCTGAACCCCGCCTGCACTTCTGGTAATTCTCTCTCCACATACTGTTGCAGTCTATCCTGTATTATCTTGAGCATCACCTTGCTAGCGTGAGGGATGAGCGCAATTGTTCGATAATTTGAACATTCTTTGGCATTACCCTTTTTGGGAAGTGGAACGTATACAGATCTTTTCCAATCCTGTGGCCATTGTTGTGTTTCCCAAATCTGCTGGCATATAGAATGCAATAATTTGATTCCATCATCTTGCAGGGCTTTGAAAAGTTCAACTTGGATACCATCAACTCCACTGGCTTTGTTGTTTGCAGTGTTTTTTAGGGCCTTTCTGACTTCACTCTCTAGAATGTCTGGCTCATGTTGAATGTTCTCATCATTGTGATTATCAGGGGTGTTGAGGTCCTTTTTGTAGAGTTCCTCTGTGTACTCTTCCATCTTTTCTTAATCTCTTTTGCATCTGCTAACTCCTTGCCATCTTTGTCTTTTATCATGGTCATTTTTGCTTTAAATGTTCCCTTGAGTTCCCCAATTTTTTTTTGAAAAGATCTCTAGTCCTACCCCTGATATTGTTTTCCTCTATTTCTTTGCACTGTTCATTCAGGTTGGTTTCCTTATCTCTCTTTGCTTTTCTTTGAAATTCTGTATTCAAGTGACTGTATTTTTTCCTTTCTCCTTGGCATTTTGCATTCCTTCTGTCCTCTGCTATTTTAAGAGCCTCATCGGACAACTACTTCGCTTTCTTACACTTCTTTTCTTTTGGTATGGTTTTCCTTGCTGCCTCCTGCATGATGTCCCGCATCTCTGTCCATAATTCTTCTGGCACTCTGTCTATCTGGTCCAAGCCATTAAATCTGTTCCACACCTCCACTGTGTGTTCCCAAGGAATGTTGTCTAGGTCATATCTGTCTGGCCTAATTGTTTTTCCTATTTTCTTTAGTCTAAGCCTGAATTTTGCAATCAGTAGGTTGTGATCTGAGCCACAATCTGCTCCTGGTCTTGTTTTTGCTGACTGTATGGAAGTTCTCCATTGTTGACTGCAGAGTATGTAATCAATCTGGTTTCGATGTTGGCCATCTGGTGATCTCCATGTGTAAAGTCTCCTCTTGTGTTGCTGGAAGAGAGTGTTTGCTATGACCAGTGCGTTATCTTGGCAGAACTCTATCAGTCTTTGGCCTGCATCATTCTGTGTTCCAAGACCAAACTTGCCTGTTATTCCATTTACTTTTTGATTTCCTACTTTGGCATTCCAGTCTCCTATGATAATGTGTACATCATTTCTTGGTGTCTGTTCTATGAGGTGTTCTAAGTCTTCATAGAACTAGTCAATTGTGGCTTCATCTGCACTAGTGGTTGGTGCATATACTTGTATTACAGTGATATTGAATGGCTTGCCTTGTATTCTGACTGACATCATTCTATCATTTTTGAGATTATATCCCATTACTGCTTTTCTCACCCTTTTATTGACAATTATGGCTACTCCGTTTTTTCTGAGGTTTTCTTGTCCACAGTAGTAGATATGATGGTTTCCAGAGCAGAATTCACCCATCCCTGACCATTTTAACTTGCTGATTCCCAAGATGTCAATGCTTATTCTTTCCATTTCCTTTTTTTACCACTTCCAGTTTTCCTTGATTCATAGATCTTACATTCCATGTCCCTATACAGTATTGTTCCTTGCAACAGTGTATTTCTCCTCCCCCTTTCCTGTCCCTCCCCTTCTTCTGATCTGATGTGCTAAGCATCCTATTACATCTAAATAAAGTACAGTAGTCCTAATTTGGGTGCAACAAAGGGCTTTTTTCCTGGGCATGCCCACCATACCACGCCCACAGTGTGGTCGTACATTTTTTTGAATCCCACCACTGTTTGAAGAGCTGTTTATTTATGCTACCTCTTCATGATCTGAACTGAGTTCCCTGACCTGGTTTTTATAAATGTTTGCACTTTACTGATCTGATAGATGAGGAGTTCTCAACCTTTAAACCAGGGACCGGTCACACTCCCTCAGACAGCTTTGGGAGCCGGACAGCAATTTTGTCCTTCCTCCACCACATAGCACTTCCTGGTGTGATGGAGGCGGTGAGGGGCCACATGAAATGGTGCCATGGGCCACATCTGGCCAGTGGGCTACAGGTTGAGAAACCCTGTGATAGTCTGTTTTTTTCTTAATGAGCATTACAATTTGCTTGACATATTTAGTTTAATGTTGCAATATCCTATTTTTTAAATGTGGCTCACCAGTTTCGGGAGAAGTAGGGAAGTTGACAGAAATCTTGTCTTAAGAGAATCTATTTCAGTTTTTGATTTGGTAATTACTGACATTTCCACCCCTAAAAGAGTAGACTAGGAAGTGAGTAACCTCATATGAGTAATGTGAAGAAAATCTCAAAAGCAGGATGTAGGCATTAAGAAGTCATTTCAGAATAAAGAGATAAATTAAAATGAATACTACATAAAAAAAAAACAATATCCAAAAGAACTAGGATAGCTGTGTTGGCTACCTTTAAAAGAACAATGTAAAAATGCTCTTTTTCAAGGCCTTTCAGGGCATTATTCCCCTATTGATAAATTAGATGGTTAGGTTTAGTCCCGATGTCTTCTGATACCAACTATTTATTATTTATTTATTCACGTTTGCTATCCCGCCCCAATCGGGTAAACCCGACTCTGGGCGGCTTACAGCGTAGCTAAAAACACAGACCAAATCCAATAAAAATAATAATGTTTATTTTATTTTAATGTTTATTTTTATTTTAGTCTATGATGTATTTGTTGGTGGTGGGTTTTGATTTGTTGTGGGTATTGTTGTTATTTATTTATTTTCTGTTTGTTCACTGCCCAGAGTGGGATAATACTTAGATGGGTGGTATAGAAATCAAATAAATAAATAAATAAATAGGGGAAAATCATGATTGATAAATGCTACAATTTTATTAAAGGTAAAGGTTTTCCTTAGCTAGTCGTATCCAGCTCTAGGTTTCAGTGCTCAGCTCTGTTTCAAAGCCGAAGAGCCAGCGCTGTCTGCTTCAGCAGAAGTTTCCATGGTCATGTGGTCAAAATAATATATACAAGATTTCAAGATCTTCATCTAATAAAAAGATCAAGAGATCTAGATTCCCCCCCCCCCCATGGATCCATTGAGGAATGGAATCTCAGTGATGCAAAAACATAGATATGAGACACAGATCCTCATGCTTTCATGACTTTTTAGATGGGACCATCTCCAAACCACCATCAGATCATGCATTCCATCTGGGCCACCAGACTGTAATGCAAAACAACAACAACAACCCACAACCCACTGATCATTCTGCGCATGGCTTTGCAGTGGCGCAAAACCATAAATCCCAGATATGAATCCTTTCATTGATCTGATTAGTTTTAAGTCTATAAAACCACTCTAAAGCCACAGGTCCCAGTTAGCCACAGATTGCAACACAGAAATAATGAGGATGCGTGTTTGGTTTCAAGGATCCGCATTTTATTTTCTTCCCCCCAGCAATCCTCCTCCTCCTCCTCCTCCAATGCTGCCCCCCATTTCCCTCTACCAGCCGCGGGGGCTGAGAGGGAGAGAAACTCCAATGGTAACCGGAAATGTGCATGTGTGAATTCGCCTCTCTGGACGACTCTGCAGCTGCGTGCAGGATAGGGGGCGCCTCTGTCCTGTCGTTACCATAACTACGGGAGCGAAAAGACCCGTGTCTGTCCTTCTCTCGCTCCATGTCGCTGCCGGAGCCGGTGAGGAGGCGCCTGAGTCACTTTAGCCGAGCCGTCTTTACGGACAGCATCCGCACGGGACCCGAGGAGGATCCGGGCTACGAAGTTCCCGGTAAGGATAGATACGGGGCGGAGGAGAGCCATGCTCGCCAGCTACAAAGATGGTGGCGTCGGCGTCACCCGGAGAACAGACGGGGGTTTCGAAGCTCCAAACCAGGGTCCAGGGGGGTGCCCAAACTTTTCGGGCGGCGGGCTGGTCATGTGGTTCATGGAGCCAGGCACTACAGCCTGTGGGCCAGATCCGGCCCCCGATGCCAATTCAACGAGCCTGCGAAGAAGCCTTCGTTGCTCCTGGAAGCGGAAGTAAAATGTGCTTGTATGGGTGTGTTTTATTTACTTCTGCTTCCAGGAGCAACGAGGGCTTCGTGGGCCAGATGGATTGGCATCGGAGGCCGGGTCTGGCCCACAGCCTGTTGTTTGAGCGCCCCTGCTCCAAACCTTGGTGGAAGGGTTTTTTTCCTTGGGGGGGGGGTCCCCAGGAGATTTAGGATTCAGCGCAGAATCCTGGGTGCTGGCTTTGCAGACAGAGCCTGGTGCACAACACGCATTTGAAAGCCGCTTAACGCTGCTGCTGCTTCTTTGGAGGCAAAGAAGTAGCTCGTATGGAGACCAGGCGCGATCCTAATGGGTGCAGAGCCATTTTGCCTACGCCCGCAGCGCAGAGGATGGAAGGGTGCGCACGGCGCAGGCCCCACGGAGACCCTCGCCCTGCAGTGCCTCTTGCATGTGTTGCCACTTCTGGGATGACAGGGGAAGTAAAGAGAAGCTGAAGACTACTGGAAAGTTACTTGGGCGCACAGATTCTACCAGATGTTGTCCCCAGGGGCCACCAGATTTTTGGCTCTTTGGCTTTGAAACAGAGATGAGCACTGACCCCTAAATTTGGATACAACTGGCTTTCGAGCAAGGGAAACCTCTACCTTTAAGGCAAAAAAGAATCTTGTTCAGGCTCTGCTTTTGTCACCTCTGGACCTGCTGGCTAACACAGTAGGGAGGACCATAAGGCTAGCCAGAAGGAAATTAGGTAAAGGTGGCCCTTATTCGAAAGCCATTCGTATCAGATTCTAGGGTTCAGTGTTCATCTCTGCTGTCTGCGTCTGGAGACGCTTCCATGGTCATGTGGCAGGCATGACTAGACACCAGAGTTTACAGAATGCTGTTACCTTTCCAGGGCCATAGCTAGTGTGGGCATCACTACCCTGAGTTAGCAGTTTGTCCACCCTCAAACTCCCAGGTGCTTATATATATATATATATGACACACACACATATACAGTATATGACATTGTTGCCCATCTTGAAAAAATATTTGCCCACCCACATCTAGAATTCTGGCTACGGTTCTGTACCTTACCCACAGAAGTGGTACCTATTTATCTACTTGCAGTTTCTTTCAAACTACTAGGTTGGCAGGAGCTGGGACAGAGATGGGAGCTCACTCCATCATGCCACCTCCTCAAGTCACCGTACACACAAACAAAATGAAACCTTTCCTTCTGCTAGAGTCAATAGCTATGAGATTTCTCTCCTTGCCTGTAGACCAGAAGAAGAATAAAATCTCACAACCCTGTGAGTGAATGGAGGCGACGATTTGTTTCTGCAAAGAGCACTGTTGTCCCATCTTACCCTTCCTTTGAATGGTGCAGCACTGGGCAGAATTCCTTTTGCTGTGCTAGACTGAGGGAGAGGGCAATTGTCCATTACTTGCATGTCATAGCGCCCAGGGACAGGGGACAGGTGAGCTGGCAGGCGTTCACAGTCTCTATAGGCAGAACTGTCAGTTGCTGTTCAGTCACACAGTCAATTCTGACCCTTCACAACTCCATGGACCACCACACGCCAGGCACCCCTATTCCCAACCATTCTTCTCAGCCTGATCTTAAAAGAAATCAACCCCGACTGCTCCTTGGAAGGTCAACTATTGAAGATGAAGTTAAAGTACAGTGGTACCTCATATAACAATTTTAATCTGTTCCATGGGGATTGTAGTTGTGCAAAAAAATTGCTATATGATGCATGCATTGTATAGCGATTTTCCCTATGGGTTGCATCATTTAAAGACTATCTCTATGGGGAAAATTGTACAACAACAAAAATTCATTGTACAGTTTTTCCCATAGAGATGCATTGCATCGTATAACAATTTTAGTTGTAATACAGGGCACAATGTTTTTTTTCCAAATCCTTGTTGTTGTATGATTTAATTGTTATATGAGGCATTCATTATAGGGGGTTCTACTGTACTTTGGACATCAAATGAGAAGAGAGGATTCACTTGAGAAAGCCTTGATGGTGGGAAAGGTTGAGGGCAAAAGAAGAAGGGGCGGCAGAGAATGAGATAGGTAGCCACTGCTCCCCCCTCTTCCACTAGTAGACTTCTCCATCTGTCCCCTGAAGTGTCAAAACTGAGAAATACCAAAACAAAGTGGAGGAAGGAAGGGAGAACTGGAGCTGTCCTGGGACCGGGAATCTTTATCCCTCATTTCTTTCCAGTCTCAGAAGCAGCAGGAGAAAGGAGGTACCAGTAATATTGTTGTTTACTGTAGGGTTACTTGTCCCCTTTGTCACCTTCTTTTCTTTGAGAATAAAAAGCACTAGTACTGAGCAGTGGAACTGCAGTTCTTCACAGCCATCCTCCTAAACTTAAGCACATGTTGGAGGCTTACTGGGGCCTGTCCCAATGTCACTGTGCATAGAACTGCCGCCTGCAGTCTTCTCAGAGATGCCTCTCCAGTGGCTGATAAGGTGCTTTCCTCTTTTTGTCTTTCTAGATAATGAGATTTCCTCCAGCTTGCCCTTACAGATGTGCCTCTATTTCAACCTTTGCTTTTTCCCTTTTTGGTGGGTGAGCAGCGTAGTCATGCTTCAATTGAAGGTGAGTCCTTAAGACGATCTGTGCTCCAACATTTCCACGGTGCCCATTCTGGCTTGTTTACACTCTACAATAGAAAATGGTTAGTTCTACCCAAACTACCATAGTTATTATGCGACAGGATTTCTACAGGGAGTGTTCCGAGTGGAGATGGGTTTATTGCAGTTGCAGGTTTAGGAGCAGATAAGTTCTGGATGCAATTAAGTTCTCTGTGTGGTATGGATTTTGGGAAACCTATATAAGACCTTGTTCAAGTGCAGTAATGATTTCCCCTCCTTCTCTTCAAATCTAGTACCCAATTTTGCCTGATTACTACAAGTTCATCCTTGTGACAGTCGTTATATTAACATCTCTGATTGAGCTTATCCGCCTGTACCTAGGATACATGGGAAATTTGCAGGAGAAGGTATGTTTGCTTCATATCTCGGAAGACTACCAATCCAGACAACTGATTATATTGCTTTTTAATTGGACAAAACCTAAGATAATTTAAAGGTTAAAATCGGGTTAACACTGTTGGATATATTAATTCTTAATCTACCATAATCTTCAAAAATTATAGTCTGTAGAAGCAAAGGACAGGGATGTTAGTAACCGGGCACAGAGCTGAAACTCAAGGCCAGCATCCTGTTTAAATGTTTGCAGAGTTTTTCCAAATGGTTCTCTTTGACATGCAATATTTATATATAGACAGCTGGTGGCCAAAGTATAGCAAAGCAGATCAGAATTAGGAATTCTCTGTTTTATGATCCAAGGTGCTACAAGATCAGGAACAATCTCCTTCTGTTCATTATCTCTTCCCTATGAACACAGAGAAAGATCAATACCATTTCCCCTCCACTGCTATTCAAAAGAGCTAAAATGCAGCATGTTCTTCTCAAAGAGAAAAGCAAACAATTTCTGTCTAGTTTGCCCCTTCCCCACAGCATGTCAGTTCTTTATATATACCCTATTTGCTGGCATATAAGACCTACTATTCTCTCCTTAAAATACACTATAAAAATGGAGTGTGTCTTGTACTGTATATAGTAGCCTATTACCTATTTTGATAATAACTGGGTGGGTCTTATAGAGTGGTGCCCCGCATAACAAATGTTTCGTATAATGAAAAATCTGTACAACGTGGCGTTTCTTTAGGCATTCGCAATACCTCATAACGTTTTTGTTGTTGTACGGGGTTTTCGTTAACCCAGGGTATACCCCGCTTAACCTAAACCCCGTATAACAAACCTTTTTTTTTCATTATGCGGGTATCGCCAATTTGATCCGCATAATGAAAAAACCGCATAACGAAGAGCTCCGTGGAACTGAGCTTTTTTGTTATGCAGGGTACTACTGTACTCGGGTGCATCTTATACGCCAACAAATATGGTACTCTTTCCTCTATCTTTGGAGTGATACAGAGAATGACATCTGGTTTAGGCATCTGACTGAGAAGTCTGGTAATGACACTTCATTTTGTTGATAGGTCTGCCCTAACATTAACAATATGACAAGAGCTTTCTCTAAGGAGAAAAACATTTTCCATGGAATAGAAAAATATTGTGGTGATGCACTGAAATGCTTCCGGCTGAAGTTTCACATTCCTAATTTTTGGTGTCTGTACCTTGGATGTTAAAGGCCGCAGTGGCTTTGTGGTTAAGAGCTTAATGACCAGAAGGTTGGCAGGTCAGCAGTTTGAGACCCAAGTACTGTGCAGCGGAGTGAGGTGTCGTCTGTCCCAGCTCCTGCAAACATAGCAGTTTGAAAGCAAAAAAAATTGCAAGTAGATAAATAGGTACCACTTTGGCCGGAAAGATAACAGTGTTCCTGCTACATGACCACAGAACCGTCTACAGATACAGACAGCACTGGCTGTTTAGCTATAAATGGAGATGAGTTGGAAATGACTGGCTTTTTAGAAAGCCAGACCTTCACCTTGGATTTTAATGTACAAATTCTGATCAAGAGATTTATTTCAGTGCGTTTCTCTCATCAGTTGGAGCTGTCAGGAGGGCAACGTATTGATAATTCTTCATTTCCACAGGTTCCTGAACTCGCTGGCTTTTGGCTCCTGAGTCTTCTGCTGCAATTGCCCCTAATTCTGTTCCTGCTTTTAAATGAAGGTCTGAAGATCCAGCCCCTGGAGCGAGCAGTGAACATTATCTTTGCCTTCTTCCTGGCCTTCCAGACTATTTCTGCGTTCCTTGCCCTCAAAAAGATGGTGAACCAACTGGCAACTCGTTTTCGCCTTCATGAGTTTGATCGGCTAGATGACAAACTGCCCCCAGATAACCCAGCGTGGAAGAGGAGGAGGACGGAAGCTTCATGGGTTATGGGGCCTCCTGTAGAAGAAATTCACTCCGCAGTGGGTGGGTGGGGATCTGCAGTGACAGCCTGAGGGGCTGCCAAGCAGCCATCTGCTGAAGCTAATTGGTTCATGTTGCTTTTGCAATTTGTATTCGTTAGAATCTGATTTAGGTGTTCCACCTTGTGACAGGTGACAAAAGGCTGCTTCATCTACTGACGGACCTGTGTCAGGAGTTGCTGAGGCCTTTCCTCCCCCTTCACTCTGAAAACAACAACACACTGCAAGCATATAAAAGCCCACTTTTATTTTGAAAGCTTGGTTTGTGAATGGGGGATCAGTTTTATCTCCACTCTCCCTCAAGTAATCTGTTTCGTCTAATTCATGTAGATGCGATTCACCGTGTGTATTTTTCAAGGAAGGAGAATGACGTTTCCCTGCATCAACTCTCAGATTTCACAGTCCTTTTTGACAACTTTGTTGAGTTTGGATTTTTTAAAAAGTTTGCTTCTTTGTAAAATATTTAGGCAAAGGTTACATTATTTCTGTAACTGCTGAAAACTAAGTTTTAATAATAAAACACTTTTACTACACTTGTCAGATCCATTTAATTGGCAGGAGCAAACTGGTGTTCTCCATTGAGTTGTAATCTGCAGATGACTGTCATCGCTATCATCTTGGGGAAAGATGTTCACCATTCCTCAGCGTGCTTAAAACGGAATTCATCTGTCTTTGAGGAGGAGAACCCTATTGAGAGAGTTCTGTCATTACATAAAGCAAAGGAAGTGGAAATAACAAAATTTGAGATTTCAGATTACTTAAAAGACATTTAACAAAAGGTAGATGAGGTTTAATTCATCAGATGTTCCAGCGACTATCTATGACATGTTAGTCTGACAAATGACCAACTGGAGTAGTAATCAAGCACTACAACCTTCCTTTAATGTCACTGTTGTAAGCCCATTTCATATATCTTTTCATAGAATTGTAGGAGTGCAGAACAGGAAGTGATCCCAAAGGGTTATCAAGTTAATTCCCCCAGCCTCCCCCCCAAAAAAATATATATTCCAGAGCTAAAGCATCTGACAGATGGCCATTTTAGCTTTGCTTAAAAACCTCAGATGTAGAATTCCCTCCCCTCTGAGCCAGCCCTCTCCACTACAGAGCAGCTCTTAGTGTCAACAAGTTTTTCCTCATGGCTACACAAAACCTCTTTTCTTGTAATTTGAATCCTTCCAGACCTGCCCTTGGGCCACAGATAAAAAAGCTTACTCCATCTTCTATATCAGGAGTTGTCAACCCTTTTAAGATGGGGGCCAGGTCATGTTCCCTCGGGCAGCTTCGGGGGCCGGAAAGCCATTTTGCCCTTCCTGTAACACATGGCACTTCCTGGTGTGGTGGAGGCAGTGGTGGGGGCACATGAAATGGTGCTGTAGGCTGCATCCAGCCTGTCTGCTGCAGCTTAAGAATCCCTGCTCTATGTCATCATAATTCAGATATTTGAAGATGGCTATCATAGTGCCTCTCATCTCCAGTTCCCTTAGTTGTTCCTCATAATGTTTCATTTTCAGAATTTTTACCATCCTGGTTACCTTCTTAACAGGTTTCATCTTATCAATAACCTCAATCTGGTGCCCAGAATTTGGCACAGTATTCCAGGTAAGATGAGACAAACTAAAAATTGAGTAGTACATTGGTACCTCGCTTAAAGAGCATAATGTGTTCCACAGGATTGCTCTTTAAGTGAGTTTGCTCTTTAAGCCAAAAACCATTGTAAGTGACCAATTGTAACTTCTGGTGGTGGTGGGGGGATTGCGAACCCTGATTTAGTTGTTGAGTGAGTTTTTGGTTGGTTTTATTTGTTAAGTGAAGCGAACATTCAGAGAAAGTTCTGCTCTTTAAGTGAGTTGCTCTTTAAGTGAGGTGCTCTTTATGCGAGGTTTGACTACTTCTGTTGATGGAACTGAGTACTGTATATCCCTTGCCTTTTTTGCCACTGCTTCACCCTACTGACTAATGTAAAGCTTGTGATCGATTGAGACACCTAGATACTTTTCACATAGACTACTGCCAAGCCAGCTGCTGTCTGTCTTATATTTGTGCATCTGTTTTCTCCTGTTTGAATGTAGAACTTTATACATCCCCCTCTTAAAATTCATTTTGCTAGTTTCTCCAATCTCCTTAGGTTGTGTTCAGTCCTGATTCTGTTTTCTAGAGCTACTCTTACCAGTCTGGTGTCATCTGCAGGCTTGATCTGTAGGCATTCTCTGACCCTACCTTGATCTGTAGGCATTCTCTGACCCTACCATCATCCAAGTTATTTATAAAGATGTTGAACTACACTGAGTCAGGAACAGAAACTTGTAGTACCCCACTTGTGGTGCCACTTCACTCTAGAATGACCATGATCCACTAATGAGCACTAGTTGAGTGCATCCTATCAGCCAGCTGCAAATCTATCTACCAAGCTTGTGATTCTGTTTTAAAAAAGAGATAGGGCAAGTGTGGCTTAACTTGTTTTTGAGAAACCCACTGGGTATTAGAAGTCTGTTCCTTTCTAATTGTTCACAGATTTGTTCTAGAATGTTTCCTGCTATTGATGGCAAGCTGACTGGTTGCTAACAAGTGGAAATGTGTCTTCAGGTGATTTCTAGAAAGCAACCAGTATATATTTTGTGCAAATCTGAAACATTGTAATCTTCCTTTCTCAAATAATTTAGTCAAATATTAGATAAAAAACATACTGAGCAACACGAAATGGCTATACTGTACTTCGTTCTCACTCGAAAGGGAAAATCCAGTTAGCTGCTCAAAAATTCATTCCTGGTAAAGGTCTCTTGCAGGAAGTGGAGGATCAATGCTGCCCCCTTTCTTCCTTGTATATTAAGCAATAAGGACAGCTGTCCTAAAGAGTCACGGTGTTACCTGACAGCAATGACCTCTTACATTGGTGCTTGCATTTTGAGAACTAAATTCTAAGTTCCAAAATCAGGGCTCTTAAATTTATTACCTTGCTAGTATTGTTCTGCCTAGGAGTGGAAGAACTACACCCAAGGATCGTAGTGTCAAGGATTACTGTATTGCCAAACACTATTGTACTGCCTAGGAGTGCAATACTGTAACTACAGGACCGTTGCTTTAATTTCCCATGCGAGCAAGGTGAATCTCAAGGCACCAGAACAAGAAATGGCTGATATTAAAGCTGGATTCCAAAAAGAAAGAGGCACTTGAGATCATATTGCAAACATTTGGGGGCTCCTAGAGCACACCAGTTAATTTCAGAAGAAGCTCCATTTATGCTTTTTGTTCACAGCAAAGGCTTTCACTATGTGGATTATGGAAACTAAGGGCTGTTCTGAAAGAAATGTGCATGATCTAGCACTTGGTTATCATGAGGCAGAATCTATATTGTGGACAAGAAGCTACTGTTAAGACTCAATATGGAGAGACAGAATGATTTCCTATAGAGAAAGATGTCAGACAAATGTTCATTTTATCCCCTTAGCTGTTCAATCTGCATGTAAAACATACCATATGGAAAGCCAGACTAGATTCAGATGCAGGAGGAGTAAAAGATTTGTGGAGGAAACACCAGCAATTTCAGATATGCAGATGACATCTACAATGACTGTGAAAGTGAAAGAAAAAAGTGTCAAAGCAGGATCTGAACATCTGATCATCAAGAAAATAAAAATCATGACTAGAAAGGCAGTACAGTACTGTACATATATTTAACAATGACAATGAAGAAGCTGAAATAGTGAAAAAAATTGTATACATTGGTTCAATTCAATCCAAGTGGAGACTGTAACCAAGAAATCAGAAGAAGACTGAGACTCAGAAGGACAGTAATTAAGACATGTCACTGGAGAGGAGACCAAGATCATCCACACTCTTGTATTTCTGATCAAATATGAATGTGAAAGCTAGAGACCATAAAGAAGTGACAGGGCAAAATTGACTCATTTGCGCTTTGTAGATACCCTGGACTGCCAGAAACATGAATAATTCTGAGCTAGAGCAAATCAAGCCTGATCTGGAGGCAAAAATGACAAAACTGAGACTGTCCTACTTTGGGCACATCAAGAGGAGGCAGATTCTCTGGAAAAAGACTATAATGCTGGGAAAGACTGAAGACAACAGGAAAAGAGGAAGATGAAATGTGAGATAGTTTTACTCCCTAAAGGAACCACAGGACTGAGCTTGCAAGAGCTGAGTAGGGATGTTAAGGATGGGGCAGTTTGGAGATCTCTAATTTATAGGGTTGCTGTAAGTCTGAAATGACTTGATAGCAGATAACAACAGTATTGTTCAGATTGATCTGAAAAATCAGAACAAAGGTGGGATGAATTTCAACATCCTGTTATTTTCCCCACTAAGGAGCATTTATGCAATAGCAAATCTCTTATTGTATACATTTGTTGTGGCTATGATAGAGGCAGGTGTCTTACTATTTTACTTCAAATTTTACTTCATTTCATGTAAGGAGGCTAGCAATACTTGCTCAGTTCTTTTCTTCCTCTATTATCATAAGAAGATGACATTGTGATGGGTTCTTTTCCCCCTCTGGGGAATTTATTTATTTTGTTCCACACAGCTGTTATGAGATTCAAGTCAGTTTTACTCAGGAGATTAGTATTATAGAGGGAAAGTGAGATTAGCATTATGGTGAAAAGTTTGAGAAGATAGAGGTTCATTTTCTACTCTCCCTTATCAGTAATGGGGCATAGCCTTTTATTGGAAACGGCAGGATTTCTCTCTTGCCTGATGAGGAAAAAAAAATGGAATGTTAACTTGTCAAGATGTGAAGCTAACCTCTGGCCACATCTTTGTATTTCTGACCAGCAACCTGAATGAAAGAGCGTGAGGAGAAGCACCAAGCCTCTTAGAGGGTGAAATACACTCTGGGAGCCTGAGAAGGTAAGATAGACAAAACTAAAGGTGGGGAAAACAAATTACAAGAATGAGTGATAAGAAGGCACAAAAAGGATTAGCCAGGCTGGTAGCAGTCAGCAAGAGCCAAATGCAACACAATCGAAAAACTGGGTCATTGAGTTGGGACAGCCCTAGGATATAAAAGATAGAAATGAAGGAAAGCTCTGGATTACTTTGTTCTTCAATATTGAATTCCTCCCCCTGCCCAGAAGCATGGGGCATGAAATATGATAGTGATAAGCCAGGATTGAAAACAGGTCTGTTTAAAAAAAAATAAAAGGAAAGGAAAGAAGGAAGTCTTGAAAGGGTTCTGTGAAATTTGACGGAAGAATAATTTCTTTGGAAGCTTGTTTAGACCAAGTGAATGGTCGTTTAGGCTTCTTCCACGTGAATAGGAGTTCACTTTTTGAATAATAGGAATTATATGTCATCATGGGGGATATCAGGATTTTAGAGATGCTTTGGTGGGGCATGGCCAAAAAAAAGGTTGGGAACCACTGGTCTAAAGTGTTTTTGCGGTTTAAATACCAATGGCAACAGCCCCAAAAGCAAAGAAGCAGGCAGAGGTGTCATGGTAATGTAGTACCATGGGTTTACAAATTATTCAAAATGGAGTTTCTTAGCATTAGAAACCAGTGTGTTTTTTAGAGATGTGCAGAAATGCCAAGGCTCTGTTCTCTCACTGCTAAGTTATCAGGAGGAGACTGGTGGAGACCTTCGTCAAGACCTCAAGGCCTCAGGATCTTCCTACCCACTAAGGCTGGAATGTCTGAGTAATGTCAACATCCTGCCTCTGTGAACCAAGGGGAGATGTTATGAGAACAGACTATGTTATGCTGATGAATGTGCTCTGATTGGTTATATGCAAATTTGCTGAACCAAAAGTTGTGATCTTATAGACACATAGGACCTATAGTTCAGTCTCGTGCGGGCTCCAAGTTGGTATGGAGTCCAAGTTCTTCTTTTGTAATCTGCTTGGAAATGTACTGAATTTCAGACCAGTCTGATATGCCTTACTGGTTGAGTAAGTAAGGTCAACAGTGCTAGAAATGTACCTCTTCAGCTCCAGTTTCTACTCATGCATATCTTGTTTGACTATAGGTTAGTACATGTTGTGGTACATGTCATGGACATTTTGGGACACCAGTGACCAGGAAGAGAGTTGATGCTTCTATTCATGTCCATTTTTTTGGCCAAAGGTTCCACTCTATACTGCCTCTGAATCTGCTTCTCAGAATATCCAGTGGCTGCTCTCAACCCCCCTCAAGATACTAGGAACTGTCACTGTCTTGATGAAATGGTAACATACTGCAGAGCCGTTGACACAAGTCTTTCACGTCTTCAGTTCCCAAAGCCCTTGCTTTGAGCTGTGTCTCTACCTGGCACGCTGAAGAAGGAATAGGTCATCTTCCTTGGCAGTTTGGAAATACCTGTAAAGGTAATGTCTAGGAAGGTTGGTGCACATGTTGAATCTTTGGGAAGCTGTGGGAGATGAGGCGTAATCTACTACTGAGACTTTGTATGTCTACTTTTTGAGCTGGCAAAATTAGTAGTCTGAACAGTTATATCCAATCACTTAAATGTTCCTTATTTTCATACTCTTCTTTTTCTTAGCTACATCATGTCTGGAACCCTCTTGGATCAATGTAAAGGTAGTTGAGCCTTCAACCAGTTGCTTCCAGTCCTGGTTCTACATGGAGGGAACACTTGTTTGTTGCATGTTGTTTAAACCCAGCTAGAATTCTGGGGAAAGGAGCAGAAACTCTGCTTGGCTGTACACTGCTAGAACATGCCATTCAGCTGGAAGACTAGCAAAATGGTGGCCATTGTTGCAAAGCTGCAAGATTGGTCTACAAGTCAGATTGTTTTTGCGATGATGAGATCCCGTGGCCCTATGTTAATGTTTGTGTTGTCTCGGTGCCAGACTCCTCAAACCAGTCTAGAGGAAAGCCAGTGAGAAACATACATTGTTCTAATGTTTTTGAAAGCAAACCCATTTCTATCTGATAGTAAGATCTGTCCTTGAAAATATAGAACTCATGCCAAGAATGGATATTTTCAAGAACTTATATAAGCAACTCCACCTCTGCATGTTCCAAGCTACAGTCAAGGTTAGGTTAGTGGAAAGTGCTTTTCATTATACCGTACTCTCAAAAGAGGAACACTGTTTTCATTCCGTGCTTTATTAATTTGAATTAATAAATTTTTAGCTCTGTAGCACCTGCACTTTCAGAATAGTTCTACAAAATTTGATCATAGTCTAAATCAGAGACAGATAGCAGGTTTCAGGGGAGAAATTAATAAGATTTTACAGTTTAAAATAAGAATAATAGAATAATTGAGTTAGAAGAGGCTGCAGGAATCCAAATCAAAGTAGATCTGACAGATGGTTATCCAATTTCCTCTTAAAGGCCTTAAATGTTGGATCACTCATCACCTCCAGAAGTAATTGGTCCCATTGTTGTACTGTGACAGTTGTGGAACCAATTGTTGTAGCAGTATGACAATTGGTTCCATTTAACAGTTAAGAAGTTTTTCCTGATAGTCAGCCTATATCTGGCCTCCTGTAACTTGAGCCCATTATTATATGTCCTCCGTGATGGGATGTAACAGGTTCCCACCAGTTCGCCAGAACCTGTAGTAACTTTTCCCAGTGTCCCGGAGAACCGGTAGCAGCTTTTGGGGGGAACAACCTTCGGGGCTTACCTTTTCACTGTGCATGCGCACCAAGCACTTGGTGTACATACACGCCTACAGTACTTGGTGCATATGCACGGCCTCCTTGCTGTCCTCCCAAGCGGGAAGGAGAAAGAGAAGCTGCTAGCCTGAAGTTCCCTATAGCCTGCTCCCCAGGGTAAGTGACTCACCTTTGGATGTGGTATGTCTGTGTGTATTTTAATGTGTATTTAATACCTTTACCTATATTGACGTACTACCACAGTTCCTAAAAAGGCCTGGCAGCTGGCAGGCCTGGCTTGGGGGTTTTAAGCAAAGTCTTGGAGTTACCTCATCAAGAAGCTACACCTGTGATGTTCCAATTGCTGTTCCAGTTGGATAACCCTTAAGGAGGTACAGCTGTTTTACATTTACATTGAGGCATATTATCCTAGAGAACTGGTTAGGCAAAGACTTAGTACCTAACTTCTTTAACTGTTGAAAAGTTGAAAAGTGCCAAAATGAAGCCATCTTGTGGTGAGTTCATTCTGTAGTTTCTTCCCTCTGACCTAGTATGAGAAAGATTGGCCAGAATAAGCTTTAAGTTCTGGTTTAAAAGCTTTGGTTGATTTGTGTTTGGGATGGATGTTTGGGTGGATGGGTGTATTTTAATGTATTATTTATTTTATTTATTTATTTATTTATTTATTTAATTAAATTTATTTACGGGTTTGTGTTGTGGGTGGGTGGGTTGAGGGTGTGTGTGTGCGCGTGCACGCTTATTTTTCCTTTCTTTTATTATTATTTTTTATTATTTTTCCTTTGGCTCCGCCCATGATGTCATGACATTATGATGTTAGCTCCACCCACAGTGTGATGACATCATGGTGGGGTAGTAAAAAAATTGACATCCCACCACTGCATGTCCTGCCCTTTGGGATGATGGAGAACAGATCCTGATTTATTCTTTCATGTTTAAAGGATTTCATTTATTTCTCCTCATCTTGTTTTCATTGGTATCTTATGCAAATAGAATTAGATCCTGTGCTTTCTGTCTAGCTCCACTTTTTAACAATTCAAGGGTGCTGGATAAAGTTAGTGAAATGGCCAAAGTATTGTTCCATGATTTCTTTAGGACTTATTGGTTAATCAGCGTCTGTGGCTAGTGATTTGTCATCTTCAAATGAAGCTAATATGATTTATGTTTCAAAATGTGTGATTGATGAAGTAATTCTAAGAGTGATGCTAAAGGGAAAAAGTCATGGACTTGGTTTCAGTTGAATATTGGATCAATTTTCCTTATGTTCTCCTCAGTGGGCAGCTCTGAAAGCCCTGAGAATTGTTCGGATAACAGCAATTTTGCATGTAGTAACACTTAGCTTCAGTGGGAGGGGGCTTCACAACTTAATGTGATCACCCTTTGTCACAAACTTGATTGGTAAAGTTGGACAAAACAAACATAAAAATTGAAGACAAAGATAAAGGATTTCTTTGTTTGTAATGTTAAGCTGAATACAGAACAAATGAAGGTACTGTACTGCATATTCAGTTTTTAAAGTCAAGTGCACATTTCTAATTATGAGCCCCAAAAATCTTCTGTATTAAATAATTTTTGTATTTAAAGAGGCATTTAAACTGATCAATATAACTGACTACCCACAATTTTTGCACATTCAAAGACGGCTAATGATGAGCACTTAATATGTCATAACCTTGCCTTTGAAGCTCCTTGATCCTTAGTTAGATTCAGATAACCTAGAACTCCTTTCTAATCTTTAAACCTCATTCTCTTCATAGTGCTTATGTGAGATTTTTATCCTAGCCAAAAGTCCATCCATAGTTTGTGTCACAGAGCAAGCAAGTAAAATTCTGTGTCATTACAGAGTTAGTTAAGCCAATTGGAGACAGAGACATCACCACCACAAGTGCAGTACAATATAAAAACTTTTGAAGACAAATGATTTTTTAAATTTCAGATTTAGCCCATGCATTTAAACTATTCTTTGTAGACAGACCTTCATTAGAAAGGGGAATTGCTTATTTGATGAATGTGTCTCATTGTCCCAGTAGGAGCTTTAACATATCCTATTGCTTGAAAATGTTATTGCTTACTTTGGCAGTTAATCTTTCAGCCATAAATATGGATTCATTTGCACACCTGATTTCTTAGACATGAAAGTGTACAGTGAAAACACTACATCATGTTAGCTGAAACTACAAGGTATATGTCATGTGTAGTTTGTTACTTAGACCTCAGATCTAGATCTAGTTTTGAAATAGAAAGTACAGTATGGAAGCAGGGTAAGGGCAATGTGCAGAAATTTTGCCAAATTTATCCCTGAAGTGAACACAGAACTGAATAACAGATAAGCCAACCCATGACTCCTCCGGCTACTACTACATTTCATCTGAGTGTGTAGAATTGGGGGTGAGAAAGGTTCAGACCCTACAATAGACAAGGTACTAGAAAGATGAGACCAACAATTTGATTTAGTATGACCATGTTTACTCAAACTTTCTCCCAGGGCTGTTCCTCCAGCTATTGCATTCCCACACAAGGGTTATTGAAACCATGCTACAACAATACCTGTTTTGTATTTGATGTGTAATTATGCAGCTGCCAAAGTGACCGTGAAATGTCAAGACAGACCTGCAAATGTCATGTGACAGCAGTTACTAGGGAAAGCACCAACTTAAGTAATTTAAACCATAATAATTAAATCCTAATCACTCAGAGTTTGAGCTGTCATAGAAATAGTCCCACTTTATAATTCACAGGACACTGAACATTTTTTCTCTCTTGGATTCCACCCCCCCCCCAAAAAAATGTTTTGCAATAGCAAATAAAGACATGCTTGAGTTCTACACTTGCTATATGCTTACAGGGCATTCTTATAATTTTGTTTTAAGAATGTTAATTTATTCAGAAATAGTCCCACCTATTCCCGTGGACCAAGTAAAAATGCTTAGCAAAGCAATTCCTCAGCCTAGCCTATACACATTTACTCAAAGGTAAGCCTTCTTTATATCAATAGAACTTAGACCCAAGTATGCATGGGAGTCAGCACAGAGTTTGGCATGTTATTCAATATTTCCCAGCAGCCAACTTGTCATTGTCACTATTGCAGCTTCAGATACTATAACAATTTGATATGTTGTGTAATATTAGTGCCTAACTTGACTTTACCAGAAGACCATGCAGTGACATATTCTCAGTTTTCCCCCAGTGATAATTTCTAATATTTACAGAAATTATAATAAATTATCTGCCAAATGAGAAGGGAGGACTCACTGGAGAATGCACTGATGCTAGGAAAGATCGAAGGCAAAAGGAGAAGGAGGAGGCAGAGGATGACATGGTTAGACAGCTTTATTGATGCATTGGAAGTAGATATGACTCGGGAAGATGGCAGATGACAGAGGAGCCTGATGTGATGTGGTCCATGGGGTCGCAAAGGATCGGACTCAACTGTGAGACTGAACAACAACAACTTGCAGTGACGTTGATTCGGACTTTGCCATTTGCCCAAGGCTATGCAGTTTGACCTTTTGCTCAGAGTAGAGTGAGAAATTAAACTTCTGATCTCTAGCTATCCAGCCCAGTACCCAACTCACTGAGCTATCCAGCAGCATTTACAAAAATACAAACCACAAAAAAAAATCATTTGCTGCTTGCACATAATATGCAACCAGAAACACTCATGTGAAAATGCTTCTAAAAGTGCTTTAAAAATTTTTAAGTAAATAGAAAACATGATCCATAGCACCTAAAATTTAATGGATGGATTTCTAATTTCTAGAAGATAACTGGTTACAAATGAGTCAATTCCTTGCAACTAGTTACTTCTAGGTTCTGAATTAATGGCTGAAATCCTGTGGCAACTAGAATAGGACTATTGAATCAGCAAGGATTTATTGATTCACCTCCTCCACAGGTTCCATTGATTCAGTGAGCCTATTCCAATGATGGCGAACCTTTGAGAGACCAAGTGCCCAAAATGCAATCCCAAACTCACTTATTTATCACAAAGTGCCAATACAGCAACAGTGGAGGGAGGAAATGCTCCCATTTGGCTGCTGGGCACAGGGGCGGGGTGAACTCTGTGCTTTGAGAGGAAGGAAGCGCTCCCATTGGGCTGCTGGTCAGAAGGGTGGGACAAACGCTATGCTGGAGCGACTGCATGGGTGCCCACAGAGAGGACTCTGAGTGCCACCTCTGGCACGTGTGCCATAGGTTCACCACCACTGGCCTATTTTATTGCAACTTACTACACTATGCAACAAGATTTCGGCTGGTGTATAAAGTTCACAAGTTAATGTACACTTTCAGGTCACCAAGATAAAATTTAGGGGAACTAAAGGTTCTAGGAGCATCAACCCTTCCTGTTTTCAGAACCACTTGCTTGTTGCTTTTGAGCACCAGCCCCATTTTATGTGGGCCACCTGCCAGTTTAAGAAAATAATGACAAAGCCTGTTTATCTGCATTTCGATCTCTAAAGCATGGGAAACAATTGTGTTGAATATCTATTTTCTAAGAGAATTCATTTCCCTTGTTCTGAAGTGCCATTAATGCTGCTTGGAATTTTCCTCTGAAATCTGTTTCCAGGGCAAGTTCTTAGATATGGTTTCCTGACTTTGTGTACAAATACCCTGGTACTTTTAGGGAGCATCACACAGCTTCTCATCCTCACAGTCATCCCCAAAATCCATGAGCAGCTCTGATGCAGGTCCAGTTGTGTACCTGATTTTTCAAGAAGATTGTGCGCACATTGAAGATGTCATGCTGAAGTGGTTTTTGCAAGTTGCCTGCCATTGACTTTGTGAATTGACTAAATTATTCTGTATCATAAAATAGGATGTGGTCATTTTGTAAAAAAAAAAAAAAAAACCACCTGGGAGGAGGAGGAAGTGGACCCTATGGCAGTCCACTATACAGTAAAACCTCATATAACACTAAAACCTGGTTCCACAAGTCTTGGTGTTATATGATTTTTAGTGTTATCTGATGCATGTTAAAATCCTATGGGATCCATAGAGATACATTGTAACCACACAGGCTTTTGTGGTTGTTATCTGAAGCATCCCATAGGATCTTAATGTTATCTGATGCAATTCTTCCCCCCAGATTGCTTAATGTTATGCGATTTTAGTGTTATTCGATACTAATGTTATATGAGGTATTACTGTATATAAATATACTGAGAGCCTTATGGAAATGGCCATTTTCAACATGCTCTTATTTTCATGTTACCTTTTCTTTCTACACTGCTTGTATCCTCTTCTTTCTCACAGAGCACAGCCTTTTCCCTCTTTTCCCCTTCCCAACAGATTTATGACCAAATATTTGCTCTCACATCCCAGGCATTATCTTTACATACACAAGTACATCCCATCATTGAACTATTTTATACTGTTTCCAAACCAAAACCACAACAACTTGCTCAGAAAATAATAATAATCGAGGAACAAAACAAAATAGAGCCCAAATCTAACTTTATTGGGTTTGATTCTGAAACACAGGATCCAAGCTCCTGGGACTATTGCGCTGCCCAGAATATGGTTTATCTGAGTGCATAACATACATTTGTAACCAGCAGGGAGGAGCTGTGGCCTGGAAGTGCAGCCAGCAAACATTAATTCTGGCACACCTTAATCTTCCCAAAATTCCTTCACTATTTGCACTCAACATTCATCACAGTGGGCACTCCCACAGTGGAAAAATAGCTATCAGATGTTTTTTGAAGAGCACTCGTCCACCCTCTACTGGTCAACATCTTTAGCAAACGTTGCTTTGTTTCATTTCCTGATGCATCTCTTTCAGATTTTTGGGGCTTAATCACTTGTCCCTCTTCACTGAAATGCCAGGGAAGATGTCCAGCTGTCTCTCACACACAAAAGCATCTGGATCACTTCATAATTGTTTGTAGCTTTTTATTTAGAGGTGTGTTTTTTGGGGGGAGTAGGTGATGCAGTTTTACAAGGAGAAAACTTCACAGGTGAACTTCTTCATATACTGTACAGTACTAGGTTATGAACGGGGCTTAATATTTTCATCTGTATATATTATTCTTCAGGCTTCTCATGAAAGATGCTTGATTAGTAGTAGCTATGTTGATATGCCACATGCTCATGGTTGCAAATCCAGCGTGTGATACTGATGTTTTAAACTATAGTATATGGCTTAGGATATGGCTTCAGAAGGGGCAAGTACATTAAGACTCCAAGGTGTAGAAACAGGGCCCTTGGGTATAATTGAGCTGCAACTCCTAGCCTTCCACAGCTTCCTAGCCTTCCACAGCTGTTTTGTGCTATTGCAGTTTAACAACACTTGGAGAGTCACACTTTTCTCTCCCAGCCTTGATTAGCTGTTCCCAAGGTAGTTTCCTCCAGACATTTGGACCGCACCCCTCGTTTTCCTTGCTCACAAGCTTTGCTGGTTGGTTTTACTGCTGGTAGCAATTTTTGGATATTAAAACTTTATGGTACTCATTTTCAGCTCCTGATTTTCTGATTAACATGAGTTTCTGCAAGCATTAGGAAGTGTGGGCTTTACAGGCTGTTACAAGGTTATAAAACAACTTTGCAGAAACAATAGCTCATTGAATACAAATTATATAGCACTGGAGTCTTCTAAGCACTCTTCACCTCTTTGTATCATCCTACATAACCAGTCATTATGATCATCCAGATATGACAGAAGGGAGAATCCAAACTTTGCCTAAGGCCATTTAAAAAGGACCAGTCATAAAAATCTTAGGCAGAATGAGATAACTGCCTTAGACAGGAGATGCTGCGAGATGGGGCAAAGCCTTCTGCAAGTCCATCTAGTAATGTTATGGCGAAGGTGAAATTTGTTCAAATGTCACAGTAGTTTATGATGTTTACAATTCATTTTTTTAAATTACTAAGCTATTGTAGCTCTAGTCCAGGGGTGGTCAACCTACGGCCCATGGGACGCCCCTGGCCCACAGTACCATTTCATCTGTTGCCCTCGCCGCTAGCAGATGTGGAAGTGGACACATTTATGACAACCATAAAACATGCCTGTGTGCGTAAATGCACCCGCGTCCACCATAAACACGCCCATAAATGCACCCACAGCTGTTGTAAATGCATTTACGACAGCCGCAGACGTGTTTTACGGCAGGATTTAAGGTGGGAGGAACCATGTGACCAGCCCGCTTTGCTGTCGGGGGGGGGGGGGATGGCTCAACCCACGGTGCAAAAAGGTTGAGAACCCCTGCTCTAGTCCTTGGTCAACTCTCTCATGACTTGTATGAACATGCACAACACCATGAAAAAAGTAGGGAGACCACATTCTGGCAGCTGCTGTGCTGACATACTTAAAGTGTCATAATACAGAATGATCAATTGTTTTGGGGTATGGTGAGCTACCCAGGGTGATGTAGTAGGCAGTGACAGTCTATCCTGGGTTTGAATCCCCATGTAGCCAAAGAAACTTATCGGGGAAGTAAAACTGGTAAAACCATTCATTAAATATCTTGCCCACCACTGGAGTTGCTAATATGTTGCTTCTGATTTGACAGCACATAGCATACAACAATGATATACAGATGGCACATCCTTTGGCTGTAACGCATGAGTTTTGCATTGCTGCGGCTATCTTTCAGTAGAGCATTTTCCTCTAGTGAAATCTTTAATGATGCTGTCTCTGGGTAGAGGCTGGATTTTGAGAGTAAGATACAGTACCCCAAAAGTCTGGAATGAATCCTAAAACCTTTAAAACCAACTAACCCCTAATTTTTAAGGTGTTACAAATAATGCTAAAATCGGACTTGAGTATTACTATTACAGATAAGAACTGGAAGAAAAAATGGAAAAGTAGGATGATGCGAAATCTGTCTACAAAAGTTAAAGAACACAACTACAAGATGTTGTGGCGATGGTATATGACGCCAGTTCGATTAAATCAAATAAATAGTAGCAATTCGAAAAAATGTTGGAGGTGTCATCAGGAAATTGGGACATACAAACATATGTGGTGGGATTGCAAAATTATTTCCAATTTCTGGCATAAAATGGAACAAGAAGTAGAAAAAATTTTAAATATCCGTTTAAAGTTGAATGAAAAAATAGTATTATTAACGGATTTAGAGGATTTGAATTTAGAGGAAAATATAAAAGAGTTATTGTCTATTTTTTTGACATTGGCGAGACAACAAATAGCCAGAAATTGGAAAGGTGATATGAATTTAGAAATTGGTAAATGGTATGTTGATGTTTGGGATATGGCATTAAATGAAAAACTTACATGGGAACTAAATATAAAAAGGGGGTTAATAAAACAAAATAGATTTTGGGACATTTGGAAGCCTTTTTTGCAACACACATTGATGGATAATAAAGGAGAAAAACCTGCTCCGAATACAATGTATTTTTGGCAGAATGAATGAGTTGTAAAAGGAGTGGCTGGTAGACTCAAGGACTGTAGTGCACTGGGTGGTAGGAACCATGTACAAAACATTAAAGTTGTAATATGGTGGTTAAAGAGGAGAATGGATATAAGGATGAAAATATATAGTATAGCAAATGTATAAAAAATAACGTTTGATTACATTATATTATATTGACATGTATTTTTTTTTCTTCTCTCTTCCTCTTCTCATTTTTTTTTAACGTTGTAGGATGTACGTGGGAACTACTTTTTTTTGTGTGTGTGTAATTGTTTCTTTTATGTTTTGTAGACTGTTTTGTTGGTTTATTTTTAATATTGCAAAAAAAAAACAAATTTTTTTAAAAAAAAACAAATAATGCTAAAAGTCCTGAACCGTTGTTGTTGTTGTTGTTGTTGTTGTTGTTGTTGTTGTTGTTGTTGTTGTTGTTGTTGTTGTTGTTGTTGTTGTTCAGTCGCAGAGTCGATTCCAACCCTTTGCGATGACCCCAATGGACCACTGTCCGCCAGGCACTTCTGTCCTCCACCATCCTCCTCAACTCGCTCAGCTCTGTGCCCACAGAACAGCTCATCATCTTACCTTCAGCCAAATAACTCCAATCTACCCTCTCTTGTCCCAACAAACATGCTAAAGTCAGGAGCATAGACCTATACCAGTGGTGGTGAACCTTTTAGAGACCAAATGCCTAAGGAGAAGGAGGCAGGCCCCACACCTATGTGATGTCACCAGCATGCCTCCGGTGAAGTCACATGTGTGCGCATATGTGCTACTTGAGGAGCACCAGCGACACCACATGTGCACCTGCCCCACCCTGCAGGTGCTCCCCTCCCACACACACACACACACACACACACACACACACACACAGGGGCTTCCCACCCCACTACAAATGCTTCCCGCTCCACCGTGAGTGTTCCCCACCTTACCTTGTCCAGTCGCAACCTCCTGGCCAGGATTCAGCCTCCCTTCTTGCCTCCCCTTTGGCGGAGGAAGAAAGGTGGTAGGGAAGCGGGGCTTCTCCTTGATGGCCCACAGGCCAGAAGAAAGGCCTCTGTGTGCCACTTCTGGCACACATGCCATAGGTTTGCCACCTATACTACATAAGCTGGGATGGAAGATCTTCAGAGAACCAGGGACAGGTCCTTAGAGAGCCACACCCATTCCCACATACCCAAACCTGCAAGAACTTATTTTTTTAAAAAAACTGAAAAAGCTCACTTATGTCTTCTAGTGGCCAAACCTACTTTTTTAGGTGTTGAAGAACCCAACATTGCTCTGATGCTGTCAACATTTGGGCAAAATGGCCCAAGGAACATTTTTAAGTCCTCCTCCCAACACACCCAAAATGGTTGTGTATGGGAAGAGGGATTGCGTTTGAAGCCCCATGCTGCATTGCCTACACTAATTTCAATTTCAAACAAACCCCAAAGTTATTTATGCTGGTAGAAAAAGCAGACATCCCACCCTACCCCATATTGCTGCAGTTCAATAGACAATCTCATTTTCTCTCTCTCTCCTGAAAGAACTGTTGCTTGAGATAAGGAATCCTGAGACATTTTATTCACTTCATACAGTGTTGGGCTCCAAAAAAAAATTACTACCACACTGTGGGCATGGTATGCTGGGTGTGGCCAGGGGGTAAGCCCTGTGGTGCACCCCAATTAGGACTACTTTATTTTAAACCTTGGATGGGCAGGGCCAGCCGGAATTTCTACTACCAGTTCTGGCGAACTGGTGTGAACCTGCTGATACCCACCACTGACTTCATAGCATAGATGTACCCAAAGTGGCGAGGTGTTCACGTGCAGTGGCTAACCACCGGAATCAGAAAGTTCTCTGCAGAACAGAGGATTGTCCATCCCTTCCTTCTTGCAGCAGGTGTAGGGAAGTGTTTGGTTGATAGAAAGAAAACCTCTCAGTTCCCAGGGTGATCTGTTCTAAACTACTCTCCACGTAGAGTTATTTAAAATGGCCTCAGTATAGCAGTTGTTGCATGAGCAGCAGGTTTAGGCTCATCTTGGATTTGCTTAACTCTTCCTGCCGCCTCTCTCCTTCTCTTCCTTCTCCACCATTCCACAGCACGACAATTCGCTGCACTCACTGGCTTTAAAATAAATTGGCCGGTGACTCGTCTGGTGGTGTGCTTTGTCCCCAGACTGTCTGCAGCTATGCTTTGGAAAGCAGCTGGACACGCAGCTGACAGCAGGCTTAAGTCCATTTATTCCGTGCCATAGCAAGTGACTGCCTGGGGAAACAGCCATGTCACAAAAAGCTTTGCCACTGTACTCACCCACCACTCATGTCACAAGGAGGGATACCTGGTGTTATCGTTACTTTTATATATTTTTAATCTTCCTCGCCAGTGCCAGGAAATTAAAATTTCTCTTTGAGTAGAAATTTGATTCACCCTGATACAATGATGGTTTCAAAGGATGAGTCCAGAGAGATATGGATTAGACTTGCCTCACTGTGAAGCAAACATTAGATTAAAGTCCAAGATGGAGCAGAATGTAAGCTTTCCTTTTGCCCTTGCCTCCTATCTATCCATAGGTATGACTTCTGAGACCTCACTCCAGAAACAGAGGAAAGGAAGGCGTCCTCTCTCTTCACCTCTCCAGTGTCTGGCAAGCTCTCCCACAGCTATAATGGTTGTGGATCAGGTGACAGCAGTTCTAAACAATACACTATTTTAGCACTATTTAGTTGGCTTGCCTACACTGAATTTTACTCATCAAAATTCCAAGAACCACAAACTTAACAGATTGCTTAAACCACAGTCTATCCTCTTTTTTCTAACAAATGTAGATATGACAAGGATCTAAAATCTTAGTGTGATTATGCCTAATTCTCTTATGCTTAAGCATGTGAATATCAGGTATAGTTCATTTTTAAAAAATCGAATCTTTGGCTTCTCATACTGCTCTTAATTCAGTCAAATGAGAATCCCAACTACTGTATATACTCGAGTATAAGTCTAGTTTTTTTGCCTCCAAAATGAGATCCAAAAAAAAAAAAGGGGACTCGACTTATACTTGGGTCAATTACCCCAAGGGTCCCAAAACCACAGTTGTGCAAATTCAAACATGCATTTTTAAAAGTATTAACAATACCATGAACATTTGAAAACATACCCACACAAATGTCTGAATAAATTAATTGTATCACACGTTCATGTATTTTAATGGCTGAAACTCACTAGCAGCAGCTGCATTTTCTACCCCCAACTTATACTCGGGTCAATCTATTTTCCTAGTTTTAGAGGTCCAAATTGGGTACCTCAACTTATATTTGGGACGATTTATAGTCGAGTATATACAGTAACTTCTATGATGGAAAAAAGGTGAGGAATGCATGTTCTTAATAAAAAATACACAAGATTATAGTATACATAATAATTACTGTCACTCTTTATTGTGAGGCCCTACGTAGGTTTTTTTAAATATAATTTTTTATTAACTTTTCAAATAAAAATAAAAATACAACACTACATAAAATAACAGCATAATTTTCCACATTCAAAAACAAATCAGCTCATTCAATACAATAAAGATACATAAAAATACATGACTAATGGCATAATAAAAATACATGTAATACTATACCTAACTTAAAATTCACACCACAGTGCTATTTACATTGCCCGGAGGATCGTGGTACATCACATTCCTCTTCATTGTTTCCAAAAACTTACTTGTTCTGGTACTGGCTTCCTTCCTGCACTGCTACTCAGTGTCGCTTCCACAAATAATCGCCAAATTTTCCAGAATCTATTTTCTTGAACTATACCTTTTTTAACATTCAATTCCCATGTTAACTTGTCATTTAAAGCGAGTTCCCACATTTCCTTATACCAATCTTCAATCTTTAGAACCACAACCTACATAGGTTTCTTGTCAAACACTCTTCTCAGGTTTTAAGATATATCGTCTCAGGTGTAAAAATCCAAGCAAACCTTTGGAAGTGTGACTAGCACTGCTAAACAGAATTGAGTTCATTCTGGTGAGTTTTGCCGGCACCTGCTGGACCAAGACATCGAAAAATGACACCTCTTGCCAGATGTTTGAGCACTCTGTGAACCATTTAGCAAGGCAGGCATTTATGTATTTATTTGTTTAATACCCTTGGAAAGGAAATTAAATATGGTGTTGTCCTTTACAGGCAGATTTTCATTCCTGAATTGTAAGAAACCAGAAGAAAACTGAAAGCAGTTTGCTGGAAATTTCCCATGGTGCATAATGGATATTTTTTTTGGTCAATACCTTTTAAAAGAGGCTATAGAGGCAGTAGCGTTGCGTGGATTTCAGCCACCCAGGACTTAAGCCAAATTTGCCGACCCCTGGTGAACATTGGCACCTGCTCCCGCTAGGGCTTCTGGGAATTGTAGTCCAAGAACACCCATAGCCCAAAAAGTGCCGCCTGGGGCTGGATGCCCCTCCTGTCTCCCACCCTACAACACTGTAGAGGGTGGTTTGTGGAAGAATATTTTATGACAGTGATGGCAAACCTTGGCACTCCAGCTCATCTTGAACTTCAATTCCCAGAAGCCCTGACCAGCAGGAGTACTGACTCGGGCGTCTGGTAAGTGAAGTCCAAGAACATCTGGAGTGCCAAGGTTCACCATCACTGCTATCAGAGAAACAAAAAGGAGATAACTGCAAATGCCATGTGCACTGGTTACTCCTTCAGACTTTCAGGTCTTCCTTATTGACCATTTGTGCTGAGCCTAGGAAAAATGAAGAATGGGCTCCCAACTCTTGCTTTAATAAGGTATCTGATCGCTGTTCAATTATTTGCGGAATTGTACTCTTCACAAAATCCACAAATTGAAAGCAGATGGGAAAGAATCAAATTTCAAAGGAGCAAAGAAGCATTACTCTTTTTTTATTCCAGTTTATTATCTCAGTGGTATTTTGCTATATTGCTGAGCTCATAGTTTGCAGGAATAAATAACAGGGATATGGGGACAAACCATTAACAGAAGGTAATTCTACATAAGTCAGGGCAGCAAAAGATTCCAGCTGTGCCTCTGCATTAAAAAGAATTCTTTTTTTGATGGAGAGTGATCTGTTTATTAATCACAATGCAGCAACAAAAGGAGTTAGAAATAAAGCAGAAATGTGGTTTAAAGGTGGCATTTTTTAACCATTCAAGAACACTCTGAATATCACACATCTACCATCTTTCTTGGCCACAAATGCAAAACTCAATGCAACAGATAAACCAGCTAACTCAAAGAACTGTAATAGTATTACTAAGAAGGACTTCTGTCAGAGCTAGTGAAATTAGCAATACTCAGTGATGGGATGCAACATGTTTGCACCAGTTCGCCAGAACCGGTAGTAACTTTTCCCAGTGTCCCGGAGAACTGGTAGCAGCCTTTGGGGGAACCACCTTTGGGGCTTACCTTTTCACTGGTTCTCCCACTCTGCATGCGCGCCAAGCACTTGGCGTGCATGCATGCCTACAGTGCTTGGCGCGTATGCATGGCCTCCTTGCTGTTCTTCCAAGCGGGGAGGAGGAAGAGAAGCTGCTAGCCTGAAGCTCCCTATAACCTGCTCCCCAGGGTAAGTGACTCACCTTTGGATGTGGTGTGTCTGTGTGTATTTTAATGTGTATTTAATACCTTTACCTATATTGACGTACTGCCACAGTTCCTAAAAAGGCCTGGTGGCCGGAAGGCCTGACGGCCTGGCTTGGATTTTTTAAGCAAAGTCTTGGAGTTACTTCATCAATAAGCTACACCTGTGCTGTTCCAATTGCTGTTCCAGTTGGAGAACCCTTAAGGAGGTACATCTTTTTTAAATTTACATTAAGGCATATTATCCTAGAGAACTGGTACGATGACCATATCCATCTTGCAACATGGTGCTGACCAGGCACTTATACTAACAGGTAAGTGACGGGCTTGTGTTTGGGATGGGATGGGTGGGTGGGTGTTATGGTGGGTGGGTGTACTTTAATGTAATTTTTATTTTATTTATTTATTTATTTAATTTATTTATGGGTTTGTGTTGTGGGTGGGTTGAGGTGTGTGCGTGTGTGTGTGCGTGCGCGCGTGCGCTTATTTTTATTTTATTTTTTATTTTTTTCTTTGGCCCCGCCCATGACATCATTATGTCATGATGTTAGCTCCGCCCACGCTGTGATGATGTCACGGTGGGGTAGTAAATATTTTGACAATCCACCACTGGCAATACTGTATCTGAACCCTCCCCTTCTTCTCACAAACAATGAACATCTTGAAATCTAAAACCATCCATTACACATTGTTTAAAAGGAGATTTCTTCTCCAGTGCAGGATGAGACCTGCCAATTTCTCCTGTTTACCTATTAGCAGGCACGAAACATATCTAGCCAAAGAAGCAAGGGAAGGAAGCAGGTGATTTCCTCCACACTGACCGAGGAAACAGCCAAGCACTGGGCTAATGAACAGGCAAACAGCTTGCATGGAGGGAAAGGTGTCTGTACAAACACTGAGGCAAAAGTGGCTTCCTGAAGAGGATGGAGTGAGTGAGTGGGTAGCCTCCTCCCTCCCCTCTTTTTGCCCCAGGCAAGGGAGCAATGAAGAGAAAAGGAGAGAGGGAAATAGAAAGACAAGAGAACCAATGTGTACTCTCTCTTTTTAAAGAGAAGCTATATACTGTACTGTACTTTTGAAATGCTGCCCAGGGGCTATGAAGAGACTGGATCTCAAACAGGACATCATTTATTTATTTATAATTCAATTTATATAGCCGCCCACTCACCATTGCCAGACTGATAGTCACTTAAGTCTCTTTTGCTCGAAAGCCAGGCATGTCTGACTCTACGGGGCAGTGCTCATCTCTGTTTACAGCCAAAGAGCCAGCACTGCCTGTGTCTGCAGACATTTCTGTGGCATTTCATGTGGCAGGCATGACTAGACACCGGAGTGCACAGAACGCTGTCACCTTTCCTGCTGAAGTGGTTCCTATTTATCTACTTGCGATTTACTGCTTTCGAACTGCTAAGTTGGCAGGACCTGGGATAGATGACAGGAGCTCACTCTGTCATACAGCACTCGGGTCTCGAACTGCTGATCTGCCAACCTTCCAACCATTAAGCTCAACATCTTAACCACTAAAGCCGCCGGTAGTGACTTTAAGTTTAAATTAAGTCTCTGGGGTTAAGTCTCTGAGGTAATTGGGCAGGCTTACATATCTACACAAATTATTGCTCTAGGACTCTGTTTTTGTTTGAGATGTCACCCAAACTGCTTCCTATTCATAACCATTAAATGGTGAGAGCACATAATAAACGAACTGCAACAATGGGACTAAACCATTTGTTTCAGTGTCACAGGCTGGCTTTTCTCCTGGAAAATAGGGAACTGAACTCCCAACTTGTGCCTCCATAACCAGGAACCCAACTCACTGAGCTATTCAACCAGTGCAGCTATTATTACTATGCTGTTATGGAATTGTTGAACAGAGGGGTCTGTCGTGTGCACATGCAAAAGGGGAGCTCTCTCCTTGGGAAGACGCCTTGACGGTGGGCACCCAATGAGAATACAGCAGCAATCTAGATGCTTGCATGCATGATGGTTATACATTAGAGATGAGCACCTTGTGAGTTTCTAGTAGTGAATAATGTTAATATAACATGCTCTTTCAATCCTGTTTCAACCTGTGGCTTATAGGAAAAGGAAAAAAATAGCAGGTACATGTGATGAATCAGACATCAGACCCTATATCCTATGACTCTGTTTGGCTTAGTCAAGACAAGTCTAGCTTGCACAGTAAATACTGGCAGAGCTGTTAGCAGGGGTGAGATTTGAAATGTGCTGAGCAACAGATTTTTGTCTTTCCCAATGTTTCCCAAGCACAGTTAAATCTTTCTTATCTTAACAATAGCTGCTTTAGGAGCCTGCCTAGTTGGTGGCCAAGCTGGAATGCAACGCTTGTCACATGAACACGCTGCCAGGAAAGACACAAGCCACAGAAAGTCTGAAACTCTTCAAGAAGCCCAGCAAATCCAGAAATTAGACACAAGAAGACCTTTGTAAAGGCGGGAGGCAGGGGGAGGAATAAAAAAATGATTGAGAACAGCAAAAGACAATTTATGCCATAATGGCAATTTCAATCTGTTCAGGTCTTTACTTGCCACAATTAAACTTCTATTATGCAGTCCAACCTTGATCTGATAAAGACCATAACACCCAGAAGACTTTGTTAACACAGCAAAAAACACATGGTATTGGGTTCCATAGTACACAACTGGTAGTATTAGAAAAACAACAGTATTGCCTTGTTTCAATAGAGGTTTTGATGGTGTTTTCTCTCTCTTTCAAACCATGTTAGTTAACTATTTCATATTTTTGTTTAATTTAAATGAGAACATTTGTTTGCCAACCAACAAGCATTGGCTGCACAGAAGTCTGAATCCAGATATCCTTCCCTTCATTCTCTACTGCACATTTCTGAGAAAGTTAGGGATTTCTATTGAGTACTGGGACCTCAAAATATGTGAGTGGAAATCTCATGGTGTTAGTTTTGCTATAGCCACCCGATTTTCCCAACTCCCCATGCACCTGACCTGAATATCAAACAAGGGTTTCAGTTCCACGATGCCAGATTTATTAATAGCCACAAACAGTAGCTGAATCAATTCCTGTTTAAATATATATATATATACTACACATATATGTATGTCTCTCTCTATGTATTTTACAGACAGACAATACGGTAGTCCAAACTTTATATTGCAGAACTTAAATTTTCATTAAGATATAGAGTGAAACTCGACAAAGAAAATAGGATAATAAAATGTTTCTGCAACAACAGCAGAGGAAAATAAAGTTGCATCTGCTCATGCACAATAAAGGAAAGGAAATTTATATTAAAGGGGAAAAAAGGAGAGTGCAATTTCATATTGCATTTTTATAAGTATTCAGATAGCTCCATAGATACTCTATATGCTTCACTAGGACCATTCCTTACTTGTAAAGGCCTTTCTGGCACTTTGGCTCTGAGCTTTAACTGGGCAGGATCTAGAGTGAGGAGGTGGTGGATGTTGTCCTGATCAAAGGTTGTCTGTTGCGGCCCTGATGCCTCCGGTGTCCCAGCTGAAGCAGCCTCTTGAAAGTGCAAGTCCTTCTTTGTGCGTCTTTTCTTTACAATTGTACACAGCACACTGATTACCACAACAAGGGCAGAGATGAAAAAAACAGTGGTTCCGACTAGAATCTCTGCGTAGCTGTACAAGTAGTCCAGGCCTGAGGGCAAAAAGAAAGCATTGTTCAACCCGTTTCTTCCCGAATGCCTTCCACTTTCAAAACGGTGTCGCCTTCCAAGCAAGGTGACCAACAGACTACAGAACAAGCTGGGGACGCCAATATACTAGCACTCATTTCTCTTTCTTGTTGCAGAATTAAGGCCCTCCCTCCCTTCCCTTTCAGTACAAATATTAACTTTTGTCTTTCTAGATCAGTGGTGGCAAACCTTGGCACTCCAGCTATTCTTGGACTTCAATTCCCAGAAGCCAAAGTCAGTACATCTGCTGATCAGGGCTTCTGGGAATTGAAGTTCAAGAACAGCTGGAGTGCCAAGATTCACCACTGCAGTTCTAGAAGAACTCTGAAGTTCTTCCTGCTTTTTTGTTTGCTTTGCGGTATTTTTCTCAATTAGGATGCTTCCGTATTTTTATTTCAAAACTTTCTATTGGGGTGGTGTGTGACTAATCACTTTTCTTTACGGTTTGGTGCCTTTTGGAAAACTGTTGAAATGCTTTGCTTTTGTCAAGACAGAGAATAACTGATGAACTTAAAGACAGAAGATTACACGTGCCACCTTAAACAAAAACAGGGTAGCCCGCCTGGAAGATGGGAAGGGAATTAAAAGTGTTGGCTGACTCAACATTATAGACTCCCTGGCATGTTACCTATCTTGCAAATTATATACCTAATCTCACCCTCTGAGTGTGAAGATCCTACTGTGACTGCTTTTTAAATAGCATGTCCAACTTCACTTTTATATTCTCAGGTGATATGAGCTACATCAAAGGCATTGAGGAGCCACGGTACCAACTGGAGAGGCCTAATCTCACTCTGACACCTTATAGGAAGCTGCCATGGTAAGATGGCCGATTGAATTGCCAATGCAAGGAGGGCCATTTTGCTGACATGGAGAATTACTTCAAACTCTTCAACTATTGGATTCTGTAAGCCATACTTTTCAACAGGAACACCCTTCGGCTAGATGTGCAAACTCTTGTACAAGCTATAGGCAGCTTAAAAGTAAAAAAGAGCCATTCAAACATGTGCCCTTTTGCAAGTGTGCACAGAGGGGATTGGCTATATGCCCCATAAAACACAACAGGGAAAATATGTGGGTTTAGTTACATCTTTGTTCTTCCAGTTTGTGTACACAATTTCTGAAACACAATTATGTGAATCACTAAAATTTCCTGTAGCAAACTGGAACCCTGAGGATGGATAAAGAGAAAATTCCTCAGGGGGAAAAGGCCAACAGGAATAAAAGGTAAAGGTTTCCCTTTCTCAAAAGCCAGTTGTATCTAACTCTAGGGGATAGTGCTCATCTCCATTTACAGCCAAAGAGCTGTCGCTGTCTGTGTCTGCAGATGTTCCGTGGTCATGTGGCTTGCACGACTAGATGCCAAAGCACATGGAATGCTGTTACGTTCCCACCAAAACAATACCTATTTATCTACTTGCAACTTCTTGCTTTCAGACTACTAGGGCTTGCATACATCAGGCTAATTTATGCATTTGCTGTGCATGTCTGAAAGGCATTGTGAAACTCAGGTAGAATAAGTAGAGCCATAATTTTATAAATACATACCTTGCCGTGGACTACGAATGCACATGGTACCTGTCTTGGTCTGAGAACGATCCTCATAGTCTTCTTTACATTTGCATAAGTATGTGCCATATCCATTGAGACAGGTTGCCTCATCACCACATAATCCTATCCCAGCATCACATTCATTCACATCTAGCAGGGATAAACTAATTAGGGTGATTCTTCTTTAACATAGTTCTTTACTTCCAACACAACATTGTATCAGACTCACTCTTATTTTTCTCACCTCTCCATAGTAGCAGCACAAGGGAAAAGGCAATAGGACTGCTTGCAATAAACAGACAATTTTGGAAAACCAAGAGGGAGGGATCTTAAAAATGTGAAAACAAATCCAACTTTCAGATGATCTGGTCAGTCCTCAGATAGAATTGCCTTGAATGAACTCCAGCATATTTTCATTTAAGTGCTGGATTCTCTCTTGCATACTTTCTGTCTGTGTATAAAACATTTTACCTTGGCCTCTCAGTTTATAAAATCTGGCCAGCCTATGACCTGACCACTTTCAAAAATGTTTCAGTTCTACCTCTTTGATCTCCAATCTTCTTCCCGATCTTGATAAATGTATAATATCTCCCCCCACTCCAAACAATTCATGCCCTTCCTTTCAAGTTCTTTCATTCGCCCCCACCATTCCTTGTTTGATAAATACTGTAGCTTTCCTAATGGTCCAGCTCTTACAACCATAGATTGCCACAGGAAATACCATTGCTTTGACTATGCGAACAAAAATTCGCATAGTCAAAGCAATGGTATTCCCTGTGGCAATGTATGGTTGTGAGAGCTGGACCATTAGGAAAGCTGAGCGCAGAAGAATAGACGCCTTTGAGATGTGGTGTTGGAGGAGAGTTTTGAGAGTCCCCTGGACAGCGAGGAGAACAAATAGGTCAATCTTAGAAGAAATCAACCCAGAATGCTCCTTAGAAGGTCAAATAGTAAAGATGAAGCTAAAGTACTTTGGACATCAAATGAGAAGAGAAGATTCACTTGAGAAAGCCTTGATGCTTGGAAGGGTAGAGGGGAAAAGAAGAAGGGGACGGCCCAAGATGAGATGGCTAGATGGTATTGTAGAGACAATGGGCGCAGAGCTGAGCGAGTTGAGGGGGATGGTGGAGGACAGGAGTGCCTGGCGGACAGTGGTCCATGGGGTCGCAGAGGGTCAGAATCGACTGTGCGACTGAACAACAACAAAATTAAAAACATGCCATCTACCCATTCAGACATGTATAAATGCAGCTGATTAATAGAAGCTTTGTATGTCATTCCTTTACATCTAGAACAGCTCCAGCATGTTTGTCAACTTTGGAAACATGGGGAAGTATGCCAAACTAGGCCACAAGTTAAGTTATGTGTGACCAACAAGAAAAGGGGAAGTAGGGCAGGATGGCGGTCAGTTTATTCTGTGGAATACTAGGATGTGCTTTTGTGTTTACTGTTCACTAATGGCAAGCTTGTGGAGCATTTGGCAGTGTAGATACATGTCCTCAGATATAGCTCACATATATTTTCTTAATTTAGCTTTCTTCATAGAGAAACAATGGTAAATCATGCTTGAAACACATTCTTTGAAAATGGCATGCCTTGATTTCAAAGGTACCAGGATTTGCTAATTTGTGAAATAAACCTGGGTTATACAGGGTTTCCTTTGTTTGGGTTGTGGGGTCTTTGAGTTCCCTCATTCAATTTTAGTTCTATACAACAAGTTGCATTTGCATTTAGATGGAAATCCATACTCTTCTCAAAAACACACGGCTTCAAACGTGACACGTTTTGGAACTAGAAGCAGAATGCATGTATGTTTCAAAGTCCAGGGAGGAAAACTAGCTCTGAAGGGGCATAATTTGGGGAGGATATACTGGTGGAAAAGCAGTTCTACCCTCTGGACTCTTCTATCTCAAGTTGCCTTTTCCTAAAGAGAAAACCAGCTGTCAGGTTTCTGTTGTGTGTGATATGGAGATGCAGGGTATCAATTGACATATAGCAGTGTCCTCGGAGTATAGTTCTCTGTTGACATCAACCCTTGGGCCCTGTCACCAGCTTAGGGAAGAGGACCAGGCCCAGCTGCAGTGGGCGGTGGAGGAAGCTCTCGCCCGTCTAACTCCGGGCTCTACCTCCCCGGAGATGGATAAAAGACTGCAGCAGCCCAAGACCAGAAGGCTGCTCCTGCCCCATTGTTGGTCTGGTGCCGCCACCACTGCCACCAGACTCTCTTCCCTTGGCCAGGCTGGCCTTGAGGGAATGAAGAACAGCTGAGCAGAGCAGCCGGCCAGAAGAATTACTTTGCATTGCTTTAAAATGTGTGTTGCTTTTGAGATGTGTATTGCTTTTGAAATGTGTAATGCTCCTGAAATGTTTTTTGCTACGTTGATGTGATTTTGTAACTGAAATTTGTGACATCCGATCTCTTTGTTAGCCACCTAGAGTCGCATTGCAAGTGGGGCGGCATACAAGTTGAAATATAATAATAATAATGGGATTGGAGCTGGAATCCCTAGGAACATTTTAGCCCTGCAGATGCTGTTGGATGGCAGCTCCCATTAGAACAAGTCAACAGAGTCAGTTATGAGTGATAACAGGTATTCCAGTCTATCCTTGCTTTAGAAGTCAGTCTCATCACTTACTTCTATATTGGATTAGCAGACAGTGAAATTAGGTTATGTGATCAGTTTAGTTATTCTGAGGATTGTGCTCTATTTTTCCTGCCTAACAGCTCTTTGAGGTGAAAATAATACATCCACGATCTTATTCACTGAATTATTGAAGGCTGTTGCTTTCAGATCATTAGTTACAGTATAACCTCGCATAAAGAGTGTCTCACTTAGAGACTAACTCACTTAAAGAGCAGAATTTTCTCTGAATGGCCACCTCGCTTAATAACTAAAACCAACCAAAAACTGGCTTAACAAATAAATCAGGGTTCACACACACACACACACACAGAGAGAGAGAGAGAGAGACAGAGAGAGAGAGAGAGAGAGAGAGAGAGAGAGAGAGAGAGAGAAGTCACCATTGGTCACTTACAATGGTGTTTTGCTTAAAGAGCACACCCACTTAAAGAGCAATCCCATGGAACACATTATGCTCTTTAAGCGAGGTTCAACTGTACTTTATTTCAGTAACTAATAAATCTAACAATTGTTTACGTACCTCTCACCAAAACTCTCTGAATCTTGCCAAACACTACAGATGTACCATTAAGGTTTTCCAGCTGAGAATGTACTAAGTAGACTACATCTTTGCTCTTTGGTGTTAAATGCAACCAGAACATGACCATCAGCTCCGGGTCAGTTTGTCTGCAGGTAAATATAGAGGTTTCTTAGATTTTCCCCCACATTCAGATGAATGGATGTGCCCCCTTTCCCTAAACTCTGACATACTACATTTCTAATAGATATATCTGACAGAAATCAAATGAACAGAGAATGCCAGTTAAGCAGTTCTTAAAGGAGAAAAGAATAAGGAAGAAGTACCCAGCAAGAATATGACAGCCTATTTTCCATATTTATAAAAGATAACACTTGACTTCAAGGAATATGAACAGAACCTGTAGTATTGTTACAAGGCTGTCTACTGCCATACCTGTTGATTTCAGATTCTCCCCTCAATATTTCTTTTAACTTGATTTCTTTTACTTTGTTTGAGAAGGGTTTCACTTTCTTTTGCACCTGAAAAATAATAAAAAAATCCCCTCTGGGTTTTTACGTCAGCCCAGGTTAGTCAAAAGTAGCCAAAAGAAAAACATCTGTAGCATAGGCTAAAGCACGGATTCGCAACCTGTGTCCTGTGTGCCAGATGTGGCCCATTGTACCATTTCATGTGCCCCCCACTGCTTCCACCACACCAGGAAGTGCCATGTGGTGAAGGAAGGGCAAAACGGCTCAGGGAACGTGACCTGGGCCTTGACTTAAAAATGTTGAGAACTCTTGCTCTAAAGCGAACTTAATTCAGAGTTGTTAATATGGACTTAAAAAATATTTTAAAGGTGCTTGTCCTACCTGACTCTTAATGAACTCTATGAGGGCTTTCTCCTGACCACTTCTGGTAGGTGGGATCTGTCCTTTGTGTTCTATACCAAACGTTATTTCAAACAGAAGATCTGTAAAACAAAAGCCCCCCCAAATTTGCCAAAACACCGTAAGGATAGTGGAAATGAGGAAAACATTCCTGCATTCTATCACTTCCTATTTTAAACCAACTGTGCCCTAGGTACTAAAAAAAGTCTCTAAACCAAAATTAGTTGAGAAATTAATATCTTGAAAGTTCACCCTACTCTTGAAGAAGGAGCAGAAGGGAAGAAACAGATTACTTTACCTCCTGGATTGTGCTGGGATAGCAGGACAGAATCATTTTCACGAGATCTGAATACAGACACTTTCTCTGTGGCATAAAAATAATGGAAAGGTAAAGCACATTAAAATGATAGTTCTATTATGACCTCCATAAGCCAGAATTATGCCTGAAATTGAGTGAGCAGAGAACCACTCCCTCCACTACTATTCTATCATCATCTTAAGTGATAAAGGTCATTCATATTTAGCAAAAGCAAATGAAACTAGACCTCCACTATTCTATCAGCATCGTATATAGGTAAGGATCATCCATACATAGCAGTGTGACAAATCCTTTACAAGATGCCGTAGCTTGTTCCGGGCTCCTCCCCAACAAACACTTGAATACAGTATTTTATTTAATCGGTAGAAACTGCTATGAATTGCCTTTTTACTGCTATAGGTATTTTACAAATAGTCACTGTCTGTATTGTCTACATTTGATATCTCTTTAACTTCCAGTGCATGCTTGAACCTGCTTCCAACTGTGTGCGCAGGCACACGCACACACGCACTCATATCTAGAGCGCAGAACAACACTTCAAGCACCCAATCCTCGAAGACAGCTATAGGAGATTATTGAACACTTCAGAAGGCCAGGAACATCTTAGGGTTCTACCAGATGATACAAAGAAACAGCCCTGATGAAACAGATGTAGTTGCAGAAATGTGTTAAAAGGAAACACACATACTTCATCAGGATTATCTCTTGAATTGTTTGCACTGGCTTCTTTTGCATACCTAATTCCAAAGTCATGCATAACGGAAAAAGATCACCCTGCTGAAGCAAAAAGTATGCAAGAATAGGAAAGAAAGTCCTTTGAGACAACAGACTAACACAGCTGTGCTTTATATATACTTACATATAAAGCCATTTATATGAACACATAAGTGTGCATTATTTTACTCTATTACTTTTCTCTTTTTGCTTTTGTTCCCCGCCCCAATTAAAGTGGAAAGAACAAGCATCTCCTTACATCATTTTATTACCATCACTACAAGCCCTTCCTCTGGAAGCACTCTGAAGTACCCAGTTAGATAGTCACTTTTTAATATTAAACAATCAACCTTACAAAACAATAGTACCAAGGCACCATATACTTACTCTGTACCCAGATGATCTCAGCTTCGAAGAAGATAATCCAGATTTCCTGACGTATTCATTTTACACATGGTTCAGCAAGAATTTGTTATACCTTCATTCTTGGATTCATCTCTTCTTCTGTTACTGATTTGTTCATTGCATGCATGAATCAAAAGGAAGATAAAGAGATAACCAGACTTACCATAGGAATCATTTCCTACTTCCAGGGAAGTATTACTTCTTGATGCTGAACCAGAAGGGGAGTATGGAGGATTTGGCCTTGTATATTTCCTTTGTGGTTGCTTTCTGTACCTGGTTACTGAATTGCTGAGATGTGGACTTACAGTCATTTCCACTTTAACGTTCTTGGGATCAAGTGAGTAAACAATCTGTGGGTTCACAGTGGCAGCAACATCCATGAAGTTATGCTTAAGTGCTCTTAAAGACAGATCGCGCAACACATTAGGATGGTCTATGGTGGTCACCTGAGATTTTCTTTTATTTGTAGAACTTTGGGGTGTTTCTGTAATAAGTTGAGATTTATTATTTCTTACAAGAGGAACCGTCATGTACCTTTTACTGTTCCTGTTCTCTTGACTATAGGCTTCATTGTCTATTTGCTCTTTTGTGAGTGCTTCCTTTGGGCTCATGTGTTGTTGAGATTCCACCACATCTGTATTTTTCCTGGAGAATCCAGAATTAGATTGGAAGGACTGGCTATGGCTCTTCTCCACAATACTTGTAGGGGATAGAATTGTTGGCTCTTCAACTAAGACTTGTGGCAAATTAATTCTATTGTTGAAAGTAACTTTTTCAAATGTTGCTTCTACAGCATCTTCAGTGTATGTTGTCACTAGGTGTGTGGTTACATGGCTGCCATTTTGAAGACTGGTGGATTTAGTAGTAGTTTCATGATCATTCAATTCCTCCAATTTTGTCATCATTTTGAGTTTCTGAGACACATGTGCAGAAGTAGAAGGTAAAGTCTGATTGTATGTAATTTGTTTTTCTTCATTTTCTAATATATTTGATCTTAAGTCTAGATTCTCCCTCAAATTACCAGAAGAGGATTCATTCCCAGGTCTTATCTCATGAACTGTTGGGTTTGCAACCTGCATCCTCTTCATAGTAAGTGGATTCAAGGTAACATTTTCTGCTGATTTTAAGAAAGAAACTTGTGTGCTGTTACCAACAGCTGGCCTATGGAGTGCATCCAAGGTTTCAACGCTGTCATTTCTTTCCCAGCTCTTTTTAGTAGTCGGTGGGAACCAAGTCTCATTGCTAGGTGTTCTACTTGTTCTTACAAAGTCTAGCACATGTGGTGAGTGCACTGTGTATGACTTACTGGAGAATCCAGCACTGCCATTGGATTTTGAAACAGGTTCTTTCATTTCATGCTCTTCGAAGATATAATACCATCCTTTAAAGTATTTATGACTATGGTTTTGAGAAGGAGATTTTGACAAAAACACTACATGGACTGCTACAGCCTGTGTAGCAAAGATCAAAGTACCATGGTTTCTACAAGCATAGGCTACCTTGCTTTCAACACTTGATGAGACGCCTTGGAATATGATCTTGTCCTGATTTTCTTCACAATTTGACTTCCCTTCAAATCCTTCTATATAAATTAAGATGTGCTTGTGAGGACCAGCCCATATGGTCCAATTACACCAATTATTGGTTTGGCTTCTATTCAGAATTGGAGGAGAAAAAGCTCCTGTTTCATTCTTCAAGATAACATGGCAACTTTTTATAGGGAGATACACCTGTAGCCAAGGAAACCCAAACTCTGTAGGGGTGGGAGGAGATAAAAAGCATGAATCAACATCAGTGTATTGATTCAGTCTGATTTAATTTGCTGAAAAATACCCTTACTCCTGTTAGAAATCTAACACATATTTTGTGTAAGATCATCTCTTAGCATTTCACAATCAGAAGATCTACTCCGGTACTCACCCACAAGATATTCATTGTACAACATGTTTGTACAGATCAATGGGTGTTTGATCGAGCAAAAGGTCTGACCGCCTCGTTTAAGAGTGCATAGTTCCAGGTGAATCCACAAAAAGCAAATAATCAGTTCCAAGATATAACTTCCTGACCATCTCACCTTTCGAGGTTAAGAACATTCTTGTTTTTACTGCTGAGAACATATACCATATTTGCTGGCGTATAAGACGACTTTTTACCCCTGAAAAACATGCCTCCAAGTGGTGGGCCGTCTTATACGCCGGGTACACGTCAGTTGAATAAAATACAGTAATACCTCAGATAACGTTTACCTTGGATAATGTTTACCTTGGATAAGAGAATTGCATCAAATAACGTTAAGGTCCTATGGGATGGATCGGATAACAACTTTTAATATCAGATGATGAACAGGAGTTAGAAGGCTTTTAAAGGGAAACTGTCATGCCATCAAACTTGCTAGGGACTTGCCTGGCACTTGCTCTCTCCCTCTATTTGTTATCTTCCTTCTATCATTGACAGTTCCAGTTTGGTTAACAGATTAGAAAACAAACAGCATGGCAGCTCCCATAGGTTTATTGTTCCATTCAGCTTTAGTGAATTGTCTTTGGTGAATTATGTTTTATAAACTTGCACTGTTTTATGTTTACTGTACATGTCTGATAACATACAGCCTTGTGACAGTTTTTCTGCATGGCATAAGCATTTGAATATAAATTAACATGTTGAAATCAAATCTGATGTTCTTTTACGTTTTATTTGGTGTGTGGAAGGTGTGCGGAAGAGGGGGTAGTCTTATACAGTGAGTAGATAACAAACTCTATATTTTGAGTGGAAATGTTGGGGGGTCGTCTTATACACCCAGTCGTCTTGTGCGCTGGCAAATACGGTACTTGAAAATGTATAAACAATGGCTGATGGAATTTCAGAAGGAGCAGTAGCAAATAGAAACCTGGTTCTATTTGCAAATCAGTAGAAAGAAGATTTCAACTGATTTGGGACAAAACCCTAATGCCCTACATAGCTCCTTCCCCCTGTCCATGATAATAAAAAAAAAATTGAAGGAAACTGTCCATTTTCCATCATTCATAAGGGCACAGGAAGGTATTATGACACAGAACCTGTTTTAATCAGCAAGAACACATAATTCTAGCAATAGCTATCTGACCCACCTTGCTCACTTCATCTTATGGTTACTATTTTCTAATAATCAAAATCCCACAACTATTCATCGAGCTGAGCTGATCTTATTGTATATAACTGAGCAGCTATAACCAACCTCCCTTCAATATGACTTTCTCCATATTTTTGGCCTCTTTTAGTCTACCAACATGATTTACCTTTTGTGAATGTTTTGAAATGCTCACAGATAACTGAGATTTGTATGATTTTCCAATTTCCAAGTATTTTTTTTGAAAGAGAGCCATCTAAACAGAATTCAAATTCAGCTTGAAAATTATATTTTGAATTAGGCACAGATATTTTAAAAATTTGGCCACACTTTTTTTTTTTGGGGGGGGGGGGAGGTATAAGTGAAGGAGCAACTTACTGATCAACTGCTGATCTTCCACTGCAATGCTAAGCCCCAACAGCAAGTCGAGTGTTTTGTGAGGCTCCCACACCATTCATAATGGATAACACAGTGGCTCAAGTGGCTAAGATGCTGACTGGGAGGCGGAAGGTCAGTAGTTCGATTCCCAAGTACTGTAGGACAGAATGAGCTCCCATCTTTGTCCCAGCTCCTGCCAACCTAGCAGTTCGAAAGCAAGAAATTGCAAGTAGATAAATAGGGACCACTTCGGTGGGAAGGTAAACAGCGTTCCGTGCGCTCCGGTGTCTAGTCATGCCTGCCACATGACCACGAAAACATTTATAGAAGCAGACAGTGCTGTCTCTTTGGCTTTGAAACAGAGATGAGCACTGAACCCTAGAGTTGATATGACTGGCTTTCGAGCAAGGGAAACCTTTACCTTTAAGACTTATAACTGCCCCAATTCCTCAGACTGAAAGTGTGCTTTAGCAATGCAAGATGACTTCCCTGGTAGATAGTGAAGTAGAAAGCTCTCCCATAAGGTAGAAAGTTTAAAAATCTATGGTTAGAATCACATTACTTACACTGATGTAAACCTCATGGCATAAATCTCAGTAATGAATTGCCATTAGTTAAGCTGTAATAATAATTTTGAGTCAGAAATTATTCTGGTTTGAAAGGGTTTTTTTGCAGAAGAAACTCCACTCAGGGAATGCCCCAAAGTATCGAGACACAGGTGGTGTGCAACAAGAAATGCAGGCACTAATGTTTTAAACTACTGGTAGTTCACCGGAAGTTCGGCAGGTCGGCAGGTCAAGACCTGAGTGCTGCATGATGGACTGAGCCCCAGCTCCTGCCAACCTAACAATTCGAAAGCAAAAAAAATGCAAGCAGATAAATAGATATCTCTTCTGTGAGAAAGGTAACAGCACGCTGTGCTGTCCTGCCTGTCACATGACCATGGAAGCATCTGCAGATGCAAACAGCACTGGCTCTTGGGCTGTAAACGAAGATGAGCACTGAACCCTAGAGCTGGCTACGACTGGATCTCAATCAAAGGGATGTCTTTACCTTACCTTTACCTAGTTCACCACAAGATTTACATGGCTGAACTATAACTGCAGATCATGTAAACGGTGCTGTCAAGAAATATTCCCCTCCACATGCCAGCAAGCAAATAGAACAAAACACCAGCCACCAAACACCAGCGACAAATCATTCTGTGGCCCCATATTGCTGTTTAGCAGTATAAAACTTGCCTCAGGATTTTAAGGGCCTCTTTGATTCTCCCTCTTCCCTCCTCTCTTACTTCTAATGGCACTGACAACTTAGCTGGCGTCTGCATCTCATTACGTGGCAAGAGTGGAATAACAGATGTGCTAGTGATACCAAAATCATGCTGAGCAACATGTGCAGTTTGCTTCTCTATGCTCGCCACCGGCAAAGATATGAGAGGCATTTCAGGGACAGAATGATTCAAAGGAGACTTTGGACTCACTGTAAATATATCAAGAGAAAAGCACAGTTTAGTCACTCCAGCACAGTTTGCCCCACCCCTCTGCCCAGCAGCCCAATGGGAGTACTTCCTCCCTCCCCCAGCACAGAGTTCACCCCACCCCTCTGTCCAGCAGCCCAATGGGAGTGCTTCCTTCCTCCCCTTGTGAGGGAGAAAGTTTGACCAATATACAATATTAATCTATATAATCATATGTAACCCTGTTAATCTATATAATCATATGTAACCCTATTATTCTATACAATCATATGTAACCCTATTAGTCTATACAATCATATGTAACCCTATTAATCTGTATAATCATATATAAGCATATTAAGCTAAATCAGAACAGGGTGATGGGGTAAACGTCAAAAGACGGGAATAGGAGTGGCCTTACTGTTGGGTCACTGTGACCGGACAGAGAAAAAGAGGAACTTTAACATAGGAAAAACAAGTGACCGCAAAAACCACAAGACACTTGGTCATAACCACAAGCAGGTGACATCAGCTGAGATCACCTTCAACAAAAAGGTATTTAAGGGAGGCGTTTCTCTCCTCGGGGGGCAAGACAGAAACAGATCCTGATAGGAGACTGTCTCTGTATTGCTCCCTTCTGCTCCCTTCTCTCTCCCCCGGTCTCAACCAACGGCCTCACTTAATGTAAGGTATTTGAATTCTCTTGATTTCTAATTAAGATAAGTTTAGATAATTTAGATAATTTTAGATAATAAGATAAGTTTTTATAAGTTTGATTGATAAATAATATATAAGTTGTCTTGTTATTTTATTGTCTTTTTGTCTTATCAATAATAAAGAATATTGTGATTAGAAATAATATATTGTGAAGAGTCTTTATACGTAATAAATTTCCTTGCCACCCTTTTGTTGTGTTGGCACTTTACGATAAATAAGTGGGTTTTGGGTTGCAGTTTGGGCACTCGGTCTCTAAAAGGTTCCCCATCACTGGGCTAGCACATGAAATCCAAAAGCCAGAGTGACTATCACTCCAACTGGGGGGGGGGGGAGAGGAGGAGAGAAGCCATCTGTGGAATGTATCAGTTACTACAGATGAACATGTGTTGTTTGGTTTTTCTCATTGTTACAGTTCCGTTTGCAGTTTCAACACAGTGACCCAATGTGCTAATTACAAGGATGGGATTCCAGAGACAAGCTGATTCAACTACTACCTGATTTTCTGCTACTTGAAAGATCTTCAAAGCCTTTGGCTCTGTACCTTGGTTTATATAACCTACGCAACTGAGGAAAACTGGCTTGAGGAAAAGTGATGAACAGCTCACACTGGTGGTCAGAAATGGTGTATGAAAATACCAGGTTAACACACATCCGAATGGGAGAAATGGCAACACAGTTATTAACAACCTTTTGCCTTGAGGGGGAGAAATTCTTTTTTAAAAAACCAAGTAAACACCCTGCGAACATGGGAGTGCAGACAATGGCGACTCATATTTTGTCTCAGAAAAACAACCAAACAACCATTTCCGACATGATAGCTGAGATCTGCCCAACCAAGAGCACTGTAATGGCAACATAAGAGGCTTCTGCCCACTCCTTCCTCACTGTAGGCACCCAGTCTTTGAGTTTGTATTGCACTCTTACCCGGAGAAAGATAAGGCAGGTAGAAGAACAGCACTTACAGTACAGTTGTACCTCGCTTAAAGAGCATAATGTGTTCCACAGGATTGCTCTTTAAGCGAGTTTGCTCTTTAAGCGAAACACCGTTGTAAATTACCAGTTGGGGGGGGGATTGCAAACCCCAATTTATTTGTTAAGTGAGTTTTTGGTTGGTTTTATTTGTTAAGCAAAGCGAACATTCAGAGAAAATTCTGCTCTTTAAGCGAGTTACTCTTTAAGCGAGGAGGCGCTCTTTATGCGAGGTTTGACTGTATACACTTTTCCTTGCTTTAGCTTCCCATTCACTCCCAGAGTAAAATATCTGTTCTCTACTAATTACCTTTCTATTGCCTAAGTTGTACCAAGGGTGGCCAGCAATCATATCATTCCTTAGGTAAAGGTCGCCTTGCTCGAAAGCCAGTCATATCCGACTCTAGGGTTCGGTGCTCACCTCTGTTTATAGCCAAAGATCCAGCTCTGTTTGCATCTGCAGACATTTCCGTGGACATGTGGCAGGCATTACTAGACACTGGAGTGCACAGAATGCTGTTTACCTTCCCACCGAAGTGGTCCCTATTTATCTACTTGCATTTTCTTGCTTTTGAACTGCTAGGTTGCCAGGAGCTGGGACAGAGAGCAAAGCTCATTCTGTGGTGCATTACTCAGGTCTCAAACTGCTGACCTGGCAACCTTCTAGTCATCAAGTTCAGCATCTTAACCACAGTCCCCTGACTTAGACCCAAACAAACAACTAAAAGTAACTTGTTGCTTGAAACGAAATTCCTTTCCTAATATCAAGGATCTGGTTACAGTTGTAACCAAACAGTTGTATGAAACAGGGATAACAATAGTCAACATATGAGATGACTTTTTTTACTTGTTTTGTGATTAGGCCCTCACTAAAATCATTGCCTACTTCAATGGGTGGTTTGACTGTGCTTTGTGATCTACTGGAGGTTCTGAGCAGCAATGAAGCAAATGGGCCTGTGTGTGTTTTACATTGCAGACCAGAGGCAGTACCATTCAGGTAAGCAGCTAAAGTAACTTGTAAGTAGGCACTGAAAGATGAGAAATGCATACTTTGAATAAGTTCTAATTATAATGGCAAGAACTATAACTAATTGTTTTTGAAAAGTAATTTTCATGGTAGCTACCCCTTGGACTAATTTGGGGCAAGGTAGAATGGTTATTGAATTGTATTGTTAAAATTGGTCTTGTAACATGGTATTCATATTGTATAATGTTTATAGTGTATTATTATATGTTGTTCTTGTAATTTGATTTAGATATATTGTACTAAATTATATATATCTTGTATTACTGTGCATTGATTGTATTTGGGTTGTTTACCTGAGACGTGTGTGATGATGTTATTATGATTGTGTAACTGTGTCTTTTGCATTTCTACAAGCTGCACAGAGTTGCTGTACACGAGTGGGGCAGAGTATAAATCTAAAAAGTAAAAAGTAAAGTAAAATTTCCAACTTCTGGGTTCTTGGTTCACTCATCCCAACATCATTTAAGAGATTCAAAGCCTAGAGCTATCAAATACATGGATGAACTCTTTTGCTTTTTGAGAGTACTGTACTGTACTATAGGTTTAAAACTTACCTGATTCAACTTGGTGAGATTCTTGAAGAGATACATTCAGCTGTTAAGAAAACAAACAAAAAATTAGACCCTATTTTGCAGGTACATACTCAGATGCCTGGGTTCACAGGAAGAGTATTATGAAATTCCTTCCTTAATTCCAGTCACGATAATCATTCACCTTGTCTTTACTGATAATTTAGGACAGCTTTGAAATAAACTCACAGTCAAGTCTACAGACTGACTGGTGTGTTTAATTAAATCGGTATGTGTAGCTGCTTCAGTGGCACAAGGGATATAAACTGGAGAGTGGGATATTTTCACAAGCTTACCTTTTGGGGGAAAAATGTATATTTTGACCTCCCCACTCAAGGCAATGCCCCTACTCACCTGTTTCTCATCTTCTTCTCTATCAACATTTGGAGTCAATGAACTCCGAGGAGCTTGACTGGTGATATCCTTTCCAGACAAGAAAGAGGAAAGTAAAATAAGAAGCAGTGGCAAAAGAAGCACCAGTTTCATTGTCAGGTTTTGCAAACCACCTTTATGAAATCTTTCTTTCCAAAGTTACTCCCCTCCTAGACTCCTCATGATATACTGCCCTACTTTTTGAGCATCTGACTTCATTTTGCTGCTTCTCTCTTTATCTCAGGAACAAAAAGGACTTCTTATTAGCAGGGAAAAGAAAATGGTCTGAGGGCCAGTCATTTATCCCGCTCCTCCCCACTCATCCTATCAGGTGAAAAGATGCTAAATAGCACTCATTAAGTAGGAGAGATGGTTGGAATTTTTTTTAAAAAAATGGCTTGGGAGGCTAGAAACCTGAAGAGGCCACCTATTTGCATCCTTACTTTAAAGTAAGCCTTTCTATTATTAACGTTGGCAGGCTTACAAGAAAATATTTCCTAGCATGGGTGGTCCCCATTGCATGTTTGGTGCTCAAATAAGTAAGCAGATATTAAATCCAGTAAAATGTGCGTCAACGCAAAGTAAATCTTGAGATTTAAAAGACATTATCTGTGCAATAGGATGCACTCTAGTGAAGGCCAAGTGAAATATTCTGAGGAAAATTTACCATAAAGGGCCACTTCTGGCAATCCTGCAATTTGGTTAAGCGGTGGCTCAAGTGGTTAAGATGCTGAACCCGCTGACTGGAAGGTCGGAGTCTGATTCCCGGGTACTGCATGACGGAGTGAGCTCCCGTCACTGTCCCAGCGCCTGCTGACCTAGCAGTTCAAAAAGCAAGAAATTGCAAGTAGACAAATAGGTACCACCTCAGTGGGAAATGTAACAGTGTTTCGTGCACTCTGGTGTCTAGTGATGCCTGCCACATGTCCACAGAAAGGTCAGCACACGCAGAGAGCGCTGGCCCTTTTGGCTATAAACAGAGATAAGCACTGAACCATAGAATTGGATATGACTGGCTTTCAAGCAAGGGTGACCTTTACCTAAGTTTTATCAGGATGCTTACAACAGTTCATTTTTCAAACAATAGAAGCTCAAAATATAGCTCTATTTTGGTCCAAGGGGTTTAAAAACTTGACTTCTAGCTCCCTCTGATGGCTAAATGGTGTCTCAGCAACAAACACAGATCTTCCCTCTCCCCCCCCCCAAGCCTTTTGTGCCTTTAACAGCTGTAAAAGGAGAAAACAGCTGGCAATTCAAATGAGGCACACCAATTCATATAAGGCACACCTGAGTCCCACTGAGTGCAATGGAGCTTAATGCTGGTGAGCATACATATACATATATATAAATTATAATCAGTTGATGCAGGCTACAAGTCAAACCCTGAACAACCAGTTTGATTCCCTGATCACAGAGCACTGCTCGGCTGGTTTTGGACACTCAGAAGACACCCCTTGCAAATACATGCTCATCTATTCCAAGAGCTCAAGAAGACCTGCTGGCTGTGACATCTGAGGAGTTGCAATTCACAAAATAAACTTTTTTCGAACTCTGTGCCTTGTTACACCAGCAAGGTTTTTAATACAGTATTTTAATATTAATTTTAAATTGGATTTTGTATTGTGTTTTGTGTCTTTTTAAACCTTTGTTAGCTGCCCTGGGTCTCTTTGAGGAGGGTGGCATATAAGTCTAAATAAATAAATAAGAGAAATTATGATTTAAAAGTTACCAGCTTGGTCACCTACAATGTCTCAGAGACTCCTCATTATTAACCTATCTCTCCTACAGACAAGGCTTTTGTCTGGGAAATCACCCTACTTCATCCATGTCCATCTTATTGTTTCCATCTGTAGCCCCCCTTATGTTCTCCTGTTGTATCCTCCGCACCTCCTTCCCACAAAGCATCCATTAAGGAAGGAAAGAAGCACTGGTTGCACGATGGCTTTCGACCGGTAGTGCTTTGATCTGCCCAGCGGGAAACTCCTCGAGAAACCTGGTTCTTCCATTACTACTGCTTGTAGAAACAGAATAAGCCTTATCCAAAAGCCCCTGATCTGAACAAAAAGCTGTGGGTCCACATTCAATAATGAAAGGAGGGTGATATACATCGGTTGTTCTGGGAGGGGAGGGGAACCTCTTTGGAATAGTATTGGAAAAATACAAACTCAGGGTTGTCCTTCTATTTAAACTAGCCCCAGTCCTTTAGCTTCACCGGCAGCCTGCAGTATTGAAATTCAGCAAAGAAAGCTTTCTTCTTATCAAAATCAGGTGGTGTACGTACATTGTGCCCAGCTGTACTTGAGGATGAGAGGGAGAGTATTAGCCTTTTGTTAAGCAGAGTGGTGTGTGCCCAGTGATGGGATGTAACAGGTTCGCACCAGTTCGCCAGAACTGGTAGTAACTTTCCCCAGTGGCCCGGAGAACTGGTAGCAGCTTTTGGGGGAAACCACCTTCAGGGCTTACCTTTTCACTGGTTCCCCCGCTGCACATGTCCGCCAAGCACTTGGTGTGCATGCACACCTACAGTGCTTGGCGTGTATGCACGGCCTCCTTGCTGTCCTCCCAAGCGGGAAGGAGGAAGAGAAGCTGCTAGCCTGAAGCTACCTATAGCCTGAAGCTCCCCAGGGTAAGTGACTCACCTTTGGATGTGGTGTGTCTGTGTGCATTTTAATGTGTATTTAATACCTTTACCTATATTGACGTACTACCACAGTTCCTAAAAAGGCCTGACTGCTGGAAAGCCTGGCTTGGGGTCAGTGGCGTCGCGCAGACTTCAGCCGCCTGGGGTGAAGAACAAACTCGCTCCCCCCCCAGCTCGCCGCTGCCACCGCCACCGCCCTCCCACAGGACCCAGGCAGAAGGCGGCCCCACTGCTGACGAGCGGTGCGCATGCATGCGCTGCCCACCTCCCCCCCAGCCAGCCAGCCAGCCCCCAGGGCTCTCCGCCACGGCACCACCCACCCACAACGGGGGCGGCAAAATGTCCCCACCGCTTTGGCCTCCCTCTGCCTGGGCTTAGGAAGCAGGACTTCCCAGGCGGAGGGCAGCCCTTTTGCTGGTGAGCGCCCCGCATGCGCGCGCGCTGCTCACCTCCGCCCGCCCACCCGCCCGGATGCCGTCAGGGGCTCTCCATCGCCTGCCCCTGGCAGGCGCCCCACGTGCACACGCGCACCGCCCACCTCCGCCCGCCCATCCAGCCAGCCGTCTGACGGCAAGCTGGGTGTATGGCTGGGCGGGCGGAGGCGAGCAGCGCGCACGCGGGACGCTCGCCAGCAAAAGGGCCGCCCTCTGCCTGGGAAGTCCTGCTTCCTAAGCCCAGGCAGAAGGAGGCAAAAAAAGCGGTGGGGACATTTTGCCGCCCCCTGAAAGCTGCTGCCCGGGGCATCCGCCCCCATGCTACGCCACTGCTTGGGGGTTTTAAGCAAAGTCTTGGAGTTACCTCATCAAGAAGCTACACCTGTGCTGTTCCAATTGCTGTTCCAATTGGATAACCCTTAAGTAGGTACAGCTGTTTTACATTTACATTAAAGCATATTATCCTAGAGAACTGGTTAGGCAAAGACTTAGTACCTAACTTCTTTACCTGTTGAAAAGTTGAAAAGTGCCAAAATGAAGCCATCTTGTGATGAGTTCATTCTGTAGTTCCTTCCATCTGACCTAGTGTGAGAAAGATTAGCCAGATTAGCCAGATAAGATTAGTTTATTTTTATTTTATTTTATATTTTTTATTTGGCCCCACCCACAACATCATGATGTCATGACTTTGGTTCCACCCATGATGTCATGATGTTAGCTCCGCCCACACTGTGATGACATCACGGAGGGGTAGTAAAATTTTTGACATCCCACCAGTGTGCCGTTGTTCTATTAGCAATGCCAAGACTCACCTTCATAATGCATGAAGTAGTAATAAAAACATGAATATTTGCCACTCCCTTCTAAGTAATCACAGCTGCTTCCTAAGAACTGGGGTTGGAAAGGCTAATTTCCCAGAAAGAGGGAGGGCAAGGCTCAACTTCCCAGTAGAAGTGAATCTTGGGGTCCCTCTTCTTAAAAAGCAGGCACCCTACTTGCTTCGTTCCAGAGTCTGCCTTGGGAAAGAAGGGGAAATGGGGAGAGATGCAAACATAGTTTGGATTTTGTGGCTGCTTTTCATAGTAAAGCTGTGTTAGGCCCAGCAGCAAGGAAGCCGGTTTCATCCGTTTGGCTCTTCTAGTTCTGCAAGTCTCTGGAAGGGGTGATTGCGAAAGAGCTGGATGAGGAATATAAACACGGCCCTGTCATGGATACCTGGTTCATTTAAGGGCAATGTCCTTGTCGGAGACAAGGGAACATCTGTTTCCTTTCAGCACAGACCTGTTATAATGTTAGACTCAAATGAATACCACTCTCTGTAAGTGGGGACACTGTCGATTCTTCTTCTGTGTCTAGGCCAGACGCGAAACTTCCAGAATGAAGGCACCTTTTGGTGAGTTCATCCTTCAGTTCCTTTCACCTGACCTAGTGGGAGAAAGATTAGCTGGCAACTCATGGTTGCCATTACCAAGGTATTGTGGTTCAAAATACTACAATCTTGGAGGAGGTTCTTTCTGTGTACCCCGACACTATTGATGTAGCCCCTAAAGCGATGCTTCTGGAAGAGAAGACATTTTCAGAGTAAGGAGAGGGATGAGATGCTTTTGTGGAGTTGCAGTCCGGCCTGAGATGGGCAAGAGATGCCACCTAAGGAAAACATTTGTTTAAGGATTATAGGATTTCTCTAAAGAATGTGCTGAGAGCAAGAACAAATGTGGGAACTTTGGCAACTAAGAACGGTAGCCCCAGCTCCCCCCCTCTCTCTCACAGAGAGAGAGAGAGAGAGAGAGAGAGAGAGAATTGGAAATTATTTGAATGGAAGTTGGGTGTTACTATTCCAGAAGCAATACTGCCAATGGCACGGATAGAGTGGTCTCTGTGTTTACGAAGGAGCTTCCATAGATGTATCTTTCTGTTTAAGAGTAAAATTAGGGAATCTGACACTCAGAGGGAATTAGTGGACAGAGATGGTCTCAGGAGGCCTGGGTTTGAATCCTGAATTGATCTTGGAAACTCACAGGTGTGTAAGTAACTGGTAAAACAACTCCTTAAATATTTCGCTCAACTTGAAAGCCCTATTGGGGTCACTACAATTTGGTTCTGACTTGATGGCACATAACACAGAAGAATAAAAACAGTTTAACTTGCTAAACATTTTCCTTCTTGTCAAACATTTAAATAAAATTTGTCTTCTCCACCTGGCATCTCTATTTGAGTGGATTGGATCAGGCTGCATCCACAGGAATAGGCTAGGGCCGTGTCAATTAAAAGTAACTCTGTCGGGAAATTGGGTGTTTTGTTGGCCAGGCGCTTGTATCAATACTATTGAACTCATATTGGTACACTTGCTGCCCTCTTTTACCCTAAAAAGAAACTCTGAAAAATTGTTGAGAAGAGCATGTTCCTGAATTGTGATTGTCAGAAAGCCAAAGCTGAGGTTTCGGTCAAAGTATCTTGCTGCTTAGAGGTGAATTGTGAAAAACAGCAGGCTGTTTCTGGCATTATCCCTTATTTAGCAAACACAGGAAACAGCAACAAAACCTGGCAGAAGATCTTGCCATGAACTTTTGGGATGTTCATTTATAATTTTTCCTATCTTAGCTGCATGCCTGAAGAAGTGGTCCTGAATCAGGAAAGCTCACACAATGTTTGATATATATATATTTAAAAAGTGATCCAATAAAGGTATCGGCTTTCTCTTGCATTTGTTTTGTGTATGGATCACACAACTGTCTTTGTTTATGGAATCATCTACAGTCAAACCTCGCATAAAGAATGCCTCGCTTAAAGAGTAACTCACTTAAAGTTAACTTCACTTAACAAATAAAACCAACTGAAAACTCACTTAACAAATAAATTGGGGTTCGCAATCCCCCCCCCCCCGAAGTCACATTTGGTCACTTGCAATGGTGTTTCGCTTAAAGAGCAAACTCGCTTAAAGAGCAATCCTGTGGAACACATTATGCTCTTTAAGCGAGATACAACTGTACTTGGGTGAGCAATACAACAACAGAATTGGGGGGGGGAACCCATTGTTCCAAATTGCAGGTCCCGTGGGGAGGAATCCTTTTCTATTTAAGGGTGATCACTGTGGTGGTTTTTGAGCTCCTTCCCTTTGCATCTGTTTACACTGCTTGAAACCATTAACCACCCTTAAATGTACAATGGGGTGGGGAACTGTTGAACTGGCAAAGAATGAAAAGCATACTTATTTATTTAAGAACCTTCCCTGACACCCTACAAATGTTTCAGGGTGATTTGTATACAACATTGCAGCCTTACGTCAGAACAATAGCAATTACACTTATATACTGCCCCATAGTGCTTAGTGCAGGGACTGAAGTGGCTCAAGTGGCTAAGGCACTGACTGGAAGGCTGCAGGCCAGCAGTTCGATACCCAAATACTGCAGGATGGAATGAGCTCCCGTCTCTGTCCCAGCTCCTGCCAACCTAGCAGTTTGAAAGCAAGAAATTGCAAGTAGATAAATAGGGACCACTTCAGTGGGAAGGTAAACATCATTCTGTGTGCTCTGGTGTCTAGTCATGCCTGCCACATGACCATGGAAACATCTGCAGAAGCAGAAAATGCTGGCTCTTCAGCTATGAAACAGAGATGAGCACTGAACCCTCGAGTCGGATACGACTAGTTTTCGAGCAAAGGTGAACTTTACCTTTGCTAGTGCTTAGTGCACTCTCTGGGTGGTTCATGTTAATTAGCATTTTACTGACCTCAGAAGGAGGGAAGGCTGAATCAACCTTGATCCCTGGTCAGGACTGAACTCACAAACATTCTGTGCCACCAGGACTCTCTACTGCACCACCAGAGCATTCCCACGAGTTGCCACCAAGGAGCTGGCAAAAGCAGAAACAGGGCTAGGTCACTTCCCACATTCAGGCACTCTTGCCTCAGGGCTTGGCTGGGGGAAAATGCAGCCCAGCAAATATTGCTGGCCGGCCTCTCATCCTTTCTAGCCATTGGGTGTGCTTGCCAAGGTGGATGGGAATGCCTATGCAATACCTGGCTAGGCACCTTTCTGACCTGGCTTATGTCAAAGCGCTGAGTTGTGGTTTTCCGTTCAGTAGAAAAAGTCTGCTTTTATTTTGTGTGCGGATCACACGGCTGTCTTTGTTTGTTCGTTCAGTAGATAGTTTCCTTCCCTTTAAGTATGAAAAAGGAGGATGGAGCATTGTCTGAGAATCAAGAGGCACCCTTTTATTTTATTATGAGTTGCTTAGATCTCTGCTTGTCTTCAGGGATTTTAAGCTTGTCCCAAGATCTGCCCATTGCTTCCCTATTTTGCCCAGCAGATGTCACCACTGCATGCCACATAGTCTTCAGCTGGGAAAGAAACACCCAGTCTTGAAATCTTAAAAAAAAAAAAAAAACAACCCACCCCACTTTTCATTTTGTTTCCTCAGTCTTAATTTCAATGCAAAGCTTTGTATTAGCAATGCAAATACAGTTTTGCCTGAAAAAGTAGCCAAGGTCTTCTCCTTGACCTTCAGGGGGAAATGCAGTTGTCCTGATGGCAGTTCTACCACTAGGACTCAACTGGCAACCTACAGCTCACATGGTAGGCCATTGGGGGGGGGGGGAGGGGAGGTTATCTGCTTTGGATGGCCTTCCTTCAGTGACTTCACTGTGTCCACTCACCACTGCAGACATGCAACGAGCGGGATATCCCCATATATTTCATGACCAGTAAAATCAGCCACCTGCCAACAGCTGTTTGATGGGCTACCAAGAGTCTACTTTGGCATGAAAAAGGCAACCAAAGTAGACTGCATATGGCTTCTCTTCCCTGAAAGTGTATGTGACTCTGCCAAGGTGGAATATATGGGGAGCGCTCTTTGCAACAGAACCTCTGTCTGGAGGGAGAGAAAATTTAGCTTGGCCTCTTCCAATTTAGGTTGGTGTTTGTAGTAGGGAAGCAGCTATGCTGATTGATTGGAGGGCTGAATTAAGGCTCCTTTCTCACCACCCTCAGCTAGCCCGTGTGTTCATGGATGGGTACATTGGTTGTGCCCTGCTCAATAGTGTGGTCCAAATGTGCAGATGCTCATTGGATTGGCTGGCATAGTCAGGACATCCTATCCTGTAGAAGGGAGAATCCACAGGGGCAAAGAGCTGTGCCTACCACATGGCCTTCTGCGTATCCCATAAGCTGGGTTGGTTGTTGCCATGAGGCAGGCAGTATGGGGGAATCTTACTTTCCTGTCAGTGTGAGGGGAAAATTCAGCAACCAGCCCAGTCAGCATCTGTTTGTAATATTGGAAAGTTATGTTGTGTCTAACCTGTTGACCTACAAATGTGTGGGCCTGTGACTGCAATTACTGTATCCAGTTTGGGACAGAAAAGTCGTCTATGAATCTAGTATTGTTGGTTTATAGTTAGTCCATAATGGCATGTAAAGAAGGGCATACAAGGGCATTGCAAAACAGGGGTCAGCCTCTCACTTCCCATTCCAACGTTGCTTGTAGAAATTTATGTTACCTTTCCATGCAGATTGAGCTTGCTTACATCATTGCCCTATTCCCATGACCTATTTCAGTGATGGCAAACCTATGGCATGCATGTCAGAAGTGGCACTCAGAGTCCTTTCTGTGGGCAACCGTGTAGTCACATCAGCACTGGGTTCACCTCACCCTTCTGTCCAGCAGCCCAACGAGAGCACTTCATCCCTCCCCCCAGCACAGAGTTCACCCCACCCCTCTGCCCAGCGGCCTAGTGGGAGCGTTTCCTTCCTCTCCTGTTGCTATGTTGGCACTTTGTGATAAATAAGTGGGGTTTGGGTTTGGGTTTGGGCACTTGGTCTCTAAAAGGTTCACCATCACTGACCTATTTGCACTACTAGCTGAGCACAACACATTGCTAAAACAATTATATATTCTATTTCCTTTTCTTCAGTGCTACTTCTCCTCTAGCAATCATAGAGTCCAAGTTTCCAGTGAGTCAAAAATGAATCCATTGGGTATTCATGTCTGTTCAAACTAATTGCCCACCCCACCCCATCCCCACACAGCAAGATAGGGAAAACCTTATCTACAGCTTGTTTACAGCTCTATTGTAGCCCTGCAGGAGCTGCAATTGCAAGGGAATTACCTAATAAGCTATAAACAAGGGTTTCCTGTTCTCATAGCACCAAGCTGGGTTTCTAATATATACAGAGAAGCTTTGCTCCCTTTTTCTATGCTCTTGTGCTGGTGCAGCAGTTTTTCTTCATTGGTTCAAGTGATCACACTACCTGAACCTATGTAAATGGATTCTCTCTTTTTTAAAAAAGTAGAAGCCCCAGTGATGGAGAGAGAAACTATGGATGTATGGGTAGGGGATTCTGGATGGTTCACATTTCTTTTTGTGGTCAATCAGGAGAATACAAACCAGACTATCCTGGATCTTTTCTCATATTTTTAATAAGGTGGTTGCATCCTTAGACTATAAACATCGAGTCCTTTGATAGCACTATATAAACCACCCTCATTTTCCATTCCAGTCTTTCTACACACAGTCACACAATGTTGTTGTCTCTTTATTTCGCTTGCTTCTTCTTTCAAAGTTATTGTCCTGTAGTTGTTTAAGCATTAGAATCATTTTTTCATGAAGGAACTCAAGATGTGAAGGAGGCCAGAATGAAATAAAAATGGCATTGTAAATATAAATATATATATTTCAAACAAACCCATCAAACTACCACATAAATAGCTCTCCAAAGGTCAGCACTTTTTACAAGCAGCCATCTGTTTTATTCCTGATTGTTAAAGAACTGGTGCCAAGAGGACCGGGCTGGCCAGGCTGGAAGCAGAAGCAAAACTAGCTATTTGGGGATATGGGGCATTTGGAACTCACCTCCCATCTATCCAATCCTGATGCATGGGCACAAGTCTCCGAAGAAAATGAAAACGGAGAATGTGACATTAATTCCCAACAAACAAGGACACAATTTATGCTTTCAAATAGAAAGAAAATACATAGGCTAAGGTCAGGAGATACTATTGTTTTCTTTGTATTCATCAGTAGATTGACATCTAAATTTGGGTGTCCAGAAGCAAATTTCTAGCTACATCCTTGTTATGGCCCCGAGAAGACACTGGTTTAGTCATATTCACATGGACTTTCTAAAACTCTGTTGGATGATGGAGGAGATCTACTTAGGTTATGCCTGCTTATCAGCCAGGGTAATGGAAACCGGAGCTCAACAGCTTCCATCTGGCAACAGGTTCTCCAGACAAGAGGTTGGTGAATCTTCTCTTCAGACAACGGCAGCTGCTATCTATCATGTCCGAAAGGAGGAAATGTCTGAAAGGGGGAATAGTCAATGGAAGGGAAGCAAAAGTCAATATGGATTAAGCTAATTCTGGTTTCATTTCTTTCCTATTCAGTTCTAATAATAGTTCAGAGCTTTAATATTAGTGTCTAACTCAGTACTTCCCAACATGGAGCCTACGCCCCACAGGGGGACTTCGGTTCCCAGAGGCCTAAGTCACTACAGTGGCTGGTCATTGCTGTGGGGAATTGACTTAGGCTTCTGGGAATTAAAGTCCAAAAACCAAAGGTTGGGAAAAACTGGTCTAACTGAACTGAAGAATAGGGTTTTTAAAATTGCAGTAATACAGCAGGCTTCTACACTGTCATATCTGGTTCAGATATGAACCTGATATGACTGCTGGAGAAGAAAGATGAACTTTAGCACTTGTCCTAATGGATTCCTTCTCTGCTTCTACATCTTCCTCTTAAGCAAAGGGTCAACATTGTAAATAACTTTTCACTTTACCACCACAATCAGTTTTGATTCTCATTACTGTTATTTTCCACCATGATGGCATTATGAACAGATATGTCATGATCAGAATGGCTCCCCCAATAATAATAATAATAATAATAATAATAATAATAATAATAATAATAATAATAATAATAATAATAATAATAATAATAATAATAATAATAATAATAATAATAATAATAATAATAATAATAATAATAATAATAACAATAACAACAACAACAACAACAACAACAACAACAACAACAATAATAATAATAATAATAATAATAATAATAATAATAATAATAATAATAATAATAATAATAATAATAATAATAATACTCATCATCATCATCATCATCATCATCATCATCATCATCATCATCATCACTTAGCTTTTTTATCAAGGCTGACTGAAATGAAATGGCAGCATGGGAGCGGACTAGGAGCAGACAATTTAATTTTGATTCATGGTTTAACAGTCTTCTGTGGTTATTTGCTAAAGGCCATCTCCAACTTAAGTGAAACACTTAAGCAAGCCAGTTCCAGGAGTTTCCTGCAAAGGAAGACTTAAAGAAGAATGGGTGAGGGTTTGTTGGTTGGTTTTGGAGAACAGAAGAGAGAGAGGACCACACACCAGTTCTCTGCATTGGCCACAGCATCACTTCCCACCCCCACCTCAAACCTTCTCCATAGCCCCATGCTGTGAAGCAGAGGGAATATGTGAAATACAGGATCTTTTGCAGAGTGTAGCATTTTCTGGAGACTTAACATCAGAAAGCTGGTAGACTGCCAATTTGATCCTTCACACTGGGTGGTGCAGCTAATTTTGGTCATACTTTGACCGGAACAGATCCTTCTGAAGCACTTTGTCCTTGGGAAGGGAAATTTGTGGTGCATGCTTCTTACGAAGGCTGCCCCACCAGCTTCCTTGTCGTGTGGTCTGGACTCAAGGTTTGGGCCTTGTTTGTTTAATTTTGCTTGTGCCTAAGTAGGTTAGGAAATTGTGGGATGTTTGTGTACCTAACAGCAACAAACAAACTCAAAGGAACAGACAAACACCTCTGAACATGGTTCCTTCCAGATGTGCTAGACTCCATCCCACCAGGGATGATGGAGTCATAGTGCAGCACTTCTGGAAGATTGGGGAAACAGCTTTAGAACATCAAGCTGTCTGCTTTGATTTTGTTTCACAATTCCCTTTTTCATTCTTCAAACTGCCCTTGGTTGGCATTCATCTTCTCCTGCAAATCCCACCAGGCTGTTTTATCTGCCAAGCTTCTGTTAATACACTCCTGAGGCTGACAGACCTAGAGTTGTGTCGTACAGTGCTCTGCCTCTGAAGAAAACAATCCTGCTGCAATGCATTAGTTCAGCCTGTTTTCACTGATCAAACCAAAGGGGAAATGGCAAAGAACATTGTTACATGGCGATTTTCAATTCTGTAAGATGAAATAAAAGTATCTCTTAAGCTGATGCCCTTTGATGCATTAATCATCGTTATGCTGCAGTGATATAACTAACCCAATATATAGAGGTGAGATCTCTCTCCTTTAAAAAACCGAGAGGAGGGGGGAGAATATGTATGCACAGCCATATATGGAACTGATTTTCATTGTTAGAAAAACTATACATTATTGGCAATTAAAGGATCAACCAGGTAGCCAGGAACAGGCTGTAACCCTAATTTTGAAATTAATATTATTATTATTATATATACAGTCAAACCTCGCATAAAGAGTGCCTCGCTTAAAGAGTAACTTGCTTAAAGAGCAGAATTTTCTCTGAATGTTTGCTTCGCTTAACAAATAAAACCAACCAAAAACTCACTTAACAAATAAATTGGGGTTCACAATCTCCCCCACAACTTGTCACTTTCAATGGTGTTTCGCTTAAAGAGCAAACTCGCTTAAAGAACAATCCTGTGGAACACATTATGCTCTTTAAGCGAGGTACAACTGTACTTTTATTTTCAATAAAATATGCTTATTTCCCTTGCTCTGTAATATTTTGATTCTTAACATGTTCTGTTTGTATTTCTAAAGCAGAAAAACTCTAAAAGTATTTTCCTTCAGAAAAGCCACCTGGACACTCCCAACCAGAAAACAATTAAGCCAATCTCTCACCTAAAGCCAGAGAAAACAAACAAAGAAACAAACAATGGTCACACCTGGAAGGGAACTGCCCAGAGGTTTTCACCTGGAAGAAATAAACTGTAGCCTTGATTACCGTAAAGATCATCCATGTTTGAAGTCTGCCATTAACACGTGAAGCAAAGGACAATTACTTTTCGTTTGTCTATGGATTACTGTGAGAAGGAAATACAGAATAAAAAGCCAAAACCAGTTTTCAAAGACCCTCCAATACCCACGTTACTGCCATTACATATTCCCCCACCTTTTTCTCTTATTTTCCGGACTTTGTAATCTTTTCCTACAATCATTATTTGCATAAAAACTTCTCATTGTATCCTGAAACCAAGCTGCTAACAAACCATTGTTTGAGTTATTTACTTATAAAAAAACCCCACTGTTGGCCTTTTGATCTATTGCATAATCTTTAATGTAGCAAAGAGTAGCAGAAGAGTTTGGGCAACTTAAAAATGGCGGTTTGGCACTTCAGGGTTCTGTGGTTGCGCTTCAAATCTGAGAAGCTCAGGCACTGCTGGAAGCTCCCAGGAACCTAAGCACTGCTGGATGTTTTTAAGTTGCTTTTAAGTTGCCAAAACATGGCAAAACACGATGGAAAATCCCAAAAACTGAACAAATACACTCCAAACACTCTCACACCACCATGGGAAAGCTGCCCAAGCAGCCAAAAAAATTGTGGTTTTTTCTCTGACTTCTGCAACAGATTAATAAGTTTTCCATTCATTCCAATAGGATACCACACTTCGACTTATGGTTTGTTTGTTCGTTTGTTTTTGCCATATAAAGAACCCCAAGGAATGGATTAATTCTGTAAGTCAGGTTTCCACTGTATTGCTTTGCTTTCTGGAAATGCCTGACCTTCTCAAGGCACTGAAGCAATGCAGTGATAGAGGCAAACGGATAAATGTCTTTGCAGTTTGATATTTGGAACATTATGATTTAAAGAATCTAAATGTACTAAATATGATTGCACTGAATCACAAAGCATGGTGCAGCAAAAGATTTTACACAGCAGTAGGGCAATGCTGTAAGTGTTATACAGGTCTAAGACATCGCATTCAAAGATGGGATGATCAGCATGTCAGTAGTTGTTGAACTGAAGCGCACTGTGTTGGTGGAAAATAAATGTCCATGGAACCAGCAGGTGACACACACAAAGGATAAATTAATGTCAAGGCTAAATGCATTGTTATGATGTGAATGCTCCCCTGCAAGGTGAATGAATTATCACAGTAATTAATTCAAGGCTGCCTGTCTTATGGAATGGATTTTTTGTTATGTACTATCAAGTTGCCTTTGACGTATGATGACACTGTGAATAAGAGATCTTCAAAACGACCTGGCCTCAAGAGCCCTGGTCAGCTCCTGTTTGTGGCTTCCTTCAATACGGGCATGTTTTGCTTCCGCTTCCAGGAACGATGAGGGCTTCGTGGGCCGGATGAATTGGCATCGGGGGCCGCGTTCAGCCCCTAGGCCATAATGACTAGCTCCCTAAATCACTTGACCAGCCCACAGCCTGAAAAGTTTGGGCACCCCTGCTTTAGGGAAACAATTTCACATCTGATCTTCATTTTTCCCTGCTGCCTCCCACTTTCCCCAGAATTATTGTCTTTTTCCCCAGAGAGTGTCTTTTTATGAAGAACCTAAAGCAGGACAGCTTTAGTTTAATGATATTTCCTCCCAGAGATAGTTTGGGCTTGATTTACTCTAGGACCCACTCCAGGGCTGTGATGGTGAATCTTGGCACTCCAGATGTTCTTGGACTTCAATTCCCAGAACCCCAAGCCCCCTGTGAATCCACACGAGTGAGTTTACTGCAATTCATCCGGCCAGCGCGCCCTCGTTGCTCCCCGAAACGCACCTTACGGGCATGTTTTACTTCTGCTGCCCAGAGCGATGAGGGTGGCCAAGGTTCGCCATCACGGCGTTAGGGTATCTGTAAAGCACCATACAGTGAAACCTCGGTTAACAAACAGCTCAGTTAAGATAAAAATTGCATAACAAAAGGAAATCCACATAAACTAGTGGCTCAGTTTATGGAATCCCCCCCCCCCCGGAACAGATTAATTGGTTTTCAATGCATCCCTATGGGAAACCATGTTTTGGCTAAAGTATTTTGGTTTGTTTTCAATGCATTCTTATAAGAAATTGCATTCAATGCTTTCTTATGAGAAACCGTGTTTTGGCCAAAGTATTTTGGTTTTCAATGCATTCCTATAGGAAATTGCATTCATTGCATTCTTATGGGAAATTGTGTTTTGACTAAAGTATTTTGGTTTTCAATGCATTCCTATGGGAAATTTGGTTAAAATAATTTTTGCTGTAAGAAACATCCCGGAGAACACATTAATTATGTTAACCAAGGTTCCATTGTATTTGAAACAATGTTTTTCCTCTCAGCATTCTTTACTGTCCAGCTTTCACACCCGTATATGGTGACCAGAAACACAAGACTGTAGATGTGAGAAGAAGGGCCTGTTGAACCCTGACTCAGTTGGTGACCCATCACCTTATGCTCCCTGGTCCTGTGGGATGTTTCATTTCTAACCCTCCCATAGATAGGGAAGAGGGGATGGTGGCTGAAGAGGTCAAAGGGAGGAACCTTCTAAATGACAGAAAGACCGTTGAGGGGAAGAAGCTAGATCAGGGGTGCCCCAAGTTTCCAGGCTATGGACCAGTCATGTGGTTCTTCCCACCAGAAACAGAAGTAAAATGCACCAACACATGCACAGAACACTGCAGGAAATGCACCTGTGGCTGTCATAATCCAGTTCCACATGTTTATGACAGCTGTGGGTGCATTTACAGCAGTGTTCTGTGCATGCATGGCCATGTTTTACATCAGCTTCCAGGAGCAATGAGGGTGGCGCGGGCTGGATGAATTGGCATTGGGGGCCATATCCTGCCCATGGGCCATAGTTTGGGCACCCTTGAACTAGAATGAAGAAAAGAGGAAGTCTGGGTAGAGAAAAAAGGACTGGTGTAGACATACAAGTAGAAAAGTACAAATACAAGTAGAAAAGGGCAAACTTCCTCTGAAGGATGGACAAAGGGGAAATGAACTGACACTGGTGAAGAAGGGAGACCCAAGCAAAATACTGACTAGTGTCCTACACAGATAACCATTGAAGCAAAATTCTGTGAGGGAAATTGGGTACAACTGACAAAGGAGGATCCCTGGACTGGAGCTCCGATGAGGTTTTGTGTACCTATGTGAGTGGCATATTTTGTGGCAAGTACAGTACTTTGAAAGCACCGCAGGTCTTCTATTGGGAAGAATGATAGTGTATTTCCTTGTTGATTGGTCAACACACTCCTAATCTAGGCTTAAATTCTTCTTTCATTTCTTGGACCTTCTGAAACTGATCTTTTGTTTACCCCATTTTTATTGTTCTCCTCTATTTCCTTGTACTGGTTGCCATGGTAGTTCTTTCCTTCTCTATGTGGCAGTTACAGAAAAACTGCACTCAGGTTAACTAACTTGACCACCCTGAGGACTAATGGCTTTGGGTGCCAAAGTCCACAGGGAAGGGTGATGTTCCCCAGGTGGATTAAATCCCACCTGAATCCATCCTGATGGAGAGCAGCCACTTCATCAATCCTGGCCTGGGGCTGAGGAGGACTTTGTGCGCCAAAAGGCCTCAGGACCAGAAAGTGACTCATGGAACTAAATCAGTGGTACAGGTGTCATGCTGAGATGCAGAAGGCAAATGGAAGGCCACTGCATTATATTGTTCTCAAGACGACCTAAATGGCTGATTGCCATGATGATAGCTAATATTCAGATACAGCAGGAGCAGCAGCAGCAGCAGCAGCAGCAGCAGCAGAAGAAGAAGAAGAAGAAGAAGAAGAAATATTCTCTTATTAACCCAATGTTTATTACTACTCATTTTCCTCTTTGATTTTGATTCTTTTTATACATTGAAAATTTACTTACCAAGTACATTTCGACCTTTAGTGTCCCAAAATAGATGTGTTTGGGGTTGGATCAAGTAAGGACATTGAAACACATACAGAAGGGCACAGAGACAAGGAACACTATTCCAGTTTATTACAACACTGTTTATTTAAAGTTTTAGAGGCCCTGTTGTACAAAGGCTGATAGATAATATGTCTTATCAATTTTTCACTGAGCCCAAGGCTCATCTAGCCCTGAAATGAGATATCTTTATAGTGAGTGGACAAATTATTATAAGGATGAAACAGTGCTTTGAGTAAGTGCAGATCTTGTTTTCCTTCGCCAGAAGGTACACGAAGCCAGTTCCCATTCTCCAACATTAAGAAGAAATACTTAGGGGTATGAATGATATGCTTTGGGCACTAGCTCTTTCCTTTCCATTCCTGGGTAAGTTCAACTTTAATCTTCATTTCTCTACATTGTACAGTAGCACAAGTCAAGGGTGTCAGCTTGAAGAAGGTTGTTGTAGAGAAAATCCAGAATTTGGTGTGTTCTTAATGGGCAAGCCTTTCTGTGAGCAAGGCATTTGTATTTGTAGAATGAGTGTTGGGTGAAAGGTCACTGTGGTGGGTTTTGCAGTGCCTGTGGCTTTCCTGAAGAGAGAAAAAAAGAGGTATGCATGCTTGGAGTAATGCAGAGAGCATATCTTCCTCAATGCAGTTGAGGAAAACATGTGCATCTGCTTTAGAACCCTCCATTCACCTCATACAAAGACATCATGCAGTGCTTCGGGAGAATTTGAGTTTTTCACTGGGAATCACAACAAATCTCTTTGCATCACCTTCTGCTCCCTAGCAGGCTTCACATGAAAAGGTCAAACTGGCGTGTATAACTGAGACCTGGCTGACACCTGAGGATGGTGTTCCTCTGTTGGAAATGTGTCCAGCTGTGTTTGGGGTTTGGCACCAGTCAAGGGGTAAGGGGAGGGGCGGCAGCATCACCATTGTCACCAGAGAGTCATTAGGAGTCACCAGGGTCACTGCACCACAGGTGCAGGATTGTGAGGCGCTGCTCCTTCCACTGAGCCTTAAGGGTGTAGCAGATTCTCTGCCTGACTTCCTCAAGGCGATTGCAGCATTGGCGTTGGCGTTGGAGCTCCCTGGACTTATGGTCCTGGGGGACTTCAATTTGCCTTCACTGGGGCCAGCAATGGAGGCAGCTCGGGAGTTTATGACCATCATGGCAGCTGTGGGCCTGATTCAAGTAGCAGGAGCCAGGAGCAGTGGCCACTCACCTGACTTAGTTTTCCTGTCGGAGCGGTGGCTGAGTGATCTGAAACTGCAGCATATACAGATAACACTGGTGCCATGGTCGGATCACTGTCTGGTGACTCTGGACTTTCTGAGAGCGATGCCTCACCGCAGGGAGGCAGGACCATCGGGGCTCCCTAGTGGTCCCATCAGCCAAGGAGGCACATCTCACTGGGACCAGGAGAAGATCTTTCTCAGTATCTGCTCCGGCCCTATGGAACCTCCTGCCACTTGAATTGCGCCTCCAGGCAGAGTTGCTCCCCTTCAGGAAGGCCTTAAAAACGTGCCTATGCCAGCAGGTGTGGGGTACAACTGGGACCACAACCCAGCCCTGCTGGCTTATTTAGCCCTGCCCGGGGCTCTTGTTTACTCCTGCCCAGGTGTCCTTCTTTTTTAAAGGGACTGGGGAGGTTTTATGGATGTTTTTAGACAGTTTTATAGTATTTGGTTTTAATTAGTATGGGGTATGGTTTTTAAGTGATGTTGTGAGCCGCCATCGGTTGCTTAGGTGAAAAGGGCAGTTATATAAATCCAACAAATAAATAAATAAAATAAAGCCCCCTGGACCTTTAAAAATAGATCTAGATTTAACAGGATCAGTGGGCACACTCACTTCTGAGAAGAAAAAACAATTCACAAGAGGCTTGTCCTGCTTTACTGCTATTACCTTCTATCAAGAATTTAGTATTTTCTTAAACCAAATGTTTTATTGGAAAAGGCCCTGGTATCATGTATTTAACAGGGGTTTTGAAAAATTAGGAGGCATTTGTTGAGTACGGCAGCATACAAATCTAATAAATGAAATGAAATGAAATTTGAGAGGTTCCAGCCATATTGAGGGGTACTTGAAACACACTGCTGTGTCTCTTTTAGAGTACAAGGTCAATTTTGAGTCAATTTTTTCCTTTATATTGGGAGGTGAAGTGCTCAGGAAACCTTTGGAAGGTCCACATATTGGTCACCCCGATCTAGAAAATGTTCTAGAAAACTTTCCATAGCATGTTTGGCATGACAGTCAGTTTGTCATTGCTTACTCTGCTCATTACGGAACACAGGCTGTAATTCAATATTCCCACAGAATTTGAAAGAGGGGGATACATATGTAACTCCCGATTCGTTTACCATTTGGCTTATCAGTACGTTTATACATGGAAGAAGCTACTTGTACATTCAAAAACTGACCTGCCAGATGTTCAAGCACTGTGTGAATCCCCATTAGCAATAATCAGCATCACTGAGAGGTGAGGAGGGCTAAGTAAAGGTAAACATTTCCCTTGCTCGAAAGCTAGTCGTATCCAACTCTAGGGTTCAGTGCTCATCTCTGTTTCAAAGCCGAAGAGCCAGCACTGTCTGTTTCTGCAGACGTTTCCGTGGTCATGTGGCAGGCATGACTAGAGACCAGAGTGCATGGAATGCTGTTTACCTTCCCACCAAAGTGGTCCCTATTTATCTACTTGCAATTTCTTGCTTTCGAACTGCTAGGTTGGCAGGAGCTGGAACAAAGACAGGAGCTCATTTCGTCCTGCAGTACTCGGGAATCGAGCTGCTGACTTCCCACCTTCCAGTCAGCGTCTTAGCCACTTGAGCCACTGTAGTCCGAGGCTGAGTATAAAGGAAAATGTAAGAGAGACACAAATGTGTTGCCTGCATCAGTTTCGATGTGGAGCTTTTTTACCAGGGTCATCTATAACACTCTTAGTCCTCTAACCAGCCTATAAAACAAAACTGAGTTGGGTTGACAAAGAATGCACTGCCGAAATCCCTGGAGCATTTTTGCTGGTGTGTGTTCAATAAGCTTTCTCTGGAAATGGAACACTCAAGGTGAAAAGCTTGCCTTTGGTTCCTGAAGCTATTCCTTACAAGGTAACAGTTTCTCAAGTTCTCGCAGCAGTTCATTTACAAGCAGTCCTGGCAATTCTTCTATTCATACTCCATGCCAAGTACGCTACATTTTTCAAGGCCGGTATCCTTTTGTGCTGCACACGGTCAAGCCAGGTAAACATCATTGATTGACTGACTTGTGCATGTACACATGCTCTGTCCAGGAACCATATTAATCTCACAGTTTTCCCGGGGTTGCTTATACACTAGTACTTGGTTCCACAAGTCTCATCATTATCCGGTTTTTTAAAAAAGCTCTGTTCCCTTGCCATGCGTGGAATCCCCACTGCCTTTTCCAAAGAGGCAGGCAGATTGCAGCATGCAGTTGGCGCTTGGGTTGGGGTGCATGCCCGTTCAACCCCACAACCCAAACACCAATCATGCACTGTGATCACAGAGCCCAGGTAGGTCAGAGGGCATCAGAAATAGTGCGGATCGGGTCCTCCGACCTCCCCAAAGGCGGCCGGGATGGCGGAGAGCCCAAAATGGGTGGGGAGGACTCCATTTCAGGCTCTCCGGCACCCCTGCTGCCACTGGGGAGGTCAGGGGACCTGATCCGAACCGTTCCTGACATCCCCAGACCTACCTAGGCAGTGCTGCGAGGCAAAACGCTGGGGAAAGAACCCCAGCGTTTTGCCTCGCAGCACCACCTGGGTAGGTCGGGAGACATTGGAAACCACGTTCCCTTCACAAGCAAAGGGCTATCTGACACTGGGATAGCCCTTTGCTTGCGATGGGAACCCCTGCACCCGCAGCTGTGGAGTGACAGGCAGTCCCCCATCTACTTCCCAGTCACCCCGCAGCTGCTGGAGCAGGGGTGATTTGACTGAGAAGCCAATGGGGGAGTCCCCCATCAGCTTCCCAGCCACCCCGCCCCTGCGTCCGCAGCAGCAACGTGGCTGGCAAGTCGAACAGGGAGCCCCCGTTCGGCTTCCCAGCCATGCTGCCACTACAAACGATTACCTCGGATAACACTAACAGATTGTTATCTGATGCAAATTTTTATTACAACATTTTGAGTCGTTATCTGATTTTATTGTTATCCGATGTAATCGTTATCCAAGGTCTTACTGTAGAGTAAAACCTTGCAGAAGGAGTGCCTCGCTTAGAGAGAAACTCATGTAAAGAGCAGAATTTTCTCTGACTGGTCACCTCGCTTAACAAATAAAACCAACCAAAAACTCGCTTAACTTATAAATTGGGGTTCGCAATCCCCCCCACACACACCAGAAGTCACAATTGGTCACTTACAATGGTGTTTCGCTTAAAGAGCAAACTCACATAAAGAGGAATCCTGTGGAACGCATTATGCTCTTTAAGCGAGGTACCGCTGTATTGGTATAATTGTATTCACTGGAGAATTTGGCCCTGGTTTTTTAGCTTAATTATCTGCCATTGTGTACATATAGTGCAAATATGTAATTTCAGTGTCAAGACGAGTCCTGTGGAATTATGCAACAATTTACTGATTTGGAATAGGTGAGGAGGATGTTTCCTCCTTTGCTTCTGAGAAAGGTCCTACTCAAGTGGCTGAAGTCAACCTTGCCAATGAAGAACATTGTGAAATCAACGCAGGGCCAGTTCAGCAAGAATGTAGGAGGTCAGTTATAAAGGCGGTGAAACCAGCCTTCGATAGTAGTGCAAAAGATGATTCATTTTCTTAATCTGATGTAATAGAACACCAGCCCCTTAAAAGGTTCACCTGTTTTCATTTTGAGCAGTGTAGTTTGTGCTCAAATGTCCTAGACTCGAGGTTTTAATCATATTCCTCAAAAGTTCTACTATCTTGGAGACACTTTGCAGTGTATTCAAAAAGAAAACAACAGATTTGTGACACACAACATGTGAAATTACTGTGATAGTCTATATTATTTTCCACTGAGGCTAAATGGTGAAACTAGAAAGCTCTCCTCCTCCTCCTCCTCTTTCTTCTTTCTTCCAATCCTGATCTCTTTTGGCATGCAAAGTCCTCATCAGCCCCAGGCCAGTATTGATGAAGCTGCTGCCCTCGATCAAGATGGATTCAAGTGGGATTGAATCCATTTGGGGAACATCTAACAGCATCAATTGTTTCTGTTTCCAGTTGTTTTCATTATTTGCTTTTGAGAGTCAGCCGCACTTGATTTGCATCCCCTGACAGTTCAAGGAAGGAAAAACCAAACCTGATCTTTAATATGAGTTCTGAACCATTAAAATGTCTGTGATGAATAGCAGTGATTTCAATAAAATGTATTGCCAAATAATAAAACTCATGGTGTATGTTTCCATGCGTGCTTCTTTGCAAATAAATTGCAACAAATTTAGTAATAAACACTTTCTTCTTGTTAATGTACCATCAGGTTGTTTTTGACTTATAGCAACAGCTGCAACACTATGAATGAACAGCCTCCAAAATATCCTCCCATGAATAGTCTCTCTCAGCTCATGAAAATTCAAGTCTGTGGTTTCCTTTATGTAATCAATCTATCTTGTATTTGATCTTCCTATTTTCCTGCTGCCTCCCACCTTTCTAAGCATTTTTGTCTTTTCCAGAGAGTCTTGCCTTTTCATGATGTGCCTAACGCAGGACAACAATTTTGCCTCTATAGAGTGTACTGGCTTTATTTATTTGTTTGTTCAGATTTACATTGCCGCCCACTCACCGAGGTGACTCAGGGCGGCTTACAGTCAAAACAGCAACAGTACAGTAAAAATCATAAAATACAAGCTCACAAAACAACCAAAGCAGAACATAGACTAACTCCCCTCAGGCTGTTGGTGTGGGCCCAGAGGATGGGGTGATGGTCTCAGTCGCCTGCCAGGCCATGGTGTCTTTTCCGACAGGTCGTTGGTGTGGGCCCAGAGAAGGGGGCGATGTTTTCAGCTGTCTGCCAGGCCATGGCGTCTTTTCCCTCAAGCCACTGGTGTGGGCCCAGAGGAGGGGGTCATGTTCTCAGCCGCCTGCCAGTGTCCCAGAGAACTGGTAGCAGCTTTTGGGGGGAACCACCTTTGGGGCTTATCTTCTCACTGGTTCTCCCACAGCACATGCGCGCCAAGCACTTGGTATGTATGCACGGCCTCCTTGCTGTCTTCCCAAGCAGGGAGGAGGAAGAGAAGCTGCTAGCCTGAAGTTCCCTATAGCCTGCTCCCCAGGGTAAGTGACTCACCTTTGGATGTGGTGTGTCTGTGTGTATTTTAATGTGTATTTAATACCTTTACCTATATTGACGTACTGCCACAGTTCCTAAAAATGCCTGGTGGCCTGGCTTGGGGTTTTTAAGCAAAGTCTTGAAGTTACCTCATCACAATGAGCTACACCTGTGCTGTTCCAATTGCTGTTCCAATTGGAGAACCCTTAAGGAGGTACAGCTGTTTTACATTTACATTAAGGCATATTATCCTAGAGAACTGGTTAGGCAAAGACTTAGTACCTAACTTCTTTACCTGTTGAAAAGTTGAAAAGTGCCAAAATGAAGCCATCTTGTGATGAGTTCATTCTGTAGTTCCTTCCATCTGACCTAGTGTGAGAAAGATTAGCCAGAACAGGCTTTAAGCTCTGGTTTAAAAGCTCTGGTTGATTTGTGTTTGGTGTGTGTGTGTGTGTGTGTGTGTGTGTGTGCGCGCGCGCGCGCATGCGTGCGTGCCTATTATTATTATTATTATTATTATTATTATTATTATTATTATTATTATTATTATTATTATTATTATTATTATTATTATTATTATTATTATTATTATTATTTGGCCCCTCCCACAACATCATGATGTCACAACATTGGCTCCGCCCATGACATCATGACATCATGATGTTAGCTCCACCCACACTGTGATGACATCACAGTGGGTTAGTAAAATTTTTGACACCCCACCACTGCTGCCAGGCCATGGAATCTTCTCTCTCAGGCTGTTGATGGGGGTCCAGAGGAGGGGGCAATGTTCTCAGCCGCCTGTCAGGCCATGGCGTCTTTTCCCTCAGGCCGTTGGTGTGTGATTTGCTTGAGGACCCACTTATTTCTCTTTCTGGTGGTTTATGGGTTAGGGTTTCTTCAAACCTTTCCTCCACCCCCGGACTTTCTTTATATATCCATGTAAGAGTGTATAGAATTTTAGCCTTAGGATTGCCATTAAATTTACACACATGCACACACCACTTGAATTTTACATTAGAAACATCTACAAAAGTAATTTCATTTCTGTACAGTAATACCTCGGTTAATGCTAAAATTGCATAACGTTAAGTAATCTGGGGAGGAGAATTGGATTGAATAACGTTAAGGTCCTATGGGATGTATCGGATAACAACCGCTAAAGCCTGTGCGGTTACAATGTATCTCTATGGAGCTTTAACGTTATCCGATCCATCCCATAGGATTTTAACATGTATCAGATAACACTAAAAATCGGATAACATCAAGACTTGTGGAACCAAGTCTTAGCGTTATCCGAGGTATTACTGTATTACTGTATTTTCTTTTCTTTTTGGTAGTTGTAGTAAGTAATTTTTTTCAAGTATTTTACTTTATTGAATTAGTTTGTACTGAGAATGTACAATTGTTTTTTTGTCATTATATTGTAAGCATATATTTGTATTTTTTATTAGATTTTTTTTCAGATTTTTAGTAGGGGATGGGGATAGCACGTCCGGGGAGGAATGTAAAGGAGGGGAGGGATTAGTAAACATAAATGGTTAAGAGTTTAAGGTTGTTAACATGGAATGTGAAAGGGACAGGGAATGTCGTGAAGAGGAGGAGGTTGCAGATAGCGCTCAATAAATCTAAATCTGATGTCATCTTTCTACAGGAGACCCATCAAAAATCGGCAGATACTAATAAATTATTTGTGAGAGGAATAGATACTTATGAAATGGCTTATGGGACATCAAAGGCGAGAGGTGTTGCAACCCTTATTTCGGAAAAATTGGGCTTTAGCGTAATAAAATCTATAGCTGACCCAGAGGGGAGATATCTAATAATTAAGGGGAGGATTGAAGATGAAGAGATAATTTTGGCAAACATATACGCCCCGAACACCAATCAGGCAGAATTTTTAGAAAAATTAAAAACAATTTTACATGAAGAAGGAACGAGGAATATGATTATTGGGGGGGATTTCAATTTGTTAAGCTCCGAGATTGACACTACAAGTATTAAAAAAAGAAGTAATAAATATATTTTAAGTGATTGGGTAAAATTAATGAATATAAAAGATGTATGGAGGGAGCTTAAAGGACAGGAAAGGGAATACACTTATTATTCTCAAGTTTATGATATGTATTCAAGGATTGATTATATATTTGTTACACAAGGGATATTGAAAAACATAGAGGACATTAAAATAGGGACGTTTAGAGAATCAGATCATGCAAAGATAAGTATAGATATAAAATTGGACGAAGGTGATAGGAAAAGATATGTTTGGAGATATGACCCAAAATTATACAAAGAGGATAGTATGAAAAAACAAATTATGGAAAAATGGGATGAATATTGGACATGGAATGATAATAATGAGGTCAGCTTTGGAGGGGTATGGGATACAATGAAATCGATCTTCAGAGGAGAATCAATAAAATTAAGTAGTTGGAAAAAGAAACAGAGCATTAATAGAACCCAGGAATTGGAAACACAATTAAAACAACTTCATCAGGAATATATAAAGGGTAAAGATCAGAGGGTATTACATCAGATACAAAAAGCAAAGAAAGAACTTGAAGCCCAGGATATAGAAAGGGTAAAAAAAGATTTGATATTTTTAAAAAGAGAATACTTTGAGTATAGTAATAGAAATTCTAAGTTATTAGCAAAAGCAGCGAGGGATAAAAAGAATAAAGGTCAGGTAGAAGTATTGGTAGATGAGAAGGGGAAGAGATGTAATAAAAGGAAAGAGAAAGCAGAAATAATAGAGGCTTTTTATAAAGAACTATACTCAAAGAAGCAGGTAAATTTGAGTAAATTGGAGGATTATTTTAAAAAGTATAACATATCATTAATAACAGAAGAGCATAGAAACAAGATGGAGGAACAAATATCGATAAAAGAAATTGAGGATGTAATCAATAAATTAAAATTAGATAAAGCACCGGGAGAAGATGGGCTTCCTGCTGAATTTTATAAGGATTTTAAGCCCTGGATTATTCCGAGATTACACAAATTGTTTAATGGGATTTTAGAGGGAGAGTCAACACCGGAATCTTGGAATAGATCTATTATCGCATTGATCCCTAAGCCGGGTAAGGATCTACAGAAAATAGAATCATATAGGCCGATATCCTTAATTAACCAAGACGCTAAAAATTTTTCTACGATTATGGCGTTCAGGCTAAATGGTTTCATAGCCAAATACATAAGAGAGGATCAAGCTGGGTTTGTAAAAGGTAGGTACATGTCAGACCTCACAAGGAGGACAGTGGATTTATTGAATATAGCTGAAAAGCAAAAGGATAAAGTAGGTTTCTTAGCCTTGGATATTTTTAAAGCATTTGATTCCTTGCAATGGGCAACAATACATGAGGTAATCAAACTATATGGATTTGGAGACAAATTTCAAAAAGTGATTAAGAATTTATATAAAAAGGGGATAGCGACAGTGAAATTTAATGATAGTTATACAGGAGAAATAAAATTGGAGGCTGGAACTCGGCAGGGGTGCCCTTTGTTGCCTACATTATTTGTATTGGCTATGGAACTATTGGCGAACTTAATTCGGCAAGATAAAGAAATAATTGGAATAGAAGGGAATAAAATAAGTCTATATGCTGATGACACATTAATTACAATTAAACAACCAACACAAGCAATATCAAAGATTAATAAACATCTGGAAACTTTTGAGGAAATGACAGGTCTAAGGGTGAACTGGGATAAATCCGAATTGATTTTAGTCAATGGGAATAAGAAGGATGAAGAAGAAATAAGGCAGAAATTTAATATTCAAATTCCCAATAAATTAAGATATTTAGGGGTAATACTTGCTAGGAAAACTGGGGAACTTAAGGAATTGAATTATGGAAAACAAATGAAAGAGATAGATAAAAAAATACTACAGTACAATAAGTTGAATTTATCGTGGTTTGGCAGGGTCGCAATGTGTAAAATGATGTTGTTACCTAAATTGAATTTTTTATTTGATGCCCTACCAATAAAACATACAGAAAAAGAACTGGAAAAATATCAAAATGTTATTAACAGATTTTGTAATGGGAAACGAAAAGCTAGGATACCTAAGATTCTGTGGTATATATCACAAAAAGAAGGGGGATTTGGCATCCCAAATATTAGCAAGTATTATAGAGCCTTTCAATTACGAAATGTTATCAAATTATTAATTAGAGAAGAGCCAATATGGGGAAAATTAGAATCAAAAGCGTTTTCTAGGAAAGGGAAGGCATTCTTTTTATGTGGGGATAAGGACAAAAAAATGAGAATTCAGGGCAAAATGATAAAAGCAACAATCGAGGAATGGAACAAAGCAAAGAAGGATCTTATTCCAGGGACCTCAATGGTGACAGAATTAGAAGACTTTAACAATTTTCCGATGAAAATAGATGGGAGGATTAAGGATATCCTATTAGAAAACGGGGTCTCTTTGTTGAAAGATTGGATCAAAACTTGTAGGGATTTGGAGAGAAGAAAGGAGCTATATCTGCAACTGGAGTTAGATTGGTTCAAAGTCCTCCAGATGAACAATTGGAACAAGAAATTTTTTTCGGAAATGGGAGTAGACAGGGAGCTTACAGAATTTGAAACATTGCTGGTCAAATTAAGAAAAGGAGACATAGGATTAAAAGGGATAGTTAGTCAAATATATAAGATGTTAAATAAAGGGGGGAAGGCTCAACAAGTATTGAAAGATAGCTGGGAACAGGAATTGAATATATCAATTACTGAGAAAACATGGGGAAAAATGTGGAGAAGACGTATTGTGAGATCCATGTCAGTAAGAGTGAAAGAACATAATTATAAATTAATTTGGAGATGGTATAGAACCCCAGTAAGACTGCATTTAATGTATAAAGATGTGAGTGATAAATGTTGGAGATGCAGAAAAGCTAGAGGTACATATGAGCATATGTGGTGGTCTTGTGAAGCTCTGAAGGATTTTTGGGGAAAAATTGAGAATGAAATTAAGAATATACTGGGTCAGCGGGCTGAACTGGGGGTAAATACAGTTCTGTTAACTGAGATTGATAAATACAAAATGAGTGAGGATAATAAAGAATTGATGGCGATAATGCTGTCGGCGGCCAGACAATGTATAGCAAGAAATTGGAAGAATAATGAAAATTTACAAAGAAGGGATTGGTATAAGGAAATGTGGGATTTGGCACTTAATGAAAAGCTCACCTGGGAGATAAATTTTAAAAAGGGTAAAGTATCCAGTAACAATTTCTGGAGGACTTGGAAACCTTTCATTGAACATACAATGGTTAAGAATAAAGGCATACCCCCTGCTTCTGAGCAAAATGACTTTTGGAAAATATAAGGAAACATAAATCCCCGGACAATGTACATAGCACGTGGGTGTTTTCAAAGATAAAAAAGTACTGGAGAGATAGAGAATAACATATAGTGGTGATGAGGTGTTAGGCGGAGATATGGCTTGTAGTTAAAAATTAAATATTGGCTTATAACGAGGTAATAACATTTGAATGATATCAATGTAGTACTGTTAACTATGTGAAATATTATCTTCTTTGTTGAATTTTCTCTTTATACAATTTAGAGTTATGTATTTTTATTTTATTTTTTCTTTGTCTATGTATTTGTTTTGAGTGTAATGTCTTATATACCTAATAAAATTTATTAAAAAAAAAACAACAACAGAGTAGGGTGTGTTTGGAGGGGGGCAGGCCGGGAGGTGGTAATAGTAGAGGAAGCTTTCTGGGGTTGGTGACAGAAATGGGGGCATAAGGAAGAATTCTCTGAGCCCTGAGAAAGAAATGAGGAGCTGTAGAGACTATACATTTCAGGCTTTTTAATGAACAGCACACATAAAGGGTTGGAAATGATGCATGACCCTGTTCTTGTGATGTATCCATAGTAAGTCAAAGCTGGAGATGGCTCTTGGAGAACAGAGGGTTTTAGTATCCCTTGGGCTTTGTCAAACTGTTCCAGTGTGTGCTGTGACTCCTTGACTGTTTCTGCATTAAATATGCTGAAGTTAGTAACAATCAGTTTTGGCAAACAAACCTTGCACTCTTTGTCTCTACTAATGACTGTTTTCCCCACATGTTCTCTATATCTACCATAGGAACATAAAACCAGGTTATGTAATACATCACCAAGATATGAGCTGAACAACCTTTGGCAGTACGTATATAGTTTTAAAGAAGATGATAAATGAAATGATGAATTTCTCACTGAAACCTTACAGAAGGATGGCAGAGATTCTTTCCTGTTAATACTTTACCATTAGATGAAATGCTCATTTATTATTGTAAACGTCTTGAGCAAATCACCTGCACAAACAATCTTTTGGTTAATAAGCAACCAAATCTTTGTTTGGGTTGGGCAGTTTCCTTGTAAAGATTTTATGTCGTTGTTGTCACTAATAGCACAACTGCAAAGATTTATTTTGTACCTATGTGGGATTTTTTTGGGGGGGAGGGGGGGCAAGGATGTAATTTTCAAGTGTCTCTCCCCCATGGATTATGGTAGGATTTATCATTCTGGGGGACAATATGGGGAGACAGATGCACGGAACACCAATGCCCACCTCACACGCCTCAGTTTTATCAGCTAAGAAATTTTTGGTAACAGGCTTTTTTCTAAACACATGCAAAGAAAGCTCCTAGGTATCAAAGCTGTTTCCTGTTACAAGAAGGATGAACCCACAAACATTTAGTAGAGAAAAAGACAACCCACATGGTTTCCTTTCTATGATGGGTTGGGTTGGGTTGAGTTGGGTTGGGGATATAATGCTAAAGAAACAGCAGAAAAGAGCTTAATTATTGATTAATTGTGCCTGATCTGAATCCACACTTAGTTGTTCATGTGCAAGACCACACAAATAAAGAAAGTCCTTCACACCCTGATCTGCATTGTGCTTGCAAAGTGACAGCTTGATTTCTGCCTTTCCCCAAAATGACACTCAGCTCTTCTTCATGAGCTACATGCAGTGATGGGATGTTACTGGTTCGGTCCGGTTCACCCGAACCGGTAGCACCCCATCAGGAGGGGTCGCCGGGGGTGGTGGTAAAACCCTGGGTGACCGGTTCGGTTGCCTCTTCGTCCCCCTCCAAAAATGTTTTTCCAGGCAGCCAAAATGGCTGCCCAGAACTGCGCATGCGTCAAACTTCTGTTTGATGCATGTGCAGTTCCATTTTTTTAGTGTGCATGTGTCAAATAGAGGTTTGATGCATGCACACTAAAAAAAAGAACTGCGCATCAAACTGAGGTTTGACGTGTGCACAGACATTTTTTAATTATTTTAATTATTTTTGCTCCGCCCACGACGTCATGGTGTCATGACATCATGACGTCAGCTATGCCCACCACGACGATGATGTCACGGTGGGGTAGCGAGGATTTTGACAACCCATCACTGGTTACATGGGAAGCTGAACTTGAAAAGCTGTCCTGGTTAACGATGGCTCAGGCCATGGCTGGACACATGTTCCTTAACCAGTGATGCAAATGTAATTGTGTGCAATGAGTGCAGTATTATCAGATGATTTGGGATTGTATCATGACTGAGCCTAAGAAAACCAAGCTAATTATAGCAACAATTCCCTTGCTCTTTCCCTGTGTTAATTAGTGCTGCTTATAGTGGCATCTGCTTCAGAAGACAGAGTGTATAGGATGACACATAGGATAGTGTGATTAAAATGAAATTGTACCTCCTGCAGGAGTAAGGAAAGAGTAGATGTAGAGGCTGCCTTTCATGGGGAAGGTATGAGTACAGGTAACCAGCAGCTCATTGTAAGAGAGTATAATAATAATGCCGGTACAACAGGAATATGATGGGTTTCAGGTTTACTTCCTCTTCCATGTCTAGGCCAGACATGAAACTGCTTAAATGAAGGCATCTTTTGGTAAGTTCATTCTGCAGTTCCTTTCACCTGACCCAGTGTGAGAATACTATGTCTTACACAGAGGAAATGGAAAGGGTTTTTTCCCCCCAGAAGGGAAAAGGAATCGGATTTGGTGTACTTTGGGATCTGTATTGGCTTTCCTGTACCATCACTCCTGACCCAGTCTCTGTCATTTCATTATATCCCATGTGCAGAAAATGCACAACTAGTCCTGCAAGGAATTAGCTGATCCAGAAGAGATTAAGAAAAGATGGAAAGAGTAAACAGAGGAACTCTACAAAAAGGACCTCAACACCCCTGATAATTTCAATGATGAGGAAATTGAACTTGAGCCAGACATCCTAGAGAGTGAAAGCACTGCAAACCGCAAAGCCAGTGGAGATGATGGTATCCAAGTTGAACTTTTCAAAGCCCTAAAAGATGATGAAATCAAATTATTGCATTCTATATGCCAGCAGATTTGGAAAACACAACAATGGTCACAGGATTGGAAAAGATCTGTATACGTCCCACTCCCCAAAAAGGGTAATGCCAAAGAATGTTCAAATTATCGAACAATTGCGCTCATCCCTCACGCTAGCAAGGTGATGCTCAAGATAATACAGGATAGACTGCAACAGCATGTGGAGAGAGAATTACCAGAAGTGCAGGCGGGTTTCAGAAGAGGCAGGGGGTCTAGAGACCACATCGCCAACATAAGATGGATCATGGAAAAAACAAAGGAATATCAGAAACAAGTCTACTTCTGTTTCATTGACTACACTAAGGCCTTTGGCTGTGTAGACCACAACAAAATGTGGCAAATAATTAAGGAGATGGGAATACCAGAACACCTTATATGCCTCATGAGAAATCTGTACATGAATCAAGAAGCAACAGTTAGGACAGAATATGCTATGATGGACTAGTTTGAAATAGGAAAAGGAGTAAGACAAGGCTGCATTTTGTCACCCTGCTTATTCAGCTTATACACAGAACACATAATGCGCAATGCAGGGATGGAGGAATCACAATTTGGGATCAAAATTGCCGGGAGAAACATCAATAATTTGAGATATGCAGATGATACGACCCTGATTGCAGAAAATGAGGAGGACTTAAAGAAGCTCCTGATTAAGTTGAAGGAAGAAAGTGCAAAAGCTGGCTTGAGACTCAATATTAAGAAAACCAAGATCATGGCAACAGGCCCTATCAGTCCCTGGGAAATGGATGGGGAAGAAGTAGAAGCAGTGACAGATTTTACTTTCTTAGGATCAAAGCTCACTGCAGATGGGGATTGCAGCCATGAAATAAAAAGGCGACTGATTCTTGGGAGGCAAGCGATGAGAAACCTGGGGAACATAGTGAAAAGCAGAGACATCAAATTGCAAACAAAAATTCATATAGTCAAAGCAATGGTATTTCCGGTGGCAATGTATGGATGTGAGAGCTGGACCATTAGGAAAGCTGAGCGCAGAAGAATAGATGCCTTTGAGATGTGGTGTTGGAGGAGAGTTTTGAGAGTCCCCTGGACAGCGGGGAGAACAAATAGGTCGATCTTAGAAGAAATCAACCCTGACTGCTCCTTAGAAGGTCAAATAGTAAAGATGAAGCTAAGGTACTTTGGACATCAAATGAGAAGAGAGGATTCACTTGAGAAAGCCTTGATGCTTGGAAAGGTCGAGGGCAAAAGAAGAAGGGGGCGGCCCAAAATGAGATGGCTAGATGGTATTGTGGACACAATGGGCACAGAGCTGAGCGAGTTGAAGGGGATGGTGGAGGACAGGGGTGCCTGGTGGACAGTCGTCCATGGGGTCGCAAAGGGTCGGAATCGACTGTGCGACTGAACAACAAAGTCATGCAAGACACATCTCTCTTCATTTATGTATGTGACTTTGTCAGAGCCTACTCAATTCACCTAAAGTCTTTGGGAGAAGGAATTGGTACAAGTTAATATTTTATTTCAGTTTATTTATACCACCTCCTCCTCCTTCTGCCATAGAATCCGAATATTGGTGATCAGCATGGCAATCAGCCATGAAGACTGCCCTTTGAATATAATGCAGTGGCCTTTCATCTGCCTTCCACATCGTAGCATGACACCTATGCCACTGATCCCGTTCTGTGAGTTATTTTCTGGTCCTGAGCCCTTTTGACATGCAAATTGTAATGCTGGTGCTCCACTCCTTCTTCCAAATTACTTGGTGGACCCAAATGGTTGTATCCAGTGGCCTTCTTCCTAGTTTTCTCTTCCACCTTGTTGTGTGTGTGTGTGTCAATGTTGTTAAAGCACAAAATGCACAAAACTCCTACACACTCAAACCATGAGCCCTTCTATCAACTTGACATAAGTTGAGACAGGTTTTTAAGACACTTTCCACAAAAATCTTCATACTTTCCCCCACTTGCAGTGACTCTTTGCCTTGAGATTTCTCCTCTTCCTGGAGATCCAAAGAACAATGGCAAGTCCCTCACACTTGGGAGCTCCAGCTGCAAGGATTTTTTTAAAAATGAATATAGGCGAAGGTGAAATTGGTGGAGTTCTTCACTTCCACCAGGAATTCAGAAACCACCGGGTTAAGTTTACATCAGAGGATAGAAACATCAGACATTTCCAGTCACTATTGGACAAAGTCTGTCCGTTTTTATTTTATCTCCAAAGTAAGCATAAAATTAAGGGATACATAAGTCTCTTGTAACTGTTGACTGAAAAATCATAGAATTATGGAATACTATGATTGGATAACTCATCTGGCCAGGTCATCCTGCTATGGTAATAGAGCAGACCATATTGCCAGCAACTCAACACCAAGCGTCAGGCAATGGTTAACTAACCTGACAACTCTGAGGACTAACAGCAGTGATGGGATGTTCCCGGTTCACACCAGTTTGCCCGAACTGGTAGCAACATTCCCAGGTGATTCACCGAACCGGTAGCAACCACCCGGGATTGTTTTGGTTGGGGTTTTTTGAGGCGTCTGGTTCAGATGCCTCACCGGGGGAGGGGGGTTAAATTTGGAGCCAAAATGGCTCCCAGGTACTGTGCATGCATCAAAACTTCATTTGACGCATGTGTAGTTCTATTTTTTTACTGCACATGCGTCAAATGAAAGTTTGACGCATGTGCAGTTCCCAGCAGCCATTTTGGCTGCTGGGAAAGGAAGGGCGCAGGGAGCGTCTGAAGAAACGGTGGCGGCGGTGGCCTTTCTGCACCTGGCCCTGCCAGGACGCCGTGCCATTGCAGCGCTTTGCCACCATGCTGCCATGCCGCCACCTCTGCTGCTTCAGTAAGTGAGGGGTTTGTGTTTGGGGTGGTGGGTGGGTTTATTTGTGTTTGGGGTGAGTGGGGGATGTAATTTAATTTATTTATTTATGGGTTTGTGTTGTAGTTGTTTGGGTGGGTGGGTGGGTGGGTTGAGGTGTTTATTATAATAATAATAATAATAATAATAATAATAATAATAATAATAATAATAATAATAATAATAATAATAATAATAATAATAATAATTATTATTATTATTATTATTATTATTATTATTATTATTATTATTATTATTATTATTATTATTATTATTATTATTATTATTATTATTGGCCCTGCCCACAACATCATGACATCATGACGTCAGGTCCGCCCACGGCATCATGATGTTGGCCACACCCACAACGTCTGTGACGTCACTGTGTGATAGGGAAAATTTTGACATTCCATCACTGACTAACGGCCTTGGGTGCCGAAGTCCACAGGGAAGGGTGATGGTCTCCAAGTGTCAGACAGCTAGAATAGCACCAAAATTATTCAAAGGCAAATAAACGATCTGGCTCTCCAGCTGAAAGTGAAATTTTCCCAATGGGGGCCAAACAGGGGTTTATTAATTCTCATTCTTGGTCTAACCCAGGGATGGGGAACCTGCGGCTTTGGAGGGAGCCTGGGCTTCTGGGAATTATTTATTTATTCATTTGTCCAATTTATGTAGCTGCCCAACTTGAAATGACTCTGGGCAGCTCACAACATTAAAATCACCATCACAATCTAAAACTTAAAACCCATTAAAAATCCAATTTAAAATACTGTATTACAAAAATTACTCCAGCTATATTGCTACTAGCCTATTTCTTCTAGGCCAGAGTTTCAACCTTGGACCTTCAGGTGTACTTGGATTTCAGTTCCCAGAAGCCCAGGCTCCCCTCAAGGCCGCAGGTTCCCCGCCCCTAGGACTCTCTAACCCATGTCCTGTAGTCACAGAAACCTTCATTAAAAGAAAACATGAGTGGATATATGGGATGCCCATATATTTTTGAGGAGGTCATGTGAAATTTCCTCCAAAGAGCTGAACATATGTGTAATTAGAAAAAAAAAACCACCCATTCGTAAGATTAGGAAATTGCTTAATTAGGAAAGGTTACCAAGTGGTGACCTGCTCTGTCACAGCTCCCTTCTCTTCTTGAAGTTGCTGGATTAAGAACTAGTGCAAGTTTGTAATGTGTGGGAAATAGTAGGAAGTGATCCATTTCAGATTAAATAACGACTTAAGTGAAGGCTGTGCAATCATCAGAATTGATTACATTGTGGAGTCCTGTAGGTTTGTTTGATCTCAAGTTAAAAATATCTTGGGGGGGGGGGAACCTGCTGAGAGTGAATACACTGACAGATATAGTACAAAAAGGACTACGAAGTTGATGTAAATTGTGTTTAAATTAACCCTCAGTGTTTAGCAAACCCCCCTGATAATCAAGGCTTAGCACTGTTAAGGGAATTATTATACTACATTTCTCAACAGACTGCCTGCGGCAAATATCGGACTTGACCTCTCTGTTGTTGGCATAGCACAGCAAAAGGAAACCTATTTAAATCCCCTAGGATCCTTAAAGGCCCAATTAAATCGTAATTTGTAGGCAATATATATAAAAAAATCAATGACTACAATGTGAAAATGTAAAAATATGAAATCATATTAAGACTTATCGGCTGAAATCCTGCTCCTTAGCATAGTGACTTGCAGCATAATAGACCCATTGAATCGGTAGGGATTTGGCAGGCCAGTTCCTCTGTAAATTCCATTGATTCAAATGGACTTACTCTGGTTGTGACTTACAAGTACAGTAAAATGTCACATAAAGAGTGTCTCGCTTAGAGAGTAACTCGCTTAAAGAGCAGAATTTTCTCTAAATGGCTGTTTCGCTTAACAAATAAAACCAACCAAAAACTCGCTTAACAACTAAATTGGGGTTCGCAATGCCCCCTCCCCAGAAGTCACAATTGGTCATTTACAGTGGTGTTTCGCTTAAAGAGCAAAGTCGCTTAAAGAGCAATCCTGTGGAACACATTATGCTCTTTAAGCGAGGTACAACTGTACAATCACACAAATAGCATAATAAGCCATTTGTGTTGTTGTACTTCTACTATGAAAACTGTGGTAACAGACTGCTATAATGATCTTGAATATTAATTCTGATACAGTCATTTACTTTCAGTTGTAATTTCCATTAAAAAAATATCTTGGATGTATCAGAAAGTAATGTAATACTGAATAATCCTCATTTTTATTTTAACTGTTTCATAATGTAAAATAGCTATTAGATTATTACTAAAGATTTTTGTTATATAGTTGGGTCAATTAGTCTCTCTGTATTTTGGATAAATAGTATTTAATTTCTTCTCCTTACCTTTCTGTGAAGCCCTCCAAATTGAATTGAACTGGAGGCTGCTTGTGACCCAGTGCAAACTAGCTACTCCCTTTATTACAGAATAAATGTGTGGGGAAAAGGAGCAGAATTTATGGAAAGAGCATTTCCCATACTGTTAGTACCTGAAGTAATGATGCCAAATGCAACTGAGGGTAAAATCATGTTTGTAATACATATAAATATGAGTTTTCTGGATGAATAAGATTCAGCTTCTGTACATGTATAGGATTAAGTCCAAAATGTTGGGCACCTAAGTCAAAGGCTTGTGATACTTGCTATCTGCTGCAGTAGAATTTCCCATGCAGAAAAGTAGGATTGCATGTTGTAATACTACCATGTGATAACTTCCTACATCAACTGCTAACAGAAGCAACTAGATGCCATGATGGTGAACCTTGGCACTCCAGGTGTTCTTGGACTTCAATTCCCAGAAGCTCTGGTCAGCAGGAGTGCTTACTTGGGCTTCTGGTAATTGAAGTCCAAGAACACCTGGAGTGCCAAGGTTCACCATCACAGCACTAAGGAACTGATGCAGCTGAGTCATGCACCTCTCAGGCAATCAAACTGGAAGTGAATGAAGGTACACATGGCCTCATTCAGTTTTCCCCATTTGGGTGCCCTTGCCAAGATTTTGAGTACATCCACCATGAACCTAACCTGGCATGGCCAATGGCCAGGCATTCTGGGTATAGGACCTATGGCTTAAAACATCTGGAAGGCAACAGGCTAGGAAAGGCTGGCCTGGAATGATAGCATGACTGCATTTGAGAAGAAACAAGACAGCTGAGGGGAAAATGAGTGATTAGATATTTTTTGACAGACAGTTTCTAGAACATATGAGATCTGGATAATGTGCAGCCTTTGGGGATGCTATAAAAAAAAGCTCTGTGGCTTCTGTCCTGTTACAGTTTCTGCTGACATTAACAATTATTTCACTTCTATTCAACTCGGTGGAATGCTGCAAATTAGAAACAATGGGTGTAGGAGCAGGTCAACAGGAATAATATTACCTAGCCAGTTGGCAGTCCAGCAAGAGAAATGCTTTTGTGTTAATGTAACAGCTGCTTTTCACACGATTATTTAGGCAGCATTGTGTTATTTCACCCATCATTTTACAATGTGTTCCACAATTCAAACTTCCCAAATTAAATGTGCAGGCAGTCGTGGGATGTCAAAAATTTTACTACCCCACTGTGACATCATGGACGTCATGGGTGGGGCCAACTTCATGATGTCATGATGTCATGGGCAGAGCCAAAGAAAAATAAAATAAAATAAACGCATACACACACCTCAACCCACCCACCCCAAACAAAAAAATCCAGGAAAACTTACCAGAAGCAGGCAGGCAGGAAACGTGGCAGCGTGGCATGGCGCGGAAAGGCCTCCGCCACTTTTGGACGCGCTGTGCTTCCTTTACGGGCAGCCAAAATGGCTGCCTGGAAAGGTGCATGTGTCAAACCTCTATTTGACACATGCACAGTTCTATTTTTTTTTTAACTGCACATGCATCAAATAGAGGTTTGATGCATGTGCAGTTCCTGGGAGCCATTGTGGTTGTCCAGAAGTCACTTCCGGAGGGGGCCCGAAGAGGTGACCGAACAGGGTCACCCGGGGTTTTTCAAACCCCTTCCGGTGATCTCCTCCGTAATGTTGTTACTGGTTCTGCCGAACTGGGCCGAACTGGTAACAACCCACCACTGTGTGCAGGAATTGGTAATTACTATATCTTACAATTTTAGTAGCTGGCTGGATAGCTGAATGGTTTGGGTATCTAGCTGTGGTGGTATGTGGCTGCTAGAAGTGCCAGAGCAAGAACCTTGTATCTCCCTTGACACCCAAAGGGGTAAAAGAGGAAGGAAAGAAGAAGAATCTGGCTGTAGAGCCAGAGGCTGGAAGTTTCATTCCCCCTTGTGCTTGCTTTGCTTTGCTTTGCTTTGCTTATGGGCAGTGATGGGATGTAACAGGTTCTCACCAGTTCACCAGAACTGGTAGTAACTTTTCCCAGTGTCCTGGAGAACTGGTAGCAGCTTTGGGGGGGGGGGACCACCTTCGGGGCTTACCTTTTCACTGGTTCCCCCACTGCGCATGTGCACCGAGCACTTGGTGTGCATGCACGCCTACAGTGCTTGGCACGTATGCACGGCCTCTTTGCTGTCCTCCCAAGCAGGGTGGAGGAAGAGAAGCTGCTAGCCTGAAGCTCCCTATAGCCTGCTCTCCAGGGTAAGTGACTCACCTTTGGATGTGGTGTGTCTATGTGTATTTTAATGTGTATTTAATACCTTTACATATATTGATGTACTTCCACGGTTCCTAAAAAGGCCTGGCAGCCGGTTTGGGTGGGTGGGTGTATTTTAATATAATTTTATTTGTTTATTTATTTATTTTATTTACGGATTTGTGTTGTGGGCAGGCGGGCTGAGGCATGTGTGTGTGTGCTTATTTTTATTTTATTTTATTATTTTATTTTTATTTTTTTTCTTTGGCCCCACCCACGACGTCATGATGTCAGCTCCGCCCACACTTTGATGATGTCACAGTGGGGTAGCACAATTTTTGACATCCCACCACTGCTTATGGGGACTGTGGTGGCTCAGTTGTTAAGACACTGAACTTGACGACCAGCAGGTCAGCAGTTCGAGACCTGAGTGATGCATGAAAGAGTGATCTTCCATCTCAGTCTCAACTCAACTAGTAGTTCGAAAGCAAGAAATTGCAAGTAGATAAACAGAGACCATTTCTGTGGGAAGGTAAACAGCATTCTGTGCACTCCAGTGTCAAGGCATGCCTCCCACACATCCAAGGAAAAGTCTGCAGACGCAGACAGCACTGGCTCTTTGACCGTAAACAGAGATGAGCCCTGAATCCTAGAGTTGGATATGACTAGCTTTCAAGCAAGGGCGACCTTTACTTTTATTTAGTACATTTATAACCCGCCAATCTGGCAAAAGCACCACTCTGGGAAGTTTACAATAGTTTAAATTAAATACAAATATTATGTAAACAACAAATAATAAGCATAAAAAAAACAAATAAAACAAACTTCATTGGCATCAGCCATATCCACATCATTCTTAAGACAATTAATACAGCTATCAGTGAGTCTTTTCCCATTATAGTGTTTGTTGTTGTCGTCGTCATTGTTGTTGTTCAGTCGCACAGTCAAGTCTGACCCTTTGTGACCCCATGGACCACCGCACTCCAGATTCCTCTGTCCTCTGCCATCCTCCGCGGCCCGTATATGATGTATGTATAATGTAGATCATATATTTCTATTACTGGGAGGTTAAGAGGGGAAGGCTTTGTGGAACAAGGGTGTTTTCAGTAATTTTCAAAATGCCAGCAATGTTGGAGCAGTTGTAAGTTCTGCTGGCAATTTGTTCCATAATCTGTGGGCTGTGGCAGAAAATGGTTTGGTCATCAATTGTCTCTCTCTCTCTCTCTCTTGGCCTCTTTAGGAGTAACCACCTCAAGTTTAAGCATTTGGGTGGAACTGGTAGAAGAGCCAGCCTTTCTAGTGATGGGCAAGCTGCACAGTCCCAGAGTGCACCCAGCAGAAGGGAATGGTAAACGACTTCTAAGTACTCTCTACCTAGAATACCCTGGAAAGGGTCATTGTTGTCATTGGCATCATTGTTGTTGTTGTTGTTATTTTGCATTGATCCTGTCCCCTAAACCCCTCTTGCCCTGCCTCTGTGACATCATGAGACTCCATCCTGTGACATCACAAGGGATTTTGGCTCTGAAATGTAAGAAAATGGGATGCTGCTGATTCAGCAGAATGTAGAGAGCTCAAGTGGCTAAGACACTGACTGGGAGGCGGAAGGTCAGCAGTTCGATTCCCGAGTACTGCAGGATGGAATGAGCTCCTGTCTTTGTCCCAGTTCCTTCCAACCAAGCAGTTTGAAAGCAAGAAATTGCAAGTAGATAAATAGGGACCACTTTGGTGGGAAAGTATTTATTTATTTTTTATTATTAAATTAGATTTATATGCCCCTCTACTCACCTCACTGAGGCGACTCAGAGGGGCTCACATAACATAAACAGCGCTCCATGCGCTACAGTGTCTAGTCATTCCTGCCACATGACCATGGAAAAGTCTGCAGAAGCAGACAGCGTTGGCTCTTTGGCTTTGAAACATAGATGAGCACTGAACCCTAGAGACAGATACGACTGGTTTTCAAGCAAGGGAAACCTTTACCTTTACTTTTACCTTTACTAGAGTGTTCAAAATGCCTCCCTTTCCTCCTTGAAAAAACACAAAGACTACTTACATATCCATCACATCTAGAACACAATTTTTAAAAATGTTATTGCACTACTCAGACACTAGTATTTCCTTACACTAGTAACTCATACCTGTCTTTCTCACATAGTTAAAACTAAAGCAAAATGGAGTAGTGGATTAAGTGTCTCACTGGATCTCCTTGAACATTTCACAAACCTTGAAAACCCTGTTAGAATCACTGTATGCTTAAAGTGACTTGATAGCATACAATAACTTCACCTTCATGGGGCTGCGCTGGCTTAGTAGTTAAGAACCTCACCTTGTTAGCTGGAAGCCCTGCAAGTCGGGCAATTCGAGCCCTGATTACTGCATGATGGATTGAGCACCTGTCTCTGTCCCAGCTATTGGGGACATGAAAGGAGCCTTATTCAGGTGTCCCCTGAGTGGACTTTCTCTAACAAAAATTCTTTCAACCCAGAATAATTTCTGACACAAAATTATTTTTGTACCTTCATGGTGTCAGCTGAAACACAACCTTTTTCTCTGCTGCATGAGAGGGCTAGTCCTCATTGTGTTGGCGTATGTAACAAATGTGTCCTGTGTAATTTTATGCAGGATCCCTTCCAATCTACGTCTCTCAGTTCTATAAACAAAGAAAGACAGATCTGTGATCTTTATGCAATAGAAATGCAGGAGCAAGGTGATACCTTTGGATTACTAAAAATCAAACATCATGTGACTTTTCATGGTTCAAGACCACTGATGACTCTCACCTATTATTTCCTGTATTATCCGTAAGGAAGGCTGAGCACAGAAGAATAGATGAGTTTGAACTATGGTGCTGAAGAAGATTCTTGAGATTCCCCTGGACTGCAAGGAAACCAAATGAGAAGAGAGGACTCACTGAAGAAGGCCCAGATGTTAGGAAATATTGAAGGCAAAAGGAGAAGGAGCAGCAGAAGATGAGATGGCTAGATGGCATAGTTGACACAGTGGGCATAGATCTGGGTGGACTACAGAAGTTGACAGGTGACAGAAGAACAGTGGTGAGTTGTGGTTCATAAGGTTACAAAACGTCAGACTCAACTGTGAGACTGAACAACAACAATATTATCCACAAGAAATTGGAGCAAGCCTGAAAATTTAATCTTGCATAATGAACGTTCGTGTAATGTTTGGGTGTTTTAAATGATCCAACAAAGTTATTGCCTTGCTCCTTCATAAAATACCAAGAACAGTGATTTTTTTGTGAAGCCACAAATAAAAATAATCATGACCCATCACATCAATTCTAATTTATGGTAACCCCTTGCATGTTTTTCTAGATTGAGAGTTCTCAGAAGAGATTTACCATTCCCTTCTGAGGAGGTTGTCTTGGAATTTGTCCAGAGCCACAAAGAATGGCTCTTCTCTTTGAAACTGCACAGTTATGTTATTATGTAATTTTGTTTAATAAATAAAAATATGTTTTTTTAAAAAAGAAACTGCACAGTGTGTTTCCTTGTGGTGTTTTGCCATATTAGTTAGGTCCTGGTTGCGCAATCAATACATCATAGCTATGCCTAGTAGCTTTTACTTACCACAGCTATGATATACTGGTTAGTACATCAGATTAGATGATTACACATCTAACTATCTTCCCCTTCTTTGTATCACTTCCTTGTTTATTGAATTTCCTCTTTCATTTTTTTGCCAGGCTGCACTGTCTTCTCCAAGAGGCCAATACTGCTTCATACACTGTCTGCCTGCCTGCCTGCCTGCCTGCCTGCCTGCCTGCCCGCCCTCTCATTCTGGCACTCTATGATTTAGGACAAAAAATATAAAATAAATATAAATTTTTAGACTTTTATTCCACACCCTCTCACAAAAGTGACTCTGAGCGGCTTACAGGGATACAAGATACAGTTACAAATTACACATGATCAAATAACATCATACTACGGATTAAAAATCATCACAATTTAGATAAACCCAAAACAATAAATACACAATAATATAATACACACAATCCAATACAATATATATAATTCAATTACAAAACAGCATACAATAATACAGTAATACAGGGTCGACAACCTTTTAAAGTCAGGGGCCGGGTCACACTCCCTCAGACAGTTGAGGGGGCCAGACCGGTGGCTCCCCCTCTGTAAACACTGCTGTAAACTTGTCCGTGGCAGCGGCTAGCAGCGGTAGTGGAAGTTGGAGCGAGGACAGGGGCGGATTATTTGGTGCCATGGGCTGGATTCGGCCCATGGGCTGTAGGTTGTTGACCCCTGGTCTAAGGCAACACAATAGGTTAAACGCAAAATGGTCTTAGGAAAAGCAATGCACCAAGAGTGAGGGGAAAAGCTATTGATTTCACTTTCCGTTCTTTTATACTCAAAATTCTCAGTGTACCTCCAAACTCCCTGAACGTTTGTTTGGGCAGTTTAAAAATACAGTTGTACCTCACTTAAAGAGCACAATACGTTCCACAGGATTGCTCTTTAAGCGAGTTTACTCTTTAAGCGAAACACCATTGTAAGTGACCAATTGTGGGAGGGATTATGAACTCTGATTTATTTGTTAAGCGACTTTGTGGTTGGTTTTATTTGTTAAGTGAAACGAACATTCAGAGAAAATTCTGCTCTTTAAGCGAGTTGCTATTTAAGAGAAGCGCTCTTTATGCGAGGTTTGACTGTATAATAAAAAGGTCACCGTCCTGGAACATTTTTTTTGTCTTGAAAATAATTAATTTTTGAAGTCGTCAAGTTGTTTCAGTTTGACAGTTCAAATTTCTAATGCAATGTTTGTTGTACTTAAAAAAAACCTCAATTAATTTCCACCTACAACTGAGAATTTAATCACATGCCTATATATCAAAGGTCCAAAATAGTTCCTGATAAATGTGGAATTGGAAAGGTTATACAAAGACAAACAGGCAGAAGCAGTTTAAATGTCAATGAGTCCAAGAACAGCTCTATGCAAATCAGGTAAATGATAATAGGTGCAGTAACACCCACACACAGCTATATATATTTTTAAAAAGATTCAAATGAGTACTTTCAATAAGCAGAGGGCTTATTGCAAGTGGCTGAGAAGGATTTCAGATAGCCTGGCTCTCTCTCTACTGGCAGCAGTTCTAAAATTTTAGAGTGGTACTTTCACTGAATATCTGCATATGACTTCAGTCAAGTTCCTCATTTCATTTATCCATCATTAAAATAGAATGCTTTTAATAATTTGTTGTTCAGTCGCACAGTTGAATCCAACCCTTTGTGACCCCATGGACCACTGCACGCCAGGCTCCTCTGTCATTTGCAATCCTCCGTAGACCTCCCAGATCTATGCCCATCGCGTCAATGATTCCATCCAGCCACCTCATCCTCTGCTGCCCCCTTCTCCTTTTGCCTTCAATCTTTCCTAGCATCAAGGCCTTCTCAAGTGAGTCCTCTCTTCTCATTCAGTGGCCAAAGTACTTGAGCTTCCATTTCAGTATTTGTCCTTCCAATGAGCAGTCAGGGTTGATTTCCTTCAGGAATGACTGATTTGATCTCCTTGCAGTCTAGGAGACTCTGAAGAGTCTCTTCCAACACCATATTTCAAAGGCTTCTATTCTTCTGTGCTTGGCCTTCCTTATGGTCCAGCTCTCACACCCCTACATTACTACTGAGAATACCATTGCTTTAACTATGCAGACTTTTGTTGGCAGGGTGCTGTCTCTACTTTTCATTATGTTGCCTAGGTTTCTCATAGCTTGCCCAGAAAGTGCGCAGTGCCTGGAGAAATGGCGGCGGGCGGCGGCGGCCTTTCCTCGGTGCACCGCCGGGCTGGGCCAGGCCATGCTGCCGGGCTAGGCTGTGCTGCTGGGCTGGGCCAGGCCAGGCTGGGCTAGGCCACGGTGCCAGGCCACCACACCACTTTGCCACGGCGCCACTTTGCCGCCGCTGTTCCTGCCTGCCTGCCTGCTGCTCCCCGACCCCAGGCCAGGCAAGTGACAGGTTTGTGTTTGGGGTGGGTGGGTGGGGTGTGTGAGGTGTGTGTGTTTTATGTAGTTTGCTTTTATGTGTATTTAATGTATTTATGTATTATGTGTATTTATTTTAATGTGTATTTTTATTTAATTTTTATAATTTTTTATTTTTATTTTATTTTTTATTTTGGCTCCGCCCATGATGTCATGATGTCAGCTCCACCCATGACGTCGGCTCCACCCACAGTGTGGTAGTAAAAATTTTGATAGCCCACCACTGGCTCTTTATGTAAGGTTTTACTGTATAAAATACTCAGAAGTGGCTTACACTCGAGCATTTTGGTTGTTTTGATACAGTGGTACCTCGAGTTACAAATGGGTTGAGTTACAAAATTTTCACAATACGAATGAAAATCAATTGAAAACAATGGCTCGAGTTATGAATTTTTCTGGAACAGATTAATTGGTTTTCAATGCATTCCTATGGGAAACCATGTTTTAAGTTATGAATTTTGGTTTTCAATGCATTCCTATGTGAAATTTGAGTTACAAATGCCTTGAAAAATGCCTTGGAACGCATTCAATTTTGTAACTCGAGGTACCACTGTATTTTTATAATTACATAGCAATGGAGACTTAAAACCTGGCTCTTAGCCAGGCCTTCCAACCCACTGAGCTATAGTAATACTATGTGGCTCTCTAGTAGAAAGCATCACAATTACATTTTTGGCCATCTGCTTTCCATTACACCACAAACCCACTCCTATTGTAATACAGACTAAGCCATTCCAATCATACCTGCCGTGCTTCACATTGTTCTGATGGAGTCAATTATTGAGCTTGGAAACTGATACAAGTAGCACATCCTGAATTAAACATTTCCTCCTCCCATCAAAAGCCACTAAATGGGCCTTGAGTAATCTGTTTCATCGTCAGGAACCTGCTGAGTCTGAGGGGTGGGAAGGGGACATCTTTAACTATTGAAAATAAACACTGCAGCCTTACTAAACCTTCCCACTCTGAGGTTTTGCCTTCTTGGTGGAGCACCCATATTGTGGAATTCCTTATCAACTGAGGTGCGCCAGTCCCTGTCCCTGGACATATTTAAAATACATTAAGAGGACTTTCAAAACATTCTCCCTAATGCCAGCTAGTCTTTATAATTTCTTTTTCTTTATACGTTTCTAGAATTTTTTTAAAAAATAATTTTTAATACAAGAGGGGAACAAAGAAATTAAAATAAACAAAAGCAAAACATCAAGAACTACGGCAACAAGAACATCATACAATAATATTATGTGCACACTTTACCCAGCAGGACTGTATATTTCTATACAGTACTTTATTTAATCTACAACCTACCTGTATTTCACTTGCATTTGTCTCCTCTTTCCAAAAGGATATATATTCTTTCCCTGGTTTTGTTCCTTTCCCTTTTATTAAAACATAGTACATAAATTCTGCCTGTATTTCCCTAAAGTCCAATTTCTTCAGAATTCCTTTTTTTTTTACTTTAAATTCTGACGTTAACGTGTCATTTATTGCTATGTTACATATTTCCCTATACAGTGGAACCTCAGTTAACAAATGGATCAGTTAACATAAAAATTGCATAACAAAAGGAAGTCCATAGAAAATAGTGGCTTGGTTTATGGATCTCTCCCCCCCCCCCCCCAATGGATTAATTGGTTTTCAGTGCATTCTTATGGGAAACCGCATTTCGGTTAATGTATTTTGGTTTTCAATGCATTCCTATGAGAAATTGCATTCAATGGATTCCTATGGGAAATTTGGTTAAAGTAATTTTCACTGTAAGAAATATTCCAGAGAACGTATTAATTATTTTAACGAAGGTTCCACTGTATCATTCTTCCAGTTATTTTCCATTTAGTTTTCCATTTTTAAGCTATAGACAGCCTCATGGCAGTTATTATACTGATCATTTCTTTCTTTTCTCTCTCAATTTGTTTACTTCCAAAATCCATCAATAATGCTGTTCTGTGACACATCTGCATACGTATCGAAAGGATTCATTCAATTTCTAAAAACACTTCCCCCCACATTTCTTTCACATAACTACAATCCCACCAAAGATGTAACTGTGTTCCCAGTTCTTTTTTACATCTTGAGCAAGTCTTATTGGCCATCGTTGTCGTTGGCTGCTACGCATATCCGAGTAGATCTTTTTCCTGGAAACAGGGGAAATGCCACTGGCGTGAATTTGTTTAAGGTAGATTGCAGCTTGCCATGAAGTCAACCACACACTTTGCTCACGGAGCCATTTCCTGCGGCACATATGAAATGAGACAGGCAGGATTTAATACCAGGATTGCAATGGACTGCCACAGCCTTGAGGATATTAACAAAGTGCACCTTCACAGCTAGTCAATCTGGCATGGCCTCTTCTGCCTCCATGATCATTGGGCATCAGAAGTGGTTTCTCCTCTGCTCATTTTGTGGTTGGGCCCAGTATGATGGTTTCCAGTGGAATTTCCTCAACTGAGGGGGCCATCACCCCACTTAAAGGGGCTCATCCATCTGTAGCCATTGTTGGCCCCTTTGGGGGGGGGATCAGGTTTTTTTACCACTATCCAACACTCAACGTAGAGTCGCTGGCTATATGGTCTACTCCATTATCATAGCATAATGTCCAGGTAGACATAAGATTCTTACTATACCTCGAATTATAGTAAACGTACTGGAGTCATGTACCATTTACAGAAAGTTTTACAAGTTTTCCTTAATTCTAACTCACATAACTCTTCTTTTATTTTTATGCATAATTCCCCCTCTCACATTGATCTTAAACTATTTTGTGAGTTACCTTACTTCCCTATAATACCATAGTTTCTTGCATTTAATTTGGAATAGTATTTTCCTTTGGTATGTTGACTGTAGAGGGTGGGTCAGGATTATACTGTATTTGTTTTGTACACTTTTATTTTAATGTTATAAAATACCCAGAGTGGGAAAATCTCCAGATGGGCAGAGAGAGAGACCATATGCTTCACTTTAGAGCTTCCAGAGTTGTCTGAAGAGAAATATCCTCAAATGGAAATCGTATGATAAACATTTAGATTAGCTGGCTATGTGTTCCAAAAAAAGGCCCCTTGTTCTTCAACGTGAGTCCAACAAAGGGTCTAACCTAACATATTATTGTTACAAAAATTTGTTATTACTTAAAATACAAATGCCTGGTATATTTACATCTACTTAGCGTTTACCAAACTATGTTCTGTGGAACACTGGTGGACTTCAATTCCCAGAAGCCTCAGGAAGTACATTGGCTGATCAGTGCCTTGGGGAATTGACTTGGAGTTCTGGGAATTGAAGTCCAAAAACCAACATTTGGGAAACACTGCCCTAATTGATCCCTGGGCAGCCTTTTCAAGCAAGGTGTATGTTTCTCAGTACTGTCCAAGCAACGGAAAGTAGTTATTGTTCAAAACAAAAGTGACTAGGAGTGTTTCTCTCAAACACTCCTAATATTTATTAATTCAACCACCATCTAGCATTATCATATTCCTGTTAAAATGCTGCTGTAAAGTGGAATTTGCTTCATGTATTCTATTCATGAAGTGTCAGCAGAACTAAGTGGAAAGAAGGAAAAAATGTAGAGAGGTCATGTTCTAGAAGCCTAGTTATAAAGAGACATAGAACTGGAGTCATACGTATTGCTGTTAAAGGATTACATAATACTAATATTATTTGACAACATCATAACACAGGGTGAAAGAAATACAAACTGAGCTGCAGTAGGGTTATTACGCCTGAGATAAGAGGATTTGCAGCATGGGTGGACAACTTACACCGCTCCAAATGTCACACTTGCCAGTGTCTCGTTCCAGATGCTATTATCTTTGTGTGTGAAGCACAGTTCCCTTGTTCCACCTGTTTGACTTTGGGTGTGGCTTGTTAAGCTACATTCTTCCTCCTAATAAGGAAGTCATGGTTTTGATTTAACCGCAGATTTGAGCTAACAATTATATGTTTCCTAATGCCAAGCGTGCAAAGAAATAAGGGGAGGAGAACAATGACGAGAACATGTGAAAATGCGAAGCTCCTTCTTTTCCTCATACATCATTTTGATCTAGCAGACCACAGTTATTATGTCGGGACTAAGCTTACGGTTTTGAATAGCATACTGGAATGTGTACATTAAACAATAGAAATTTGTGTTTATTTCTATGCCAGGTTTTGGCAGTTGTTCATGAGGTATGTTACAAATATTATAAGAGTCATGTTCTGTTGTGGCTGTTTCTAAAATGTGATTCTTGCTTCTGTGTTTTAAATCTTGGATGGATGCTCTAAAATTTATTAGTGCAGAACTTTCATTTAGTCATGGGTACCAACACAGGCAACTTCCTTTTATTCAATAATGAATCTACAATGTATTGAAGGGGAAGTCTTGTATTACTCCTCTACAGAGTAATTTCTGAATGAACTCTAATGTGTCCCATCAAATTGATTCCAATATTGGTGACCCTTCTCGTGATATCTGCTTCACATTTTTGTCAAGTTCATTGTATTTGCAATATAGTACTCATATCAAGAATATAGCCTCATAGAACCCAGATACCGTAATTGTACTTCCAGGGGCTGTCATCCAAACATTGAAGAGTGCCCCACCCTGCAGTAGTGTAGGGCAGTTCTCAACTTTTTAAAGCCGGGGGCCAGGTCACGCTCCCTCAGACAGCTTCGGGGGCTGGTCAGCCATTTTGCCTTTCCTCCACCACGTGACACTTTCTGGTGTGGTGGAGGTGGTGGAGGGCCACATGAAATGGTGCCATGGGCTGCATCTAGCCCATGGGCCACAAGTTAAGAATCCCTGGTGTAGGATGATGCCCACCTCAAAAGACCAAGGGTGGCCAGTGAGCTACCCTGTATTTATTGCCAACTGTTTAGGACATCAGACATAGTGTTTAGAAAGCATCCTTAACAGTTAAGGCAGCACACATTTTAGCATTTTTATAGCAACCAACAATCAGTAAATCTTTGTTTAGCTCAGGTATTTCCTTATGCTTTCTGTTTGTTTGTTTTTTAAATTAAGATGACTGTTGTAGTCAGCAATACTGTCAAAAGGATGTGAGCATATGGGGTGGGGTGTGAGGTATCTGTCTAGAGATTTAGTGTAAGTTGATACAGAAACTAATATACAATGATGAAGTTTTAAAAGCCTGTTGGCCTTCATCTGAGATTGAAGTGTTTGGATCCTAGTCATTAAAACCGAAGAGGAATGAGAAAAACAGTTTTGCAAATCTCTTGGTTCTGTGAAATTGGGAAAATATGTTAAAAAGTTAAGGAAGGGTCTGGAAAATAGATTGCTTGCCTGCAAAGTCTTTTGTTGAGTAGTCATCTGTCCATTCACACATATGGTTCTGCGCCTGTGCTGTGCACAGACCCACTGTTGAGATTCCTCTACATGAACTGTTGGCAATAGTGCCGCCCCTTCTATCTACAGTGTACATGCCAGTGGGCTGTCCCTCAGTATATATATAAAAACATCAGACTACACAGTGACAGAGCATCAGTCACCTATAGGTGCTACACTTGAAAGTCAGAGTGATTTGACAAGTCTTCAGAACGAGGATGAGCCTGATTGCTGACAACTGGATCTGGAGAACTGGAAATGTGCAGGCAAAAAGATCTTATTGTCTTTATCACATTGTATAATGAGGTGTGGAATAGCAGGGAATCACTGAGTCAGCATGGCCTTTTCTATCGATTCTAGGCTATGAAGAACTGTGGTCAGCGGTGGTAGTGGGTATGACTGACTGGGGCTAATGGCTGAATAACAGATTGGCAAATACTCTAAAATGTGCAACAATTCAACTACCATTGACAATTGTATCCCACCTTCCAATACAAGCCAGTTATTCAGTTTTTGAGGGGCAATCATTGTGTGACTAGCCAAGAGGAAAGACTCAGCTTGTAAAAATCTGGTGGTGGTGGGACAAATACTGCATTAACTTCACCTCTGCAAAACCTTCAATAACCTCCATAGGCAGTGACTGGCTTGGACCACTTGACTTTACTTCTTGATTTTAAAACATATGCTCTTCCTTTCAGGCACTTGCTGGTAATGGCATGCCAAATTACTACTGAGTAAGTGGGTACCAATAATAATGAGAATGAACATTAAAGGCAGTTTTACGTGTTCCTCTGCTTACGTGAGTTATGCCATCTTTTGCCAAAAATGCGCTTCTGCATTTTACGTAGGACAAACGGGAAAACCTCTTTGCAAAAGAGTTAATGGAAACGAATCAATCATCAGGAATGGTAATACACAGAAGCTTGTCTTAAATCATTTTAATTTAGTTGGACATTTCACCCAAGATTAGAAAGGTGCCATTATTGAACAGAAAAATTACAAGAGAAGACTAGAGACAAAGCAGAGCATGCTGGACATCCATCTCAAAGGTTTGAATACTAGTCAAGGATTTCTGGGACATTATCAAAGAGAGAGAGAGAGTGTGTGTGTGTGTGTGTGTGTGTGTGAGAGAGAGAGAGAGAGAGAGAGAGAGAGACCTGAGTACTGCATGACGGAGTGAGATCCTATCTCTGTCCCAGCTCTTGCCATGGCAGCAATTCAAAAGCAAGAAATTGCAAGTAGATAAATAAGTACCACTTTGGTGGGAAAGTTAACAGCTTTCTGTGCACTCTGTTGTCTAGGCATGCCTGTTACATGTCCACGGAAACCTCTGCAGACGCAGACAGCACTGGCTCTTCGGCTATAAACAGAGATGAACGCTAAACTCAAGAGTTGAGCAAGGGTGACCTTTACCTTTACTAATGTCAGAATGTTTATTTTTACATCCATCCACTAGCTATTTATAACTCAAGAGGAACAAAGTTAATGGTAATAAATCTAACCCCAATCAGGGATCTTCTGTTATTCTAGTTATAAATAGTCATACTGATCTTGTTATTATTAGTTGCAAACGGCTATCTTTTATGCTAGCCAATCATGATGTCTCTCTGTATCTGATATGTCTAAAATAATGCCATGAAGTCTCACTCTTATGTCTGATGTTTGAGCCACGAAAGCTAATATTAAAATACAGGAGTTAGTCTTTACAGTGCCATATTTTCTTTTGTTTACCTTCTGATATGCTTGCATAGACTAACAGTTCAAAAATTTCTCCTGAGAAGGCTGAGTGGGAGGCAATGGGAGATGCATCATAAGAATCTACTGTGCGACTGAACAACCACCACCACCACCATGTGAAAGGCTGCCTGACCAGTGGTGGGCAGCAAAAATTTTCGCTACCACGCCAGTGAGAGGAGCCTATGTCTTGGGTGGAGACTACGTCATGAGCGGGCTAATCATGCCTGCCCTATGGCCATGTATACATCTGCAAACACAGGCAGGACTGGCTCTTTGGCTGTAAACAGAGATGAGCACTGCACCCTAGAGTCAGATATGACTGGCTTTTGAGCAAGGGAGACCTTGAACCACTTGCAGGGACAAAACCTGACGTCAAATTTGAATACCAATCAGGGATCTTCTGTTATTAGGTAAAGGTTGCCCTTGCTCGAAAGGCAGTCATATCCAACTCTAGGGTTCAGTGCTCATCTCTGTTTATAGCCAAAGAGCCAGTGGACTTGATCCACAAAAGCTCACATTAAAATACAGCAGTGAGTCTTTAAGGTGCCACAACATTTTTGTCTTTTTGTTTTGTTTACTTTCTGATATGCTTGCACAGAATACAACTTTTCAAATGGTAGCTGTGTTAGTCTCGGTAGGGCAGAGAGGTGGGTGTGGCCACCCAATTTTGCTACCCCACCGCCTGATGGCCACCCAATTTCGCTCCCCCCCACTTCATGGTCTCCTAATTTCACCACCACCCCTGCCCAAAGGCCATCCAATTTTGCTACCACCACCCCTGCCGGGCTGATGGTGCGAACCTGTTGTTGCCCACCACTGTGTCTTAGACTCTTTCATAAAGTTCCCATTGGGTGTGATCATTGTGAGAGAAACAGCACATCTGATAGGCAGCCCAAATCTTCGCAACCTAGATGATTTCTAATACTGGGGCTCTGCACGGGTGTAGAACTCTATGTGTGGATGCAGAGACCATGAAGAACATTCATGTACAATGCAGAACATTTTGTATTAATTGCCTCTATTACTAGGTAGATGTAGTCGTCCCAATCAGATGGTTCAGAATTTTGTTGAAAATGAATTTGTAGCCCTTGAAGCATAATCTCAACATTTTAAACAATAATCACGAGATTAATATTGATTTTTTTTTTGGGGGGGGGAGGGAATGTAGCTTTAATATTTGCTTTACGAAGATCTGATGTTATAAACTCTTGAAATACTAAATTTTTAAAAACTTATCGCAGCAGTTCCCCCACCTTTAGCTCCTTGCTGGCTCCAAAATACTGTTGTGCACCTTACGTTGAGAAAAACATCTCAACAGTGGTGATTTTTGAAACTTAAAAGCAGCGATGGGATGTAACAGGTTCTCACCAGTTCACAAGAACCGGTAGTAACTTTTCCCAGTGTCCTGGAGAACTGGTAGCAGCTTTTGGGGGGAACCACCTTCGGGGCTTACCTTTTCACTGGTTCCCACAATGCGCATGCACGCCAAGCATTTGGTGTTTGTGCATGCCTACAGTGCTTGGCGCGTATGCATGGCCTCCTTGCTGTCCTCCCAAGCGGGAAGGAGGAAGAGAAGCTGCTAGCCTGAAGCTCCCTATAGCCTGCTCTCCAGGATAAGTGACTCACCTTTGGATGTGGTGTGTCTGTGTGTATTTTAATGTATATTTAATACCTTTACCTACGTATATTGACGTACTACCATGGTTCCTAAAAAGGCCTGGCTTGGGGTTTTTAAGCAAAGTCTTGGAGTTACCTCATCAATAAGCTACACCTGTGCTGTTCCAATTGGAGAACCCTTAAGGAGGTACAGCTGTTTTAAATTTACATTAAGGCATATTATCCTAGAGAACTGGTTAGGCAAAGACTTGTTACCTAACTTCTTTAACTGTTGAAAAGTTGAAAAGTGCCAAAATGAAGCCATCTTGTGGTGAGTTCATTCTGTAGTTCCTTCCATCTGACCTAGTGTGAGAAACATTAGCCAGAATAAGCTTTAAGCTCTGGTTGATTTGTGTTTGGGGTGGGTGGGTGTATTTTAATGTATTATTTATTTATTTGTTTATTTACGGGTTTGAGTTGTGGGTGGGTTGAGGGTTGTGCGTGTGTGCTAATTTTTATTTTATTTATTTTCTTTGGCCCCGCCCACAATGTCATGACATCATGTTGGCTCTACCCACGATGTCATGACATTAGCTCCGCCCACACTGTGATGACATCACAGTGGGGTAGTAAAAATCTTGACATCCCACCACTGCTTAAAAGACTCCATGCTCTCATGCTGGAGTCCTCAATGGTTTTCCCACAATGAAAGCCTTCCCTTTGGACACCAAGATTTGAAATGTTTTATTTCTGAAGAATGCTCATTGATGACATCATCAGCTTTCATTTCAAAGCAACAGGATTTTTGTTATTGTCTGCTTTGTTTTGACCTTAGCAGAGAAGTAGTACTAGTAGCCTTTAACTTTTGCCCGCTTTTACAGTCCCAATCTGCAACTGGCCCTTCATGCCTGCAATTTATGTTGCCCCAAAGCAATATAAATTGGTTGCTATTTGTAGTAACCGGGCACATTACGCTGTTAAGAGGAAATGGCTGCCAGCGTTTTATTCAAAAGCTGTCCAAAGCAGACATATAGAATGTATGATGTGTGTAAGAACCAAACTCCTGTTAGAAGATCATTATCCATTATCGAGGCCAAGGTTGCAGGCATGCTTATGTTGGCGTATTTCCTACTTAACTATGACAACATCTGAGTAAACATACTTAAGATGGCATTATGTATTTTGAAACTGAGCCATTTTGCTTTTCTCATGAGTTTTCTTTTTAAAACACACAGCACAGTTTGAGAATGTTCGTATGTTTTAAACATCTGTTTCCTGTTAGGCATGATTGCCTTTTAGCCAATCCTAAATGATTCTTAAATGTTGTTGGCACATGCACTTGATTTATTGGGGGCTTTTTGCTGTGTAAGTGATTATTTATTCCTTTTATCCTATCTGTATCCCACCCTATTCCTCCAAGGGGTTGGCAACAGGCACAAAGTCATTCTAGTCTATAATCAAAACAACCTGGAGAGGTAGGATTAGGACAGCAAATAAATAACTTACCCATGACATTAACCCACCATGGAACTTTGTAGTTCAATGAGGATTTCAGCCTACGGCTGTAAAAAGGAACGCTATCTGTAGGACTTATAAGTGCATGTCACAAAAGACTCTCTTTGTCACTCTTTTTCATGACATAATTTTAAAAAACAACCAAAAAAGTAATATCTGTAGTTACACCAAACCCACGAGGAATCATTGCAGCAGACTCTGAATGTAGCTGAAGCAGCCTCAAGAACAACTAGTTTTCAGTAGAGGATAGTATCTGCACCGAGAACACAAATACCTCAACATGGATTTAATCCGATTAAATGTTCTTAACAAGCTTGATTCATTTTAAACATGACATCCATTTTCTTGGCACATGGAATTTTGAAGAAAAAAATACAATTGCATATTTGTCTGAGTGAGAAAATGTAACTGAGGCACGTAAGAAAAAGGATAAATCATTTAAGACACAAAAGCTATGCCACTTGATCCAGATTACATAATTCAATAACGTAGCTGATCAGTGAGTGCCTATATTCAGTTCTCCTTCGTGTCCCGATCAAGCCTTGGACTGCCAAAATGAAGCCACCTTCTTGGCTTTGTCATTGGCCAAACTTAAGTCCTTAAGTTTCTGGTAGCATGCTCCACAGCTAAGAGAATGGAAGGAACCCCTGTATGCATATCTATGCCCACAGGAGGCTGATGATGTCATCAAAGGGTGGTTTTTCAGAAGTTAAGCACTCCCTTCTACAGAATTTTGTCCATTGTGTGAAAGCTGTCTACATCCTGCAGTACTCGGGAATCGAACTGCTGACCTTCCACCTCCCAGTCAGCGTCTTAGTGACTTGAGCCATTGCATAATACAGAGGGGAATTATGGGAAGGAAGAAGAAAATTCTTAGCTACCAGGTTGGAGGGGGTGCAGCGATAACATACAGCAGTGATGGCAAACCTTGGCACTCCTGGTGTTCTTGGATTTCAAGTCCCAGAAGCCCATGTCACACTCCTGCTGATGTGGATGGTCTTTAATTTTTTAAAAAAGGAGCCAGCAAAATCAGCTTGCTGATTTTTAATAATTAAGGACTTCCTAAACCTGCCCTGTTGCTTCCACAGTTTATATAATGAAAGGGATTGCACAAGAGGCATGGGACAGGAGGAAGAAGCATTTAATCTCCGGGGGGAGGGGGGAATTAATCGCCTCTGAATCAGTCTTCTGAGGTGTAGTTGTACAAACAGGATTTTAGGCACTAAATATATTATCCATATTCAAAATGTCTTGAACTCCAATGTGCAGAAAAAATGGAAGCGCCTCAGTTCCTATTACTACAGATAAGATTTTTAGTTTATTAAATGAAACAATGTCACTTTGAGATCCCATTTCTGTTATAATTATCTTTTTGGAAAATTGTATGATAAAAGTTCATCCACACAAAATAACCATCAATTTACACTGCCTGAAAAAGCTTAAATACTGAAAAGCTTTCATGTTATGCCTCATTCAACTGTTTTCTAATTAATTTCTAATTAAACTGTATGTCAGTGATGGCCAACCTTGGCACTCCAGGTGTTCTTGAACTTCAATTCCAAGAAGCCCTAATCAGCAGGAGTGTGACATGGGCTTCTGGGAATTGAAGTCCAAGAACACCAGGAGTGCCAAGGTTCGCCATCACTGCTGTATGTTATCGCTGCACGTCCTCCAACCTGGTAGCTAAGAATTTTCTTCTTCCTTCCCATAATTCCCCTCTGTATTATGCAGTGGCTCAATTCACTAAGACACTGACTGGGAGGCGGAAGGTCAGCAGTTCGATTCCCGAGTACTGCAGGATGGAATGAGCTCCTGTTTTTGTCCCAGCTCCTGCCAACCAAGCAGTTTGAAAGCAAGAAATTGCAAGTAGATAAATAGGGACCACTTCGGTGGGAAGGTAACAGTGTTCCATGCACTCCAGTGTCTAGTCATGCCTGCCACATGACCATGGAAATGTCTGCAGAAGCAGACGGTGCTGGCTCTTCGGCTTAGAAACAGAGATGAGCACTGACCCAGAGTCAGATACGACTGGCTTTCGAGCAAGGGAAACCTTTACCTTTACTTATTATCAGACAATGTAGCAATGGCCATGGATATTCTCCATTTTACATATACACTGTGCTACTGCTTTAAAGCACTTTAGAACTGAATCATAGTGGGTTAGATTCAGACTCTGCTAGTTAAAATTCATTTCCACTATACACAAAATTAGCCAATTGAATAAATTATGACTGACAAGTCCCACTGATTTCAGTGAGGCCTTAAGTGCAATAAACTTAATCTGCATTCAACCTGTACATCCCTATTACTGCACATACGGAGAAAGTATGAAGCACAACCATCTGTTGTGGGGAAAAGCTGAAGTATTAAAGAACTGCAGTAAAGTGTTAACCAGATCTCACGCCATGTTGAAATTTAAAGACATTTTATTACATTTACAAAAATAGACTTGAGGAAAGGTCATTTTAAGTCTTTTGATAACATTTAAAGACTTCAGATAAGGGGACCCTTGGGAATTCAATAAGATATGGATTAAAGCAGTAAAACTGAACATAGAAAAATAGGACAAAAAGCAATAATGTTAGCCACACATGACAAGTTGCAGCACAAAACCTGGGCATCTTTATGCACAAATGAGTCGTTTACAATGTGTTCCATAAAGCTTTTTCTAAGGTAACTGTGCACAGGATAGTAGTTTTACAAGTCCAATTCTATACATGCCTATTCAGAGGGAGACACTAAATTCAATGGAATTACTCCTAAGGAACACAGATACATGTTTGCAGTCCTGGGACACCAAGTAGAAGAATATGGCATATTTCTTACAAGCTTAAATAACTTTATCATCAGATTTTGAGAATTATTGTTCAGAGATTCTAGCTTTTCTAATGGATTTCTATCACATCATTACAAGAACAGGAGCAAAGCCCATGCTTTTAGATCATTCTAGGTAAACATAATTAAAACAAAGGGATTCTCAGCTGCAAGATAAAACGACAGCTGTTGACTTTAGATTGTTTTAGTGTGAAATCAATATATATTTATTACAGTGTTCAAGGTAACGCACTTCTGTTTAACAGCTGTTGGAAGCATGAGTATGGCAGTTACTACTGTATTCATAGTTTTCTTGTGGGCTTTCCATGGCAGCTGAATGGCTGCTGTGGCTGAAGCGGTAACTTTTGGTCTCATCTAACACGTCTTACCTGCAAGACCATTTTCTTCCAATACTATTGTTCACAGGATTATTTAGCAGATTCTTGTCACTTTGACAGCAGTAATGCCAGTAAGTCTCCCCTATAGTAGGACTATAGACCTGTCCGTGGAAAGAACTGCTCTGTCCACTGGAAACAAAATGGGTTTTCTTGTGCAAAATAGTCATCCAATGCTGCACAGTGCAATTTTATGAGCTTTGTGCTCATGCAAAAAAAGAAAAGAAAACAGCATGTCATAAGAGAGCTCTATTATGTAAAAGCCTCAACATATTCTAAACAAATTGTTCAGCTACTGACTGCATGCTTGGAACTGTCTAAAAGAATTACACAAACAGTGGGATATACAGAAATCTTTTTTTTTAATGGAAAAAACAATTAACTTTATTATAACAATTTATATTTCAACACATTTAAAATTGTGTAGTCTATTTAAATAGGACTGACAACACTATACATATATTCCTTAAACATACTTAAGAAAATATTTTGGTCTTCAGTCTGAACAATAAATACAGGCACTTCTACATATATAAAGACAGCAGTTACTGTTTTGAATAATTGTCTGATATTACACGGCTAAAGATATGGCAGGCAGACATTTAAGAGTGTTTTAAGACCTATCGCTTTCAGATGTCCTTTAGCTATACCAGGGAGCATTTTAAAATTCTGTGCTCTCACCAATCACATTTTCATGAGATTGTAAGCCCAGTCTAAATAGGAGGCCCAGTCTTTTTGAATGTATTAGAAAGTTCATGTATTAGTTAAATTGTGTCAAACTGCCAATTTCTTTAAAAAGATAACATAAAGAGCAGTAACTGAATAAATGTTAAGGTTAGCTTCTAAATAAAAAGAGAGAATGTGTACCTTTCAAGTTCATTTTAAAGGGTAGCATATGTGTCCACAGCAGTTTCATGATGAGAAACGTTTATGTTCAAAAAAATCACAATTCAGGCCTTGGGCTATAGTTTTTTAGCAGCAGATACACAGAATATCCAAACTTCTATATCAGGGATTCCCAACCTGTGGCCCATTGCCTCCCACCACACCAGGAAGTGCCATGTAGTGGCGGAAGAGCAAAATAACCATCTGGCCCCTGAAGCTGTCTGAGGGAGTGTGACCTGGCCTCCGGCTGCAACATATGGACTGCACAAATGGAGTCATCACAATTAATGGAATGCTGTTAAAAAGAATTCTCATTAATCATGCTATTCTTTAACTTTTTTGTTTAAATTAATTTCCTTATTTGAGTTCCAAGAGGTAACTTAAGACCTTTTTCTCAAGATAAACAGGTCAAACAACATTTGAATTCTACCACAATTGAATAGCCACTAGCACTGGAAAAAAGAAACATTCTTTCAGTATCACAGGGCTATTTAGCCATTTAATCAGTGATCAGTTAAAACCACAACTTCTGAAAGCGCGCGCACACGCACGCGCACGTGTGTGTGTGTGTGTAGTATTTTATTTGTGAAAGCACTGAATATGTGAGAACAGAAGGAAAAGTACTGCATCTTTGCGACATTTCCTCAGAGCATAAACCATAACTGATGTAGTCATCCATTTTAAGAATTCCTGGGCAACCCATTTTATTTAATGTTGGTTTAAATCAGCCACTCAATGAAAACAATAGCTGTTTTGTGAAATTTAAACTGAAGTTTGGAAAAAAAACTTTTGAGTATCTCTGCATTTAACAAATTAAATGTGGATCCTGCAAGTCTGTCCAAATCTTAATCATTTCTTGAGGTTTCCTGCTATGGACTAGCATTAGATTTGTGTAGGAACAAATGTTATTCTTTTGTTTCTCATCAATATCAAATGTCTTGAATCCTTTGTGTTTTTCTGGAGCAAACCCAAGTTTCTGAAGGCACATCCCAATATATACATCATCAATAGGATAGAGAAGGACTTGATCCGATATGTTGGTTAACCTCAGTGCCAGATCACCAGAGTAAAGAAACCCACCACCTCCCGCATAGGGAGGATAAGAGCCTTCATAAAGACTCTCAGGAATATAGTATTTCACTTTCTTGTCACGATGAGGTCCAGCATCTTTGATAACATCACCTACAAACAAGTCTTTGGCTTTTTCCTTGGTCAAACTCTTCAAGTAATCCAGGATCTGATGAGTATTCACAAAAACATCGTCATCTCCCTTAAAAATAAACTGGGCATCCGGACAGGTACTACCGATCCATTTCAAAAACAATGCCTCTTTCAGAGTCAAATTGAAGAAAGTATCCCTGAAATTCCACAGAAGAATATCTTGGTGGGATTCACTCTCAAATTTCAACATAGCTGAGAGATCAGGATAGTTGTCTTCTGGTGGGGTCTGACCTAAAAGAAAGACCCGGATAACAGTTACGTCTCCTGATTCAATTTCTTTTCCCCAAGTCTCTCTGATTGCTTGTCTCCTATCAAAATGTGGTGTAAGTGATTTGATAGCCAGAAGCAGGAATGGTTTATGCTTACATTTTTGTGGTTGGTCTATTAATAAGGAGTAATTTCTACACCTCAAGAAATAGAAGAAATCTTTAAATCTATCTGGCAAGCTTTCAAAGCCAGCAATTTCAGAAGCTACATATGGATCAGGATCACAGGAGTTCCAGAGGCTACCATTAGAAGATAACTTCTCTTCTACAGTCATGTTCTGAAGCAATGCAAGAATAGGATTGTATAAATTATCCAACTTCTGTTGCTGTTTATTCCAGTATGCCTTGGGAGGAATATACCTTTTCCAAAATCTGCTGCCTGGTAGTATAATGTTTCTGCTTGAATGTTTCTCTTGGCTGCTGGTCTTGGAGACTTCTACAATCACATATATGAAGAAGTTTACCATCATTAGAATTCCCAGCAATTTTAATCTTCTGCGTCCTACACTCATGTCTCATATCTGCAAAACAAAAGTGATTTCTAAATCAGGGAATAATATGCCACTGTATAGCAAGGTAACATTGTCGATGAACAAACTTAGTACATGAATATCTGTGATGAAGAATGAAAATGTCAGCAAATTAAAATCTAATCTTAAGAAGAGTACACATTAACATATAAATTATTTACAGCAACCTTTTTAACAGTAGTTTTCATAAGATGTAATACTAAGTTTCAAATTCATCAAGGTTTCTCATGGCTCATCAATGCAGGAAACATGCACATAAAGAAGCATATGTGAATAAGAGAACAAGTCAACCATTAAGATCCTGAATTTGACACCTGGAAGGTCAGCAGTTCAGGACCCAAATGCAGCAAGACAGAGCAAGCTCACATCTCTGTCCCACCTCCTGCCAACACAGAAGTTCAAAAGCAAGAAATCGCAAGTAGATACTGCTTTGGTGGGAAAGTAACAGCGTTCCATGCGCTCCAGGGTTGTCATACCTGAAACTATGGAAACATCTGCAGATGCAGAGAGCACTGTCTCTTTGGCTGTAAACAAAGATGAGCACCGCACCCTAGAGTCGGATACAACTGACTTTCAAGCAAGGGCGACCTTTACCTATTTGTAGTTTACATTTCAGTGCTCAGAAACTGGCCACATAATCCTTAATACCATGTATAATTAGGAGATAGGTCTCTTGCTGACGTTCTACAGTATTAAATACAAGGGACAAACTAAGGTGATTGTATGATCATATTGCAATATAGGGAAGAAATTTAAATCTAGGCAGCCAAGAAGGAATTAGTAAAAATCCAGGAACCTGAATATCCATGAAAGTTCTTTCAATTAGAATCCTATTCTTACAACACTGGCATATCCCAAAGGTCAGAAGTCATAGGTTTATGTTACTAGGCTGACATTACATTGCATTATATGGACATAATGTTTGGTTCTGCAATAGCTTTATTGATAACAACAAGTAACTGCATGTCCTCAGAACCTAAGGAAAGCAGTCTGAGGTTTTCTAGGTGTAAAATACTCAGATGTGGTTTACTAGTCTTCTTCTTTGGAGGTGCTCTGGGACTCTGGAACTTGCTTGAGGCTACACAGGCTAACTCTTGTTCTGAAAGGCACACCAACGAATCCAACTGCCGATCCCTGGCTTTGCATGATGGTGCTCAAACCCACTAAGCCAGGGATGCCCAAACATTTCAGGCCGTGGGCTGGTCACGTGGTTCAGAGAGCCGCTCACTATAGCCCAGGGGCCAAATGCGGCCCCTGATGCCAATTCATCTGGCCCACGAAGATCTCGTTGCTCCTGGAAGTGGAAGTAAAATGCGCCGTACGAGCATGTTTTACTTCTGCTTCTAGGAGCAACGAGGGCTTCGTGGGCCAGATGAATTGGCATCAGGGGCCACATCTGGCCCCTGGGCCATAGTTTGGTCACCCCTGCACTAAGCTGTCTAGTCAGCTGATAAGGTGAGATTTTGAGGCTATTAAAAATATATATATTTAGCCTGCAAAGTCTGACTCACTCATTAGTTGTTTTCTTCTCCCATTCCTTAAAAACAACAGGGAAGAAGTGGGGGGGGGGGAGCAACATTTTGTTAACCTTCATTTATGCCATTGAAAGCTTCTCCAACAGTGTTTTGCTGAATGCAAATCAGTGTACACCTGCAGAATTAAATGTCTTTCCCACTACGCTCATTTAAATATACAAATGCTTGTACTGCACAGACATACAGTATCATGCCTCTGTATGAAGTTGGATATTCATAAACGTCCCCTCATTTCAAAATCCCTTCCATGTAAAAACTTGCATATGTAATTTAGATTCAGACGTGCTAAGTCTAAGAATGACTGTTCCCTTCCTTACTTGCTTTCACTTAAAGAATTTCCTTCCAAAAGCATATTACATAAGACGCTGATGCGAAGGCGGCAGGTCAGCAGTTCAATACCCGAGTACTGCAGGACAGAATGAGCTCCCCCGCCTCTGTCCCAGGCTCCTGTCAACCTAGCAGTTTGAAAGCAAGAAATTGCAAGAAGATAAATACGGACCACTTCGGTAGAAAGGTAAATGGTATTCAGGGTGCTCCGGTGTTGAGGCATGCCTGTCGCATGACCACGGAAACGTCTGCAGAAGCAAACAGCTCTGGCTCTTTGGCTATGAAACAGAGATGAACACTGAACCCTAGAGTCAGATAAGACTGGCTTTCGAGCAAGGGTGACCTTTACCTATCCGTACTACATATTAAACACAATTCCAATTAGAGGCACTGGGGCCTAGGGTTGATTGAAAAAGACTTGGATTCAAATATCTGTACTATATGCATTTAGATCAGCAGGAGAACTTTAAGAGATCAGATTAGAAACAAGGAAGCTGTATCACATTTTGTGGTGCTTCCAAACATCGAAAATATGAAGGCAACAAAAGCTGTATTACTTGTTTTGACACCGTAATTCCAGTTTTACTGTACCGCGCTAGTTAGGTGACAATCGTTATTCATAGGCCTGAGGAGTTTCTACTTCAGATTTTTTTTTTAAATTAACAACAAAGAAAATTCATGCATTCAGACTTTCAATTACATTGTTTTGCCAGGTTTATTGCAAATATTTATAATCGACTTCTCTGCCAAGTAGGAAATTCAAAACAATGTAAAGGTAAAAGTCGCCCTTGCTTGAAAGCCAGTCGTATCTGACTCTAGCGTTCAGTGCTCATCTGTTTATAGCCAAAGAGCCAGCGCTGTCTGTGTCTGCAGAGGTTTCCATGGACATCTGGCAGGCATGACTAGACACTGGAGTGCATGGAACGCTATTTACCTTCCTACCGAAGTGGTCCCTATTTATCTACTTACAATTTCTTGCTTTCAAACTGTTAGGTTGGCAGGAGCTGGGGCAGAGATGGGAGCTCACTCTGTCATGCAGTACCTGGGAATCAAACTTTGACCTTCCAGTCACTGAGTTCAGCATCTTAACCACTTGAGCCACTGCAGTACCTTCAAAACAGAGTACAGAATATCAAAAGATATATAATCATCAATATGCAGAAGACACCCAGCTGTATATCTCGGCCCATGGAGACCCAAGCAATGCAGTGGACGTCCTTTCCAGGGGCCTGGAGGCTGTTAGGGTCTGGATGGGGAGGAAATTCTAGTACACAGGGGAGTCCACTGGACAGAATGATCTTACCTACTCAAAAACAAGAGAAGCTACTGACTACACAAAATTTTTTAAAAAAACAAATACTGTAGAGTAGTTCCTCAATCAGTAAACTCCTATGAGAGAAGGCAATTTTTTTGCAATTAGTTCAACAAACTTTTATGCCAGTTCTTTTGAGTATGATATTAGGATGTTCTTATCATGGTGATGATCTGAATCCAACTGATACCCCCAACTACAGTAGACCCACTGAGACTAACATGAATGCTGACTCATCTTTCAACAAGTGATTCAATGGGGATACCCTAGCTGGGACTACCAAGTGGATCTGGATCCATGCATTTTATAAAGAAGGCTCCTCTGGAGCAAACTAAACCTATTTGATATTGTATCAAAACTTATTTCCCCTTCGTAAGATAACCTCATGCAATACCTGAAACTAAAAAGTAAATGAAGAATGCCAACAGGAGTGCAAGTTTGCTTGATACTGACCTAGATCCTAAAAGACCCAAAGAACTTCCCACTTTCTTCTGCCTTTAGGAGTGTCCTTTGTGCATCTGATAAGCCATGTGATGGTTTGCGGAGTTGTAACATGAGGAAGAATCTAGTAAAAATCATAGGACTCCCTGCGAGAGCTATTGGGAACCAAACATTCTGGCAAATAGCAGTACAGTAATACCTCGGATAACGCTAAGACTTGGTTCCACAAATCTTGGTGTTATCCGATTTTTAGTGTTATCCGATGCATGTTAAAATCCTATGGGATGGATCGGATAACGTTAAAGCTCCATAGAGATACATTTTAACCGCACATGCTTTAGCGGTTGTTATCCGATCCATCCCATAGGACCTTAACGTTATTCGATCCAATTTTCCTCCCCAGATTACTTAACATTATGCGATTTTAGCGTTATCCGAGGTAAACGTTATCCGAGGTATTACTGTATTTGCTTATATTCTTCTTCAGCTACCTTCACCTGTTCTCTCTAGTGCTATCTTGATTGCTTGAGAAAGTCTAGAAAGGTCTCATCTCTTCTCTTTTTCCTGTATGTTTCATTCATGTAACCTCTTTCCCTTGTCATCATCACTCCTGTTTAAACATGGGACAAATACAGTAGTACCTTGCTTAAAGAGCATAATGCGTTCAATGGGATTGTTCTTTAAGCAAAACACCATTGTAAGTGACCTATTGTGACTTCTGGCGAGGGGGGGGGAGGGATTGCAAACCCTGATTTAGTTGTTAAGCGAATTTTTGGTTGGTTTTAGTTGTTAAATGAGGCGACCATTCAGAGAAAATTATGCTCTTTAAGCAATTTAGTCTCTAAGTGAGGCGCTCTTTATGCAAGGTTTTATTGTACAGTCAAAACTCGCATTAAGAGCGCTTCGTTTAAAGAATAACTCACTTAAAGAGCAGAATTTTCTCTGAAAGTTCGCTTCGCTTAACAAATAAAACCAACCAAAAACTTGCTTGACAAATAAATCAGGGTTCTCAATCCCCCGCACCAGAAGTCACAATTAAGCGAAGTACAACTGTATAGAGAAATTAGACACAAAGAACAATAAAAGGTTGGGGAAAAGACGAGAAGTTACAAATGCATCTTCAAAAGGTTAAAAAAAAGCAGAGGAGTAGCTCGCTGGAAATATAGCATCAAATGCTATGGCTGAATTTCCATTAGGTCCAGTATCAAGAAGGAAGATTAAATGCTACTTTCTACTAAATCATCCACATCTTACCAAGGAGATGTTTAAAGGATACTATAGCTTATTATTAAATAAAGTGAACATGGATATGTTGGAATGAACTACTATAGTAAACTGAGGAGCTTGAGCGCTATACTCCAGAAATGATGTAACTTTAGTCAGATTTTCCATGCTGTTCTTAAAAAGTGCACCCTAATAATGGAAACAGCTTTGACTCAATACTTCCCTCCAACAGCAGCCTCTCACCTGAGGCCTTTCTGGAAGGCTGACAGAACTTCAAGGAAGGCTTTCCATTTCATGCAGTGTTTGGGGAACTGCCTTTACATCCATGCCACAGTCTTAAGCAGCCTTGTAAATAATCCTCTGAGATATATCAATCCATCTCCATCTAATAAAGCTAGCCATTATGTGAAAAACATAAATAATTTTTGTAAACACATCTTCTGGTGACAGGTCTCTATAGATTAACATTCTTTACGATAAATTACACGATTCATATAGTATGAACAAAAAAAAGGAAGGAAAATCCTTTTTTAAAAACTGTGTCAACACCACTTCTAAAATCCAGGCACATGGTTTGTACAGCAGTATAAAGCTACACAAAATTCACAACCAGGGCTTTTAGTCTTTTCTCATGGGCCAAATATACATGAAAATGTTAGATCAACTGACAAAAATTATTGACCCAACCAGGCTTTTCCCAAGAAATGAATGCAAAAGTAGAGGATTTTGACCATTCTTGTTGGTCAGTATGAAGAATGATTTTTCACCACATCAAAATTCTACCTGCTTATAGATTAAAGAACGCTTCACTTGTTTCTATAAATATACACAAATGTACACTTATCACTGATGAATGAAGAGAATGTGAAGGATACAGCAACATCGCTCCCTCTTTTAATCTTTGGTCTTTAATTTTTGTAGTATTTTAAATTGGGTTTTTATGGGTGTAGTTTTAATTTTTTTGTATTGTATTGTTTTTAATGCTGTGAGCCACCCTGAGACATTTTGAGTTGGGCAGCTATACAAATTGGAAATTAAAATTAAATTAAATACTCAAAGTATGCAAACAAGTATTCTATGCTAGTTCAACATGATGCTGTAACTGTTTTGTATTGTTTTGTTGTAAGCCGTCCAGAGTCGCCATAGGTGAGTGGGGCAGCAAGTAAACTGAACTATAATGACGACAACAACAACAACATAAAACCAAACACACACAAAAAGCAACAAATAGGATAGCATGAACCATAATCAATGAGCTATGAAATAAGGCTAGTAAAATGAAAAAAAGGTAGACTTTGCTACCACTTTCAACTTAAGAGAAGGACTCTTCCCCAAGCAAAATTTCAATGGGGTTAGAAAAAGTAATGGCATTTTCTGCTGGATGCCATATCACAGTGCATTGTTAGCATATACTGTATGTGGAGCGGGAGATATGTAAGAGAAGAACTAAGTGGTCCTATCTTTCTTGCATGGTGGTGGTACAGATGAAAATCCCCCCTCACCAATGATAGCAACATCAGTTTTTCCATTAGGATTGAAGAGGGGCAGTTTTTTTCCAGTCACATAAACACCGGACAAAGGAAGATACTTTTAAAAAACATGAAGTCTTGTTCCTCCCTGGCTTTTGATCTACAAATTCTCAGCAGGAACCATTTTAATGTCTCCCAAGGTACACATCCTAATTCTTTCCTGCCAGACTGAAACAAAACAGACAAACTAACAAAGAGAGAGAAAGCATAACTACTTTAGCTTACTCCCAAGTCAGCAGTGAAAGTACAGCAGGGTCTACAAGATGCAGTGTCCATCATGGCATCCTTAAAAGAACCTTCTGTTCATGGAAGTAGCTCAATTAACAAATGGAGACTATCAGAGAATAGTAGCACCTTCCAAGTTTAAAGTATACTTCCCAGTGCTGGGCTCAAAAAAAATTACTACCACACTGTGGATGTGGTATGATGGGCGTGGGCAGGGGAAAAGCCCTGTGTTGCACCCAAATTAGGACTACTTTATTTCAAAACTTGGATGGGCGGGCCAGTCAGAATTTCTGCTACCAGTTCTGGTGAACTGGTGAGAACCTGCTGATGCCCACCACTGATACTTCCCCGGCCTGATGTCCTGTATCTGTTCTGAATTGTGAGGCTCAACAGCATGGCCACTGCCAACACCACCCAAGGCTCATAAAATTTGGGTTCTAACGGTATTTGGAGAGTACCAGACATTTCTAGGTACAGTTTATTAATTCACACTTAAAGTGATTTAGAGTGAATGATTTCCCATCACTGAAAGCACAATAAACCAATATTTTATTAAAAAATAAAATATAACAAAGGCCTACATTCAAGGCTGTATTTTCTTTCTCCAATTTCCTCTCCTTCCTATAGTTCTACCTGATATTCAAAAACAGGTTGCAGGGAGGTACAAGAGGAACTCTAGGGAAAGATTCAACTGCCTGGATGTACCTTAGCCACAAAAGAAATAATCAAATTTCAAGATTGCAACATATTCCTCTCAGGTAAGTATTTCCCTATAAAGCATACTTCTAAAATACAAATTTCACACACCAAAAGGACTAAGTCTGTAAATGGAGTCTGGAGGCAGTGGTGCTAATATGAACACTAGAAGAAAACAATTTTAAACACGCTACAATCATCAGCTTATTATAGGGCACTGAATAATTTTCTCATTTGAACTATCCAGAAAGACAGTTATCACTAGCACTTGTCATATTAAGGATGCTTTTCCAATCTCATGATTTGGAAAAGGCTACCCTCTTTTAAATTAGGAGTTCATAACCTACGGCCCGTGGGCCAGCCCCAGCCCACGGCACCATTTCATGTGGCCTACACAGCCGCCCCCACCGGAAGCATTTATGTGGCTATCGTAAATGCGTTTACGACAGCCACAGATGTGTTTTACGGCAATATTTATGGCGCGGTAACCACCCATCTAGCCCACTCAGCTGTCTGAGGGGGCATGGTTTGTCCTGTGGCTTAGAAACTTTGAGAACCTATTTTAAATGGTCTCTTCATAAAAATGTTAAGCCTAGATTTTTCCCTCTGCATTCTCAAAAAGCACACTGTCTTGATTATTTTTTATGCCAGGTGCAATTAGGAAGTAAGTACAGATGCTTCTGAACATGCACGAGGACGTTCGCGCTGAACCAGGAAGTAAATACAGACGCGTCTGCACATGTGCAGAAACATCAGTATTCACTTCCTGATTTGGTGAGGGCATCGTGGGCCTGATGGAATGGCTTCAGGGGCCATAGTTTGGGCATGCCTTCTATAGAGCTACTTAGCACAGTCCCTTTGAATCTGACAATTGCAAGAGCTTGACACTGAAAAAAATAAGCAAAAAGATACAACAATCCAGAGGATAAGCACCGACCGGTACCTCAGACACAAGCAGTATAGGATTGACAAATGTAATCTTATTCAAGAAAGCAATGGTTAACGGACAGTGTTTGGTACATATGGAGCAGTGCTGCTCCAGAAAAGCGTTTCGCTTAGCAAAAAACTCGCATAATGAGCAAGTTTTTCGCTAAGCAGTCTGACTCGCATAACAAATTTTTCGCTATGCGAGTCGGACTTTTCCCTATGGAAAAACTCGCATAACGAGCGTTTTTATGGGGAAAACTCGCATAATGAGCAACCTTGTAGAACGAATTAAATTCGTTATGCGAGGTATGACTGTAGTATGCATTCATAACTATATAACCCATAGTATTCTCTTACTCAAGTGTAACTGCCACATATATCTTCCGTTAGGATAGACAGCAAAGGTGAATCACCATCAATGGCAAGTTCCATCTGAGGAAGTGGACTCACTGAGAAAGCAGACTTGACACAAAAATGCTCCCTTTAAAATACAGTCAAACCTCGCATAAAAAGCGCCTCGCTTAAAGAGTAACTCTCTTAAAGAGCAGAATTTTATCTGAATGTTTGTTTCACTTAACAAATAAAACCAACCAAAAACTCGCTTAACAAATTAATCGGGGTTAACAATTCCTCCCACAACTGGTCACTTACAATGGTGTTTCGCTTAAAGAGCAAACTCGCTTAAAGAGTAATCCTGTGGAACGCATTAAGCTCTTTAAGCGAGGTACAACTGTATAGCAGTAAATCATTAAAGTGTCAAAACATTTCTCTTTTTAAAAAATTAATTAAATTTTTGTAAGATATGCTTCAATAAAAAAGGCTACTTCTTCAAAAATTCGATCTTATAGATGCTGGCAAATGCTTCCATCTGGCAACAAGCTTCTTTGCACAGCTCTTTAACGACAGGAACATGATACGTCATACAATTTCTAAGAAACATTTTGCCACACAACTCCTCAAAGAGAATCTGCTCTGTATTAACAACAGTATGAAACTAGTTTTCTTTCCCCCTGTTATTTGTTTCAAATTAAGTTTCTTCAAAATGAGACTAAATTTTTATGGGTATGAATAATAATAATTTCATGTTAGAAATTATTCTGGGTTGAAAGGATTATTGAGTTTTCACTCAGGGAATGCCCAAATGAGCCTCCTTTCATGTCCCCAAGAGCTGGGACAGAGAAAGACACTCAATCTGTCATGCAGTACCTGGGTCTTTTTACTAAACTTATCTAACCATTATAAGTGCCTTATTGTTATAAGAGTTGTTAAGTTACCAATTACATTTAATTAAATCTTATTCACTTAATGTGTTATTGCCTTATTATTACCTATACATCTATAAATTCCATATCCTAATATACTAAAAAAAATTGTATCTTAAAAGATGATGGACCAACAATCCAAATTATTTCCTGTTCCCTGGCTCAGTACTGTATTTTAATATGGGTTGCCAAATTTTCATAAATGGATCATGCTTTATTTTCTTCCTGTATATTCTGGCCTGATTCGTTAATTTTTTCTACCAGAACAGTTTGCCAAATTCTCTTAAGACATCTCTGTAATGACATGTCTTTTGCAGGACTGTCATATTTCACATGTTGCTGCTTCTATAAGAATCACAATTCTTTAGTGTTCAAATTCTCATTTCCCTCACAATATAACAAAAATAATGTTTCATTTATATTTATTTATTTTTTATTTGTCAAATTTTCTATCCACTTAATTATTTCATTCCAACATGTTCTATCTTAACAAAATGATCCATCTATGTTCTAATCACTTTACTTACAGTACTCAGTACTTATTCACAGTACAGTACTAGATATCCCACAGGCCTCCACCAGTAGCTTAACTGGTTCTCATTCTCCAGGTATTACATGATATATTCTCTACCTCAGTTGTAACATACCTCATATTCATCTCTCTATGTGTATGCTAGTAAGGTCACCTTTTAGAACTACTCGCCACATTGTACAAACATAGGAATCATTCATGGCTCTGAAAATGCTGTGATTCCACAACATAAAATGTGCTGCGGTTGTGCAGTTCTATCTTTATCTACCTAGTGCTAAGCCTAATTGAGTTCAGTGGGATTTTCTTCCAGAGTAAGTGTGAACTGTGCTGCATTCTCTCAGTTATGACACTGGCTTTAGAATTCAACCACCTAACAGTAACAGCTTTTAAAAGCAACTTTTAACTCCTTAGGTAACGATTGCATTGGATAACGCTAGAATCGGATAACGATGGAAATTTAAAAAAAAAATTGCATCGGATAACGATCTGTTAGCGTTATCCAATGCAGTTGTTCGTAGCAGCAGGGTGGCTGGAAAGCTGAACAGGGACCCCCTGTCCGGCTTCAGAGATGAGCAGTCAAGTTTTCTGTTCTGAAAAACTTTGTATAATCTTGAGCATGATTTGCTGAAATAAATGGGGCTTACATATTGCCTTCCATTTCTGTGGCTGACTCTTGCTGATGGAGTCTGGGCTCCAGTGCAAGGAAAAAGACAAGTGTTATCAGTGTGAAATCTGCCCACTCTCTAATACTTTACCTATTAGTGTGGACTTAAGATTGTGCAAGTTATCACTATCTAGATCAGGGGCCAGCAAACTTGGCTCTCCAGATGTTTTTGGACTTATTTATTTATTTATTTATTTATTTTATTATTATACTTGATACCCCGCCCCAATCGGGAGGACCCGACTCTGAACGGCTTACATGAGACTAAAAATAAGAATAAAAACATAAGACAATCTACATCAATAAAAACATCAAGTTAAAAAGTCATCAGAACTTAATCACAAAAATTAAAACAATACACAGTCCCACTACCAGACCCAAGGTGGCAGTCCATCAGATAAGCCACCTGGTAAGTGAACTCGCATTCCCAGGTCCCCACACTTGTCCTGCACACCTGCTGATCAGGGCTTCTGGGGATTGAAATCAATGAACATCTGGAGAGCCAAGTTTGCTGACCCCTGATCTAAACCATCAACAGTTGTTGGTCATTTACCTTCTGTGTCATGGAGACACATTTTTGCCACTTATCTTCCTTCTTGAACAAGATCAGTACTTATTTAATGTCCTTGCTTAGGTACTGAGATTTCTGTTTAGCTCTTTCAATACAAATGTAATGACACAAACTGTATTTCATAATTACTTATCCAAACCAGACACACACACAAATCTGTTTTCAAAAAGTGTGCAGATTATACAAGCAGAGACTTTGAACAAGTCTCACAGACAGTCTAAAGCAGTTGTTCTCAACATGGGACCCATGCCCCACTGGTGGACTTCAATTCCCAGAAGCCTCAGTCAGTACATTGGCTGATCAGCGCTTTGGGGAAATGACTTAGGATTCTAGAAATTGAAGTCCAAAAACCAAAGATCAGAAAACACTAGTCTAAACAAAAGACTGTAGTATTTATGAACCACAATGGGCCTACCCTGGTAATGACAACCTTGTGTTGCTGACTAATCTTTCTCACACTAGGTCAGATGAAAAGAACTGCGGAGTGAACTCACCAAAAGGTGCCTTCATTTTGGAAATTTCACATCTAGCCTATACACAGAAGAAGAACTAAAGGATCTATTTGAACAGATACATTTAAAAATTTTATAGCGATAAAGTTAGAATATAAATATTCAGGAAATTTATAATAAACTTATTTTCTTCATAGCTTAACTTATCTGTTTAAAATCATTAAAATCACCAATGCAAAGTTTCTAAAAACATCATAACTTATTTAAAATATGAACTACCAAAAAGGATTCTTGGTGTCTAGTCATACCTGCCATATGTCCATGGAAACATCTGCAGATGCAGATATTGCTAGCTCTTTGGCTATAAAAGGAGATGAGCACTGAACCCTAGTCAGATACGACTGGTTTCAAGCAAGGGTGACCTTTCATATATAAAGTGATATGAAACTATGCATGTATACAATATAGCAGCAAGTCGTTTTCATTATCCCAATTGAATCTTTAATTCAAAGTATAAATTCAAACATTTAATATGGTCATTGCTGTTTAGTCATTAGCATTAATTTCAACAGCTACACTTCCAAGCACCAATGCTTCCTTTAAAGTTTCAACAATAACAACCAATCTTCAATTCCTACAATGGATAAAAAGCCTCAAAGCAGCTGCTTTAACCTGGTGCCCTCCAGATGTTTTAAAGTACAATTTAGGGTTCCTTTCCTTCCCAATGGCCATATCTGAATAGGGCTGAGAAAAGTGAAACCATTTGGAGGGCTTGAAAGTGAACAAGATTACTGTGCTGCAGCTTTAAAAGTGAATACTGTATCTCAATTACAAGCCTGAACAAATCACATGAGAATTTACGGCCATGAGCCTCATTCTTGTTTAAGCGTAGGTACATTGCCTCAGTCCTAGAAAGTCTTCTCCAACCTACAATCCCGCTTTCTTCATAATACCCCCATGCTTCTTGTTTTCCTCTAGATCCAAACCAACCAGTCAAACCCCTTTCTATTTCCACTGTACTACTAATCTAGTTATACTATGGCTTTCTCATCTCAGCATGTGACAAATAACTGAAGGACAAAGGGTAAACCTATGATCTGCACAATACACTGATACCCTGGGGAGTTCTGAAACTATATGTTTAAACATAAGAATCCTTTTGGAAATCCCAACCAGAATACATTCACTGAGTCAACTGTTGAATTATGTAAATTCAATGGATCGATTCTAGCAAGTAAAATTCTGGCCAAAATATTTCTGAATCGATCCTTCATCCAATTTGTGCCTGAGGCTATTTATAATAAAACCCGACACACCATGGCATATAATGATTCTAAAACAAAGTTTAATTTTTTAACATTAAATACAAATAAAACAGCATCTTTATTTAGTAAAGGTTTAAAGGAAGGTGGAGCATTTTTGTACATCAGCTAAGAGTTGCACAATGGCAAGAGTGCAATGGACAGGACCCTGCACTAGGTTCCCGTCAAGCTCCCCCACAAAGTAAGATCAAAGATGGCGCTATCTCAGATATCCAACAAAACTTCTTTTAAGTTATGTAATGTCCAATTGCTTTCGAATAGCGTTGTCAAGCTATGTACGATATTTAATCAGTGGTTTTATCAATATCAACTTGCTGAGTAGTTCAGTGATTTAGGAGCAAAAGGAAGGGAGTTTGATTCCCCACTGCACCTTCTGGGAGAAAAGCCAGCCTATGTAGTCATGGGCAAGCAGTATAGTCCCAGGGCATTCCCAGAAGGGAATGGTAAATTACTTCTCTGTATTATCTCTCTAGAGAACCTTGGAGCAGGGATTCTCAACCTGTGGTCTGTGGGCTGGAAGCGGCCCACAGCACCATTTAATGTGGGCCCCCACCGCCTCCACCACACCAGGAAGTGCCATGTGGTGGAGGAAGAGCAAAATGGCCTCCCGGCCCCCAGCTGTCTGAGGGAGTGTGACCCAGCCCCCAGCTTTAAAAGGTTGAGAACTTCTGCCTTGGAGGGTTGCCATGAGTCATAAATGACTTGACAGCATGCAATTATAATTTATCAAAATCACTATCTGTGTTTCCATCCCTTAACAGGGATTTATTTCAGCTTTAGCTTTCTGAACCCTAGTTTAACACTATCCATCATACCACAATGGTTCTCATAAACCCTAAGTAGGGTCATATGGGAGAAAGTTCTTAAGAGTATGTATTCTGTGAATTCACACTTTTTGGTTCTGTGCCTGCGCGGAGCAGTAACCGGAACTTTCAAGCTGATTGGATGAAAGTTTTAATGTTAGGGCCGCCCACCATACTGCCCACCCTTTGGCGCCATTTCATGCTCCTTCCTCAGTTAATACTTAAGCCAAGCACAGGATAAAAATAAGTCATCTCATCCATGCAGCTCAAGCGGAGAGGAAGGGTGGCGAAGTGTGAATTCACAGAATACATATTTGAAGAACAAAAGTTATTACTGGTAAGTACAACTTAACTTTCTTCTTCGTGTATTCTGCGAATCCCCACTTTTGGGAGATTAGCAAGCTCACGCTTAAATGGTAGGCGGGCAGCCGGATGAGATGAATCCACCGTCAGACACACACAAGGTCATGTCAGGTAGGAAGGATGGACCCTCACAGGCGTGGAGCCCTCTGGCAAGAACGACACAACCAAGTCTGGTGTCTGCAGTGGCTCTGGTGTCCATCAGGTAATGTTTGACAAATGTAGAAAGTCTGGACCAGGTGGCAGCCTTACAAATGTCTTCAATTGGCGTGCCCTCCAGAAAGGCAGTGGAGGTGACAACAGCCCTGGTACGGTGTGCTCTGATGTGAAGAGGCAGAGGCAGAGAAGCAATCTTGTAAGCAAGATGGATAACAGATGAGACCCATTTGGAGAACCTCTGTGATGTGATGGGTTCTCCCTTGGACTTTCCTCCTTGCGCCACAAAAAGGCATTGTGTCTTTCTGAATTCCCTTGTTCTGCTGATGCAAAACAACAAAGTACCCTTTAAAAAAACATCAAGGGTGTGCCATGCCCTTTCTTGGTCCGAGGTTGGGTTTGGAAAGAAAGTTGGTAGGGAAATAGACTGTCCCAAGTGGAACTTAGAGACAACCTTAGGGAGAAAGGCGATGTCTAGATGGAGAACCACCTGGTCGTTAAAGAATTTGGTGAACAGTGAATCTGCACGAAGTGCGGTAAGTTCACATGTTCTTCTGGCAGATGTGATGGCCACCAGAAAGGCAGCTTTCCATGTCAGAAGATGAAGTTCGGCAGTAGCCAAAGGCTCAAACAGAGCTTTGGTAAGCACAGTCAAAACAGTGGATGACCACTGTGTGGCTGGAGACCTTACAGGTGGAAAAGCGTTACGGAGGCCTTTTAGAAACCTTTTCACCATTTGGTCCCTGAACTCTGTGGAAACTATGGAGCCCATTGGAGAGTGTGCCACAATGGTTGCCAAATGGACTCTCATAGATGCAAGTCCTAAGCCAGTCTCTGCCAAATGGAATAAATACCCCATAATGTCCTGGAGGCAGTCACGGTTCGTGCTCACCGGTTTGGAGTCCTCGAGGAAGGCATGAAACCGTTTGTATTTAAGACGCATAGGACTTCAGTGTGGAGGGCCTCCTATCCATGATGAGTATTCTTGCCAATCTAGGATTATCCTCCACGCCATGAAATGCAGGCTGGGCAGGTCGGAATGGAGGAGTTGACCATTTGGAGTAGCAACCGAGAATCCGGTAGCGTGAGTGATTGTGAAGACAACTGAAGTAGAAGAGGATACAACAGCTGTCTTGGCCACGCCGGCGCAATTAGAATTGTTTGAGCTCGATGATGGAACATCCGGATGAGGACTTTCTGGATGAGTGGAAACAGAGGGAATGTGTAAACATAGTCCAAGTCCCACCATTTCATGAAGGCATTGCCCTCGGAGACTAGCCCAATTTCTGCTCCAGAGCATTATCTCGGGTACTTGTGGTTTCTTTCTGAAGTGAAGAGGATGAGATCTGGAACCTCCTGCTGATGACAAATGGACTGGAACACTTGGTTGTCCAGTTCCCATTCATGAGTCGAGGAGCTCAGCCTGCTCCGCCCATCATCTAAGATGTTCAGTTTGCCTTGAATGTGGATGTGAATGGGGAAAATGTGTCTCTCCAGGCACCATTTCCACAGTTCCACTGCCAGGTAGAGGAGTGTCATTGATTTCGTGCCTCCCTGCTTGTTGAAACAGGCTATCATAGTGGTAATGTTTGATGTGATTTGGACAGCTTTGCCCGGCAGTACCATTTTGAAGGACCTCAGAGCCTTCCAAATGGTGAGGAGTTCCAGGTAGTTAATATGAAAAACTGCTTCCTCCTGTGTTCACAAGTTGTTCAGAGTGAGAGAACCCCAAGCAGCTCCCCGTCCGAGGTTGCTTGCGTCGTTCAAGATCTCTACCAATGGTTGTTGTTGTTCAGTCGCACAGTCGATTCCGACCCTTTGCGACCCCATGGACCACTATCCGCCAGGCACTTCTGTCCTCCACCATCCTCCTTAAATCGCTCAGCTTTGTGCCCATTGTGTCTACAATACCATCTAGCCATCTCATTTTGGGCTGTCCCCTTCTTCTTTTGCCATCCACCCTTCCCAGCATCAAGGCTTTCTCAAGCGAATCCTCTCTTCTCATTTGATGTCCAAAGTACTTTAACTTCATCTTTACTATTTGACCTTCCAAGGAGCAGTCTGGGTTAATTTCTTCTAAGATTGACCTATTTGTTCTCCTTGCTGTCCAGGGGACTCTCAAAACTCTCCTCCAACACCACATCTCAAAGGCATATATTCTTCTGCGCTCAGCTTTCCTAATGGTCCAGCTCTCACATCCATACATTGCCACCGGAAATACCACTGCTTTCACTATACGAATTTTTGTTTGCAATGTAATGTCTCTATTTTTCACTATGTTCCCCAGGTTTCTCATAGCTTGCCTCCCAAGAATCAGTCACCTTTTTATTTCATGGCTGCAATCTCCATCTGCAGTGAGCTTAGATCCTAAGAAAGTAAAATCTGTCACTGCTTCTACTTCTTCCCCATCTATTTTCCAGGGACTGATAGGACCTGTTGCCATTATCTTGGTTTTCTTTATATTGAGTCTCAAGCCAGCTTTTACACTTTCTTCTTTCAACCTAATCAGGAGCTTTTTAAAGTCCTCCTCACTTTCTGCCATTAGGGTTGATGCCGATGGTTGAGAGGAGTAAAAATGTTTTCCCATTGCCACAATTAGAGGTGATGTCCACCATGCTAGCAGTTTGGCATGAGGAACCACAGCTGTAGTCTGCTGCACAGAGTGACAATGAATTCGTGGCGTAAAGCTTCCGTCCCAATGCGTCAAGCTTCTTGCCCTTGGATGAAGACGGCATGGGGAAACTGCTGACTGCCATCTTACTCTGCGAAGCCTGGACAACCATGGAGTTCAGCAGGGGATTGGCCTGCAGAAACTCTACGTCGTCACCCAGGAGTCTGTACAAACCGTCTACTTTCATCAAAACCATGTGGGACGATATGGCTTCTTCCACACGGCCTTAGCAAAGCTGAGAAAAAATGGTAACATGGCGATATGGGAGGCTTAAGGCAGTCCCAAGATGAGACAGCATGGCTGTAAAGGACTTCTGGTCCTCACCATGGGGTGGATCAGCAGCTCCGATAATAGGATCGAGTGTCTTGTCTGCCTCAACCTCCACATCCTCCTCCTCCGAAGAGGACTCGGACTTGTCCGTAGATGGTGGAGGGATCCTCGCTTCCACGTTGGAACCGCACCAGCAAGGCCTGGGCTGTTCGACGAAGCAGGTGCTCGACGCCCCCAAAGGTGGCGGAGCAATGTCCACATACTCCTCCTCGGTGGACAGATCCTTGCTTCCACGTCAGAATTGCACCAGTACGACCTGGGCTATTCGACGGAGCGGGTGCTCGACACTTGAGAAGGTGGCAGAGCAATGTCCATTCCTTGGCCCGGAGCAACAGTCCATTCAAAGTCCTGTGAAGGAGGAAGAGGAAACGTACTCACGGGACCAGGTTGCTGAGCTTGAGTCGCGGCAGCCAAAAGTTGGTCACCTATCTTCTTGACTACCATCTCAAGAAGTGGTTGCAAGAAGTCCAGCTGAACTGCCTGAGTTGGAGGCGGCGGAGACGAAATGGTAGCCAGAGTTGGTCCAATTTATGGCAAAATAGACACCGTGACAGTAGCCGGGGCGCGTCAAGCTAGTGGCAAGATGGACACCCGGTGGAGCAGAGACATCCCTCAAGGTGGTGGCGGAGGAGGTAAAAGAGAATAGTGAAGCAAGCAAATGGCTGGGGTGCCGGTCCTTCCTGGAGAGAAGACTGACAAGCAAGAAAAAATGTAGATAGACACTGCCCGACCTGCAAGGGAGTGACTGAAGAAAAAAATTAGGTTGTTCCCAAAGGGAAATGGCTGCTTCCCCAGCAAGGAAGAAGCAGCCTTGAGGTAAAAATTGAAGAAAATGCCAGGAACTGCTCCCAAAATGGCTGCTTCCCCCAGCAAGGAAGAAGCAACTCTGAGGTAAAAATTGAAGAAAATGCCAGGAACTGCTACCCTGTGAGGAGGAACAGCTCCGAGGTAGGTGATCCGGCCTTAAGGACAAGATCACCAAGCAAAAAATTGACAATGAAGAAAGTATTTTCCAAAGACGCAACAGAAAAATTAAAGAGAGTTCTCAATGGTCTCCTGCTGCTGAGGCGGGAAGAAGAGAACTGAGGGAAAAGTGTGAAATGGCGCCAAAGGGTGGGCGGTACGGTGGGTGGCCCTAACATTCAAACTTTTATCCAATCAGCTTGAAAGCTCCGGTAATGGCTCCGCACAGGCGCAGAACCCAAAAGTGGGGATTCACAGAATACACGAAGAAGGAAGCTTTTTATACAGCAATACCTCGGGTAACGTTTACCTCGGATAACGCTAAAATCGCATAATGTTAAGTAATCTGGGGAGGAGAATTAGATCGAATAACGTTAAGGTCCTATGGGATGGATCGGATAACAACCGCTAAAGCCTGTGCGGTTACAATGTATCTCTATGGAGTTTCAACGTTATCCGATCCATCCCATAGGATTTTAACATGGATCGGATAACACTAAAAATCGGATAACTCCAAGACTTGGGGAACCAAGTCTTAGCGTTATCCGAGGTATTACTGTATATCCTCATTGTAAGATATTTAATCTCTTTAACTATCTGAAATCTTGCATATGGACTTTTACCTGTCATATAGAAATAATTACTCACCAAAAAAACTTCCAAAACCTCCTCACAAAAATTACAAACCATTATGAAAGTAAAGTGCCATCCAGTGGAAGAACATAGCATTGATATTATATTCCAGGCATAGAATATAATTCCAAAACTATGTTTACTTAATCAAAGGTTATATGATATCAGCATATAACCATGACTAATCATCTGTTAATGAATTGATGACCCTATTTAAGTACGTAACAGAAAACTTTTGAAACATTTATTACACAGCTTTTAGACCTCAGGAAGCAACTACAAGATTAATATAAGACGGATTTCCCTTATTTGGCAAAATGTTTGTGGGAGTGCCTGCTCATTGAGATAGAGTTATTAGCCAGCTGATTTTTGGAGTTAATTATTAAACCACCCCTCTGTAGTCTGTTATTTGGAGGTCAGTCTAGGATGATTAAGTAACTTTCACCACACATTTCTGTTGGGTGACGAATGAATTCTGTGTTAGAGGCCACCTATATTTACACAAGGAGATGAAATGTTGCCTGGAACATAATACTTGAATCTGTACTGGGAAGCAAATTATCCCCCCCCCCCCCAAGGAAAGGTTTTTAAAATCCCAAAACATTTTAATGTTTTTCTAAATCAAATTAATTTTGGATTTTTTTCCGGGGGGGGGGGGTACTGCAACATCCTCAAAGCAAAGGACTTTATATTTTACACTTGGTTAGATCTATTAAAAACTCTGATAATAAATAACTGTTCTGTCCCCTTAAGTCAATTCTGTGTTTTTTCTTGCAATTTTATTTGCTATTATGAGTGCCAAAAGGGTGGGGTATAAATGTGAATAAATAAATAAGCTTATAATATACTAAACATTATACTCTATACGTTATGCAACCTCTATACAGTACTAGGGTTTCTCAACCTATGGCCAGATGTGGCCTGCCCACTGCCTCACCCAGAAGTGCCATGTGTGTCAGGCAGGGCAAAATGGCCATCCAGTCCCCGAAGCTGTCTGAGGGAGTGTGACCTGGCCCTCACCTTGAAAAGGTTAAGAACCTCTGCTCTATACCTTATTATACTAACAGAACTCTGCTCAAATTTTGTTCATGTTAAGAACTTGTAAGAGGAAAGGCTGTACTGTATATGAATCCTAAATATAATTAAAAACTACAGTCAAACCTCACATAGAGCACCTTGCTTAAAAAGTAACTTGCTTAAAGAGCAGAATTTTCTCTGAATGTTCGCTTCGCTTAACAAATAAAAGCAACCAAAAACTCACTTAACAAATAAATCGGGGTTCACAATCCCCCCCACCCCACCAGAAGTCACAATTGGTCACTTGCAATGGTGTTTCGTTTAAAGAGCAATCCTGTGGAACACATTATGCTCTTTAAGCAAGATACAACTGTACAACTATGTCACTATATTAATGCATCAAGTTCTACCGGAAAAATAAAAATACTGGCACCTTCTTTCTCATATGCATTTTAAGAGTCAAAGTGACATTAAGTTGGTGTTTACCATTAAGCTGATGTTAGAACAGATGATTTCCAGCAGGCAGAGCACACCCTGCAGTTCTTTCCACTCCAGACTAAAAATTCTCCTGGCATTCCAACTTTACTGTCTCACAGCAATGGATGGTCGCTGTCAAAAGATGGAGAGGCTCAGCAACCCACAGTGAAAGCATGTGCTCTTGCCCATGCAAAGCAGAACAGATCTCAAGGCCACTCATTGCTCCCCACACACACACACACACATAACATCTTCTGATGCATGGACCAGAGGAAACTTCCATTTTACCATGCAGAGTCTTCTACCACCCTTCTTTGCCACATCCCCCCCCCCCAGCTAAATTTCCCTCTCAAGTAGTGTCTTTTTCCATGTGGATCTACACAAAAAGCTGGACATTCTTGGCAACATCTCGAGTTCAATCTGATGCTGTACAGCCACCCGACATGCCACTGGGTGGCCCCGGGGGAAGAAGGAGCCAGCAAGAGGGAGTTGGGAAAGAGGCACCAAAACACAGACTGCCGTCACAATGCCTACACGAGTCAACCTCTCTCTCTCACTCACTCACGGGCCCTTTGCACGTGGCCTCCTATGATCCCCCCCCCGGGGTGGGTGAGGGAGAGGAGGGAAGAATCCCCCCCCCCAATTGGCCCTGTCAGATTTTCCACGCCACTCGCGCAAACCACAATCCGGGCTAGCATTTTTCCACGTCGAGAAAGCTAGTCTCGTCTTTGAGCTCAAGGCATTGGGATGAGGCGGGGCGGGTAGGAAAGGCGCAAAAACCTCCGGGACAGGCTTGCGGTGCTCGAGTGTGTGTGTGTGTGTACATGGGAGGAAGAGAGAAACTAACCTTTGAATGCCCACCGCAGTCCCATTACCACCACCGTCTTCTCCCGAAACCTGACAGCGAGGCAGCAGCAGGGTCAACCCCGCCAGGAAGGGGGCAGAGGAAGCTCTCGTCGGGCGCTCCCAAGCCCGGCTTCTGCCCCCCACCCACCCACCCACCCCCGAGCCCCACTCTTTGGCGCGGCTTCTACCTTGGCAGGCAAAGGCCAGGCCCCGCTGCTGCTGTCGCCGCCGCCGCCTCTTCCGCTGGTCCTGGGTGGATCCGCCACCATCGCTTTTTCAGGTGGCGATGGCCTCGCCGGACGCTCCAGCACCCACCGGGGCTGCCTTCATCTTACGTGCGGTTTCAGCTGCTGCTGCTCCTTCTCTTCCAACTCGGGCTCGCCAATGGGTCTCCTCCCCGAGGAGGTGCGTCTCTTTCTCGCTCTGGGTTCCTCTTCCCGGGCAGCGGCGCTCCAGCGTGCGCCCAGCCAGGCGCTTCCTCTCCTTCTTCACCCCCCACTACACACACACCGGCGAGTCCCGCCAAGGGAGGGAAACGAGGGGACGACGACGCCGAAACCGCTTCCGTCTTTCGCTTCCTCTGGGCCGCCGCCGCCGCCGCCCGTCTCCGTGACTCACCCCACCCTCCTCCTCCTCTTCCTCCTCTCTTCTCCTGGGCGGCTCTGAGCCACTGGCTCCGGCTTCGTCCTCAGAGGCAAAACACCTCCGAGCAATCCCAGCTGGGCGTGGAGGGAGGCTTGTTGTCCGACAGCCCCGAGTGACTCAGGGAAGAAGGGCTCCAACCCCCCGTCGCCCCCCAACCATTCCTCCCAGGCGAGCAAAAGAAGGGACCCCCCTCCCCCCCCAAAGAGTTCCCACTTGTTGTGGCTTCTTCTTCCCACACCACATGCGCCTTCCCGCCGCCTCGCCTCCTTTTCCCGGCGGCTCCACCGTGCCCGACTTTCAGCCCAAGGTGACTCCCTCCTCCGGGGACCTCCTAGCCACCAGCAAGCCCACCCCGCTTCGGCTCCCCGTGTGTGTGTATGTGTTGTTGTGAGGGTTTAAACAAAAAAAGGAACGACGGCGAGGGGGGAGAGGCGGCCTCCCAAGAGCCAAGCCAAGGCCCACCTCTTGAGGGCGGTCTCTCCACGGTCCCGAGCGGGAGCTGAGTGAGGCCTCCCCACTGGGGAAGTGGGAAAGGGCGCCTCGGAAAAGTTCAGGGCCGGGAAGGGCGCGCGGGTGAGGGGACCTTTCTCCCCCCTCCCAACCCACCATGGCGTGGGCGCTTCCCAAACGCGGCCGGTTTCGTGTGGAGAAAGTCCTCTTTCGGCGAGGACGACGCCCGCTCTCCAAGTCAGGGGCCTCTCCCTGGCAAACAGGGGCTGCGAGCCTTTTGGAGGGGGAGGGGGAGGCTGGTCGGGCGGGAATGCGAGGAGGTCACCTCGGCTCAGTGACAGCCCCACCACCCCAAAAATTACTATGAAGACACCATCCTGACTTGGGTTTTCCCGGAGCTAAACCTGCTCCTGAAGGAAACGCAGCGAAGAACCCGCTTCGATTCCTCCTACCGCCAGGACGAATTGGTGCTTCAGGTTTTGAACTAATCTCGGGCGTAATTAGCCACACAAGCAATTAGCCTGGCAAAACAGCACCTCCTCCAGGGAGATTGCTCTCACTCGAATTCGACGTGTGCTAACATTCGGTCTCACTCCACCCGTATCTCTTCAACCCCCCGACACTTCTGGGATCTAAAGGGCATCGGCTATATTTTACCGAATAAACAATTTGCTAGTAACAAATTATTTGAATTTCAGCAGTAGGAGAGGAAGCAGAGCATGTGGGGGCCATAAGGCCAGTTTCTTCTTCATGGGATGTCAAAATTTTTACTACCCCACCGTGATGTCATCACAGTGTCTGCAGAGCTAACATCATGATGTCATGATGTGGGTGGGGCCAAAGAAAATAAATAAATAAAAATAAGCAAACACACACACACATCCAAAGGTGAGTCACTTACCCTGGGGAGCAGGCTATACGGAGCTTCAGGCTAGCAGATTCTCTTCCTCCTCCCCGCTTGGGAGGACAGCAAGAAGGCTTTGCATATGCGCCAAGCACTGTAGGCATGCATGCACACCAAGTGCTTGGTGCGCATGCGCAGTGGGGGAACCAGTGAAAAGGTAAGCCCCAAAGGTGGTTCCCCCAAAAAGCTGCTACCAGTTCTCCAGGACACTGGGAAAAGTTACTACCGGTTCTGGCAAACTGGTGAGAACCTGTTACATCCCATCACTGACCGTAACCTATTCCAAATATTGGCTTTCATCTCAGCAGATCCACCCTGAAGATTCCCCTCATAATATAATGCAGTGGTCTTCCACTTGCCTTCCACACTTCAGCATGACGGTCATACCATCGATCTAGTTCTGTGCAGGGCCATAGTAAATATTTTTTTCAGGATGGGCAATAAAGCCTCTTTGCAATGCATTGCCAGGGTGGGCAAAGTGCTAACTCGGGGTGGGCCAACTCTGGCTACAACCCTAGTTCTGTGAGTCACTTTCTGATCCTGAGCCTTTTTGGCAAACAAATCTCATCAACCCCAGGCCAGTATTGATGAAGCTGCTGTCCACCATCAAGATGGATTCAAGTGGGATTTAATCTACTTGGGGACCATCACCCTTCCCTGTGGACATTGCCACCCAAGGTCGTTAGTTCTCAGGGTTGTCAGGTTATTTAAATGCCACCTGACAGCACTGCGTCACTGGCAGTAGGGTCTACTCCAGTGATGGTAACCCTTGACTCTCCAGGTGTTCTTGAACTTCATTTCCCAGAAGCCCTGATCAGCAGGAGTGCTAATTTGGGCTTCTGGGAATTGAAGCCCAAGAACACCTGGAGAGCCAAAGTTTACCATCACTGGTACTCTATGACCATAGCAGGATAACCTGGCCAGACATACAAGGCTGAGGCCAGTTTGGCTGTCAGAAATTTACAAGGTTAAAGAAAATGAAAAGCTGTACAACTTAATATGCTGTGCCCTTTTCTAAAGGTTATTCTCTTCCCCACACCTCCACCCCATTCCATGCTGTCTGTACCGGTAGATTTAATATACTGTATATCAGGGATTCTCAACCTGCAGGCCATGGGCCGGATGTAGCCCATGGTACCATTTCATGTGGGGCCTCCACCGCCTCCACCACACCAGGAAGTGCCACGTGGTGGAGGAAGGGCAAAATGGCCATCTGGTCCCAGAAGCTGTCTGAGGTAGCGTGACTCGGTCCCCGGCTTAAAAACGTTGAGAACTCCTGCTGTATATATTAACACGGCCCCAGTGCTTAGGTAACACTCTCTGAGCTGCCTGACAACAAAACTACAGTATTTGCCTTGTTTTATTACTGTTGCCATGCGCTACGCATGGGGGATGCACAGCTGTCACTAGTTTATTTCTTTTTGAAAGCTTAAAGAATCTTGAAAATTCTCACAAGAGAAAGGTTTACCAAACTCAGCCCATCTTTTCTTTCTCACAGTGCAGGTAAACAAGCAGTGAAGATACGAAAACAAACATGAGATAAAAATAACTTCTTGAGGAGTAGCTTCCAAAAGAAATTTGTTTCCAGAGCTCTAAAGAGAGTTCTGTATTGTGACACTGCAATGATGACTTAAAAATTAACTGAGGGGGTAGCATTTGAGATCTGAGATCTTGCCCTTCACAGATAAAGAGTTGTGGTTGGAGTCCTTTCTAGTTGTGATTTTTTTTAATGCTGCATGATTGGGGGAGTGCTTTAAGAGATTAGGAAGAGTTGTTCAGTGTCCAGAACAACTTCTATTTTTATCCAGCAGATTTAGGAATGGATCAAGCTGGTGATTGTCATTCTCCACCCAGTTCTCTGTTGTCATTTAAAACATGAAGGTGACTGAAGAAAAGAATTGACTCTGTGAGGCAGCCATTTCCAAGTAACTAGCTGTGTCAATCTGTCTTTTTTATACAAAGAATTTGTAATTTCAGCTCTTTCCCTATTTCTCAATTTTCCCAAAATTCCTATTTTTCAGGGTCCGGTTTTACGCCATGCTCACTTTTTAATGCAAAATCTACAAAAGTACCCCATATTTCCCAAAAAAAGTTCTTGCTTGTCAGTCCTTTCATTATGTTCAATTCCGTAATCAGCTGCTACACTGCATTATACTATTGACTTTTACTAATTATCTTTGTTTCCTTCCAATATTGGGCTATTAATCATCTTGTCACAGTCAACAACGTTAATAATAATTCTTTTTTGCGACTTTCAATTTAAATTTCTTCAATCTCACACAATAATGCTGATTTTGGAGTTAATCTTATAGTTTTTTAAATAATTTTTCCTATTTCTAATTATATCATATCCCAATTTTTTTTATTATCTGGCATTCCCACCACATGTGTATATATGAACCTCTTTCAGACTTGCATCTCCAGCATTCATCGGGGATTGTATCATTCATTTGGTGCAATTTGACCGGGGTCATATACCACCTCCACAAAAACTTACTATTCTGTTCTTTTTCCTTAATTGACAATGATCTCATAATTCTCTGTTTCCACTTCTTTTTCCAACTATCTTCTGACATAATTATTTTTAACTCCTCTTCCCATTGTTTTCTCAATATGTCCTGTATTCATGTTTTATTTAAAAGTTCTTGATAAATTATCTGTATTATTCCCTTATTTTTTCTTAACCTGTTTCTTATTTCATATATTATTCAACCAGTTTATTTCAGCATGTACTTTTATGGATCAAAGTTATTCAGATACAACTGAAGAAGTGGTTTTTCCATTCACAAAAGCTCACACTGAAGTAAAATTGTTCATCTCTGAAGTATTACAATATTTCTTTCCCCCTCCCCCTCTTTTAATTTTGCAAATACTGTACTTTTAGGGCAGCCATGTTTCCTGTTTTCATTTCCCCCATTATCACTGCCTAAAGCTCATGCTTCTCCATTTGACAGCCTGGGTCTGAGGTCAGAAAGAAGACCCACACAAAGAGTCAAAAGACAGCAGAGGAATAATAGAATTAGAAGAGCAAACACTCCAAAGAACCATCTGCTACCAAGGGGGTGCAGCCAGGGCACCATGGGAAGGCGCTGAACAGAGAGTGATGGAGGCGCCTATGGGGGGGGGGGGTTGGGGGAGAATCCCATACATTGCTTTTGGCGCCCCAGGGCAAAGTCCAATATACCAGCACACACCTGTCTGCTACAACCATTTCTGTGTCATTTCCAGAGTCAACAGTAAGAAGAGAAGGCAGCTACTGCTGGGTGGAATCTAATGTCCATATAACCTAATATATAGTGTTTTTTTTATCTAGGTACTCCAGGGAAGTACAGTAATACCTCATATAACATTAGTATCGAATAACACGAAAATCGCATAACATTAAGGAATCTGGGGGGAAGAATTGCATCGGATAACATTAAGATCCTATGGGATGCTTCAGATAACAACCGCTAAAGCCTGTGTGGTTACAATGTATCTCTATGGCTCCCATAGGATTTTAACATGCATCGGATAACACTAAAAATCATATAACATCAAGACTTGTGGAACCAGGTTTTAGTGTTATATGAGGTTTGACTGTATACAAGAAAGACATCAAGCTGATACTCCATATCTGTTGTCCGATTTCACCATGACACTTTTCCTAAAGCCCCTTCTTTTAAGAAATTAAAAAAGGAAGGTGATGGCTTTTATGTGGTCACTTTAAAAAATTATACATTGCTGCAAACATTTGTAATTCAAAGATTACTGCATATACTTGAGTATAAGCCTAGTTTTTCAGTCCCAAAAATGAGCCCCCAAAAGGGGAAATGGCTTATACTCAGCTCAATGACCATGAGGGTCCCATGACAACATCAGATTGAGATGCACCAAAAATTTAATTAATTTTACCATATTTTCATGTATTTTGATTATTGAAAATCACTAGCAGCGGCTGCATTTCTCATCCTTGGCTTATACTCGGGTCAGTTTATTTTCCTGGGTTTTCAGGAAATTAGGTACCTCGGCTTATATTCAGGTCATTTTATACTCAAGTATATATGGTACTTCATCAGGCAAAAGAAAACTGTGACCTGTTGTATAGGCCAGGTACATTTGCTTAGGTGTTCTGTGGGGACAGAGGCAACAGATTACATCCTTCTGTAAACAGGAAGCCCTGTATTTGCATATCCCCTCCTAAATGGTTCTTTAAAGCTGAAAAGCTTTCTTTGTGGCCAGGGAAAAACTAATTCAAACCCAGTGCTCCTCAGAATTGTGCAACATATTTACTTCACCCAGTAGGCATGTCAAATTAGTTCATATTAGAGTCAATTGAGAATATCTGGTGGAAGTTGTCCAGTTTGTAGTCCTGCTGCGGTGGTGTTCAAAGAATTCCTGTAGAATTCCTTGATGTGGCTGTTTGTGGCATCTTTGGCAGTTCAATAAGCAGAAATCAGCCATGTGACCCATAAATACAATATTAAAAATGCAGGGGGGAGGTGATGCCTTTTATGTGTCCACTTAAATTTTTTTTACATTGCTGCAAGCTTTTGTAACTCAAAGATTACTTCAGGCAAAAGAAAATATCATAGCCTGTTGTATAGGCCAGGTACAATTGCTTAGGTCGGGAATTCCCAACCTGTGGCCCATGGGCTGGATGCTGCCTGTGGCACCATTTTATTCAGCACCCACCCCGTCTCCACCACACCAGGAAGTGCCATGTGATAGAGGAAGGGTAACATGGCTATCTGAGGGAGTGTGAACCGGCCCCCGAACTCCTGATTTAGGTGTTCCATTGGTGTTTTTTTTTTTTAAGGAGAAGCCATTCAGAAGGAGCTTTCAATGGAAAAGGAATGAGTAAGAGAACTTAACCTTTTTGTGGCATTGCATTTTTTAAAATTGTCAGTTAATACATGGATAACACCCAACTATTTCTCCTTTCCACCAAATTTAGATGAGGCTGAGATAAGCATAGCAGATATCTGAGGTCAGTGCTGTACTGAATGAGGGTTAATCTGAACTAAAATTCGTATACATTTTCCAAATTTTTTGGCTATCAACAGTCTCGCCACTGTTACCAAAATACTAATTAGACTCTTTTTATTTTTATCCATTATTATACTTCCAAAGTCTATTAATAAAGCAACCCTGGGACTCTTCTACAGAAATCTTAATACTTGAAGGAAACCAGGATAGTTATAGATGCCAACTATTTGCAAAGCAATAAAATGCATTCGAGTATCTCTACATGTTTTGTGTTTGTGTTTTCAGTAGTTATATAGGAAGCATCAAGCCCCTCCACACAAATTTCAAATTCCTGAATCTTATTCCTTTGCTCCTCTTCAATTATTACAGAACTGACATACTACTAGAGAACCACTACTACATGCATCATCCATAAACACTATGATAAATCTAAATAAATAAATAAATAAATAAATGATGGTAGGGCACATTATCTGCAAAGCCAAATATAAACAATTTGGAAAACTGCCCTAGAACTAGGTTGCTGTAAGCTGTTCTAATATCAGTGCTTGACACATCAAGCTATGTAGCAGAAAGGAAGGGTATGGGGTTTGGCCTTGATGCTAAGCAGCAGATTTTTAATTATATTAGTCAGTTTCTGGAAATGGTGAGCACACAACCTCTTCTGCCATATCCAAATCTGAATATTGGTGATCCTCATGGCAATCAGCCATGAAGACTGTCCTGATAATATAATACAGTGGCCTTTCATCTGCCTTTGCGTCGCAGCATGACCCTTGTACCACTGATCTAGTTCTGTGAGTCACTTTCTGGTCCTGAGCATTTTTGGCAAGCAAAGTTATCAGCCCCAGGCCAGTATTGATGAAGCTGCTGCCCTCCATCAAGATGGATCCAAGTGGGATTTAATCCACTTCGGGATCATCACCCTTCCCTGTGGACTTTGGTACCCAAGGCCGTGAGTCCTCAGGGTTATCAGGTTAGTTAACCTCCACCTGACACTTGGTGTTGAATCGCAGGCAGTATGGTTTACTCTATTGGCATAGCAGGATAACCTGGCCAGATTAAGCACGCAACCTCTTTAAAAAAAAAGAAAGAATATAAGATTAAACAGTCCTACAATGTTCTATAGAACACTGCATAGAACACTGTAAAGCACAACTTTAATTGTTTTTTTTTTAAATCTGAAATTTGCAGTTAGTAAATCTTTGGGAGGTTCTCATTAAACATCATGAAAAATGCTTGTGATAAACATTCTCTTACACATGCTGATTACAAAGCTTCATGTGTCACTGAGTTCAGTGAAACTTGGTTCTGAGTAAAGCCACAAATCCAACAGTTTACTTCTACTGAGATTTCTCAAAATGCAGCTATAGGATGTATGTCAGTATGTATCACCTTGAGTTCAGGCATATCAGAAAACAAAATAAACAAAATAAAATAAAAAACACTGTAACACTTTAAAGACTAACTGCTAGGCAAGACATAATAACAATAACAGGAAATACAGAATTCACTGAGATTTGTTCCTAAGCGAGCATACTTAATGTTACAGCTCTACTGTAAAACATAGATTAAGTGAGATAAACTGATAAATATGGAGGGTATTTATGGTTAGGCAATTTGGAGTGTTAATCTAGATTGTAGAATTTGCAGGCTCCATTTTAAAGACCCAGTGTAGACAACCTTTGCAGTTGGACCTTTCAAATTCCTCAGACGAGGCAAAATGCATGTAGGTAGACAATGGATGAATCCAAAATGTCTTAATTTGGATTGCAAATTACAGTGGAACCTTGGATAACGTAATTAATGCGTTCTCCGATATGTTTCTTACAGTGAAAATTACTTTAACTGAATTTCCCATAGGGATGTATGGAATGCAGTTTCCCATAGGAATGCATTGAAAACCAAAATACTGTAACTAAAATGTGGTTTCCCATAGGAATGCATTGAAAATCAATTAATTCATTTATTATGTAAGCCGAGCCACTATTTTCTATGGATTTCCTTTTGTTATACAATTTTTATGTTAACAGCCATTTGTTAACCGAGGTTGTACTGTACTATGTACTAATTTTACTACTCCTTAACTCTGAGCAGAAATGATCCTTTTTAAGCAACCTCATTTTAACTTTTGTCTCTTGATATATTTTAAGTACAATACCCCCATTTTAACTTCTGTTCCCTATGCTGGTCTTGGACCATAATAAAGATTTGATTTGATTTGATTTGGAATCCCCTGTTTATTTTGTGAAATGGAGTGTTTCTCATTTTTGAGATATCTGTTCTGTATATAGGGAGATGTACTTTTGCACAAATCACGGAGTAAACAAAACAAAAAGACAAAAAAAATGTGGCATTTTAAAGAGTAACTGCTGTATTATAATGTTAGCTTTCGTGGATCACTTCACTTCATCAGACATAAGAATAAAGGCTTCATGGCATCATTTTATATACATCAGGTACAGAGATACAGAATGGTTAGCATAACTGATAAGTATACAAGTTAAAGTGTTTTTTTACAACTAGTAATATCTATTATTCAGATTAGTTGTGAAGCTTCACCCTGTTAAATTGCAAATGGTTAATACAGTATATGGATACAAGACAAACATTGTGGCATTATACATATGCTAAGAGGGACTGCAGTGGCTCAAGTGGTTAAGACACTGACTGGAAGGTTAGCAGTTCGATACCTGAGTACTGAACAACGGAATGAGCTCCTGTCTTTGTCCCAGCTCCTGCCAACCTAGCAGTTCGAAAGCAAGAAATTGCAAGCAGATAAATAAGGACCACTTCGGTTGGAAGGTAAACAGTATTCTGTGCACTCTGGTGTCTAGGCATGCCTGCCACAAGTCCATGGAAACATCTGCAGATGCAGACAGTGCTGGCCCTTTTGGCTATAAGCGGAGATGAGCACTGAACCCTAGAGTCAGATACGACTAGCAAGGGTGACCTTTACCTTTACATATGCTAATAAACTTACCCTTCAGGTCTAATGTCTATTGCGTGAGGGGCCGAGGCCAAGATGATGTGTATAAACTGATGTGTATAAAGTTTTGTTTTGTTTACTCTCTGATATTCTTGAAACACAGACTATCACAGTTACCATTTCAAAACTTTTGCACATCAGTTCATGTTTGGAAGGGAGAATGTGTCCAGGAGGATGCAATGAAAGCTGACAGCTTGATCCCACAAAAATCCTTACATTGTTGTGCTATACTAGTGGTTGTCATTTTTCAGGGAAGGAATGTGACAGTAAAATATTTTAGTTAAGTCAGTTAAACAGATCACCTGCAGTCATTGTCAACATCGTTCAAATTAGCATACAGGTATTTGTTTTAGAGATCCCTGTAATAGCTCAGCAAATGTAGGGTAAATGCAGAAGAGCTACATTCCCAAGCTCTTAATAGCATGTAGTTTGATTCCTCAGTATGCCATAATCATTCTACTAAAACCTAGCTCAGAGCAAAGGTGCTCAAATATGTGGGCTTTTAGATTGTGTCTCTCTCTCTGTGTGTGTATTTTAAATCACCTTTTGATCTTTCTAGACCAGGGATTCTCAACCTGCGGTCCATGGCACCATTCCATGTGGGGCCCCCCACCGCCTCCAGCACACGAGGAACTGCCATGTGGTGGAGGAAGGGCAAATGGCCGTCCGGCCCCTGAAGCTGTCTGAGGGAGTGTGACCCGGCCCCCAGCTTTAAAAGGTTGAGAACCCCTATTCTAGACCAATCTTTTGTCACGTTCACAGATGAGACAACATACATTGTACTTAATAACAGAAGCCTTTGTGTTTTGATCTCCATTTCTAAGGAACACACAAATCTACAAGGCTTTTATAGGGCATATTCAGAAGCTTTGTGGGTTGCTGCATGGCATTGTGAAGTGTGGTTCAGGAAACAAACATCCACTGTGCCCCCTAAGGCATATGGAAAGAAAGGGGAGAAGGATGAATAAAAATCAAATCAACTCAAATCAATCAATTTACTGTGTTTTGCTTTTATTTCAGGGCTATTTTCATATTGCTGAACAAAAAGGGTGCAATCGTTATGAAACATTTCCTTTGAATGGATCATATCAGTCAATGGCATGATTAAGGATTTTTTAAAAAGACTACCAATTTGGCTACACTATAATTTGAATTATCAAGACTGCAGACAGGAAATTAGGCTGCATATCAACAACCATACAGTTATTATAGCTGCAGTATGTTTTTTCAGAAACTTGACAGTCTTTCTTGAATCCCATTTTAAGAAGAAAAATTGCAGTCCTGATCTCTTCAATAAATAACTTAAAAATATTTCACACTAAATGATCAGAATAATATAGTCTGTAAGTTATTGATTGTAACATGGTACATCTTTTCTTTGTATACATGCCTTTCTGTATGGCGGTTGACAAACCTGCCAAGATTTAGGAATAATTTTCAGCAACCCAATTCTGCGTACCTTTATGTTCAGAGATGTAGGTGATAGCTATGGACGCCATATTACCTGGTTGGTTAGGTTTTGTGAGATTTTAGACAGGCTGTTGGGTTCCTGTTTAGCCTACTAGCTGGTCTAGATTATGAACTTTCATTTTTTTCAAAAAAGTTAAGTCTCCAGTCCTTATAGAATCCAAAGATAGAAGACAAAACATCCCAACAATGTTTGGGCCAATGATTTTGGTAGGGAAAAAAACAAAAGCCTTTTTATGTAATTAGCCATGAATCAAGCCACCCAGTGTTCTGAGAAATGTATCTTGAAAGATGAATGGATAATTCTGATTATCTGAAATGAGAGCTGTAGTCTCCAGAATAATTTTATTTATTTATTTATTTATTTATTTCCTTCGACTTATTATCCCGCCCAATCGGGTAAAAAACCCAACTCTGGGCGGCTTACATACACAATTTAAAAATACATAGCTAAACCACAACTCAATATAAAACCACAAATCAATATACAATAGCCTATTCACAGTTAAAATATAAATTAATACAATAATTAAAAGTTAAGCTAAAAGAAATAAAACATTTCCAAGTTATAAAATTATGCAATTATTAAAAAACAGAACCAGGGTAGGAAGGTAAGAACAACGGGTGGCTGTCTCATCTGATAAGCCACCCAACATGAGATCCGGTATTTCCAATTTTTCCAAGATGTCGTATTATGCTTCTTTATAGCATTTCCTACTCTGGCAGAAAGGGTTAGATCAGTGGTTCCCAACTTTTTTTGGCCATGCCCCACCTAAGCAGCTCTAATTGCCCTCCCAAATCAAATTGCCCCTCTGTGGGGCATGTGCCTAGTAGCATAACATGGGGGGTCGGGGGGGCAGCCCGCCCCGAGCAGCACTTTTTTTGGGTGGCATTGTGCCTGGGCGGGCTGATTTGCCTGCCTCGGTCTGGGCGGACTGATTTGCCTGCCTTCGCCCGGCATTGCCTTGCGCGGGCAGACAGGTGGGTGAGTGGAACAGCCCGGCCTCTGGAGATGGGGTACAGCAGGGGCACCCCCAACCACCTGCACCCCACCTGCCCGATGTCATTTACAGCTCATCCCCAAGGCAGCAAAAACCCCTGCCAAAGTGGATCGGTGCTTTGTAAAAAAAATTTCATTGTGTCCTCTCTTTGAAATCTGCGGCGTTAGGGACCCCATGGCAATGACTACATTTTCCATACTCCCTTGGCCCGCAGCACTGAGGGAGTCTGGGAAATGTAGTCATTGCCACGAGGCCCCTAACTCCATGAATTTCAAAGAGAGGACACAACAAAAAATTTTTTATAAGGCACCAATCCCCTTTGGCAGGGGTGGGGACAAGCAGATCCACATTCAAGACAACAGGGAGAAAGTGCGACCACCACTACCATGGATGATGCCAAAAACGTGAGCAACTCGGGATTTGGCTCCCTGAAGCTGTGGCAGAATTGTGGGACAGGCGGGGTGTGCCGTGAGAGAAAGTGGGCAGGGAGGAGCAAGTGCAGACTGGGTGGAATAAGGATGGGTGTTGTGTGTGTCTGTGTGTGTGTGTGGGGGGGGGGGCAGCAAGCCTAGATGGGGGTGAGCCTAGATTGGGGGGCGGCAAGTTTCACCTGCACCCTTGGCGGCTGAAACCCACGCTACACCACTGCATGTGCCCCAGGTTGGGAACTACAGGGTTAGACTCAATGACTCATGCCATTGAAGCCTATCTTTTAGAAGCAAATTGCTTAGAGTTAAAAAAAAAATCTCCATAATCTGAGTTGTGCAACTCAGTATGCAACAGGTAATGTCTACAGAGATTTCAAAATGTTACTCCTTTCGCGTAGCAGTAAAACAGGATTGCAGTGACTCTATGGAGAAAATATATATGGGTATGTATGTGTATAAAGTCAAATGTTACAAAGAAAGCTAAGAAATTTTGTAATTAAAAAGAAAATATCTGATCTTTATCTCTGAAAGAAATAACTGTTTACCCCAGTTCTGTAATTTCCTCTTCATTTTAACTGGTAAACTAGGTAACAATATATATCTCCAGGGGGATTGCCTGGATCTGTTTATTTTTGATGGGGAAAACAGCAGCCATCTCATGATAATACCACTGAAGAGCACATGCATGCCAAAATGTTATTCTTTATTTATATGTACCAGCAATCTATGCAATGGCTTCACGTGGTTTTCTTCTCACAATTTTTGGCCAAAAAATGATCTATAGAGTAGGATGGAGTGAGAAAGTCATATGAGGACACCAAGTAAGCTTTGTAACTAAACTGGAATGTGAATTTCATTCTCATTTTAAATCCAAAATTAACATTCCACTTTCTCAGATCAGTGGTCAGTATTATAGAAATTTCATTTTTAATGATGAAACCTACAGAACTTGTTGAAAAACAGCCCTGACTATTCCTTTATGTTTGGGGGAAATTGGTTATTTTATAAAAATAGGAGTCAGGTTATGGGATTTCGCCCCCTGCTTGGTGTTTCTTTATGTGAGTGAGCACAAGTGGGTATCTTGTCAAACATCTTGACTGCTGGCATTGGTGTTGTCACCATTCAGACTGCCCTTTGCCATGTAAAATTTGACATCATTTTTCCTGAAGGCATTTTGAATTACAGATATAGGGGCACAATATCCCAAAGTCATAAGCCACTGTTTTAAAGAAATGAATATCCTGGCTTATTTAAAAGACAAGTTTAAATATACATAGACCACAGACAAATTCCAACAGAAATGTCTTTCATGAGAATTAGCCAGCACTAGAAGATCACACAAGACAAGCATACGATCTGTACTATGGTTGCTGGGAGAGGACAGAACCAGAAACACCTGGTATATCACTGTAGTTCCTTTGTGCCAAAATATTTTGAAGGGCTGTTTTGGACATAATGAAATATGACAAAAGTAAGAGCAAGTGCAACACAATGGAGAAACAGACCTACCATTTAACTTCTCAGGTAAAGTAATGTTGCCATGCCTGCTCTGCAGAATGCAGGCTAGAACGAGATGTTCCAATTTCCAAACCCTTTCCTTGGGTTACGCAAGCTGAAGAAGAAAAGCTATACAGGCCCTAAAGCCCTACAAATACTGTATGGTGTTGCCTGCATGTTTTCCAAGAGATGTCCCATTGCCTTTTTAGTTTCTGTTACTCAAGTGGTTTTGCCAGCTCCTTCTTCTAGGTTTTCTCTGGGAACATATAGCTTGCTCAGGACCACACACAATGACTTTTCTCTTACAAGGTACAGTGGAAAGGCAAACTTGGGTTCTGCAGCAAAACTAACCTTCTATGAAGAGAGACATTTTTTATTACCCTCAATGGAATTTGATCAGGATTAGGTTTATTTTTTTTAACTTTCTGTCAAACTTTTTGAAGATGGATGCTCTACATAAGATTTGTCATTTATATATTGGTTATTTGATTGATCCGTACTTCACACATCTAGATTGATGTGGTGGATCTAAGCATTGTCTCCCATGAGATTTTAGCAGCCTCTCACCAATGGGAAGTCCTACTGCTACCGTAGCAGGGTCCAATGGCACATGGGGGGGGGGGGGAAGAGGTCCATGTTTTCAATGCTCCTTTAGCCATTTTAAATATGACGACACACAGTGGTGGGCATCAGCAGGTTTGCACCAGTTCGCCAGAACCAGTAGCAGAAATTCTGGGTGGCTCCACCTATCCAAGTTTTGAAATAAAGTAGTCCTAATTCGGGTGCAACACAGTGTGGTAATAATTTTTTTTTGAGCCCACCACTGACAACACAGCCAGCTGGGCTCATGTCGAAGTTGTCCATGTTAGAGCATTGCACTGGCCAGGTGCATTGCCCGACTACCCAACCCCACTTAGCTGGCCTGTGGTTCCAGAATGGCGAACCATTCTGGACCACTAGCTGACACCTTTGTGACATGGCTGAACCTGCTAGGTAGGGGAATACACCCTTGCCACCATAGCTGGCGGACGGTGAGGGTCACCGCTGCATCACATTGAGGCATGAGGTAGGATATGCAGCAGATTTATAAATTAGAAGGGGGCATTTCTTCTTAAACACACTAAACATCAAGAGATCTCTTAACTTAAAACACTTCAACAGCTTTCTGACTTGTGTTTCTGAATTTGTACGCTAATTTCTTTGGATGAATTGCTTCTGCTCGCTTCTATTTTGGGTGCACTGTATGTTCATATTGTAATGGCTAGTAGCTGCAAACAACAGACCTCAATGTGAAAATTAATTGGAATGTGCAAGAATATACTCAGGGAGATGTAGTCCTTTTCTGTCTTCCACTTTCAGAACGGAGTCAGTTGTTTCTCTGACCCTTTTTGCAAGATTAAAAACCCAGTAAGAAATGAAAAGGACAGACAGTCTCAAATCTCATGACACTCTCATTTCCTTCTGCCTTTGGCATGAATCTGATTTAGCATTTAAGCATTATTCTGAATGTAAATCAACATTAAAGAAGAGTGCATTAGTTGCATCTCAACCAAATATGGAGTGTCAGCATAGAGATGAATATTTAATCTAGTTTCTAAGAGTGCTAGACTGCTGCACTTGGGTGATCTAGGTTAATTTTCATCTTGGTAACATCTTTGCTTCCTCTTTTACCCCAACGGGTGTTGAAGGACATGCAAGTTTCTTGTTCTGGCACTTTTATCGGCCTCCACGAGTGTTATTTGGTGTTTTTGTAGTTCATTGATATTATCTCTCCACCTTCCTCTGGGTCTGCTTTGTAACCTTTGTCCATCTCCTCTATCCAAATTATTATTATTATTATTATTATTATACTTGATACCCCGCCCCAATCGGGAGGACCCGACTCTGAGCGGCTTACATGAGACTAAAAATAAGAATAAAAACATAAGACAATCTACATCAATAAAAACATCAGGTTAAAAAGTCATCAAAACTTAATCACAAAAATTAAAACAATACACAGTCCCACTACCAGACCCAAGGTGGCAGTCCATCAGATAAGCCACCTGGTAAGTGAACTCGCATTCCCAGGTCCCCACACTTGTCCTGCCAGCCAGGTTTTCAAGCCCTTCCGGAAGGGCAGGAGCTCTGTCTGAAGGCGCAGCTCGGTGGGCAGGAGGTTCCAAAGGGCCGGGGCGGACACAGAAAAGGCCCTCCTCCTAGTGCAGGCAAGATGCACCTTTCTTGCCGAAGGGACAACAAGGGAGCCTCTCCGATCCGCCCTGGTGGGACGGACAGATGTTCTTGGGGTGACACGGTCTCTTAGGTATCCTGGCCCACTACCATAAAGGGCTTTAAAGGTAATAACCAGCACCTTGAATTGCACCCGGAGACATACTGGCAACCAGTGCAGCTCCCGGAGCAGCGGTGAAGCGCGAGCATAACGCCCACACCCCACCACTACCCGGGCCGCCGCATTTTGGACCAGCTGGAGTCTCCGGATGGTCATCAGGGGCAGCCCCATGTAGAGCGCATTACAATAGTCAAGTCTGGAGGTGACCAACGCATGTGTGACCACAAGCAAGGCGTCCCTGTCCAGGAGTGGGCGTAACTGACGTATTACACGAAGTTGTGCAAAGGCCCTCCTGGCCACGGCTGCCACCTGCTCTTCGAACAGTAGCCGTGAGTCCAGGAGGACCCCCAGATTACGCACTGGGTCTGTTTGGGGCAAAGCTGCCCCATCCAGTACCAAAGATGGCAGCTCCTGGGTTAACACAGGACCCCTTACCCATAGCCACTCAGTCTTGCCGGGGTTCAGCTGTAGCCCATTGTCCCCCATCCAGACCTTAACAGCCTTCAGACACCTGGAAAGGACTTCCACCGCACCGCTTGGGTCCCCACGGGCGGAGATGTATAACTGGGTATCATCTGCATATTGATGCCTTGTAAGGTATGGAATTCCAAGAAATTATCTCCAACTGGGAAAAGAACTTTATTTGTTGACTCTGTATGTAGCGCAAGATTAGTTCTATTCCAATTCTTTCCCTCATAAAGTCATTTCTGATTTTATCCCTTCTAGTCACTCCAGCAACCTTCTTCAGACATCTAATTTCTGTGGTGATGAACTTTTATGTTTTGTCAAATTTGGTAACTTCACTGAGATTAATTAATGCAAAAAATTGGAAAGTGAGATTTTATTTTCAATTTAGTGAATGGCATAAAGAAATTTGGAATTTAGTTATTAACTACAAATTGATATGTGGGATTAGGGTGAAAAGGGGGCTGTTGAAAGTGAATGGGTTTAAGGATTTATGGGGAGATTTTATATAATTTTTCCTTCCAAAGGGGAAAGGTCACATGCCAACACAGTGGAACCTCATACAGCAATCGCCCCGTATAACAACAAAATTGCATAACAATTAGGTTTTGGAGGGAAATGGCATCCCACATAACAATTTTCCTTGTGGAAAAAAATCGTACAACAATTTTTCAATGGGGAAAAACCACTTAACAAAAAAAATTGTTGTATGATGCATCCATTAGGGGATATCGCTATACAGTATAGTCAAACCTCACATAAAGAGTGCCTCGCATAAAGAGTGCCTCGCTTAAAGAGCAGAATTTTCTCTGAATGTTCGCATCGCTTAACAAGTAAAACCAACCAAAAACTCGCTTAACAAATAAATCGGGGTTCGCATCCTCCCCCCCCCCGAAGTCACAATTGGTCACTTCCAATGGTGTTTCGCTTAAAGAGCAAAGTCACTTAAAGAGCAATCCTGTGGAATGCATTATGCTCTTTAAGCAAGGTACAACTGTACAATGCATGCATCGTATAGCAATTGTTTCATACAACAACAAGCCCCATGGAATGGATTAAAATCATTGTATGAGGTACCATTGCATATGAAACAATATCTTTTTGGAGAAGCCTAGTTTCCGGTAAATAAAGAAGTAGTAGTAAATAAAAATAAATAGATATTTTCACGGTTCTGAAGGTGGAAGGGGCCACACAGTTTGTATTATAATTTCTTATTATGTGTTTACAGTATTTTGTATATGTTAAAAATAAAAAACTGTATAAGCCTGAAAAAACAAGCTTCATGTTTTTGGAAGAAAACCAGGATATAAATATAACCACCCTGAAAAGTGAGGTGGGGAGAGGGAGACAAGGGGAGACAAATGCTACACATGAGTCTTCTTCATGTAGAGTTATCACCTTTTTTGTGACTAGGTGCTCAAGCAGAATCTGACTAAACAAAAGCATTGCTTACACAATGGCCTGTTTCATGGGGTTATTCTTCAGATGGATTTTAACCATTGGAAATGGGAAAGGACGTCATCTACAGTCACTCTCCGGAAAAAGAACAAATGAGATTGCTGCTGTTGAGATTCAATGGCTTCCAGCTCATATGTCATTTACAATATGCTTTTAAATATGTTGCTTTATTTAACGTCCAACCTTGTTTTTACCAGATTCCAGGGAAAACTCTCTCTTCTGTGTAATTCATTTACAAGGAAAGTAAGTTTGCTTTGTTTCCTCTTCTTTTAAAATTTCACCCAAATTCATGTTTTTTGTAGGCTTCCAGAGTTTTAACAGCATATGAGAGATGATCAGAGTACGTTCCCCCAAAACGCTCTTAAAGAAAGATTATTTTCTCTTTGACTGCACAACATAATTTGCATTATGTCTCTCGCAAAGCTACTCGCTTAGTATGGAAACCACAATTTACAGAATCAGTGGACGATATATTCCTATTAATACAACAAGAAAGGGGCTTGAAGAGAACTGCTATTCTTTAAACTCCCCAGCAATTTACTTCTAACGTTGACAAATCCTGTTGAGACAGACATAAAGTCTGCTCTCCAGAGTGTTTTGGAATGGGCTGATCTGTTTTTTCTTCCCATCATCCAGGCATGTTGGCTATTGGAACGGTCCTAGTTACTCTCAAGGTGTGCTTTGATCTCCTGTCCAGGGGAGTTCTACATGTGGGGCATACATGCCTGTGGATAACATATATAGAAACCTTGCAGCCAGAAAGCCTGCTTCTGCTGTAAACATCTCTTAAGGGACTAACAAACCCCTTCAGCATATCAGATACTGAAATTAAACACTTCCTCTGCTTTTCTCCCAGAGGAGCAGGAAGAGTGTAATTATTTCTCCCCTTCCTATCTGATAGTTGTTGTGGTGCATCAGTTAGGAAAATTTTAAAAAAAATCTTCATTTTTCTGTGTAATGCCAATCAAAACCACAACTGCAAGCAGTTTCTCTATTGGCACTTCAAAGGAAAAAATGGAGTATTTTAAAAATTCCTAGCCAATGTAACACTACAATGATCATATATTTCTTTTTGTGCCGTATCCAATTTAGACCATTGGCGATCATCATGGCAATCAGCCATGAGGACTGTCCTATGAATATAATGCAGTGGCCTTTCATCTGTCTTCTGCATATGATTATATAGGAGAGGAAAAATAATTACACCTCTCCACAGAAGAGCAAGATAAATGTTTAATTTGCCTACGTCCGTGCTGGCAAGCCTTGGCACTCCAGGTATTTTTGGACTGAAATTACTAGAAGTCCAAGTCAACACTCGTACTGATCAGGGTTTCTGGAAATTGAAGTTCCAGAACACCTGGACTGCCAAGTTTCACCATCATTGGCCTATATCATGACGTTCGTTGTCAATATGGGTAAGGGTCACTTGTTCTGTTTGGAAGAGGAGGAAGTGACTACAAAAACACTGTTTCTAGACTGCCCCTAGTGTCTGGCCAGGTTATCCTCCTATGGTAATAGAGTAGACCATACTGCCAGTGTCTCAACGCCGATTGTCAGGTGGCGGTTAACGTAACTGACAATCCAGATGACTTGGGTGGTGAAAATCCCACTTGAATCCATCTTGAATCCATCTTGATGGAGGGCAGCGGCTTCATCAATACTAGTCTGGGGCTGATGAGGATTTTGTGTGCCAAAAGGACTCAGGACCAGAAAGTGACTTGAAGAACTAGATCAGTGGTACGGGTGTCACACTGCAATGTAAAAGGCAAATGGAAGGCAACTGCATTATATTGTTTCCTTGACAATCATTATGGCCTGATTGCCTTGATGATGGCCAAAATGTTTGGAATTGGATACGGCAATTGAAGAAGAAGACTGCCCCACAAGGAGAATCACAAGGGGCAGTCTGAGCAGGCTCACAGTTTGGGAAGTAGGAAAATATATAAGAGATCTAGAGAACCAGCCTTTTCGTATGTTATAACTTTTGACACAATCTCTTGGATTCATCGATTATACATATGTGCATTATTAAAATGTTTTTCAAAAAAAGGGCAACACAGACTTCACACTGTTTAAGCTGAGAAGCCATAGTCTGTTTTGTGACTCAACAACAACAAAAAACCCAACCATTAAGCTAATTGCAAGAAGTGAACAGTTACCTAATGTTATGCTTAAGGGACTGGATTCTACCCACTCCTCATTCTTCCTATGTGTTCTCAATTACCAACATGCACAGATGGAAGCATTCCCCCCACTGTCGAAATGAAGCCAGAACAGTTATCTTTCCCCTTCTCCCACAAAGCACATGGCTGCCATAACTCGTGTGAGCAATTATATACGTAGCTATTTCTGGACATAATGGCTCCAGATGCCTTGTAAAAGAGTCAGAAATACCATAGATAATAGAGAAAGTGTGGCTTATCATCTGGCCTAAGGATGCAAATCAGGTCATGATACTCAAGATCTTGTGACTACGTTAAAGTCTTTCAGGCTCTAACCTCCTGTTTACAGTTATTTAACCAAAACAATTTTAAGTAGAGGCTTAAGACTTCCTCAGACATTCCCTATTGCTTTTTCAGAGTGCTTTTTCACTATAAACTGATTATGAAGACATAACTTTCTTCTTCAGAGAGAAATCTCCCAGAAACCTACATGTTTTTCATCTGGATCGTAGCATTCTTCCCTACTGGGGACTCAGCTTATACTCAGGTCAATGACCTCGAGGGTCCCAGGACCATGCCAGATTGAGATGCACCAACAATTTAATTAATTTTACCATATTTTCATGTATTTTGATTAATGAAACTCACTAGCAGCTGCTGCATTTCCCACCTTTGTCTTATACTCAGGTCAAAATTAGGTACCTTGGCTTATATTCGAGTATATACAGTATAGAAATCCTCACCTTGATTATAATAATCTTCACCCTAAATATCCTGATCAATTGTCATAAAATTGTATATATAACTTAATCTCAATCCAAGTTTCTTAACCAGCATCCAAGCCTTTCCAAATATCTCTCACTCATTCTCCCCATCTTCTCCTTCCTGAGCACTCACTCCCCTTACATATCTACTCCTCCACTTGGGGCTGGAGAAAATGAAAAAAAGTTTCTTTAGAGCAGGGGTGCCCAAACTTTTTGGGCCTGTCACGTGGTTCAGGGGGCTGGTCACTGTGGCCCGGGGGCCAAGTGCAATCCCTGACACCAATCCATCCGACCCACAAAACCCTCTTCGCTCCTGGAAGCGGAAGTAAAACACGCCTGTATGGACGCGTTTTACTTCCACTTCCAAGAACAATGGGGGCTTTGAGGGCCGGATGGATTGGCATTGGGGGCCAGATGCAGCCCCCGGGCCATAGTTTGGGCACCCTTGCTTTGGAGGCATTTCCCTCCTCCTTCCATTGGCCATAAGAGTATTAACTGGAATTCTGTCACTCATTTAATTTATTCCAGCAAGCAAATGGGGCCAATTTATATTCATTATTTACAAAATACAATAGACAGGTTTAGATTAAAATAATCACAGAGAGTTTTGGACATCTGTTTCCTTGCAAGTGTTAAAACAAAAAGATTTCCCTGCACTCAACACATTGAATGTGGCAACTAATTTAACCTTGGAGGAAGTGCCTTTGCAGTCCACTTGTTATTAATGGATAGAAAGTAAAGTTGATTAGATATACCAGGCTTCTCATGGCAGAGAAGAAAGTCATGGGTGACCTGTAGATGTACTGCACAGGATGTTCTGGTCTCTAAAGAAAGAACTTCTGTCTAATGACTCAACATAATTAAGGTGAAATCTTACCTTTTAAAGCAAATCAAATAAATCCAGCAAAATAAACATTGGTTGAAATCTAGTAGTAAGTTGCAACTAGAGTAGACCCATTGAAATAGAGAAGGTCAATTTTTGAGCAAATTTATATCTTCCATTGATACAGTAGACCTATGGTTGTGAGAGCTGGACCATTAGGAAAGCTGAGCGCAGAAGAATATATGCCTTTGAGATGTGGTGTTGGAGGAGAGTTTTGAGAGTCCCCTGGACAGCGAGAACAAATAGGTCAATCTTAGAAGAAATCAACCTTGACTGCTCCTTAGAAGGTAAAATTGTAAAGATGAAGCTAAAGTACTTTGGACATCAAATGAGAAGAGAAGATTCACTTGTGAAAGTCTTGATGCCAGGAAAGGTGGAGGGCAAAAGAAAAAGGGGGCAGCCAAAAATGAGATGGCTAGATGGTATTGTAGACACAATGGGCACAAAGCTGAGCGAATTGAGGAGGATGGTAGAGGACAGAAGTGCCTGGCGGACAGTGGTCCATGAGGTCGCAGAGGGTCGGAATCGACTGTGCGACTGAAAAACAAACAAAACTCTCATTATGATTTATTGCTGGATTTCACTAGTGTAGTATATTTCATGCAACAACATAAAGCTGCTACTGACAAACCCATATAGATGTACAGTACTGGAATTATACCCTGGGTTCAAATCCTCACTTGACTATGAAACTACATGCATCACCATGGGTCAATCACATTCCGTCAGCCTATGGCCAATAATGACCAACTATTGGCCAGTTTCCAACCTCCCCTTTTTAGGGAAGGTTTTGGAGAAGGCAGTACTGCAGCAGTTACAGGGGGTTCTGGATGAAATGGATTATCTGGACCCCTTTCGGTCAGGATCCAGGCCTGGATATGGTACTGAGCCTGCATTGGTCACACTGTTGGATGATCTTTGGCGGGACCAGGATGGAGGTCGTCCCTCCGTCCTTGCTCTTTTTGACCTCTCAGCAGTTTTCGATACCATTGACCACAGTATCCTTCTGGAACAGCTCTGAGGAGTGGGGCCCAGGGCACTGTGTTGTCCTGGTTTGCCTCTTTTCTGAAGGGCCAGACTCAGTTGGTGTGGTTGAAGGATGGGTTGTCCAGCCCTAGGCCTCTCAAGCATGGGGTGCCTCAGGGCTCAGGGCTCTCACCATTCCTATTTAACATCTACATGAAACTGCAGGGTGAGATCATCTGTTTGCACGGGGTGAGGTATCATCAGTATGCTGATGATGCTCAGCTGTACATCTCAGACCGTGGTGACCCAAGCAATGCAGTCGGAGTCCTATCCAGGTGTCTGGAGGCTGTTGGGGTCTGGACAACGGGCTACAGCTGAATCCTGGCAAGACTGAGTGATATGGGTCAGGGCCCCCGCGTTATCTTGGGAGTTACCATCTTTGGTTCTGGATGGGACTATTTTGCCCCAAACAGACCCGGTGCATAATCTGGGGGTCCTCCTGGACTTGTGACTCCTGCTCAATGAGCAGGTGGCAGTCACGACTGGGAGGGCTTTCGCACAACTTTGTGTGATTCGCCAGTTACGTCTGCTCCTGGAACAGGACTCCTTGCTTATGGTCACACACACTCTGGTCACCTCCATACTGGACTACTGCAATGCACTCTACATGGGGCTGCCTTTGATGACCATTCGGAGGCTGCAACTGATCCAGAATGCTGCTGGTCAGGTGGTAATGAGGTGAGGGCGGTATGCCTGTGCCTCACCACTGCTTTGGGAGCTGCACTGGTTACCAGTGTGCCTCCGGGTGCAATTCAAGGTGCTGGTAAGACCTTCAAAACCCTACATGGTAGTGGGCCAGGAAATTGAAGAGACCACATCACCCTGAGAACATCTGTCCGTCCCACCAGAGCAGACTAGAGAGGCTCTCTCATTGTGCCATCTGCTAGAGAGATTCATATCTCTAGCACCAGAAGGAGGGCCTTCTCTGTGTCTGCTCCGGCCCTTTGGAACCTCCTGACAATTGAGTTACGACTCCAGATGGAGTTGCTATCCTTTAGGAACAAACTGAAAACCTGGCTGGCAGGGCAGGTGTGGGGCACCGATGGAGGGGTGACCCCTGCCTGCTGGCTTATATAATTAAGATTTCTCTATCTCTTTTAATGGATGGGGTGTAGGGGTTAAATTATTTTGACTTTTTAATGGGGTTTTTAAGGGTTTTTAGTTAGTTTTGATATTGTTTTTAATTGTTGGTAGCCACCCAGAGTCGTTGCCAAGTTGGGTGGCAATATAAATTTGATTAAATAAATAAATAAATATCTCTAAAGAGTTGTTAGGACAAAGCAGGAGTTTTCAACCTTTTAAAGCCAGGGTCAGGTCAAACTCTCTCAGACAGCTTTGGGGGCTGGATGGCCATTTTGCTATTCCTACACGACATGACACTTCCTGGTGTGGGGGAGGTAGTGGTGGGCAACATGAAATGGTCTTCAGGCCACAACTGGCCCACGGGCCATAAATTGAGAATCCCTGGGATAAAGTGAGGATAACAATGTACACTGTCCAAAGGCAATAACTATAAAATAAAATAAAATAAAATAAAATAAAATAAAATAACAGAGGAAGTGTCTAAATCAATTTTAAAGGATTTCTATGGGGGATTTTAATGTGAGTGAACTACATAAGCAGCTTTGTTTTGTTACTGCATTTGCCTTTACTCTTGACAACGTCCTTTGGTTTGTTTCTGCTCATTAGAATGGCATGGGTTTCAGTATAGAATTTCACCAGTATTCATTTATTCCCAGCTGTTACCTATCACTTCTGTTTTTCTGTACAGTTGACATGCACTTTATAGGGTTTCTCCATGGAACCATATCAGCCAAATACTGTACGAGAAATATGAGGGGAAAGGCTTTCTATTTTATAAACCTGTAAAAACACACTACTTGATTCTTATCTAAAGGAATGGAAATGAGAAACCCTTTTTGCAGTAAAACAGGAGTTCTCAACCTCTTTAAGCCAGGGGCCAGTTCATGCTCCCTCAGACAGCTTTGGGGGCTGGACAGCCATTTTGCCCTTCCTCTACCAGATGGCACTTCCTGGTGTGGTGGAGGCTGTGGAGGGGCCACATGAAATGGTGCCATGGGCCATGTCCAGCCCATGGGCCACAGGTTGAGAATCCCTGCAGTAGAAGATAGGCTTCAAGGTGAAAGTAACCCTCTTATAAGTTGCCCTTAAACCAAATATATGGAGAATGATTAAATATTTAAAATAGAAATAAGTTTGCCCCAGCTCCAGGCAGTGGTGCTGGTGTCAGAAGTAATTTAGTCTAGGTATGCAGAAAACACTGCTTATAAGTTACCCTTTCCTCAAATAATAATAATTGAATAATAAACAGTTCAAGGCAGAATAAATTTAAAAGTCCATACACGTGGTCTGTATTGCAAATGCTAAGAAAGAAACTCTGCAATGCATGATGCGGCGGGGGTGGGGGCAGTGGTGGGATGTCAAAAATTTTACTACCCCACAATGACGTCATCACAGTGTGGATGGAGCTAACATCATGACATCGTGGGCATAGGCAACATCATGATGTCATGACATTGTGGACTGGGCCAAAATTATAAAATAAAATAAAATAAAAATAAGCGTGCGCACACACGCACGTGCACACACGTGCACACCCCTCAACCCACCCACCCACCCACAACACAAATTTGTAAATAAATTAAATAAATAAATAAAAATAAATTAAAATACACCCACCAACCCAAACACCCACCCACCCACAACACAAATCAACCAGAGCTTTTAAACCAGAGCTTAAAGCTTATTTTGGCTAATCTTTCTCACACTAGGTCAGATGGAAGGAACTACAGAATTAACTCACCACAAGATGGCTTCATTTTGGCACTTTTCAACAGTTAAAGAAGTTAGGTACTAAGTCTTTGCCTAACCAGTTCTCTAGGATATCTAGGGGAGCAGGCTATAGGGAGCTTCAGGCTAGCAGCTTCTCTTCCTCCTCCCTGCTTGGGAGGACAGCAAGGAGGCCGTGCATAGGCACCAAGCACTGTAGGCGTGCATGCACACCAAGTGCTTGGCGCGCATGTGCAGTGGGGGAACCAGTGAAAAGGTAAGCCCGAAGGTGGTTCCCCCCAAAAGCTGCAACTGATTCTTCGGGACACTGGGAAAAGTTACTACTGGTTCTGGAGAACTGGTGAGAACCTGTTACATCCCATCACTGGGTGGGGGGGAGGAGGAATCTGACAAAGGTAATGTAAAAAAAAAATGAAAACATTAAATGGAATTTGAAATAAACTAAGAACAATGCTTTAAATTTGCACACACAGGAATACAAACTTTATTTATGAGTGCCAAAAAAACAAACAGACCCCAAGGTGAAAAACACAACAGGAACCCTGCTTTATTTCTAGTTGCCAGTGATGGAAGGTTCTGGTGTTTAAAAGCCTGTTGGACTCAGGGATACATTTCCTAGAATAAATCTCAGTTAACCATTTACCCAATTGTTCAAAGTACTGTACTGTACTTCTTTCTCTCTCTTTCTTTTACGTGAGAAGGTAAAAAAGAAAAAAGTGAAGTGAAAACCTTATGCCAACAGAAAGAAGGAACTGGCTGATTGTGGGGATTTGAATGCAGGCGTTCTAAAGCTCCAGGCCTATAACATGGTTTTCTCCTGGTGATTCTTGTCTCACTCTGGGGAAAAACATTATGCAGATGCCATGGAAACTGGCTGAACACCAGGGCTTCAGCAGTTGCTATCCAGATACAGTACAGTACATGCGATGCGCTGAGCACCTTGGGGCCAGCGAAGCAGAATTTAGAGTGAAAGGTAAGGCAGGCTGTTCCAGAACAGGAAAATGAGGACCTGAACTACGTCTAGCTTTTTGTGAGATACTTCTGCAAAAGTTTCCTACCCAGTTCACATAAAGGACAGCAAAGGGGAAATGGCTGGTTGCCTTTTAATTCCTTTTAAAATAATAATGACAACATTTTAAAAGTTACACAGTTTGTGGTCGGAGAAGAGGAGCACAATATAGCAGAGATAACCAGAAACAGTGGTGTGAATACTTTTGTTTGTTTTGTTGTTCAGTCGCACAGTCGATTCCGACCCTCTGCGACCCCATGGACCACTGTCCGCCAGGCACTCCTGTCCTCCACCATCCCCCTCAACTCGCTCAGCTCTGTGCCCATTGTCTCTACAATACCATCTAGCCATCTCATCTTGGGCTGTCCCCTTCTTCTTTTGCCCTCGACGCTTCCAAGCATCAAGGCTTTCTCAAGTGAATCCTCTCTTCTCATTTGATGTCCAAAGTACTTTAGCTTCATCTTTATTATTTGACCTTCTAAGGAGCATTCTGGGTTGATTTCTTCTAAGATTGACCTATTTGTTCTCCTCGCTGTCCAGGGGACTCTCAAAACTCTCCTCCAACACCACATCTCAAAGGCGTCTATTCTTCTGCGCTCAGCTTTCCTAATGGTCCAGCTCTCACAACCATACATTGCCACAGGGAATACCATTGCTTTGACTATGCGAATTTTTGTTTGCAATGTGATGTCTCTACTTTTCACTATGGTCCCCAGGTTTCTCATCGCTTGCCTCCCAAGAATCAGTCGCCTTTTTATTTCATGGCTGCAATTTCCATCTGCAGTGAGCTTTGATCCTAGGAAAGTAAAATCTGTCACTGCTTCTACTTCTTCCCCATCTATTTTCTAGGGCCTGTTGCCATTATCTTGGTTTTCTTGATACTGAGTCTCAAGCCAGCTTTTTCACTCTCTTCTTTCAACCTAATCAGGAGCTTCTTTAGGTCCTCCTCACTTTCTGCCATTAGGGTGGTATCATCTGCATATCTCAAATTGTTGATGTTTCTTCCAGCAATTTTGATCCCAAATTGTGATTCCTCCATCCCTGCATTGCGGATTATGTGTTCTGTGTATAAGTTGAATAAGCAGGGTGACAAAATACAGCCTTGTCTTACTCCTTTTCCTATTCCAAACCACTCCGTCATTCCATTTTCTGTCCTAACTGTTGCTTCTTGCTTCATGTACAAATTTCTCATGAGGCCTATAAGGTGTTCCGGTATTTCCATTTCTTTAATTACTTGCCACATTTTGTTGTGGTCGACACAGTCAAAAGCCTTAGTGTAATCAATGAAACAGAAGTAGACTTGTTTCTGATATTCCTTTGTTTTTTCCATGATCCATCTTATGTTGGCGATGTGGTCTCTAGTCCCCCTGCCTCTTCTGAACCCCGCCTGCACTTCTGGTAATTCTCTCTCCACATACTTTTGCAGTCTATCCTGTATTATCTTGAGCATCACCTTGCTAGCGTGAGGGATGAGCGCAATTGTTCTATAATTTGAACATTCTTTGGTATTACCCTTTTTGGTGAGTGGAACGTATACAGATCTTTTCCAATCCTGTGGCCATTGTTGTGTTTTCCAAATCTGCTGGCATATAGAATGCAATAATTTGATTCCATCATCTTGCAGGGCTTTGAAAAGTTCAACTTGGATACCATCAACTCCACTGGCTTTGTTGTTTGCAGTGTTTTTTAGGGCCTTTCTGACTTCACTCTCTAGAATGTCTGGCTCATGTTCCATGTTCTCATCATTGTGATTATCAGGGGTGTTGAGGTCCTTTTTGTAGAGTTCCTCTGTGTACTCTTTCCATCTTTTCTTAATCTCTTCTGCATCTGCTAACTCCTTGCCATCTTTGTCTTTTATCATGGTCATTTTTGCTTTAAATGTTCCCTTGAGTTCCCCAATTTTTTTTTGAAAAGATCTCTAGTCCTACCCCTGATATTGTTTTCCTCTATTTTTTTGCACTATTCGTTCAGGTAGGTTTCCTTATCTCTCCTTGCTTTTCTTTGAAATTCTGTATTCAAGTGATTGTATTTTTTCCTTTCTCCTTGGCATTTTGCATTCCTTCTGTCCTCTGCTATTTTAAGAGCCTCATCAGACAACCACTTCGCTTTCTTACACTTCTTTTCTTTTGGTATGGTTTTCCTTGCTGTCTCCTGCATGATGTCTCGCATCTCTGTCCTTAATTCTTCTGGCACTCTGTCTATCTGATCCAAGCCATTAAATCTGTTCCACACCTCCACTATGTATTCCCAAGGAATGTTGTCTAGGTCATATCTGTCTGGCCTAATTGTTTTTCCTATTTTCTTTAGTCTAAGCCTGAATTTTGCAATCAGTAGGTTGTGATCTGAGCCACAATCTGCTCCTGGTCTTGTTTTTGCTGACTTGAAGAGGTAGAACTGCTGGTGTCCATTTTTGCTTTTTCACCTAACACATGGACACACTAATATTGGAGTAATACAACTGAGAAGCAAATATGCTTTAAATGTCACAAGGGGAATAATCAGTGGTGGGATTCAATTTTGTTTTACAGTCTACTCTGTGGGTGTGGTATGGTGGGCGTGGCCAGGGGAAAGCCCTGCGTTGCACCCGAATTGGGACTACTTTATTTCAAAATTTAGATGGATGGGGACAGCCAGAATTTCTGCTACCAGTTCTGGCGAGCTGGTGCGAACCTGCTGATGCCCACCACTAGGAATAAATAGAAGTTATAGCCTTGCCCAGGAAATGGGAAAGGGTAAGGAGATGGGCTAGACGTGCTCTACACATAAACTGTCCATCACCTCCTCTAGCATCCTTCCAATGGGAAGAGAATTAATTCAATCTCTAAAGGAATTTGGAGCCAATAATGATTTCAAAACATTAGGGATAATGAAAGCTGTAACAAGCTGCAGTCTGCAGAATATATCTGAAGATGTAAAACTGCTTGCATTTCCTGGCATACTCCTTTGCCCGCATGGGGGTAGAATGACTGCAGTAAAAGTACTGAAAGCTCTATCAGCACAATTCCCTACCACCAAACGAAAGGTGCCAGGATTGATTATTTTTTTGCCTACATTATGTGCCTGTGAAACAAGGAAATTGGTAGGTGCTTCTTGCCCAGAGCATCTGTTGACACCTGAACACTAAGAGTGGCACACTCTCTTCAGGATGACATGGGATTCACTCCAGCTTTCACCAGAAGGCAGTTGCCTTAGACCAGAGGTGCCCAAACCATGACCCCTGGGCGGATCCAGCCCCTGATGCCAATTCACCCGGCCTGCACCACCCTAGTCACTCCTGGAAGCAGAGGTAAACTGCACCTGTATGGCACGTTTTTCTTCTGCTTCCAGGAGTGATGAGGGTAGCAGGGGCTGGATGAATTCATGTTGGGTGCCAGATCTGGCCCATGGGCCATATTTTGCGCACCCCTGGTTTAAGCAGAGAAAATGGCAGCTTAAAATCTCTCTCATCCTGTTGCAAAACAGATTGCAAGGCAAGTTTTACTTCCGTTTCCAGTGGCAGGAACCACATGACTGGCCCGCTGAACCACGTGACCGGCCCATAGCCCAAAAAGTTTGGACACCCTTGCCTTAGACCCATACCCTCATGGGGACCCCATTTCCAGAGTGGACTGAGGGCATAGAAGGTAAGAGCAGAGCCCCAGGTGAAAATGAGACAAGGCAGATGAACAACATGGGGGACAACATGGCATATGTTGACAGGACCTGGACCTAAGGGGAGAATATGAGGACTTATTCCTCTCAGCAGATTCAAAGGGGGGAGGACTAAGCAGAGGATACCTTCCTCTTCATCCTTGACAAGGACTAGCTGCTGTAGGACTCCTGGACAGGTGAGTGGATCCACTTCTCTCCAGGTAAATCTTGGCAGAGGGGGCATCCTAGAATGGAGATGCTGAGGAATGGGACTTGGGTCCAACATGACAGGGAAGGGCTAGTGTTACCGTCCTAAGTCCTTCTACAGACTGTCAAGTTGGGGACAGCCAGATGCCCAATCAACCTTTGCACCCCATTCTCCTACTCTAATAAAGACCAATCTGGGCAGCAACAAGAGTCTGGAGTTCATGGAGACTATGGCTTCTTCTTCTTCTTCTTCTTCTTCTTACATGTCTAGGCCAGACATGAAACTGCAAAAATGAAGACATCTTTTGGTGAGTTCATTCTGCAGTTCATTTTGCCTAACCTAGTGTGAGAAAGATTAGCTGGCAACACAAGGTTGTTGTTGCCAGGGTACGCCTTGATTGTGGTTCAAAAATACCACAATCTTCGAGGAGGCTCTTTCTGTGTACCCTGAGCCTATGGCTGAGGATACCCTTTTGGCTACCTCCGCCTTTGGCCAGAGTGACACTAGCCACAGATGTATATGTATGGTGAGCATATTCACCAGTGATCCTACGCTTTAAGATAATGATCAGCATAGGACAATTTGGGGCTCGTTTAGCCCTGAATTTTATTTTGGCTCCTTCCACTTAAATTCATGGAGTTTGGGTTGGATTCAGTGCTAAAATGCAACCAATGTTTGTTTGCGTGTCAGAGATTACTCTAGGTTGAAAGGATTTTTGCAGGGGACACAGTCCTTCTGGTCTCCAAGCTGAGGACCTCACCCACAAGCCGCCAGGGGAACTGCAATGCAACCAATGGTCCTCCTAATGCCAATTCTGATACTTTGCAAATCCCTTGTTGGCAGAACAACAGAAACAAAAGAACAGTAGCACACACACTGAAAATTTCTTTTTAAAAAAACCCACAAATTTCCCACTAGTAGGAAAGAAAGCTGCCTTAAATCAAATCAATGTAGTGGTGTTTGCCTTGTGATGGGCAGCCCCTCTCCAGCTGGTTTGCCCTGCCCTCCCCGGAGATATCAGGGCTGGATTCCTGGCACGTGTTATACAATTGTGCTGTAAAGGCTCACACTAATGTCTTCTTACATTAACCAGCTGTGGTTAATACAGTATATTCATAGAATACCAATGCTTGCCTGCCCCGGCAGTTTCCTCTACCTTCTTGTGAAACAGTTACTGTCCAAGGGGCAACATTATCTCTCTCTCTCACTCACTCACACACAGACACAGAGTGAGAGAGAGAGCTTACACACTTTACTCTTGGGCCAGTCAAAGATTACTATGTACCTAGGCTCTCTTGGTCTCATTACAAAGTGAGCTATTGTAGACATTTCAGTTTGTCTCTGGCTTAGCAAAGGCCCGTGAGGGTTTGCTTGCATTCTGCTTGGGATAATCTGGTTTGGGCATTAATACAAACACGGTGGGCCATTAGTTTCACTCGAGAGAGAAATGCAATCACCTGGTTTGCAATTTTAGCTCAGTGGGCATCATGCAATATTCACGTGACAGTATCAACTAGTTTGCAAATCTTTCTTTTTTAGCCTCCCCCACCCCCTTCCCGAACACTAGGGCTAGAGAGAGCTCTGCATTTCATTTGAAAAATGAAACATATGCAGACTAAGGCTAAGCATGATTAAGGTTCTTCATTAACCTTTACAAAGTAACCAGCCTTGGGGAGCAGGTAGACATTGTTTTCCTCTTTATGCTGGGAGGAAGTGCTGCCAGAAGTCATATAGGACAGAAGACAGAACAGGGCAAACAGAGACTTAGTTCTCTTGACTTTAAGACCTTTTGCCTTAATGGAAAGATTTATAGTCACAGTCTATTCCCCAGATGGAACAAGTACCAGGAGCAAAGACTTGGTCGAGCTTGTTACTCTGGACCATTCATGGAGCAATATCCCTTTTCTAGAGAGGCAGTGGCAGGCTTTTGAATATTTGTCTGAAATCATTGTGGAGATCAAGAGAGGCCTTTGGAAAATTTAGCGTAGACAGAATGTCTCCAAAAGGGCTCATGAAACATTTGAGCGAGAACCCCTACTTTTCAGTTCAATTCAATTCAATTATTCAACGTGTATGCCGCCCCACTTGCAATGTGACTCTGGGCAGCTAACAAAAAGCAAAATATCACAGTTACAATAAATACAATTACAATATCACAATTGCAAAATATCACAATTACAATATCACAATTACAATTATAAAGTAATTACCAAAACATTTCAAAAGCAAAGCTCAGAAATACATTACAAGCTCAGCGCGAACCACTCTGTCCATACCCTCCAGGCCGAGTCAACCAAGGGGAAGAGTCCAGTGATAGTGGTGGGCAGCGGTGGTGTTTCCGAGCCCTGCCGAGCTGCCCTCTCCCCCTCCAGGCCGGGCCGGCTGAGGGGAGTCTGGTGGTGGTGGAGGGCAGTGGTGGTGTTTTCTCCTCCCAACCGGAGGAGAAAATGCCTCTTTTTAGGCAAAGAATAGAAGGGGGAGAGGGTGATCCAGTTTATGAACTAAGAAGGCAGTCATCCACTAATAGCTAGAATGGCAGCAAAAGGAGAGATTGGTCAATTCCTCCTGAGTACTTTATACCGAGCATAACCATGGGAAGGATTTTTTTAAATATTTATTTTGAATATTTATGCCCTGCTTTTCTCCTGAGTAGGATCTAAGGTAGCTTACTATATTGAAATAAAAAAGGAGTAGAATTAAAATCAATACATTATTACAGTATTAAGAAAAAGTTAGTTATAATACAGTATTCCAGTCTGGCCAGGTTATCCTGCTATGGTAATAGAGTAGACCAGTAATTGTGAACCTTTTAGAAACCAAGTGCCCAAATTGCAACCCAAAACCCACTTATTTATCGCAAAATGCCAACATAACAACAGGGGAGGAAGGAAACACTCCTATTGGGCTGCTGGGCAGAGGAATGGGGTGAACTCTGTGCTGGGGGAGGGAGGAAGTGCTCCCATTGGGCTGCTGCACAGAAGGGAGGGGCGAACTCTGTGCTGGGGTGACTGCATGGGTGCCCACAGAAAGGGCTCTGAGTGCCACCTCTGGCACACGTGCCATAGGTTCACCGTCACTGGAGTAGATCATACTGCCAGCGACTCAATGCTGAGTGTCAGGTGGCAGTTAGCTTAACTGACAACTCTGAGGACTAACGGCTTGGGTGCCAAAGTCCACAGGTAGGGTGATGGTTCTCAACTAGATTAAATACCACTTGAGTCCTTCTTGATGGAGGGCAGCAGCTTAGTGAATACTGGTCTAGGGCTGATGAGGATTTTGCGTGCCAAAAGGGCTCAGGACCAGAAAGTGACTCACTGAGCTGGATCAGTGGTATGGGTGTCATTCTGCAATGTGGAAGGCAGATGAAAGGCCACTGCATTATATTCTCAGAACAGTCTTCATGGCTGATCACCTTGAGGATTGCCAGTATTCAGATTCGGCTACAGCAACAGAAGAAGATATAACACTGAAATTGGTAGATTAAAAAACTATAGATGTGTGTCAACACCAACATTTGGAGTCTGAATTTCAGCATGTCAGATTCAATTTTTTTACAATTCAGAGTTTCTGGATGTCAAGATTTCTGTTATACAGTAGTTGGTATGAATATAGTCACAGCTTTCCCCTTAAAAACAACAATCCTTAAATGGTGAAACCTTTTTTAAAGGATCCCCCTGTGTCTTCTGACACCAGTGTTGGTGCCAAACAAAAAGAGAGTTGATCAACAACCAGCAGTGCCTAAGAATTAGATATGACTGTGATGGGCAGGCTGGCTGAACCCTGAACAAAGGGAATGCCAGCAGGAGATGTTAGCAGCATTGGGGAAGCAGGTTGCACTGGGACATGGGCAAGCACCCCAAGCAAGTGCTGGCAGGGTAAGAAGTGTGCCAACAGAATAGGGCACAGCACAGTTGAGTGTGTGGGCACAATCTTGAAGTAGTAGTTGGAAGAATGAAAGAGGCAAAAGAAAAGGGCAGCAAACTGAAGCAGGGCACACCATTTCCTCTTATTTAAAGGGGACTTCAGAGAAGACCAGCAATGGTAGGTTGACCTTAATAGAAATAGGTTTTTCTACAGATCCAGGTTTCAGGCATGAGTGGTGTGGACTGACAGTGCCTCTTACCTAAGAAACACACTCCCACTGGGCACAACTGGTTGGTGGGCAAGACAGCAGTTCAACTGCTACCTTGGCTAGATGTTCCCAAGCAGACTCCTTCTGAGCCCAGTAAGACAAGGCATCCATTTCTTTTGGTTTGCAGGTCTCTTGGCATGTACCGTATGCCTCTACTTCTGCCTTGTGTTGCCTCTAAGATGGTGTCTTTGGAAGTCTGGTCCTGCCATCTTTGACAAGAGAGCATCCCAGAAAGCTTGCCATGTTGTTTCAGGGGTGAAGGACTTGGACTTTAGAATACAACTGCTGATACTTCTGTTTGGTGAGTTGTGAATATTGCTAGTTTATTGCTGCTCTCTGTGACCTCTCGGTCCTTGAAGGACCTTCTTTACTAGCTGTTCCTGCATGTGAATGAAAGTTGGCTGACATTGCCCCCTCACTCCTTCTGATTCTTCATATCAATTCCCCATTGTTTAATCCTGGGTTCCACAAGGATTGCTAGAACATACTCCTCCTTCTTTCACAAAATGGGAAGCCTGTAGCAGAGCAAGTCTTCTAGCTCCGGGGTCCCCAGCCTTTTTTGCACCATGGACTGGTTTCATGCTAAACAAGTTTTCCACAGACCGGTAAGTGGGGATGGTGGGAGGCCCAGCCACCTGCCTATGTGCTGTGCCCATGCTCTCGCTCTGTTTGCCGGGCAGAACCAGCAGAGCATGTTGAGTGTAGAAGGCTGTCATTGGGGCTCCCAACGCCACCCATCCATGTGGCCCAGTTTGGGACTGGTACCAGTACCAGTCTGTAGACTAGTGGTTGGGGACCCCTACTCTAGCTTGCTGGCCAGGGCCACCACGTCAGTCTGTTAAAAAATCCTATTGCTCTCTATGGAATCCCTGGTTTTAGGGATTATTGTTGATATTCAGAACTATCCAAATATGGTATTATTTGGTGAATTTTAAAACAACAAAAACACAACAGCCCCCCTAAGAGAAAGCCTGGCTGAAAATAATGATCTTTGCCAGTATTCAGAAGCACAGCAAAGATGGGGGTCTCACTGCCTTTCTGTGGTCCACTGTTTGGGACTAGTGAAAGAGAAGGTCCTCTCATATGTCTCCACCAGACACTCTCTTCTTCAGAGACTAAGCCCCATATGCATTACAGTGTGGCGAAGACAATGACTGAGGGGAAGCCGTGATATCTGTCACCTGGAAGGCCATGGGCGTTCAGGACAACATGATTCTCATTCGATGCCATTTTAGGACAGTAAACCACATCACAGTAAACTAACTGACCATGAAAATCTTTTATAAGTGCACATACCAGTACACTATTAAGCGTTCTGATAACATACAGTAAATAATGCTCATGGAGTTGGGCCTGGTCATATGGGTGTACAAGCAGTCACATCAGGGCAAGGCATGTCTGGCAGCCTTCTTGGGCAACCACACTGCAGAAAATTAGGGACTACATTTATGTTCCCTTGAAGAAAGCATGAGTCTTGTGCAAAAATATCTCACAAACCTCACTAATTGTTTCGGCAAACACTTTTTCTGGTACTAGACACTGACAGCTTACATGAGCAGGTTCAACCTGCCATCCCCTATGCAGGGCCCTGAGGAACTGCCAGAGGGACTCAGGAACATAATGAGACCACAGGAGATATTGGCCTTTGTTAGTCAGAAAATTAGATATTCCTGAAATAGAAGCATCTTTCTTGAAAAAATGACCTTTGGTCCCTGTGCTACGAGAATAGCAACTACACGACTTACTTGTTATACCAGAAAGCAGCCAATACGTAATTTGGAAAAGCCTGCTCCTTCAGCAAGGCAGCTTCATACTGGGGAATTTAGTATCACTGTGGTTTGTTTGGGATTTTTTTTTTTTTTGCAGAAATGCCATTTAAGAGAATGACTTATGTGTGTGTGTGTGCGTTTTTTTAAAAAAGAGTCTGCCATGTATTAATCATAATGAAAATAGTGTCGTCCCCTCCCAAGCCATTCATCATGCCTAAGTCCTTGTTCAAGGTGAATATCTCTGTCATGGTTTATTAAAAATCTTATTATAATCTACAGTAGATTGCAGGAGGGCCTTAACAAGTTTGTGTTTAATCTGTCTAGCCTCAGACTGGCATAGTCTGAATGTTTGAAAATGGGAGATACTGAAGGAATTACCCCAAACAATTTCATGGAGGGAGTGCCTGGTTTTCTCCTCACACACAGTTTTTGCAAGGAAACAAAAGATAAAAGATCTCTTCTTAGGATAATGGACTCCCAGTAAACATTGTTCCTTTCCAAGAAGGCACCATAGCAGTGTTAAATCTTCATGCAGTCCCTGCTTCTATTGCCTCTATAGACTACTTCTGCTCTCCATATTAGCAAAAGTGGCACTCTGTTTTCTTTCTCCCATTTTGTGGCGAAACAAGAGGAGAATTTCAATTCAGCCCTCATATGCCGTCTCATGGCGGGTAGTGCTGGTTAAAAAGGATAGATGAATGCCTAGTATTATTTGGAAATGGGACATGGTGTAGCAGACAGCCGGGAATATAGAAACCTATGCTTCCATTCCCGGTTGGTGGTATGCCCATGACCTGTTGACTATGCTGTTAGCCTACAGCCCCAAGGCCTAAGAACAGCAGTGGTCATTACACCTGAATGGCGAACCGGGTCGGGGACTGTTAAAGAACAGGACGGTCCTGGTGAGCTGGTAGTCACCTAGAAGTGAGTGGAGAGGGTGAAAGATGATTATCTTTGCTCCATCACTGAGAACAGCACTACACAGTCCCCGCTGCAGGCTAGGCAGAATTGCTGTTAACAAGTTACAAGTTAATAAAAGTGGCCCTGAGTTTGAACCCAAAACACTGTGTCCATCTCTTTACTCGGGGATTGGGGGACCAAAGTGGCACCCTATTCCCTTTCTCCCATTTTGTGGTGAAACAGGAGGAGAATTTCAATTCAGCCCTCATATGCCGTCTAAGAATCTGTGCTCATTGTTGGTTTAAGTATCTGGCTGATGCGCTAGAGATTGAGAGTTTGATTCCCCACTGTGCCTCCATGACAAGGGCTGGACTTGATGATCCATAGGAATCCCTTCCAGCTTTGCAGTTCTAAGATGATGATGATAAAGATTAACTTGCCTTTTGAGTCTAGGTTCAGGTTCACCTTTTTGACCAAATGAAAAGATAAGACCTTGATCCATAGCCTGAGAGAAAGAAGTGTTTGGGGACAAGGTTTGCACATGAATGTTGCACAGTAAAAGGCAAGGGAGATCTGAAAAAATATGGCTGGGAATCAGTTTCTAATTCCCCCGGATGATTTCCATTAAGCCAAGCAATTGCAACATACAAACACAAAAGCAACTTTGAACATTTTTCTGAACTGATATTTTCAAGAGAAAACCAGACCATTGTGATAAATGAACAAGAACATCCTATTTGAGCTATTTTGATTTCATTAACGTGATTTAATTACCCAGTTAAGATTGCAAGATGCCCTCTATCTCAAGAACTGTCATAAGGCAGAAAAGCCAGGCTTTGTAAAATAAAGCAGACCAGCAATAGCCAGCTTCAGAGAAAAGATGTGCCTAGCCATGAGTACTCATTTGGGGGTGGGGAAATGCTCACATGCAACCATTTTAGGTGCTCCCCCGTGATAAAACTTGCCCAACACGAATTTCTTGTTTATTTATATAAAATATTTATGCCTTGCCTTTTTCCTCAAGAGGAACCAAGGTGGCTTGTAATATTAAAACCTCCGAAACTTCCATAGTATTATCAGAAAACAAAACAAAATAAAATAAAAATAAAAACCACTGTAGCACTTTAAAGACTAACTGCTATATTTATATTGTTAGGAAGGTTGTAATATAATATAATATATTGTTAGGAAGGTTGTAATATAATATATAAAATCATATAGCAATCTGTGTATCAAATTTGATAATGTCCTAGAAACCCTTCGCTAATATTTAGTCCCCTGCAATGGGTGTCTAACAGATGGATGTACTGTATTTTATTTCTGCTGTCTCCCTTTCAATCCTAGTTTTATAATTTCTCTGTTCCAGAACTGTAACTTTCAGGTCTTGGATAGAGTGTCCAGTTAGATTGAAGTGGTTGGGACAGGTTTCTCTGTGTTGCCATTCCAGATGTCTGATTTGTGTCCATTAATTGTAATATTAAAACCTCCGAAACCTCCATAGTATTAACACACACACCCCAAACGCATGTTCAAACGATACATTATTACAGTCCCAAAATGCTTGAAACAGACAGAATATTGAAACTGCTAGGTAAAATGATTTCTAAAAACATATTAAACATAACAAACACAACAGTCCAAGTTTTTATATTAAAAAACCCCTTATCTTAGGCAGCCAGTCACTGAAACAAAGTGTGCCTGAAGAGAAAAGTCTTCTGCTGTTTGTGGAAAGACAGCAAAGATGGTGCTAACCTGCCCTTACTGAGGGAGAATGTGCCATTGAATAACCTCCTTGTATTTTAATCTGTGTGTATTTTATACATGCTTTGTTTATATGATCACTGTCCTCAGTGGCTAATAGTCCAAAAAGGTAGAACAACAACAAGCAGAAAGCTGGATACATAAAATAATAATTGAAACGTAAGCTGCAATCTGGCTATACATGATCAATACTTGAAAATCTTGGAAAGAAAGGCAGACCAAAACCTAAAATGGAGCTCATTGAGAGCAGGAGTCTTGAAGAAGAAAACTGAAAGACTTGGAAGACTAAAATACTGTACAGCATGTATCCAACAACAAGTCTGACCAAATTATCCTGTTATGGTAATAGAGTAGACCCTACTGCCAGTAACTCAACACCAATCATCAGGTGGCCTTTAACTAACCTGACAACCCTGAGAACTAACGACCTTGGGTGGCAAGGTCAACAGGGAAGGGTGATGGTCCCCAAGTGGATTAAATTCCACTTGGATCTATTTTGATAGAAGACAGCAGCTTCATCAATACAGGCCTGAGGCTGATGAGGACTTTGCATGCCAAAAGGGCTGAGGACCAGAAAGTGACTTGCAGAACTTGATGAGTGGTATGGGCATCACAGTGTGATGCGGAAGGCAAATATGAGTACTGCATTATATTGTTCCCAGGACAATCTTCATGGCTGATTACCATGATGCTTGCCAATACTCAGAATCAGATATGGTACTTGAAGAAGAATTCAACAGCAAATATCAACTTTGCAATGAAAAGGATGAAACAATAGATCATCTGATCAGTGAATACAGCAAAATTTCACAGGCTGATTATTTGTAGTGCCATGAAAGGGCTGCAAGAATTATTCATTGAAAACTTTGTCAAAAGTTTGAATTTGAATGCAGCAAAAATTATTGGGGACATCAGGCAGAGAATGTTTTAGAAAATGAGATTCACAACACACCAGATATAATTGAGGTTTATTGACATTGCTATACCAGGAGATGCATGAATTGAGGACAAACAAGTGGAAAAATAACACAATATCATGGTTTGCAAATTGAAGTTGTGTATTTATGGAGGAAGAAATCTGTCGTACCCATAGTAATACCTAAAAGACTCCCTAGATATTTTGAATTTTTGGATCTATTGGACTTGAATATCCTAACTTTAGTGGAAACTACCTATAGACTTAGGCATTACTGTAACAGTTCTTACATCCTTGGTTAGGTCTTGAACTGTTAATTTTATGCCAGTCTTCAACTGTGAACCTAACAGTAGATCGTTCCCTGGAAGGGCACTACTTCTAGATGATAGTTTTGCTTCTAAGTACCCAGGTGCTACCTTGGATTGTATGCAGATCTGCAAGACTGTCAAAATACAAAGCAAAAAAAGTCTTCCCAAGGAAGAATATTCTTTGAAAGTTATGGGAAACCAGATGGGGCAGATAACCGCAAACACTAAGAACTAGACTAGAGCCTTAACCCTATGCTACTTTGCAAGCAAATACACCAACACATTATTGGTATAGTTCAGCCCCTGCAAAACAGACATGCATAAGAGTAGAAACATTACTGGATGTCTGAAGAAAATGCTTATTAATAAAAATCAGTTCCCTAGGATGAATTCCACCTTGTGATATACAAAGAGTAGCAACTAAAAGTGAAAGACTCAAAACATCTATAGAAAATGCACATTCATTCGTTGGCTACTGTCCCAGTCCTCCCAGATTAAAAACAAAGAAAAGTATGTTCAGAAGGTCTGAGAATCCTAAAGGAATGGCAGAGAATGCTGGGACTGTAATATGGAAGAAAAGAACATCTCATCTTTTAAAATGGATGGAATGCCAGGAAAACCAAGCTCCTGGTCACCCAAAAAACTAGGTTTTGTAGAAGTCATTTAGTAGGCTACAGACTAGAGCTGGCAGAACCAAAGTGAACTGCAGAAGATGGGGTCTTACACCGACATAGTCCTTTAAAAGTGTGGAGAACAGGCAGCTTCACACCTATGTCAGGACACTTTATATCTCTCAACACGTACCATGGAAGACTTAACGCTAAACCTGATCATAACTGTTGCAAATACTCTTGTTGTTGTCCACTACTGAGCTATCATTACCTGATATATGTATTAATTGTACTGTTTCTTGCACATATTTCTAAACTGGGAAGTCTGGCTTCCCCCTAGCTCTCAATTCATAAGGCTTCAAGCTCTAACAGGAGAGATCATTGTGAACAACTTGCAATTCCACTGTAAGATATGGGGACTACTTCAGAGAAGAGATGATCATCTGATCAGGCAAGACATGGAAAACAAGCATTAGGGCAGTGAAAACACTACAAAGAGGGGGGAGGGAGGTAGGGGGGGAGGGGGAGGGAGGGAGGGAGGGGGAGAGAGAGACTAAACATTGTATTTTGAGCATTTTACCACCATTCTATGCTAGGCTTATTTTATCTTTCATAGTTTGCCAAATAAAAGTGTTCTACCAATATTACAGTGCACTGTTATGTAACTGATGAGATGATATACTGGCCTTTGGACTGAGAGAAGAGCAGCATAGACAATCAATGATGAAAGGAGCATAGACATGTTAGAAGGGAGATCATGTTTAAAAACTTCAATTACAAACAGTATTCAACGTTACATGGCATTTTTTTGTGGCTCAGCATCATTTGAAACTTATTGAATCCAGTCCTGTGGTGATCAACTATTTTACAAAGGACTTCCTCACACAGATGATTTTTTTGGAATAGTAGCCGTGTTAGTCTGTGGTTCAGGCATATCAGAAAACAAAACAAAATAAAATAAAAACACTGTAGCACTTTAAGACTAACTGCTATATTTTTATTGTTAGCTTTCAAAGAAGTTGACTTGATCCATGAAAGCTAACAATAAAAATATAGCAGCTAGTCTTTAAAGTGCTACAGTGTTTTTTATTTTATTTTGTTTTCTCACATAGATGGTGATACACTTAAAGGTTTTTTTCAGAATATTGGAGGAACCGAAGTCAATTTGTCCAATGCCAACTATACATACAAGCTCACTGCATTACCCTATTGTACAATGATGTGTTCAGAATAAATGCTACTTTAGTTTATTTATCAATCCTATGAGTAATATTACCTGTGTTGCAGATGATAAGGACTGATCCAAAAAGTGAGCCCCATTCCAATTGCAACATTCATGTGAAGTAAATTATAGAAAATGACTGGCTATAGTTTTAGTGTGGTTAGTCGTCTCAGGAAGTTCCCACAAATGATCAAAAGACAAGATTTAGAATGGCACAGAACAAAGAAGTCCCCCTATTAGTAGGCATATGAACCCCACTGCCATAGTCCAATCTCAGCCCTTGACCTCAAGATGTTTTGGATTTCAGGTGCCAAAAGCAGCAGCCGGATTCTAATCCCTGCTTAGATAGAAAAACCCATGCAGTAGAAATAGCACTGGTAAAGATACTGCTCGAATTATTGCATATCTTGAAAACCCTTACTAGAGTTATAAGGAAAAAACAAACACCATCTAAGTTTTTATGTTTTTAGTGGTGGGTTGAGGAAAAACCCACAAATATCAGGTGCATAGATTTTGAAAACACAGAGGCGTTAAAGACGAGTAGCTAATCTTTGTCAAGTAATTATATGCAGTTTGCATAAATTGGTTAACTTGAACAGTTCTGGCACTGAGAAGCGCTTCCTGCAAATCCTCTCAGCGATATTGTTTCAGGTTGTGTGCTGCCTCGTTCATTGTTTTTATATGGAGATAGTGAGCTTGCTAAAATATTTAACTTGGTAAGACAACAGTTGCCATGTAGTCTTAGAGGTATCGGTTTCATAGACGCAGGCAGAATGAAAAGTCAGCTAAAGTACAGGTTTTACAAAATCACTACACTTCATGATTCCTTTGTATTATTTTCTCTGTGTGTGATTTTTTTTAATTTCAGAGCCAACACCCAGAAAATACAGCAGCTACAAATGCCCCACGCTGCCTTGTCAAACAGCATGTTGTGTTATTTGCTTACTTGCAGGTAGGCAACACAACAAATAAATACTGTATTTCAGAAATATTTGATGAAACATATACAGTATAGGGGATACCTATAGGCAGTGGTGGGCAGCAAAATTGGGTGGCCTCTGGGCAGGGGGAAAAAAAAGCAAAATTGGGTGGCCATGCCCACCTCCCTGCCCTGCCCCATCATGTTTTGTCCCTGCAACTGGTTCAAGGTCTCCCTTGCTCAAAAGCCAGTCATATCCGACTCTAGGGTGCAGTGTTCATCTCCATTTACAGCCAAAGAGCCAGTGCTGCCTATGTTTGCAGATGTATACATGGCCGTATGGCAGGCATGACTAGATCGCCCATGATGTAGGCTCTGCCCATGACGTAGGCTCTGTCCATGATGTAGGCTCCACCCATGACATAGGCTCCGCCCACGGTTGCAAGCAAAAAAAATTGCTGTCCTTCACTGCCTATAGGAAATTCTACATACAGGTAAAGTGCACCATCCTATCGCTATTTCTGTGATGGGCAACACTTAGGAACCTTAATCAGGAGACACCAAACTTAACAAGATGCCGTGATGGTTCACCCCAAAGCCAGTAAAGGTCCACAAGGACAGCCAACCACCTCCAGAAATTCAAAAACAAGTCATAAAGGAGTTGGATGTTCTTTCTGTCTCTAACATCCCACACTGAGAAACATATGACCTTAGGTTTATCCTGGATGAGAACAGCTGTGATATGCGTGCTCTAATGTTGCATTTCCACCCACAGTCTTCTTATATCAGCTGCTTAGAAATGCTTGTGTGGTCATTCTCAACCACTCAATCCACACTGGCTTTTCAACACCAACTAAAAACACTCATGCCACCTTTTTGCATTATTAGCTCCCCCTGCCCCCAAGAATCAGTTCCAGGCAGGTTGCTGGAAAAATAATAATTGAACTACCCAGAATCCTACTGTTCCACTTGAAATAATCTCCTTAAAAGGATGAACATAGCTTTCCTTAGCTAAACTAAGCTACTCTTTCTAAATATTTAAGACATAGTTACAAAAAATGTCTGGAAGTTGGGGGTGAAAGGGCAGGGAAAAGTTCAGGAAAGGAAGAACAAGCAAGAACTTAAGGAATCACACCAGAATCATCAATCAAAATAAAATGCCTAAACATGTTCTCTTAGTACTTGAAGTGGCATTCCGCTTTCAGTTTCTTAAACCAAGCACTGAGGGGATGGCAACGTGTTTCATTAAAGCTGAGCAGTGACAAATAGATACTCTTTCTGCAGTCTGCCCTGATCTAAACTTAAAGCTTTAGAGCAGGGATTCTCAACCTGCGACGCATGGGCCAGATGCAGCCCACCACCACCTCTACCACACCAGGAAGTGTCATGTGGTGGAGGAAGGGCAAAATGGCCGTCCGGCCCCTGAAGCTGTCTGAGGGAGTGTGACCCGGCCCTCGGCTTTAAAAGTTGGGAACTTCTGCTTTAGAGCAATTACATTATACAGGGGAATGTTTCATCAAATAAACGGGAACAATTTAGCAAATTGGACAGGGAACAGAAAGTTATCTTGCGGGCAGAGGAGGAAAAAAATACAGCTTGGAAAACAGAAGAAGCAGACTTTGTTTACTGTATAATAATCATCATTATCATATGCCAATGAAAAGATTATCCTCGTGATGAGCTTCATGTCTGTAAGACCTATGGAAAATGAAAGGTGGCGATGTTCCTGAGGCAAAAATCACTCACAGTACTGTTGTTCCAGATACATCCTTATGGCTAATATGTGAGGAACCAGAAGAGGAAAGGGGATACTCAACTGGAGTCAATTAAACGAAACAAGGATCAGTGAATGGATGGGAAAATGGGATGATTTTATTCAAAGAAAAATTAACATATTCTGAAAGAATAAAGTTGAAAATTACAGTGAGGTTTTGGATGCAATTAATGTGTTTCAGAAAAACAAACGGAAGCAAAAATTAAGACCAAATCTCTAAGCATACAAATTAGATAGGAAAAGAAAGGCTAGTTTTGATTTTCTGTCTCCTGGCGCATTTACATAAATGAGAGGTAAGTGATTTTAGTCAAAGCAGCTGCCATCTTTTTATCATGTCAGAAGCACACAAAGGTGCTTTCTGGGTTGAAAGGATTCTTGTTGGAGGGACTCTGCTCAGGGGACGTCCAAACGAGGCTCCTTCCATGTCCCCAAGATCTTTTCCCCAGCAAAGTGTTCCTTATTTATCTACTTGCAATTTCTTGCTTTTGAACTGCTAGGTTGGCAGGAGCTGGGACAGAGACAGGCACTCATTCCGTCATGCAGTACTTGGGTCTCGAACTGCTGACCTATCAACCTTCCAGCTAACAAGGAGAGCTTCTTAATAATTGAGCCACTGCAGTCCCACTTGTCAATGAAAGCAGATTAAAATACAGTAGAATGATTACTTGGAAAGAGGTGGGAAAAAGGCTGCTTGTAAAATGAATTTACACCTAACTGCATAACTACAGCTTAAGACAACAGTTGGATCTTTAAAACTAGTTTATATTAGCAATTCCCAAAATTTAGAAGGTTTGAAAGACAGTCAATACCCATTTAATAGTGCCAGGAGTATCATCCCCAACATGTATTTATTAAAACCGTGTAATACAATGGTTCTTCAGTCAGAACTGTTTTATCCCATAAAGTGAAATTGCACTGTTGGTGAACCTGATTAAAAGCTTTCATAGGGCCTTAAAACACAAAAAGATCATATAACGCTTGAATTGCTGCTGTCAATTAGCAAAGGTAGAAGTTGAGCATGTAACATAACCTAGGTTGGATGACCGATTTGCACATCAGGGTTGCTACGGACCTCCACCAGAGTTTCTTCTGGCTTCGCCCTGCCCAGGCATATAGGGCAACCTGGGTATAGGGGCGAAAGACTAATCGAACCATCTAGTAGCTGGTTCCCTCCGAAGTTTCCCTTAACATAACCTAATTCCTTGTGCTGCTGTAATCACTTTCTGGAATGAGCCACTACACCTGTTATTCAAATATGAAAAATGACAACATTTTTCCACAGCCTATTTACGATCCAAAGGAAGCAGTTTTCACTGTTTTACTGAAAGCATGATAGATGTTGCAGAGTGAAGTTGCTGTATGACTGTGGCTTGGCACACATCCTGTGCCAGATCTGTAGCTTGACAGGAAATGAGGGTGAAGCACAGGCTTATGCAAATAAATGTGATTAACACCCCCCCCCCCCAAAAAAAAGAAAATCCACAGGAAAAGAGAAGTACAGTATAACCTCACATAAAGAGCGCCTGGTTTAGAGACTAACTCACTTAAAGAACAGAATTTTCTCTGAATAGTTGCCTCGCTTAACAACTAAAACCAAGCAAAAACTCCTAAATCGGGGTTCACAATCCCCCCCACCAGAAGGCACGATTGGTCTCTTACAATGGTGTTTCACTTAAAGCGCAAACTCGCTTAAAGAGCAATCCTGTGGAACACATTATGCTCTTTAAGCGAGGTACCAGTGTATTGAAGACTCTCCCATTAGAAGGCATTCTGAAAATGAGGGGCGAATGTAAAGTGGAGCCTAAATTTACTAGATGTTGAAGTGATTCTGTCCTTGGCAGGGATAGGCAGCAATTCTCCATCCCTGGATTTCCAAGAGTTAAATCCATATCTTTTTTCAAAACTCAAAAAGTGACTGTAGGCTTATGGATCCCTCCCTTGCATAGAGAGTCGAATTTTGTCTCTTTCAGATGTGTTTCCCCAGCTTTAAAAATTACAACAAAGTTAAAAATTCATTACAGCTGGTGATTAACCCTATCTTCACTGAGATTGGTTCTTATAAATCAGGGGTTCTCAACCTTTTTAAGCCACAGGCTGGACCATGCCCCCCTCAGATAGCTGCACAGGCCAGACTGGTGCCCCCTCCCCCCAGTAAACGCTGCTTTAAAATGTGTCTGCAGCTGTTGTAAATGTGTTTACAACAGCCTTTGATGCATTTACGGATGTTGTAAACATGTCCGCCTCTGATGGTGGTGACACAGACCACGTGAAATTGTGCCACAGGTCTTAGGTTGAGAACCCCTTGATATAAATTTTTGGTCTAAAATTAGAAACCACCACCATGCCAGTAGTGCTTATGTGGAGCAGTTGTCTATTTTAAATACTATTGAACTATATGGCTTGGGACTTTTAGGAATCAACTTATGTATTTGTATATTGGTATGTATTTTGTTTCTGGTCATGTACCATAAATAAACTTGCCAGCTTCCTAGACAGAACCCATGGGGCTTTGAGGGTTGCACTAGAGGAGGCACTAGTACACCATATCCTGTTTTGAGGGGATACACAAGAAGAGCCTCCTCAAAGATTGTGGTATTTTTCAACCACAGTTGGGTGTACCCTGGTAACGGCAACCTTGTGTTGCTGGCTAATCTTTCCCACACTATGTCAGGCAAAAGGGACTGCAGAATAAATTCACCAAAAAGGTGCCTTCATTTTGGCAGTTTCAGAAGAGAAGGATGTCTTGTGGGATCCTACTGGAGAGGGAAGGGCATTCTGTGTTTCACAGCCATTTTGCAGATCCAAACTAATTTTTGACGTTCCTTTGGTGTTCTCAGCCACCCAAAATTGGTGTTGTGATCTAAAGCTGCCTTTCTGGCTTACTTGTGGATTTTTTTAAAAAAACCTTTAACCAGACACATTTTCACTTTGCTATTTGTCAAACAATTAACAACTTTTAATTTTTTATTTCATTACTTTCACTATTTTATTTGTAACAGTGTGGTATTACTATTTTTCTTATTTTATTTATTTATTTATTTAAGCAAACTTTTATGGTGCCCTTCTCAAAAAGAGCCAGGGCGGCTGACACAACTCTTAACAACCTAAAACACAAAAAAGATATAATATAAAATCAAGATTAAAAATTGTAAAAAGCTAGAACAAAACAAACAGAGAAGGGGGGGGGTTCAAATGAGCCAACAGACTGGGGCATCTGTTTGGCCCATACCCCACACATGCTCTGCCAGCCAGGTCTTGACCCCCTTCCTAAAGGGCAGCAGCTCTGTCTGGAGATGCAGCTCACTTGGCAAGAGGTTCCATAGGGCTGGAGCAGACAAATAGAAGACCCTCCTCCTTGTGCTAGAGAGGTACGCCTCTCTAGCTGATGGTACAACCAGAGTGCCTCTCCGGTCTGCTGTGGTGGGACGGACAGATCAATGCAGTCTCTTAGGTCTCCTAGCCCACTACCATATATTACAACCTTTGCTTTCGTTTTCAAATGTATTTTCTTACCTTAATTACCTCTGAGTGAAGGAAGCCTTCACTCAGAGCATTTATGTCTTGGTTTCCAATTGCCCATTAACCTATGTTGTAATCCAGGAAGTACTTCGTCTGAATGAAGGCTTCTTTAACGAACTAAGACTGTAATGGTCAGCAAGGAAAGCAAAGACTGCAGACAATGCTTAGCAACCAAACAGTAACAAATAAATAGAATAAATATTTTTAAAGGATACAGATTAGCAGGGAAACTGGGTGGGAGCTACACAGCTGAATTTTGGTTCTTGTTTTGGTTGAGATCACCCACCTCTTTCTACTGCATGGATAATCTGATGTAGGGGAAGGCAGTCCATCAGAGCCTTAGGGACCAAATCAATTTGTACTTCAAAGGCAAGCACCAGGATCTTGAACTGACTTTGGTCAAAAATAGCAACCAGCACAGCTTCTTTACAATTGATATAATATGGCTTCTTGAGAGCAAATTAGCCTGAATGTATGTCAGAAGTTGAGTTCTATATTAATTGAAGCATTCAGACTGTTTTCAAGGATAGCTCCTCTTAAAAGACACTACAGTAACTGTTAGATATTCAAAACGTTCTTCGGCGGGAAAACCGCCGAATCCCATTGGTCAGGGGGCTGGGCTGGGCTAGAAGGGGTATATATAACCCAGTCTCCCCAACCGTTGTTGTTGTTGTTATGTAGTGTTCACAGTAAATAAACGTGACACCTGGTTTGATCACTTATGGCTACTGAGTCCTCAATCCCCACGCACTGATCTCCGGATCTAACAGTAACCAAATATGGACATTACTAGTGTGTTGATCATAGTATCCAAGAAATCCCACATCTGATGAGCTAGAAAAATGTGTGAAAATAAATTGTAATGCACCATCTAGATTCCCCCCCCCCCCAGTTTATGAGCATTATCTAGTACATTTCCATAGGACAGCACTTTTGCAACCCAACATGAATCTTGTATCAGAAAGAAGTAGAGCTTACTGTTCTCAGCCAGCTATAGCGCTTTACTAAAATCCCCAGGTTATCTCACACAGCAGCTTCACATCATATTACAGTGTATAGAGACTGAAGAGGACAGAGAAGATGATGGAGCTTTATGGACTCCACAGCTCAAATGCTATCCAGTCAGGCAACAATACCCCTTGCTATTTTTCTCAGATTTATCACCAGTGTATGACCAGGCGCATGTTGGTATGTTGGACAATCATGCTTTGTCCCACCCTGCCCTCGCCTCTGGCATCCTTGGGCACCAATAGCAATGTATGGGATTCCACCCAACTCCCCCCCCCAAAAAAAGACTCCCCCACCATTCCCTGTCTAGCACCTTCCTATAGTGCCCTGCACACCCCTGTGCATGACTAGACCCACTGAGTCACTGTGGTTTCCAGTCAATGTATCAGAAGGCTTTTACAGATCAAGGAGAAACAGGAGCAAAGGTAAGCTGTTCTGCTCCATTTCTCTGGTGGAAGGATGACCCATCAGGATAATTTCTCTTTGATAAACGATGAGCTCGGTGGTGGGCAGCCAAAATTTTTACTACCACAGCATGGGCAGAGCCAATGTTGTGGCCGGAGCCAATGTCGTGACATCATGGGCAGAGCCAACATCATGATGTCATGGGCGGAGCCAATGAAAAAACCCATAAAAAGTACACATAAAAATACAAATTAAATAGACTTAAAAATACATAAAAATACACGTAAAACACATAAAATATACATTAAAAATAAATACACATTACATACACCTTAAATAGACATAAAAACACATAAAATATAAATTAAATACAAATAAAACACATAAAAATACACATTAAAATAAATACACATTAAATACACATAAAGCACATAAAATACACATTATATACACATAAAACACACATTAAAAATAAATACTCATTAATACACATTAAAATATATCCACCCACCCCACACCCAAAGGCGAGTCACTTACCCTGGGGAGCAGGCTGTAGGGAGCTTCAGGCTAGCAGCTGGTCTTCCTCCTCCCCGCTTGGGAGGACAGCAAGGAGGCTGTCGAGGGCCTCAGCAGTAGCCACTGGTTCCTCTGTGACTGTGCGTGGCTACCCGACGCTCTCCGCTGCCACACTCCAAGTAGCAAATGGCTGTTTGGCTCGGCAGGCAGAGTGCTGTAGGTGCACATGCATGCCAAGCGCTGTAGGCGTGCCAAGCACTGTAGGCACGCATGCACACCAAGTGCTGTAGGCGCGCCAAGTGCTGTAGGCATGCATGTACACCAAGCACTTGGTGCGCAAGCGCAGTGGGGGAACCTGCGAAAACATAAGCCCCTGAGGTTGTTCCCCCTCAAAGCCACTACCGGTTCACCAGGACACTGGGAAAAGCTACTACCAGTTCTGGCAAACTGGTGCAAACCGGCTGCTGCCCATCACTGGATGAGCTGAGCCCAATGAGATGGGGCTAGGTAATCCATTTTATCAACCAGCACTCACAGATAATCTTTGAGTATTCCACTTTTAAAAGGAAACATTTGCAACCGAATGATCGGTGATATGTGGGGCATAAGCTGTGAGAGTTTCTTAAGATCCATTCTCTTGGCTGTCCCCTTTCAGGAAGTCAGAATCACAATCTTCTCAGTCTTCCTACTCAGTTGTTAAGAGAAATATCAGTCATGAATACATACCAGCTCCACTCATCCTGTGCACACCCTTAGGCTGCAGAAATAGATAAATCATCCCATAAAATTGATGCAGAAAGTTCCCTATATATTCCCGAATGAACTGCACCAATTATGGCATCAGGGTCAGAGGGCATATGCGAAACTTTGTCCTGGAAGTACTGTACATAGCAATCATGTGGGGTTTTAACAAAAACATCCCATAATTCAAATAACATAACCTTTCTTGAAAATATTCTGCTGCAGATGTTACCTTAGTTACCCAGGGAATCAAAACAAAGAACTTTTTAATCCACTTAACTTTTTAATTTTTTAACTTTTTAATGTATTTAATGTGCTTTAATTGTGTTTTTAATTTCATAAGCCACCCTGAGTCTTTGGATGAGGGCAGGATATAAATGTGATAAATAATCAAATAAAATAAAAAGTTGTTTTACTGTCCTCATTACAAAGCAAGCACAATAAAGTACTCAAACTTGTGATCTTAACCAGTGGGAAACCTGATGCCATAGTTTGGGAGGCAACACATGCAGGGGTGAGATCTGGCCCACAGGACTTAGGTTGGGAACCCCTGATTGCAGGCAACACAAACCCCAGACAAACTGGTAACAGACCAAGTGGTATTGCAATCCAGAGTCCAAGTCCAAAATCAAGCCCAAGATAGACAGAAATACAAGACTAGTCCAGACAACAAAAGCAGAGTCCAAGCATGTCAGATGACCAAGAGAGAAGATAAAGCAAAGTGCCTTCAGGAACTAGAGAAGGGCAAGGACCAAGTCCAAGGAACAAATATCCAGGCAAGGCACAACAACAGTCCCAGGAAACAGCAACGGGGGACAAACTCTTTAGAAGCAGGACTAAGGCACAAGATTAAAGAACCAAGCAAAGGCAAATCTACTAACCTTTGTTACTAAGGCAGCTTCTGCTAGGAAGAGCTGGTTCTTATATAGCTTAGCCTCCAGCTGAAGCCCATCAGCTGTACCAGGCTGAGGACCAGTCCTGCAAGAACTAGAGCAGCTGCTGCAGATCCTGAGACTTGCACACTGGTTGCAATTCTGGCCATTATGCTGCTTGTTACACTGCCTCTCATTTGCACTATCTAGGAGTGAAGCTCCTGGTAGTTCCTTTCAACAAGCTGTAGAGGAACCTCAGATGGACATTTGCAGTAAACCTGACCAGAGATGGAAAGATTTTGATGACAGTACTCCTCCCTTAGAAATGTGGGTATGAGATGTTGGATTAATAGTTGGCTAGAAATTTATGATGAATACATGAGAGGAAAAGGAACCATTAGCAAAGAACCAAGAGGGGAACACTGCAATAGACATATTTGAAGAGGGAGATCATTGATCAATGTTTACAAGCCAAATTAAGATGACTGGAGTGCTTGGCGGTTAAGACAACTGCAGACAGAGGGAGCAAATTTGAAAGCTGATGAAGTAATGAGCATCATCGATCTAGATGCTGACAGTTGTAGCTGATGAGTAATACATCTTCTAATCTGGGGATAATGAGGTACTCCCAGGCCTTCAAGGAAGGCCTTTCTAAGGAGACATTGTCTCAGGCCTCATAAAAGTGGGGAAACCTATAAATGGAAGGACTACTACATCAACAATGGCTTAGATGCCAACCTTTTCCTTTCTGAATCCTAATAGCTTTACGTCAGTAGGTTTAATAATTATTAGTCAATCCAACAGTGAAAGTGGGAATGCCAAACCTCTAAAATAAACTAGTCCAGAGACCATAAGTTCATCCAACATGACCAAAGCTCTGAAGGTGATTTGAAAATGAAGAATACCCAAAGAAAACAGGCATCCATGGGTAATTCCTCTATGTGAAATTACTAGCCATGGTTAGCTTGGGCACTAACCATCCTGGTAGTGCCCAAGCAAGAAATACTGAAACCACCCTAGTGAGACAACTTACATATTTATCTTATGGGACGAGGGCCTTTCCTCCCCACTTAATAGAGAAAACAAGCAACCTGTTGGTGGTGGAGCAAATCAATTAATGTATACTTCCTGCTTTCTAAAGTGGTTCTAAGATTCAGGTTAGTGTTTCTGATAAGATCTGAAGGTGCCTCCAACATCTAGGGCCATGGTACCCAATGTGGGGCACACACCCCACAGGGGGGCAATTTAAGAAGGAGTTATTAACAATGAAGTTTTTGTATTTCTTATGGTTCTAGGGGCCTCATATACAGTATATAAAAATGTTCTTTGGAAGCTTGTTTAGACCAAGTTAATGGCCTCTTAGGCTTCCTTCAGTGAATAGTTCACTTTTTAAGAATTACAGTGGTACCTTGCTTAAAGAGCATAATGTGTTATACGGGGTTGCTTTTTATGCAAGTTGCTCTTTAAGTGAAACACTTGGAAAACATGCCGCTGCCATTGGAAGTGACCGATTGTGACTTCTGGCGGGGGTGATGGATTGTGTACGCCGATTTAGTTGTTAAGTGAGTTTTTGATTGTTTTTAGTTGTTAAGCGAAGCAACCATTCAGAGAAAATTCTGCTCTTTAAGCGAGTTAGTCTCTAAGTGAGACGCTCTTTATGTGAGGTTTTACTGTATGAGAGGGGAAAACATGGGGGGGGGGGAAGAGGACACAAGATTTTAGAGATGCCGAGGTGGGGTATGGCCAAAATGAGGCTGGGAACCAGGGGTCTAGGTTGATACTACATTACAAACTATTTTGCATTTGTCCCTTGAAAACAGTTGTGTAAGATAAGCTGTTAGTCACACTTGAAACCTTGCAACCGTGTGCTCAAAATGTGCAGGAATTTCTAGTGTCTCAATGTTTAATGGAATTTTCCTACAAAAATAAACACATTTATACACAGAAGGCCAAGCAGAAAGTTCAAGCAAAGGCTTTATGAAGCTTTGCCAATTACTGTACCTTCTTTTGTCAATGTGAGAATCATTGACCTACAGGAACCTTTCTTTTATACTTCTTGTAAAAATCATCCCACCATTTTTTGCCTTTACAAATCTTCGATAAAACTATTTCCTGTAGATGTGTAAAATGCCACTTTCACATCGGCCTCAAGATTGTTTCTTTGTGCACATTTTCACTTTTGAGTATGACTAGAGTAGACAGAGATTTGTCTTGCCATTTGACCTGCAGTTCTAACTATTAAGTTTGATATTGCTTTCTGTTGAGTAAAAGGCACTGTGAGCAGACCTAGTCTTTTCCCATATTTTTTGGACTGGTGGAGCTTGTCCTTTATCTGTAGCATTTCTGTTCACATGGTTTGTCTTGCTTTCTGGCTTGTGTGATTGCCTGTACAGTTCCTTTGGGAGAGCAGTTAGTTGGGTCCTGGTTGCATTGAGGGTGATATGTTCAGTGTGGTGGACTGTGGTGGCTCAGCATTATTTCCTTCAGGCTCACACTCCAAGCAGCAATAGCTCTTTGAAGAAGAAATGTAAAACATTTTAAAAAGTATTATTAAATTAGGCCTATGGGAGATTAATGATGTAGAAGACATTCAGAATGGCCGTGTATTGTCAATTCAGCGCTATGTCACTTTATAAAAATTAGGTGGGGATGGGAAAGAGGGTGGGGATAATGGTCAGGGAGTGTGTGACCTAGCATGGGAAGAAATATACAGTACTTAGTTTGATCTTCTTTGTGGCCACTTGCCACACATCTTCTCAGGATAATTAAACATTTCTGCGTGAATAACAAAAATTATTTCATCTGGTACAAAGTTTAAGGGGTGTAGCATACAAACCTTCATATCAACCATCTAGTTCAGGGCCTCCCAACCTTTTCAAGCTGGGGGCTGGGTCATGCTCTCTGTCCGCTTTGAGGGCCAGATGGCCATTTTGCCTTGCCTGCACGATGGGGTAGCGTTGGCCATTTTGTCCCAACAGCTTCAAATAGGTGGCCATTTTGTTTCTCGATTGGCTTTGGAGGGGTGGGGGCCACATGAAATGGCATCAGGGGTTAGATCCGGCCCACAGGCCTTAGGTTGGGAACCCCTGATCTAGTTGCTCAGCCATTTCAAAAAATAAACTTTGTTACAATGTTATAGCAAGGATCATGAGTGGCTCAGTAGCTAGCACACGTCTGTGATGTTGGCTCATTAGATGAAGTTATACCTCATTAATAATGTTGTGGCAGCAGGGACTCAGTTTTTAAGAAGCTCGCCTTGTTAGCTGGAAGGCTGGCAAGTCGGCAGTTTGAGATCCGGGTATGCATGACAGATTGAGCGTCCATCTCTGTCCCAGTTCCTGCCAACCTAGCAGTTTGAAAGCAAGAAATTGCAAGTACAGTCAAACCTAACTAATGCTTCGCTTAGCGAAAAACTTGCATGAGTGGGCATTTCAAAAAACGTTCTGACTCGCAATACGAAAATTTTTGCTATGTGAGTCGGATTTTCCTATGGAAAAACTTGCATTTCTATGGGAAAAATTCACCTAACGAAAAATTGTCACTATGTGAGTTTTTCGATAATTTTCACTATGCGAGTTTTTCCATAGGAATTTTCGCATAGCGAGCAGCCTCACAGAACGAAATATTTTTGTTATGTGAGGTTTGACTATAGATAAATAGGAACCACTTCAATAGGAAAAGATCTTGGGGATGTGAAAGGAGCTTCATTCAGGCATCCCCTGAGCGGAGTTTCTCCAGCAAAAATCCTTTCAACCCAGAATAATTTCTGACATGAAATTATTATTATAATTATTAGAGAAATATTGGCTGAAAAAGTGCTTTAAAACGCTTGTGTGGCATATGGTTGGACTTTGTCACAATAGTGAAAGGAACAGCTAAATGAGACGTGGAAAGTGCCTTCAAATATATGGGCCAACCAAGAGCACATCTTGCAATTGCATTCACTTGCCTTTGGGATATTCTACCTGTGAAAGGGACAGTTTATCTGTAATGGTGGTCTTCTGTGATTCACACAAAAGGGTTAATCTACATCTGAGCAGATAGGAGTCACCATCTTCCAGCGCTTAGGACAGGGATGCCCAAACTTTTCAAATTGCGGGTTGGTCACATGGTTCAGGGAGCTGGTCACTACAGCCTGGGGGCCGGATGCGCCTCCAGATGCCAATTCATCTGGCCCATGAAGCCCTCGTTGCTCCTGGGAGTGGAAGTAAAAAGCACCCGTACGGGCGTGTTTTGCTTCTGCTTCCAGGAGTGATGAGGGCTTTGTCGCCGGATGAGTTGGCATCGGGGGGCCACATCTGGCCCCTGGGCCATAGTTTGGGCACTCCTGGCTTAGGAGTAGAAAGCTGTTGGGGTCCCTCCTTTCCTTGCATACTATTTCCCATCCAACAGCTGTCCCCTCGGTTCCTTTAGAATGCTGCAAAAATAGTGATGAAATCATATGGAGCATAAGAAATTCTGTGATAGACTGAGGGGAGGCCAGGCAGGATGTATGAATCACAGATCAGCACTTGAAGAGCTATAGTTACAGGTAAGCAATCTATTCTTCTTTGATAGGGTCATTCTGATTCATATGAAAGGGTGATAACTAGCTGACTTACTAGCTGTGGGATGCCACAAGTTGAGTTGAGGATTTGGATCCTGGCAGAACCGATGGCCAAATGAAGAATCTTGTTCAGCCCTGAGATCAAGTTTGAAATGTTTAATGAAAGATAGAGGTTTTGACCATGTTGATGTTTGACATATCCTCAATAATGACTACTGCTTCTTAAACGTCATATGCTCAGGTCGAGAAACAAAGAGAATGACTACAAAGGCATTTAGCCTGCTGTTTAGTCCATTGCAAGAACGGGCTGGTTCACTGCTAAAGCCAGTGATCAGATAACATCTTTGCTACCATGAACCAGTCTGCCTCCCCCCCCCCCCCCAGTATTCCTACTTGCACCTTTCTGGGTCCCTATCAAGATGGCTCTCTTTTGGTTCATTTTCAGCACATGAAACATCAGACATTCACTATCCTCTTCCTCTCTGAAACTCCCTCAGCTTAAAAAGAAAGCCACTCCATGATATTGGGTAACTAAAGGCTTCCTCTGCTGTTCATGGAGAAGCAGAGGAAGTAATTTTTTGCACTATTGTATGGCATTGTATCACTTATTTAATAAATTTGAAAATTTCCTCCCAACATTCTCCTGAAGCCAAACCTACCATTGAATACGGGTCCTGATCATGAATGATGGGAACTAGAATGCAGTAAACCATGACGGTCTCCACCCCCATGCATATCCTCTTCTTGAATTCAGAGGACTCACCATACCTTCCACTCAGTGGTGGGCAGCAAATGGTTTTGCTACGACACCATGGGCGGAGACTATGTCATAGGCAGAGCCTACATTGTGGGTGGAGCCTATGTCATGGGTGGAGCCTACACATGGGCGATCTAGTCATGCCTGCCATATGGCCATGTGTAATCTGCAAACACAGGCAGCACTGGCTCTTTGGCTGTAAAAGGAGATGAGCACTGCACCCTAGAGTTGGATATGACTGGCTTTTGAGCAAGGGAGACCTTGAACCACTTGCAGGGACAAAACCTGATGTCAAATTTGAATACCAATCGACTCCGCTGCGCATGGCCGCCTGGACTTGGAGGAGGTAGGCAGGGTGGGGCAGGGAGGTGGGTGGGGCAGGGCAGTGGGTGGCCCCCCCATTTCACTCCCCTGCTCAAAGCCCCCTCCCCCAATTTTGCTACCCTCGTGCCTGGGAGAGTGCCAACCTGTTACTGCCCACCACTGCTTCCACTTCTCCTTTACCACCATCATCCAAGCCTTTTCATGATAATAAAAAGCTATCTGTAGTTTAAAATTAAAGATAAACATGAAAGCTTAATGCAAATTATTTTGAATTAAAATAAAGTTTTTCCTGAGAAGCCCTAAATTCTAGCAATCAGACCTATCAGAGAAATTTGTTCAAGCTGATAAAATGTTTTCTCCTTTATGAAAATCCCACTGTCACATTTCTCTTGGAATTTCTTTGTGGCCCTTCACCCCAGTTTAGGAACTAGCATTTTAGAGTCACTTTCATATAGTTTTAATCCCACAGAAGATTGTTAGAATCCTCTCTGAAGTGGACATGCCACTTCCATCTCACATGTGATCAAATATGGTCAGGTACCCAAGGTTTATGTTTTAACTGCAGAATATTTAACAGTATTTTGAGACTCTTGAGAGTCCCTTGGATTGCAAGAAGATCAAAGCAATCAACCTTAAAGGAAATCAACCCTCACTGCTCATTGGAAGGAGAGGTACTGAAGCTAAAATATTTTGGAGAAGGCCCTGATGCTAGGGAAGATTGAAGGCAAAAGGAAGAGGGGTTGGCAGAGGATGAGACGGTTAGATAGTACTGTTGACGTAGTGGGCATGGATCTGGTCGCACACTGGAGGATGGCAGACAGAGGAGTCTGGAGTGCTGTGGTCCATGGGGTACGACTGAACAAGAACAACAACATATAACATTATATTGTAGGAATAATTGCTTCCAGAATATTTTTAAGATCATCAGGAACAGAGACCAACAAGGCATCATGAACATGGTTGTCACTTTAATATTTTTCCTGTACACACATTTTCAGTGAGCTTTGTAATATAAAATGAAGCATTGCTCTTGAGAGGTCATGCTGAAAACTCCTTCTGATGTTCATTTGCTTTCTATCTGAAATGAAACCTATTCAGGCTGGGAAATTATTTCCATCATAGGAGTTTGAACTTTCATACATTGTGCTCGGAGCAGGAATCAAAATACACTTGTGTTTCATTTCACTAACAGTGCCTGACAATCTGGCAACAGTTTTTTAGTTGTGAGCTCTTACATAATGAGAATATATAAATCATATTAATTTTGATAATGAAGGGAAATATAGCAATTTCTTATGGGGCTCCTTTGGGCTCTCTAGATTAAAAAAACAACAACCAGCCAGTACTGTAATTCCTTTGGTGAAGGAGAATCCTGTATCTCATTGCTTTGACAATCTACATGACATAACATGGGGAATAACCAGTGGTGGGTTGTCAAAAATTTTACTACCCCACCGTGACGTTATGGATGTCGTGGGCAGGGCCAATGTCATGATGTCATGATGTAGTGGGCAGAGCTGACATCATGACATTGTGGGTGGAACCAAAGAAAAAATAAATTAAAAATAATTAAAAATAATAAAATAAAAATAAAGACACACACACACACACCTCAACCCACCCACCCCAAACAAAAAACCCATTAACTTACCTACCTAGCTAGGCAGGCAGCAGGCAGGCAGGAACCGCGGCAGTGTGGCGGCAAACTGCCGTGGCGGCAAATAAAGGCCGCTGCTGGTGCTTGTACAGCGCTTTCTTCGTTTCCTTTCTGGGCAGCCAAAATGGCTGCCCAGAACTGTGCATGCATCAAACCTCTATTTGACATGTGCACAGTTCCGGGTAGCCAAAATGGCTACCCAGAAGTACGCTTCAGGAGGGCCCCCGGAGAGGCGACCAAATCGGGTCGCCCGGGGGTTTACTACCTCCCCGATGACCCCCTCCTGATGGGTGCTACCGGTTCAAACCGGTCCAAAACCGGTAACATCCCATCACTGGGAATAAATTACAAAGAGTGGTCCATGTGGAAGGCTGTATATGAAGTGGTCCAATTATACCATTCAACTCTCCTACCAAAAAAGGGAAAGGAATCTGAGAGACTGTGTAAACCAGTGTTTCCCAACCTTTGGTTTTTGGACTTCAATTTCCAGAAGTCTAAATCAATTCCCCAAACCACTGATCAGCCAATGTACTGACTTAGGCTTCTGGAAATCGAAGTCTCCCTGTGGGGTGTGGGCCCCACATTGGGAAACAATGGTGTAAACTGAACCACTGTATACACACAATGGCCTCTTTACCTTAGTCACATTATCTATGCAGGTGAATGGTGGGGTATGTATCTGTTCCTTTATCATTCACCCTACTGGTTCAGATGAGGTAACATTTGAATAGTGCTTTTTGTCACAGTTTACTCTCCAGTAGACTGAGTGGTCCATGTGGACTAGTTTTCTTCCAGTTCTTCTCAATTACTCTAGGGAGGGAAATGCATATAAGCAATAGCATTAGCAAAAGCAATGGGTGTTCTGCAGGATCTTTCTACAAACAATATTAGAATTAAACTACTCTTTATTTTGAGGTACACAGAATTATCTTTCCACTGCATTTGCCCTTGAGTTATCTTTCTAATGGTTTTATGTCGGTTCTGACATGACATAATGAAGATCTCAAATCCTGTTGCAACAACAAGCACACTCACCAAACAGTAAGTATGACTGACATCAACCTTTATTGTGAATGAGACACTGTTATTTCAAAATTAAGATGCATGAGTCAGAGAAGTTATGCTGTCTTCAATTTCCGAAAGCTTTTTCAGCATTTGATTCAATTTGGTCTCATCGAATTCCATAGTCAAAAATTCAGACTCCTAGAACAAAGAAGGGAGAAGGTTGTTAGGTTTAAAGCAGATTTCCATAAGAGTAAGGTCCATCAATATCATAATTATCCGCCACTGCAGGAGCGACTGTTACATGGAAATAATTTGGGATTAATTACCTATTTCCCTCCTATTTTATCATTTCACAATCTCAAACTTCTCTTGTATAGTTATACAAATCCAATCTAAATGATATACCTATACTTTATGGTGAATTGCCTCCAGAATCATTATAAATATTATTTCTCATGTACTGAGTCATATAACCAGTGGTGGGCTCCAAAATTTTTTACTACCACACTGTGGGCGTGGTATGGTGGGCATGGTCAGGGGAAAGCCCTGTGTTGCACCTGAATTAGGACTACTTTATTTCAAAACTCAGATGGACAGGGGCAGCCAGAATTTCTGCTACCGGTTCTGGCGAGCTGGTGCGAACCTGCTGATGCCCACCACTGCATATAACTTACTAGGAAACAACCAACTGTTTCTATGGCAATTTCTTAAGTGGAAGCAGTTTCCCTCCAAAAGTTATGTTGGTAGATTTATACTAGTGCAACTACATATGAGGATTTGGGTCAATGTCTTTGAAGCAGTCCAAGAAGAAAACAATGTTGAAATTTAAAAAATCCACACTTTCTTTTTAATTGCTACAACCCTTCTTGATGGAATCAGCATAAATGGAGTATAGGAAAACTTTCGAGGTCCATGGAGTAATAGGGGGAGAGATTCTGGAAGGGATGCTATTTTGTTATACATAAGACTTATTCTTTCCTACTTATCTTTGAACATTTATGCCAATCACTATGTAAGATCAAATAGTGAAATTATTAAAAGGAGGTTATGAACATTTCTAAATGATAGATCTATTCAACTAGTTAAAACCCATCATTATCAGCAGCTTGCTCAATATTTTTCTTTTAAGTGAGAGTGAACATATAAATCAGAAGCTAAGAAAATAAAAATAAGCAAAGAAAATCTATACAAACTTACTGAAAAACTGGTAACTGTGGACACTAACTTATGTACGTATACTGGCTTTTAGACTTTTATTTTAACAGAAAACCTCCAAAAATTGATGCTTCCATAACAGAGGGAAACGTTGATGTTCATGAAAGTGCCAATCAAGTTGCCAAAAATCAATTATTGTGAGAAAAAATAGTACATTTACATTTTCCTATTTCAAGAATATATTTTAAAAACTTATTGTCCACTTTATATGACAAAACAGCTCATCAAAACGGCTCATCATTTGATGAAACAGATACAAAGGAGAAGCTGGACAGTTTTTTAAATGAACATATGCTTCCAATAGAATCTTTGATTCACAGTCCAGCCTCTGGACCAGGGAATCTCAAGCTGTGGCCTATGGGCCAGATGTGGCCTACGGTGCCATTTCATGTGCCTCCCCAATGCCTCCACCACACTCAGAAGTGCCATGTGGTGGAGGAAGGGCAAAATGGCCACACACACACCCCTGAAGCTGTCTAAGGGAACGTGACCTGGGCCCTGGCTTAAAAAGGTTGAGAATGCCTGCTTTGGACAGTTGAGGAAACATAAGGGCTATTTTAGATATCCTTGTCAGTTATGCTTTCCCAGACTGTGCTAAGTGCTGTCTGTTCTTACACAATCAAATACTGTATGCTTTTTAACAAACCTTTAAAAATGGATCTTCCTTCCCCTTGCCAAGTTTCCTAGCCTCTGACATTTTTCCAGTGACATTGAACACTACTTTGAAAGGATACAGGCATACTTTGCTGAATTATATTTTAGGCACTCATGACTCTCCCACCTCATAGCTCCATGCCATTTCTCTGCAGTAATTACAGCAACGTAGGTTTCATGGACAGTTTCCAGCTCTCTTTTAATATGTTGATTAACAAACACAACATGTACAAGTTTTCCAAGCTGGCTCCTTGTATAATTTTCTACAATATTTTTTCTAAGCTTCTTAACACTAAAATAAAGTAAAAAAATTAGCTTAGCAAGTGCTGCTTTTCTAAGCTTTGCTCCAAAAGCACACAATTCAACCTGTTTTTCTTTAGCCTTTATTTTTAAAAAAATTAATAATAATGTAAAGGATATATGTATATGTTAGTCCTTAAATGCAAGACCAACATGCTCAAGTGGTGGCTGCTGACAGACAACAACACATGGTGTGAATGTGGAGAGACACAGAGTCCGGCCCATTTGCTGTTCTGCCGATTGCTGCCAGAGGCATCCACCAATGAGGACTTGGGGTTGGCCAATGACAAAGTGAAGAAAGTGGCTTCATTTTGGCAGTCCAGTGTTTGATCGGGACATGGAAGAAGAAGAAGGAGGAGGAGGAGGAAGAAGAAGAAGAAGGAGGAGGAGGAGGAGGAGAAAGAAGAAGAAGAAGAAGAAGAAGAAGAAGAAGAAGAAGAAGAAGAAGAAGAAGAAGAAGAAGAAGAAGAAGAAGAAGAAGAAGAAAAAATGTTTATATTTTCAGCAGTTTGATGTGCTAATGGCAAAAGTCTTTCTGGGTTTAAAACATTGGAATATGGCTCCAAGGAATAACAGTGTAATTCTAAATCAAAGATTTGCTGGGACTAGCAGATTTGAAATAAGCAGATCCTGCTTATGCTGGCTGATCTGGTATGTGCAGAGGTTATGTGCCAGCACAACTGCAGCAGTGGCTAAGAATTGCTGACAGAAGAACGATAAAGGGGAAGAGCAAGAATAGGGAGACAGGGAACTGAATGATACCAGATCCAAACTACCTGTAATTCAGGAACATAGCAATTGTGCCAGCACAAAACCAGACCAGGGGGAAAGCAGTCCTAAACAAAGCTTAGAAATGGCATGTTAATTTAATGCATTAATGTCAATATCACTACAGTAAAACCCCTACTAATGAAAAAAAAAAGCCCATTCTGTAGGCTTTTGCTTAAATCAGTTTTTTATGTAACTCAAAGCCAACCCATAGCAAAAATGATTTTTTATGTAAATCAAAGCAAACCCATAGGGAAAAGAATTTTTACATAACTCAAAGCAAACCCATAGGAAATTGTGTAAGACCAAAATACACAAATCAACATACAAGGAAGAGGATCTTTCTTACAAGACTTTGTACCTGCTTATTGACAGTGAATTAGAGGACTGCATAATTTATTCACTGGAGGCAATAAATATTGGTAACGCCCGAAACTGGTCCCTTCATCCACTGCTAATGTCGCTGGACACCCCTTGGCCAACCCAGCTGAGGAGTGGAAGGAAAACAGCTGTGTGGTTCAGCGGGCTTTAAAAACTGTGCCGCCGTTGCTGGCGGCGGCAGATGTTCCCCTAGCCAGCCCGGCTGAGGAGGATGTTGAGCCCCCAAGCTCCATCGAAGACGTTGAGCCCCCCCCCCCAGCTCTGTTGCGGAAGTTGTGTGTGTTGTTGTTTGTATTGGTGTTTTGTTATACTTGGTTATTTGCTATACTGTGTTTTGTTATATTCTGTTAGCCCCTCTGAGTTGCTCTGTGAGTAGGGCGGCATACAAATGTGAACAATTAAATTAAATTAAATCAAATCTGAAGAAGCAGACTAGTGCACTGCAAAGAAACCCAAGGAGCACAACACCGAATTCCTTACCCTCATGTGACACCCATTGCAAACGAATGCCACAGCAGGACTGAAAAGTTATCTGAAGGCCTGTCCTGTGAAATAAAAGCGATATGTGATCTCTAAATAAAAGAGGGCCAAATAAAATGAGATGCTACAAAAACCCTTATTGGCCCACCTTTTTTCATATGTATCACATTATTGGTAGGAAAAAAGTTAATTATTAATTGCAGCGTTACCTCTCTGCAAATACAGTTGGCTCCCTACAAAATCTGGAACGTGAAACTTGTTTCAGTGGTTGCTTTCCAATGCAAGACAAAAAAAGAAAAGGCAGAGCCTTGGCCTTCCCATCATTGTTGTGGTGTTTCGTCACAGGTAAAGGTAAAAGTTGGCCTTGCTCGAAAGCCAGTCATAGCCAATTCTAGGGTTCAGTGCTCATCTCTGTTTTAAAGCCAAAGACCCAGCGCTGTTTGTGTCTGCAGACATTCCTGTGGACATGTAGCAGGCATGACTAGACGCCGGAGTGCACGAAACACCATTAACCTTCCCACCGAAGTAGTCCCTACTTATCTACTTGCAATTTCTTGCTTTCGAACTGCCAGGTTGGCAGGAGCTGGGACAGAGATGGGAACACACTCCATCATGCAGCACTCTGGTCTCGAACTACTGACCTGCCAATCTTCCAGCTGTCAAGTTCAGTCTCTTAACCACTGAGACACCGTAGTCCCTTCAACACATGGAAGCGGCAATCAATTTCTGTGCAATGTTTTAGGAGGAAGAAAACTGCTATACAGTTATACCTCACTTAAAGAGCATGATGCGTTCCACAGGATTGCTCTTTAAGCAAGTTTGCTCTTTAAGCAAAACCACATTGTAAATGACCAATTGTGGGGGGGATTGCGAACCCCAATTTATTTGTTAAGCGAGTTTTTGGTTGGTTTTATTTGTTAAGTGAAGTGAACATTCAGAGAAAATTCTGCTCTTTAAGCGAGTTACTCTTTAAACGAGGCACTCTTTGTGCGCGGTTTGACTGTACTGACTTCAACAGGATTTTTTAAACAATCCCACTAATGAAGAATCAATCTACAACTATTGGAGATTAAATAGGAAAGACTGGAGTGACTGGATCAAGTCCAAGTAAAGAGAAAGCTTTGCACTTGCTTCAGAGCAGCAAATTTAATTTCATTGCTTTTATGATATTAAATTCCTTAAATTTCTCAATCCACTCTTTTTCAGCCATTAAAATAAAGAAGGATTATTTACCAGCACTGAAAGTAAGTTAACCTTCTCAGGCTTAGAGTATTGTGCAAAGCAATGCATACAAAGAACTCAAATGATATGTTCTTAATCAACCACAAGTACAATTCCCTGGCAATTTTTCCTGCATCAACAAATAGAAAATTGAACAAGAGCACAATTTTGCCCCGATTGTGTTACTTCTCAATAACGAACACCACTTTGGTCCCTAAGAAGGAGAGCATACAAGATAACTGGACTATAGTAGCTGGTCATTAAAAGTTATCAATAGGGTCGTAAATGGTTGAATTCCTCAATTACCAGGGTTTAAGGGAGGGGGGGGGAGACTTCAGCACAGAATCAAATGTTATGCAAATGAATTTAGCCCAGTGGAAATAGAAGTCGGGAATAAACTGTGGTAATCACTGCAATAAACTGTTCTCAGAAAATATGAACAGCTATGGTGAAAGTACTCTGTGTGGATCATACTACTGCTGAATACCACCTAGGATTTGATTTTGATTTCTATGAAAGAGAGCTTTTGTGGATCAAGTCCACTTCCTCAGACTTAAGTGTGGGACTACATAACTACCATTTATACATGGCCTCAAGATAAAGAGGTTGTAATTGGTTGGGCATGAGTTGCAAATAGTTTCAGTCAATGGATAATTTCTTGCTTTGTTATGACTTAAGACTTCAGCTAGGTATTCAGTCTTTTTCTAAAGGAGATTAGTTTAAAAACAATATTAGGTGACATACCGTATATACTCGAGTACAGTATAAGCCGACCCGAATATAAGCCAACATACCTAATTTTGACCTGAGAAACTAGAAAAATAGATTGACACAAATACAATAGAACTACGCATGCAGACGGAGTTGCTGCCTTTTAGAAAAAGAGTGAAAACCTGGCTGGTAGGTTTGTTCTGGGGAGTAGATGGTTCAATTTCCCCAGCCAGTTGGTTGGTTTGACCCCAGTATGCCTGTGTTGCAATTTTTGGCTTTTAATACTAATTTTTAAAAAAGTTTTTAGAGTTTTTAAGTTTTTAAAAATGATTTTATAATTGTTGTAAATCGCCCTGTGTCCCTTTTGGGAGGAGGGCGATAAACAAATTTAAATAAATAAATAAATAAATAAATAAATAAATAAATAAATAAATAAAATAAGCCGAGGGTGGCAAATGCCAGCAGCTGCTTAGTGAGTTTCAATAATCAAAATATGGTACATGAAAATAAGAAGCAGCAGAAAGGAGTTTTCTCCATCCCGATTGAGATGCACCGACGACAGGACAGGAGAAGTGGGTGGTGAAGGTTATTAGCTGCTGCTGCCTTTTCCCATCACACTCAGCGACCTGAATATAAGCCAAGTCCACTTTTTTGACCTCATTTTTAGGAATGAAAAACTAGGCTTATACTCGGGTATATACAGTAGATGCTAACTGTTTGAGGGTAGACATTCTTGAGGGTACACAAGAGCAAAACCAAATTAAAAGATGAAGAAAGGAGCTCACTGGGCAAGGATCAACATTAAAGGAGGATATAGCTGAAGATCTCAAGCTCCCCTACGTCACTTGGAGGACTCTAAATAGGCTGAGGATTGGAGTCCCTAAATTTAAGGCCAACATGGTCAAGTGGGGGCTGCTGGCAGACAACAACATGCAGTGTGAATGTGGAGAGATTCAGAATCCACCTCATCTACCGATTACTGCCAGAAACATTATTTATTTATTTATTTATTTATTTATATTTATATCACCGCCCACTCGCCATGGTGACTCAGGGCGGTTTACAATCAGGAGAAAAAACAAACAAACAAAAACAAAACAACAATAACTCACAAACAACACAAACAACTAAAATCCATTCCTCCTTCCAGCCAGAGGACATTAGTCTTTTCCTTCCCTGGGCAGATAAGGCCCAGGATTAGGAAGTGGGAGCTTCCATCTAAAAACCTTAAAACTTTTTAAAAATTAAAAATTGAGAAAGATTAAAAACAGATTAAAAACACACCAGATGCTACAGATACTAGTTAAAAGTAGAAAAAAGAGAGGGGCTCAGATCAACCAATGTGCTGGGGTAATTATACCTTCCATACATGCACTGATGAAGTCTTAAGTTTGACCAACAACAAAACCAAGATGTGGCTTCATTTTGGCAGTTCAGGGTTTGATCCGGACATGAAAGAAGAACAACTGTGTGAGTCAATGGGACATTTCTCACCTAATGATATCTCAGTACCTGTATCTAAAGTAATGTCTCTAAAGGTGAAAGTCCAAGAGAGAGTAAGAATTTCTTCGGTACGCTGCTTGTCACACTGCCCAACTGCCTCTCTTTCTGAGTTACTTGCTGTGGTCTTGAACGTGGTGCTGGAATCCCTTTAGCTTATAGTGCTAGTTGTCTTCAACATCTTAAAGCAGGAGTGCTCAATCTTTATAAGCCGGGGACTGGATCACACTCCCTCAGACAGCTTCAAGGACCGGTCGTCCATTTTGCCCTTCATGGCACTTCTTAGTGTGGTGTGGGGGGGGGGCACATGAAATGGTGCCATCGGCCACATCTGACCCATGGGCCACAGGTTGAGAATCCATGTCACAAAGCTTTGGAATTCTATTCCAATTAGTAAGTCACTTGGATCTTCACTTTAACATTTAAGAAAACATCTTTTTGTTACTCCTTTCCTGAGGTAAAGTGGGTAATCCCCTGGTAGTTTCCCCATGCATCTGTCTAGCGGTGTCCACTCTCTACTTTTAAAAATTTTTTCCCGCCCACTGTGCTACTGTTTCTCTTTGGTATGTGTTGCTTCTGAAAAACAGTTAATAAATTACTGGAAGAAATAAATAAATCACCTTCCATTTGTTATTTTCCCATTTTGTGTGTCCCTACATTATTGAAAAAAAATTGTGTTTTGTCATAATAATTGCCCTGAACACTTCTTTCTTACTGTTGCTAGGAAACTGCTCATTAGCTAGTTTTAAGGTTTGATGTTTCAACACACATCAAAGCTGCTAAAATAGCCTTTTCCAAAGTTCATGCCATTTGCAGGGATTACACAGAAAGACCCCAAAATGGAACAGGAGATTCAGGGTGTGAGGTAGTAAGCACCGACAAGCCTCAAATGCTGAGGACTATGCAACACAGTGTATGTATGTGCAGAGGCTTGAGAATTGTATGAGAACTTATGTGCAGGACTTCCTGCCTCTGAACTGTGCTGCAGTACAAACTGTTCTCGAAATTTCAGGGAACCAAAGGGCAAACAGTATGTTTGTGTAAGCTGTTCCAGTGAAAAGTAATGGTAAATTAAGTACTGTGCAGTAAAACCTTGGATATAAATATTTTAGTGTATTCGTATTCCTTCTGTAAAATCCTATGAGCAGTCATGAGATGGAGACACAATTTGGAAATACTTTAAAAATGTAAATAAAAAGTGGAGATAAGTCCTAAAACCCTCACAAAGAAAACATTGAGGGTTCAGGTGTCTTCATTTCCCACCAAAACAAATATGCACTCATACTATATAGCTATCAAACTAAACCAGGAGTTCTCAACCTTTTAAAGCTGGGGGCCGGGTCATGCTCCCTCAGACAGCTTCAGCGGCTCTTCTTCCAACACATGCCACTTCCTGGTGTGGCAGAGGCTATATGAAATGGTGCTGTGGGCCACATTTGGCCTACAGGCTGAGAATCCCTGGACTAAATGAGTCTACAGAGATTTCCCTCCTCCCATTTACAACTGCGTTTCATTCCCTAGTAACTGTAGTTGGGGAAATATCAAGGAACATTGAGCAAATGACAGTTGCTTGTAAGATTAACATGGGTGTTTATGGAATGTGTTATACATAGCATGTAATAGATAATACTGTATGTGTCTATAATGCAAATTTATCCCCAATCAGCTGGAATACAGGGAAGCAGAACTGGGGCAAATCCATCTCATTACATAAGCAGGTTCTTTAGATAAATATTCTTCTCAACCCTGTATCACTGGAATACCCTTAAAATTAGTTCAGCACAATACTTTTAGCAAATGACAGGCTATATTCTATGATAACGCAAGTTATGAACAGGAAGAGTTCAAGGTATTTAAGATGCACACAAACTCTTTATTCTTTGCAAGATAATAGGATAAATAATACATAATTCCTGGGAAGGAATTTAATTTCGCATAGTACATATTGAAGCAAATGAGGACTAATCAGGCAATTATGCCATCAGCTTTGATGAGATCATCTGGCACAGAACCTGAAACTTAATTTTGCTTTAGGCATAATTGTACAAACTTCCTTTAACCATTTTAAAATGCATTGTCTATCATTGTCACTGTCATTATATTTCCTGTTATTTGCCCCTATATTTGCAATGTAGAGTTCCTATTTTTCCTTGTTTATACAGCTACTTGTTTTGTACTACTAATTTCTACACAATAGTAGAAATAAACTTTAAACTCTGTGCTAAAAACAGAGAACTAGCAAAAAATAAAAATAAATAAAAATTGCCATTCTCCCATAGCCCCACTTATCTCATCTGTTCAGGAGATCCTCCTCTGTCCCTAGATGAAATGTGTGTACAGTTGTACCTCTCTTAGAGCATAATGCATTCCACAGGATTGCTCTTTAAGCGACTTTGCTCTTTATCGAAACACCATTGTAAGTGACCAACTGTGACTTCTGGTGGGGGGGGGATTGCGAACCCCGATTTAGTTGAGTTTTTGGTTGGTTTTATTTGTTAAGCAAAGTGAACATTCAGAGAAAATTCTGCTCTTTAAGCGAATTACTCTTTAAGCGAGGCACTCTTTATGAGAGGTTTGAACGTATATTTGTGTGTACGTCCACGTGCGCAAACACACACACATCTGTGACTTCTAATCAGATTGTTGACTAGGTTCCTCCTTCTCCGTCCTATATTCTTAAAATTATGAAAAACCTCCCTTTTCCTGGGAAAAGAGGAATGATCAAAATGTAAAATACTTATCAGAAGCCAGAAATATGACCAGTATCACCTAAACCCTAGTTAAATAGATAAGCTAGATAAAGATTATGAAGTATTTTGCAGTTTAAGTGTATTGACTCATGAATACTTAGCATTGATTACTACCCCTTTATACATTTTTCCACAATCTCATGGTGGACATAAGAGGAATATTTTCAAAGCTGGAATGTTTTCTATTGTTTTAACACAGTTTTAATAAACAGGTATGACTTTGAGACTATTAATCATAATTGCAGGCACAAAACACAAAGACTCGTAGCTAGTTACTCTGGATACCGAGAACAAAATATGGAAATAATAATAATCTCATTGCCAATTGACCTCCTTTATTTTGTTAAATTGAACACACCCCGAGAGAAAGAATCATAAAGATGCAACTAAGAGGTCATCTTACAGTCAAATGGAGTGCAACGAGATGCAGAACTTGCAAGGCGCTATTGCTGAACAAGAGTGCAACCATAATCTTGTGGTGGTAGAGCAAATCAGCATTCTGTAAGCATTACTAAAGCTGGAGGGGTACACAGAAAGAGCCTCCTCAAAGAGTGTGGTATTTCTGAACCACAATCGTGTGTACCCTGGTAATGGTAACCTTGTGTTGCCGGCTAATCTTTCTCACGCTAGGTCAGGTGAAAGGAACTGCAGAATGAAAGGTGCCTTCATTTTGGCAGTTTCACATCTGGCCTAGACATGGAAGAAGACTAAAAATGGACAGTGCCCAAACAATAATGTGTGATTTTTTAACTATGCTTCAAATCAGCACTAAGAACAAATAGTCTTCTTTTGCTATGTACCAAATACTACTGTGAATTTTGAACAAAGGGTTTTCAAGTTATGGCTTTTAAAGTAGAAGCAGGGCCGGATTTTCCTATAGGCTAACTAGCTTTCAGCCTAGGGCCTCAAGATCAAGAGGGGCCTATATTATTGATATATATCACAGTAATGATGTAATGATGTATTTTATTATATCTCATGTAATTTACAAACTTTAAAATGGGAGTTGAAAGGGCCACATAAGTGGAATAGCCTAGGGCCTCTTTTCATGTAAATCCGGCCCTGAGTAGAAGCAGTGACAAACTTTTCATTCTTAGGATCCAAGATCACTGCAGATGATGATTGCAGCCATGAAATAAAAAGGCGACTAATGCTTGGTAGACAAGCTATGAGAAACCTGGGGAACAAAGTTAAAAGAAAGGAACCCCAACTGCTCCTTGGAAAGTCATATATTGAAGATGAAGCTAAAGTACTTTGGACATCAAATGAGAAGAGAGGACTCACTTGAGAAGGCCTTGATTCTGGGAAAGGTTGAGGGCAAAAGAAGAAGGGAGTGGCAGAGAATGAGATGGCTAGATGGTATTGTTGACACAATGGGCACAGAGTTGAATGGGTTGAGGAAGATAGTGGAGGATAGGGGTGCTTGGTGCGCGATGGACCATGGGGTCGCAAATAGTTGGACTCGACTATGCAATTGAACAAGAGCAATCAAAGACCACAGTAAAAGAATCAAAAGATGGGATTTAAAGAGTCAAAAACAGTAATAAAACTCCTAGGCTGGTTTTAAAGAAAGTACAGTTGTACAGTCAAACCTCAAATAAAGAGCACCTCGCTTAAAGAGAAACTCGCTTAAAGAGCAGAATTTTCTCTGAATGTTCGCTTCGCTTAACAAATAAAACCAACCAAAAACTCACTTAACAAATAAATCGGGGTTCGCAATCCCCCCCCCCAATTGGTCATTTACAATGGTGTTTCGCTTAAAGAGCAATCCTGTGAAACGCATTATGCTCTTTAAGCGAGGTATAACTGTACCTCACTTAAAGAGCATAATGCGTTCCACAGGATTGCTCTTTAAGCGAATTTGCTCTTTACGTGAAACACCATTGTAAGTGACCAATTGTGACTTCTGGTGGGGGGGTCAGTTTGCTAACCCCAATTTATTTGTTAAGCGGTTTTTTGGTTGGTTTTATTTGTTAAGTGAAGCGAACATTCAGAGAAAATTCTGCTCTTTAAAAGAGTTACTCTCTAAGTGAGGCGCTCTTTAAGCGAGATTTTACTGTACCATATTCGTCGCCATATAGGACGCATCGGAGTATAAGACGCACTCCATTTTCCCAGTGTATTTTAAATGTGCCATATGCTGGCAAATATTGTAATTGGAGTGAAAGGAGAACGTTTTGTCCTGTATCTTCAGAGAATTAACATACAATTTTGTAACGCATAGTCAAAGTAAAAGTATATAAAAAGTAGAGACATCATCATGCCAACAATAGTCTGCATAGTTGAAGCAATAGTCCTTCCAGTAGTAATGTATGGCTGTGAGAGCTGGACCATAAGGAAGACTGAGTGCAGAAGAATAAACGCCTTTGAACTGTGGTGCTGGAGGAGACTCTTGAGAGTCCCCTGTTCTGCAAGGAGATCAAATCAATCAATCCTAAAGGAAATCAACCCTGACTTCACCCTGGAAAGACAAATACTGAAGCTGAAGCCCAAGTACTTTGGCCACCAGATGAGAATACTCACCTGAGAGGGCCCTGTTGCTGGGAAAGATTGAAGGGAAAAGGAGAAGGAGGGCGGCAGGGGATGAGGTGGTTAGACGGCAGCGTTAATGCAGTTGGCGTAGATCTGGGTGGACTACAGAGGAGCCATGGGATCCGCAAAGGGTTGGACTCGACTGTGCAACTGAACAACAAATCCAAAGTACTTCTATATTACAAAAGCACAGAACAGTTGTGTTTGTTTCTGTTCTGAGTGCTTTCAGTAAACAGCTTTATTAGTTGCTTTGTGTTTGTGTGAGAAGTGATGAAAAAAAGAGTCAGGTTCTTGAACTTTCCCCTTCTGGGTGTCTCTTTGCAAAGTCTCCAGGGACTGAGAGGGCCTGTTAGAACAACTATAAATGCAAAAGGAGGCACTGGCTACGTCAGGCATCCTGAGCCAAGGCGGTGCTATCAAAGCTGAAGTAAGCACTTGGTATACTACTACCCTTTAGATCAGGGGTGTCCAAACTTTTTGTGCCAGGGGCCTGACCGCACCCCCGGAACAGCTGAGCAGGCCTGGCCACACACCCGGAAGTGGTTTCGCCACTCCCGGAAGTGGTTTCGCCACTCCAAGAAGTGCTTCTGGACGTCTCTGAGCATGTGCAAATGCCACTCCCGGAAGTGGTTTTGCCACTCCTGGAACTGGTTTCACCACTCCAGGAAGTGGTTTCGCTGCTCTTGGAAGTGATTTTGCCACTCCCAGAAGTGGTTCTGGACATCTCTGCACATGCAAAAATGCGTCCCCACCACTCCCGGAAGTGGTTTTGCCACTCCTGGAAGTGGTTCAGGACACACATGTGTTGGAGCGGCGAGGATGTCGGGGGCCAGATGAATTGGTATCAGGGGCCTGATTCGGCCTGTGGACCATAGTTTGGACACCCCTGCTTTAGATAAACATATATATATATAGCATTAAATTGATACACTCTTTCCTCTGACATTATTTGCCTCATTTCTTAATAACATTTATCCAGGCTATCTTTGACTTCCTTTATATTTTTCAAGTTTCCTACTGACAGTACACTCACAGATATTTACAAAATTAAAACAAGATCCAATATAATTCATAGGCCCCTGATATATCAACCACTGAGCAACCCAGACTGTATAAATGGCTGCATCTGATGTGCTCTTGCTATACAACAGGCAGAGATGATAATGTCAGTGAAGCCCTGGGTGTAGATTTCCCTTTACTCTAACAGCTGCAGCAGCATAATATAGCTGGGGTATAAAAGAGACACTGGGATGTGCATGTCAAAAGCTACTGGCCTGTCTTGCTAACAACAAGCCCCAAGGCTGTACTCATGAAAATGAGCAGACCACATAGAAATGAGTTTTTGGTCCAAAGACACAAGAATCAGTCTGTGTCTGGTCCATGTCAATGTCACATTTATGCATTCAGAAGTCCGTTCTGACCTGTTTCTGTATTTATTCTTTTTTTAAAAGCTGGAAAACTTGCAATATTACCAAATGCAATTTTTCACAGACTACATGCCTTAAATAGACTTCTCTACACTTTTTATTCCCAAACCTTCAGTTTATGAATGATTATGTGGGATCTTGTAGTTTGGTATCCACAGTTCAAAATGTCAGTAAACGGACTGATATTGCTGTACATACAACATGGATTTCCACATTGCCAGCAGGAAAAAGGATGGCAAGCTTTACATAGTAAAGGGCATCCTGAATGATGACAAGACCAAAGGCAGCAGTCTCTGCTTGACCTAAGTAGCAGCAAGCATGTCTCATTCTCTGGAACTTAACAACAGAATAATTAAAAAGTATCAGAGAAAAAAGTTCATATGCAAAAGGATTTGGGTAAAGCAAAGCAATCACACTTATATACTGCCCCATAGTGCTTAGTGTACTCTCTGGATGGTTCACAAGTTAATTATCATTTTATTTATTTATTTTATTTGTTCAGATTTATATTGCTGCCCACTTGCCGAGGCGACTCTGGGCGGCTTACAGTCAAAACAGCAACAGTACAGGAAAAACCATAAAATACAACCTCACAAAACAACCAACATGCTGGGTACTCATTTTAATCAACCTCAGAAGGATGGAAGGCTCAGTCAACCTTGAGCCCTGGTCAGGACCAAACTCACAAACTTTTGGTTGCAGTACAACAGTTTAACCGCTGTGCCACCAGATGCCCCAGTTCTGATACAGAAAACAAATGCCTGGATTTTGGCTTCCACAATCCCATATTTACTGTTCCAAGATGGTATTTTTCTTTTATTCTGGTTAGTGGACTCTGGGAGAGGGAGAGAGCGAGATCTTACAAGCCTGAAATTTGTCTGTTTCTGGAACAGATGATGAATCTTTGAAATGTTCACAAGCAAATATAAACAACACTTATGTAAACTATCACTGGAGAACACTTTTGCTGCAGCTGTATCTTCAGAGCATGTTTCCCACTGAAAGGGCAACAATATTCAAAAGGGTAAAAGGAAGAATCAAAAGTTGCAAATAGGTTTTAATATCATACGAAAGTACCATGGACCTTCGCTTAACAAATTTAATGCATTCTCCAGGACCTTTTGTACTACGAAAAATTTGTAAAGCGAATTTCCCATAGGAATGGATTGAATGGAATTTCCCATAGGAATGGATCAAAACCCAAAATTTGTTAATCGAAACACAATTTCCCATTGGAATGCATTGAAAAATTAATCCATTTCGATTTTTTAAATGAACCCCAGGGGTGGAGCAGAGCTAACTTCCTCCTGCTGTGCTCCTTCAAATACTTTTTAAGTAGTGCAGGAAAACTGTTGTTACAAACAGTTTCATCCCACATCCGGATATTTGATTTGAAAAATAGAAAAACTAACATTTATGCAGCACATGGAACTTCAAATCTACCCAGACCATCAGTTCAAAGTACACCCCTATGCATTACAGATAGTCAAAGCAATACTTATAGTGAAGCAATATCAGCAGTGGTGGGCAGCAACCGGTTCGCACCCCCACCCCCCGATAAGGTGTGTGTGTAGCAAAATTGGGTGGCCTCTGGGCAGGGGTGTGGCAAAATTGAGTGGCCTTTGGACAGGGGGTAGCGAAATTGGGTGGCCACGCCCACCTCCCTGCTCTGTCCCATCAAGTTTTGTCCCTGCAAGTGGTTCAAGGTCTCCCTTGCTCAAAAGCCAGTCATAGCTGACTCTAGGGTGCAGTGCTCATCTCCATTTACAGCCAAAGAGCCAGTGCTGCCTGTGTTTGCAGATGTATACATGGCCATATGGCAGGCACAACTAGATCGTCCATGACATAGGCTCCGCTGACGGGGGTAGTGAATTTTTTTGTTGCCCACCACTGAACAACATATTACCTAGCTCACTAACTCACATAAAACAAGCTAGTCAGGCATGTTGCTACGATTCTCCTTGTTATTTCTAAGCTTTAATGCTCATGGGTCATTGTTCAGTGGTAGAGCACATGTGTTCCACAAGAAGATCCCAAGTGTAGCCACATAAATATCCTGGGAGAGCTGGGAAAGTTTCCAGTCTGCTATTATAGTCACCTAGTCTGCACAGTTCTCTTGTACAGGACATAGCCAGGTTTATAACCTTACGGCAATTTGTAACATCTCAGGGGGAGAAGACTGGTAGATCTGATCGAATCACTCTAGGGGATTTTTCTGTGACATGAATGGTAGTATGGCTAGTGAGATGGCCCAGCTAATTGGCATCATCATTCCTAGAGGCACTCTCCACAGAACCAGAGTAGTTCCATGTCTGACAGCATTTTCAAGAAAGACAAATAGCAAATCAGACCAAAGATAGGCTAGGACAGTGATGGCGAACTTTTTAAAGACTGAGTGCCCAAACAGAGGGGCAAGATGAACTCTGTGCTGGGGGGGGAAGGAATAAGCTTTCCCATTGGGCTGCTGGGAAGAGGGGCATGGCTAACTCTGTGCTGGGGAAGGAGGAAGTGTTCTCTTTGGGCTGCTGGGCAGAGGGGCGGGGCAAACTTTGTGCTGGGGTGACGGCGCAAGTGCCAACAGAGAGGGATGGGAGTGTCACATCTGGAACGCATGCCATAGGTTTCCCATCACTGGACTAGGGTCTTATTCTGATGCACTTAGGGTAGTAATCTTTCTCCACCACGGATGTTCAGTGTGATGGAAATCTTTTCACAAATTCAATCTTTTCTTTAGAATAATGGAATAATCTATCCATAAGAATAAGGCATATCACAGTAATTCCAAATGCTTCTATGATGGAAAGAACGTCTACTCCTGTAATCACATCTCAACGAACTGTTTTCTCAGACTCAAAGACTACGGGTTACGTTGGTGGTAATATTGCTCCTCTGCCTTGATTCAGTGTTCCCCAGAAGAGATAGTCAATGTGCTGAAAAGCCTTTTGCAGTTTGAGCTACCAAAGAAGTTAGGAGGCAATCGCAGAAACTTGTTCTGTCTAATTTACTATCTTGAATGGATAAACATCGTTCAGTCTTGAGTTGCTCTGGACTTTTACTGCCACCATCCTTTGTCTTATCAGTTTCCTATGGATACTGTTTAGTAATTTTAGATGGGTACACCGAAGGAGCCTCCTCGAAGATTGTGGTATTTTTAAACCACAATCAGGCATACCATGGTAATGGCAACCTTGTGTTGCCAGCTAATTTTTCTCACACTGTCAGGCAAAAGGAACTGCAGAATGAACTCACCCAAAGGTGCCTTCATTCTGGCAGTTTCACATCTGGCTTAGACATGGAAGAAGAATTTTAGAGAAGTATAGTCTGCCATGGGCATATTTCACCCTATCTCTTCCAGGTGCCTGAAGTGTACACCCGTGGGACTGGCAAATCAAATTAGCAGATGTTTAAAAAACTCATGGAAAGAGGGGTGATGTCAGAAAGTTTTGATAGGGGCAGCAATGCAGCCCTTCCTGAGACGATCGCCTTATATTTCCCTGCTATGAATAATTATCAAATAGCTTCAGTCATTCCATTTTCAGATGTGTCTAATCAAGTTATCATGGTCCGTATTCAGATTTTCTAGGAAGATCCTGATTAATTCCTCTTGGCCTGGTTTTGGAGCAGCAAGAGAATGCTAAATTATACTTAACAGGGAAGTTCCAGTCCACCATTAGAAATCTAAATTGGGACATCTGCATTATCAGTAACAGTATAATGAATCTCCAGTGCGGATAATCAGGACTTTCAAGTCCTGCAGGTCCATTCATCAGGTTGAGAATTACAGAGCTTCAGGACATAAAGAAAGCAATATCATGGTTAGATAGAGAGGACGGATTCTCTTGTTAAAGCAAGTTCCAAAATGGAGTCTGCAATCTTTTAAAATGACCTTGAGGTAACAGGTTTCAGGTGTTAATCCAGAGGAGATAGATTTAATCATGCTTTCCATCTTGATGGAGGAAGAGGTACTGTCATTCAGCAGTCCCCGTGGCTTTATATCAAATCATATGAATCTAGCAGGAGTAGAAATATAATGCTTCAGAATATAGTAGTTTAATAAAGGTATCAGCAACCTTTGTCTACAGATCTGCTTCCCCCCCTTTGTAGCTGATAATGTAATAGTGACTTGCAGTATTTTCTGCATTTAATTTCCCTTTAATATCACTACTTAGAATTCTACCCGTGATATATACTCTGTAAATACATTAAATCTTGGACAATACTTTTTGTATCTAATAAAGTAACCTATAGCACACAAAAATCTGAAACCATCTAATTATTTGCCGTTTTGTCCGAAAGATCAGCATAGCTAGACCATTGGAAATGCTGTCCTTCTATCTGACAGGAATCTGGTTGGTTCTGGTTATTTCTGAAGGAGAGGGACCAGGTTGCAGAAAGACTACCCTATTTTTACATGTTCACAAGGCAACCCAAGGATCCATTTTGATTCTCTCCATCCTAATATCTAACATCAAAGAGAATACCCAGAGGGTTTTCTTTTGCTTCTTTCTTCTTCTTTCATGTCCTGATCAATCCCCGGACTGCCAAAATGAAGCTACTTTCTTTGCTTTGTCGTTGCCCAATCCCAAGTCCTCGTTGGTGCATTTCTGGCATCAGTTGGCAGACCATTAAATGAGGTGGATTCTGTGTCTCTCCACATTCACACCGTATGTCCCACTTGAGCATGTTGGTCTTCCTTTTAGGGACTCCAACCCTCAGCCTATTCAGGGTCTTCCTAGTGACGTCGGGAAGGTTTCTTTTGCGGATATAGCATCAAGCGATTGATGCGTGTTTTACTTCTGCTTCCAGGAGGAGGAAACACATGACTGGCACGCTCGACCACATGACTGGCTCGTGGCCTGAAACGTTTGGGAACCCCTGTTTTATACTAACCAACAATAGTGTACGTCTGTACTTGATATGTATAAATTAATGAAGTCTCACTCTTTTGTCTGATGAAGTGGACTTGATCCGTGAAAGCTAATAATAAAATACAGTAGTTAGTCTTTAAGGTGTCACAACATTTTTAGTCTTTTTGCTTGGCTTTATTTATTCTCTGACATGTTTGCACAGACTAACACAGCTACCACTTCAAACATTTCAGTAATTTTAATCTTATTCATGTTCAGAAGAAAGACTATCCATATAATTGTATTACACCACAGTTTTCTAAAGAGGCCTAGCTATATTCTCCTATGGTGTCTAAATTCACAAATGTAGCGTAAGATGGCAGTAATCTTGTTTCTCCTCCATGATTCTCTACTCAATATTTTCCAAAAGAGGTACCCAAAGCAGCAAAAATACATTTACAAGTGAGGAACCTATTCTGACTTACTTTGTTAAACATTCTGTGAATAAAAACTGTTTACATAGGCTTAATCTTATGCTTTTAAAACCTACTTGCTTCTTGCTTTGCTTGATCAGTTGGCATCCATACATTTCAGTTTGTTCATCCAAAGAATGAATACAGGGCCTTTTCTTAAAAATGGTGAGGTGCAGCATGCATGTGTTTGACTATTTCTCCTTCTAACTTACAACTGCAGGTGGACAATTGCAGTAAGTTAAATGTGATATCTAAACTCACAAACTATGCATTATCAACTTGTCATGTTCAAGCCAGAAATCATGGTCAGAGAATGGATTTGCTCACTATTTTTGGGTGTGATGGTGATGGTTGAACAGACAAGCTATAGTTACAGTAGTTTCTCTGCTTCCAGAGAATACTGAATCATAGACAGAACAGTTAAGTGAACCTATGAAGTTGAGTGTGGAGACATCTTGTTGCGCCCTAGAGATTTTTTGCTTTTTATTGGGCATTAGTGTTAGTGGACTGAAGCCCACTCCTAACAGAAGCATCATCCTGGAACAAACACAGCTATCATCCTGACCGTTTCTTCAATGGAAGCAGCAGCAGTCTTCTACTGCTCTGACAAGTGTGTTACCATTGCTTACAGTAAATAAGAAACATAAAATAACTTCTCATTCCAGGAACTTTCAATATAATGATGATGATGATGATAATTTCATGTCAGAGATTACTTTGGGTTGAAAGGATTTTTGCTGGAAACTCTGCTCAGGGTATGCTCGAATGAGGTTCCTTTCATGTCCCTAAGTGCAGCCCTCTGTATCGAAACCTGACCTTCCGGTCTCCAAGCTCAGTGTCTTAACCACTAAAGCCACTGGGGGAGCTGCAGATGAAGATGACCAATAATGATAACATATCAGTGTTAATGAATACACAGTAGTGGAAACAAAGACTATTTATTTATTTCAATTTGTATTGCCGCCCAACTCCGAAGACTCTGGGCTGCTCACAGAACACAAAGACTAGTCACACTTAAAAGCGATAAAACCCATTAAAAGCACTAGCAAAAATTAAAAGTTTTAAAAGATTAAATGAGAGAGATAGTATTTTATTAAATTAGCCAGCAGGCCAGGGTTACCGCATCACTGGTGCCCCACACCTGCCCTGCCAACCATGTCTTTAACCCTTTCCTGAAGGGCAGAAACTCTGTCTGGAGACGCTGCTAAATTGGCAGGAGGTTCCATAGGGCTTTAGCAGACACTGAGAAGGCCCTCTTTCTAGTGCTAGAGAGATGCACCCCTCTAGCAAATGGAACAATAAGAGAGCCTCTCCGGTCCGCTCTGGCGGGATGGACAGATGTTCTTGGGGTGATGCGGTCTCTTAAATATCCTAGCCTACTACTATGTAGGGCTTTAAAGGTAACCACCAGCACTTTGAATTGCACCCAGAGGCACACTGGCAACCAGTGCAGCTCCCGGAGCAGTGGTGAAGCACGAGCATAATGCCCGCACCCCAACACCACCCGAGCAGCCGGATGATTTGATCTTTGAGCATAATAACAAGTAACATATTTCTTTTCTCAGGTTAAGAAAGGAAAGAATTACTCAGTTTAATGCTCCAACCTCTGACCAGTACACTGCTGGGGAGACAAGACATGGCTTCTATCCATCATTTAGCAGACTAACACACAACTTGTTTGTAAGAACATCTCTACCAAAATACACAAATGCTTCAGAAATGCTCAAAATAGAATGAAAACCTTCCCAATTTACATATGCTCTTTATAGGGACACTCATATAAAAGAAAAACTCCAACAACTTCCCTTAAAAACCCCCAGCTCTTTGCCATCAAATCACTGAATGTGAAATATTAAATACGGGATGTTCTTTGGGCACTTTCTGCGTCATGCTACCTTGATCCTCGTCAACTGTCTTCTGCTAAACAACAGATATAAAAATTGCCTCAATGTCTTTACTAGGCGAATTGCTTAGTACATTTTTATCATGTTGTTTATGATTCATTGCATCCTTTCTCTGACAAGCAGGGACATTGAAACCTCCTCTGTCCCATGTCCTGGTCTCAAGCTGCACTGAGGGTAAATGTACTGTAGAGGAAGTGTTTAAACTGAATATATAATACCATCTAGCATTCAGGCAGATCATTTTGTGATGAAAAACTAGCAATAAATATAATTTTGTCATTGACCATTTATGTTGAAAGTGTTATTTTTAAAAGGGCAGAAGAATGCATCACTACATGTGGCCTACTTAAAAATGTCAAGCAGAAAACCTACCATTGTCTGAAGCAGCCCTTGGTAGAAAGACAGAGCACATAATACTCCCAATAAAAATGTGCAATTCCTCAATGCTTATAAACATATTGAGCTATTGGACTGCTTACCAGCAGTTAGTGGCACGAACCGGAGAATATCAAACAAACAAGAGAGCAGCAGCCAAACAAGTTATACATATGCTGGAAAAGGCCATTCATGAAGAAGCTATCAGTATCACCCATTTGTAAACCAGTGAAAGTAACAGTCTTTAAGGCAGAGGTTCCCAACCTTTTCTTGGTCATGCCCCACCTAAGCATTTCTAAAATCTTAATTTATTTTTATATTTTATAATTCATATTTATATAGCCACCCAAAATATAGAACTAGAAAATAACAAAACAAGGGCACCAAGAAGGGGAAAACACAAAAGTTTGAGCAATGGGGAAAGGCGTCCTTTGCTGCTCGTGCACCCGGGACGGTGAAAGCTGCCACCTGCACAGCCGGGGCAGCGTCTTCGGCCAAGGCTCCTGCTGATGGCCCTTTTCTATCCCCCCGGAGAGGTGTTTCGAGTCTGGGGGAGGGCGGAGAATCCGTGGCTGCCCGCGCAGCCGGGGAGGTGAAAGCGGCCTCCTGCACGGCCAGGGCAGTGTCTTCAGCCAAGGCTCCAGCTGGTGGCCCTTTTCTATCCCCCCCCCCCAGACAAGTGTTTCAAGTCCAGGGGAGGGCGGAGAGGTCCGTGGCTGCCCACGCAGCCGGGCTGGCGAAAGCGGCCACCCGCCTGGCCGGGGCAGCATCTTCCCCAATCCCATGACATATAATTCTTATTATTCAAAAAGTGAACTCCTGCTCAAATGAAGGAAGCCTAAAAGGCCATTAACTTGGTCTAAACAAGCTTCGAATTCTCCCCTTAAAAACCAAACTGCCCTCCTGTGCGGCATGTGCCCCACATTGGGAACCACAACTTTAAGGGTTCTTGGCTACATGGCAGCAGTGTAGGAAACATCTTCCAACTCCCTTATGAATAACATTCCAGAAGATCTTTCTACCTGTAGATCTTTCTAGATGCCTCTGAACTCAAGGCTCCAGAAGAGAACACTGCAGACTGAACAACAACATCACAGTTTTGTCACCTCTAGAAACAACAACAGGAACACAATTTTAGCTTTTTGAAATGCTCTGTTGTATTAGCAGTCAATTCAATGAATGTTAACAGCTTGCCCTGGCTTTCAAAGAATTAAGTGTGGTGTGGTGGGCCTGTGGTGGCTCAAGTGGTTAAGACACTGAACTCACTGACTGGAAAGGTTGGAGTTCGATTCCCAGGTACTGCATGATGGAGTGAGCTCCTGTCTCTGTCCCAGCTCCTGCCAACCTAGCAGTTCAAAAGCAAGAAATTGCAAGTAGATAAATTTGGACCACTTTGGTGGGAAGGTAAACAATGTTCAGTGCATTCCAGTGTTGAGGCATGCCTGCCACATGTCCATGGAAATGTCTGCAGATGCAAACAGCACTGGCTCTGTGGCTATAAACAGAGATGAGCACTGAACCCTAGCCGGGTATGACTGGCTTTCGAGCAAGGGCGACCTTTACTTAAGAAACCAAATTACCAACAGAGGAAGGCAAGTTAGTCATTCTTTCTGGTAAACTCCCGTTTCCAAGGGCTGCTGCTAGCTCTCCATTGCTGGCATTATTAACATATTAATTTAAATGCAAAATTAATGGACTATTTGCAAGGAATATACGTTAGTCAGACATTCTCTGCCTAAAGCCAGCAAAATAAATCAACACCCCTCTTTAAAAACTGAAGTTATGATAGTACCACCTTGGGAATGTGCATGGAATCACAGTATAACTCCGGAAAACTTAGCTAGAGCAATTAAAAATCTATATTATCTCTGTGGGCTTCTGGGGCTTATTTTGTAAAATCACCATGATCCCAAAGCCTGGGAGCTACAGCTCTTAAAAATGACTAATTGGGTATTCCCAGTACTTTTCTGCAGCACGGCACTAAAAAAACTGTCTGAGAGAAAAGGCCTTGTTAAACCCTGCCTCTGAGAACCCCTGGTCCATCTGATCACAGGCCAGCAGAGATACTGGAATGTCCCCATACCTACTGCAACCATATCCCCATTTCTACTGCACCCAACCATTGATTGTCCAACAAATTTTAAAAAATCCACACAATGGCCTCAATCTCCCAAGGATAATGCTTGGAAAGGGGGCTGCAGTGGCTCAGTGGTTAAGAAGATCACCTCGTTAGCTGGAAGGCCAGCAGGTCCGCAGTTCGAGACTCGGGTACAGCATGACATGGATTGAGCGCCCATCTCTGTCCCAGCTTTTGGGGACACGAAAGGAGCTTCATTTGGGCATGCCCTGAGCTGAGTTTCTTCCGCAAAAATGCTTTCAACCCAGAATAATTTCTGACAGAAAATTACAATATTATTATTAATGCTGTATGTGGCCCACTTTTTCTTATTACCAAGACTGCGTTACTGAAACTAGGAAGCACATCTACATTTTGAATCCCACCACTGGGTGAATATGAAAAAAGAGCCCGTCCTTGCATCACCAGAGCTTTTGCTATTTTTATTTTTTGTACCATATATACTGTGTTTATTCAGATAGAGGCAGTTGTGAGATGGGTAGTTTGCTTAGGTCTCAACATTTGTGAGTTGGGGACCTTTCTTTCTTAAGTACAGAAATCTTTAGGGGAGATGCCATGAAAATTCTCCATGCTTCATCTGGCACATTGGCTGCTGGTTATTTATCTGGTCCAATACGTACACATTTAACAGGTAAAAATGTCTCCATGGCAGGAAATGTGGCTAAATTTTGACCTGTGAGGTAGATGTCAAAAATGACGACAACAACCAAGAGCTAAACTACATGTTTGCGTAATTAATGGGGCTTTTGTGAAAGAACAAATTTAGAAAACAATTTTTACTGAAGTGCAGATTAATCTTTTAATAATGATTAGTAGCCATGTGTACATTCCAGCTGACAAAAAAAATCTTCTTAATATTTGGCTTGGCCTCTACGTTAATCTTGCCCATGTCACATCACCGTAATGAATCCTTGATAAAAGAACACCAAACCATTTAATTTCAAACCATTGATCAAAAGGTGACCTGTTCTGGTCATTATGTCATTTCTGTATATTGTTTTTTGGGCCAGTTTCCAATAACTCCTGATTAATTTTTCTACAACATTTGGCAAACACGACATGCTGTTCTGAAAGACAGAACCTTGCTTAAACTATACAATATCACTTAGAACCACTCCCATCTCATTTTCTCTTTGGATGATAGCCACACAGTTGTTAAACAATGTTCTAGCGCTGGATAGCTACCACATTCATGAAAGTTTATGACCAAAGTTGATATTAAAAGTATCATTTAGTGTACAGTATTTCATTCTACCCTGATGCTACCCAAATAGAGGCTTGGGCTGCTTTTAGGTTTTCAAATACTGTAACAGGTTCCTTTGTATTATGGATTTCTGCTGTTTGTACAGCTGTTTTATTACAAGTGGGGCACACATCGCTGGAAGTCTTTACTTCATTTGTAATTATTAATGAGTTTGAAAGCAAGAAATGCCAAGTGGATAAATAGGTGCCACTTCAGTGGGAAAGGTAACAGTGTTCTGAGTGCTTTGGCATCTTGTCATGCCTGCCACATGACCACGGAAACATCTGCAAACACAGACACTGCTGGTTCTTTGGCTGTAAATAGAGATGAGCACTGCACCCTAGAGTTGGACACAACTGACTTTCAAGCAAAGGTGACTTTTGCCTTTACCTTATAAGGTTGAAATGGCATACAGGGCTCTCTACTCTATTCTCACAAACTGTTAGTGCTGAAAGAGTGTGACAGGTCTGAGGTCTTCCAGCGATTTTCATAGTCCAGGAAAGATCTTTTCAATTCCAATCTAACACTGCACTCTATCACAGAGATGGCATCTTATCACTCTCTGAGGCCAACAAACAACATCAGACAGCTGTACATGTCGACATCAGCAAATAGTCAAATGGAGAAGCTGCATTCTCTCTGCAAAAACAAGACAGAGAACAGATTGTGGTACCTGTAAAGAACTGTTACTATCTAACGTTAGATTAAAGCTGAAAAAGCCTATATAAGATTCAGATTTGCGTTACTGAACTTAGTTGAATTGGAACCAGAACTGTACTGGAGTATCTACCCCTCAGAAATCAGACCCACTTCACCTGCTCTTCTCTGACAAGTCAACTCCAAGTACCAACTCCCAGGTTGGCTAGAAAGTCCACTGCCTGTCAGAGGGCTTTCTCGGTGGTGGCTCCAGCTAACTGGAACATTCTATTTTGGGAGTTGTATTTGATTGACTCTTTAGGGACCTTCAAGAAACAACTGGAAACCTTTCTTTTTGAGGAGGGCTTTTAAGCAGCTTGTTGAAGTCCAGATAGGAGACTCTCCCATCGTTTTTTGCCACTTAGGCTAGCGGTCCTCGGTTCTGATTGCACTCGGTGGGTAGAGGTTGTTCTTTTGCAGCTGCTGCCTGCTCCACGGAGACCCTTCCCCACAGCTGGCTGGCTGGCTCCTCCTGCCCCTCCAAGACACTGTGGAACCACTTTTGTCACCACCCCCGCACGCACTGCCCCGGGAGAAAGTGAGACGGGGGAGCAGCTGCTCCAGATAAGGCGCACAATCTTGCCAATGTGCCAGGCCCCATGAACTGCCTCTCTCATCTTCCTCTCCAACTCTTGCAGCACAGTAAAGGAATGCAGGGGAAGATGAGAGAGGTGGCCATGGGTGCTCCCCCCCTCCTGGAAAACCCAGCACGGCCTTGTCCGAAGACCAATGCGGTAGGGGCACCCTGTCCAAAGGACAAAGCCACATGCCACCCCACCGCACCCCCGGAAAGCCCACCCGCCCATCTCCCTCCACCACTGGTGAGGCTGAAATCCTTACCTGGAGGCAAAGTGAAGTGATGAGACACTCCTCCAAGGAAAAGGAGCAGCATGTGTACATGCTGTCTCCCTGTCTCCTAGGTAGGAGGGGGATGCCTGGCCATGCCTCCTGGGTGGGATTTCAGCCTCTCTTCCCCACTGGCAGAGGGAGCTGGGTGACTAGGGAAGCTGTGCTGCCACTGGCAGCACGGGGTGTGTGTGTGGTGTGGGGACTGAATTGGCTCTGTGTGTCACCTTGGGCACACGTGCCATAGGTTTGCCATCATGGTTATATGGTGTTTGTTTTGCTCTTTTTAACATTGTCAGTCGCCCAGAGTGGGAGTGTATCCCAGATGGGTGGGATATAAGTCGAATACATAATAATAATAATAATAATAATAATAATAATAATAATAATAATAATAATAATAATAATAATAATAATAATAATAATATTAAACAGCTGTCCTGCAACCAAAAGGTTGTGAGTTCAATCCTGACCAGGATTCAAGGTTGACTCAGCCTTCCATCCTTCCGAGGTTGGTAAATGAGTACCCAGCATGTTGGGGGTAAAAGGCTAATTAACTTGTGAACCGGCCAGACAGTGCACTAAGCGCTATGGGGCCGTATAGAAGTGGGATTGCTTTAGCTTTGTGTGGTTAGCACTGACTTACCAGAGAAGCTAATGACCACTATTGTGTGTAAAGTTACAATTATGCTCACACTTTACTCTCTCTTGAAGAGGAATTGAGCTTCAGCCTTAGAAGTCCCCTTTTAGTCTATCTTTGGCATTTATAGCTATCTGAGCTCCTTGTGTCCATCGTCCACAACAATAGCTTCTACCAGAAAACCAGGTGGGCGCTTAATAATGTTAAAACATTTCCCTATGAAAAGGAAGGAACACAGAGAGAGAGGGAGAGGGAAGGAGAGAGAGTGCACATTAGAGGAGAACAGGGAATATGCATTTAATCCTCTTTCCTTCCTCCAATGGCAATTCCTCTTTTTCTGTTATGTAGACCTGCAAAACAAGACAGCCAGCTCTATGGTCTTCTCTAAACAAATCCTATGCTCTTGCACTATCCTCAAACGGATTTTCCGAGCTTTTAGACAACCGCCTCCCTTTGCCTTAGTTTCAATTTCCAGAGTGATTATTCCTCTCCAGTAACTGCAAAATCTGCATCAGGCTGCCGCAGTCCGCCAGGGAAAAAAAAATCTCAAATAATACTGAGAGAAAAGTGAAAAACACCCCCTTAAAGTGAAGAATAAAAGAGGCTCCTTCACTGGAATCTAAAACACTCTGTACAATAGTCCAAAGGTGTTTAGAACATTAAAAACCCATTATTACTGGTGCACCCCCCCCCCCCCCAGAAAATGAACAAATGAGATGTTAGGGCCTGCTATTAGATGGGGAAAATGACTTCCTTTCCCAAGATCGTATGGAACATATGGGTCTCCAATTGAATATGGGCTACGCTGGGTGCCAGCCACTGTTTTCTGTGGGGAAAAAAACCCACACTTTCTTTCCATTCAGCATTTCGTGATAACAAGAGTTGCAAACACCTACCCATAGAATTTAGCTGATAATCTTGTGAAAGATTCAATGGATAAGATAAATGCTTTATTATTATCACTATAAACTTGTCTAGACAAATAGAACAGGCAAATTGGATTTTGGGGTTTGTGCAAAATGGGACAAAATAAAATTAACAGCAGGGTGAAAAAGTCAAAGTATGAACAACACTAGAATTCTTCCCTGGGAAATTGGATTGATATCTTTTAGAGAAAAATAGACAAAGATACAGAAGGAGAAAAACATTTTGAACTGATGAGTCACATATCGTAAATTCCTAAAATTATTTGTGGGGCAGGCCAACTAAAACATATTACATAAAAATCAGCAGTTAGTTGCCTTCCATGAAAAGAGAGATGATGGGTAACATATGTACAGACTAACGTCTAATCAGTGGTACAGGATTTTCATTTAATGTTCTTTCATTCAGGAATGGCAACTTTCAGATCAGCTGTTTTCTCATTTATTTCTGAATGTTGCCATTTGTGATGTCAGATCTGAGTCTGTGTATTCCTCTCCATAGAGACTGATTTGTTTGTCCTAAGGGGAAGGAGAGATATTGTCGGCAAGTGATGGAACATTGGAAGAGGAGCAAGCAAATGAGCCCGGATGGTGGGCCCGGCGCGCTAGGCAAAGGTGAACAAATGTGGCCTGCCAAAGGCTCTTGGCCTAGAGCCAATGGTAAGGGAAGGAGTAACAGTAGAAGAACGCCTCAAAAGTTATCTCTGCAGTAAGATATACTACAGATATTTTAGTATTAAAGTGGGCAAGAAGAGGCTAACTTATTTCTGTCCCAAAACTGAAATGTAGAAGAAGGGTAATGATGGCAAAAATTCTCATCCAGGTTCCCCAGCTAAGTAAATCTCACTATTGGCAAATCCATCACACCAAAATCATATTATCAGGGGTGGAGAAAAGGTGGAATGGGAGGTCAATTAACTGAACCACCATTTTAGAATGTTTTTTAAATCCAATGTAGCGATCTGTTAGTCCATCTACTTGCAACAAAGCATAACAAAGTAGTAAATCATATGGAGTAGGGGATGTAGGGGCTCAGTGGTTAAGAAGCTTGCCTTGTTAGCTGGAAGGTCGGCAAGTCGGCAGTTCGAAACCCGGGTACTGCATGACAGATTGAGCACCCGTCTCTGTCCCAGCTCTTGGGGACATGAAAGGAGTCTCATTTGGGCGTTCCCTGAGCAGAGTTTCTCCCGCAAAAATCCTTTCAACCCAAAATAATTTCTGACACGAAATTATTATTTTATGGGGTAAAATCCTATGGATAACTTTATGCCAGCATGCCTCAAATCAGGGGTAGGCAACCTACAGCCCACAAGCTGGATCCAGCCCATGGCGCCAAATAATCCAGTCCCCACCCTTGCTTTAGCTGCCGCTGGCAGAATCAGCCATGGACTTGTTTACGGCAGCCGTAAACACAGTTACGACTGCTGCAGCCGTGTCTACAGCAGCCATAAATGGCAGGGGGATCACCAGTCCATCACCCTCAACTGTCTGAGGGAGTGTGACCCAGCCCATGACTTAAAAAGGTTGGTGACCTTGCCTCAGATGAAGCACCATTTTCATAAACCTGACCAGAATCTCCTTGTTCTGATGTCTTAAGTATTGAAGTAGCTAGACCTCTGATGGTTGAATGCAGTTTTTAAGACTGCAGAATTCAGTAATATATCATGTTTATAGTACATAGTGACAAGGTTAATGTATTAATTATGAATTCTTAGATTAGCATAGACATGGCACTTCAATCTTCCTATCACCACTGTACTGTAGTAGCCTTTGGCCACAATGACCAGTGATGGGATGACAAAAAATCTACTACCACGCCATGACGTCACTGACGTCATGGGCGTGGCCAATGTCATGACGTCATGGGCAGAGCTGACGTCATGACGTCATGACGTTGTGGACGGGGCTAAAATAATAATAATAATAATAATAATAATAATAATAATAATAATAATAATAATAATAATAATAAATAACACACACACACACAACCTCAACTCAACCACCCAACCATCACAAACCCGTAAATAACTTGAATAAATAAAATAAAAATTAAACAAAAATACAACCACCCGCCCAAAACACAAATAACTCGCCCGCCCACCCCAAATACAAAACCCTCACTTACCTCCTCCTCTGAACGCGGCAGGCGCCACCGCCTACAGCCGCCGCCATAGCCGCAGCCGGGCTGAAAAGGCTCCTGCCCAGCCAGTCCTTCCATGCTGTCCTTCCTCCCGACGGGCGCCCGGTCCAGCCAGCCCAGTCCGGCTAATGGGATCTCCAAGCTGCTCAAGGAGGAGGCGTCCCAGGCCGGGGCTGGAGCGCTACCGCGGTGAGCAATGCTGCCGCCGCGCCTGGGCAGGGCCGGCCAAGGGGGGCAGGCAGGCTGGGGAGGGGTCTTTGGAAGGCGCGCTGACTGAGGAACTGAGGGCTGGTGCCGCCGCCGCCGCCGCCGGAGCTGCCCTGAAAAGGTGCAGCTCCGATGCCGAAAGAAAAAAAAATAAAATTGGAGCCAAAATGGCTCCAATTGACTGCACATGCGCAGAAACTCAATCTGACGCATGCGCAATACATCAGATTGAGCTTCTGCGCATGCGCAGTCAATTGGAGCCATTTTTGCTCCGATTTTTTTTTTTAAAATTCTTTCAGTGAGGCGTCCGGAACCGGACGCCTCAAAAGTTGACTAACCTCCCGGAGAACCCTCCGGGATTGTTCCTAACGGTTCCAGGGAACCGTATGGAACCGGGGACATCCCATCACTGACAATGACACATGGAAAAAAAATAAGTCATCAATTCTTACTATAAGAAAGACATCTTGACATGATGAGAGTATTGGATCAAATCTTCAACCTCACTAGAACTAGTACTGTGCACATAAACTGTGTATATAAAAATACTGACTGAAATCTATTCTTCTTTTTCTTAATTAATGGATCGTTCAAAATATTTTGCGTAGCTTTTCAGAATTCTGACTAACTTATGGCTGAATAAAAGCAATGGTGACAAGTGATAAAAAGTTGAAAAACTGGAATCAGAAATCCCAACATACTTTCCCCTCTGAAGACGTTAAGAAGAGAGCCATACAGTATTAAAGTAAGAGAACAGTAACATTCTTTTGCACATGAAAATTGCAAATAAATGTAAGTATTTCATCTAATCCTATTAGAATCTCAACAATTAAGAGTTCCTGCACTTATCTGACAAGTACATACTAGCTCAGTCACAAAAGTATTTCACTGGAATGTCGCTGGTTAATGGTAAGCCCTGCCAATATGTAGGAATTTTAAGTACAGCTTGTATAATATGGGGGTATTGGAAGAAGAAAAAGTGGGTTATGTAAAACATTTCTTGAAAGCATGCTATATAGATTATGTTACTGATGAGACAAGTAGCCCTGGGGGCCAAATTACACATTGTGCTAAATATATGTCTTTTCATATTTAATGAGACTATTTTTAAGAAACCAAAATAGTAGGCTTGGCAAAGGGAGATTGGAATCAAGAGTGTGGCAGCAAATCAAAGAGAGTTAACTAGTTCAATTGTTCCCACTGTGCTAAAGAAACCTTCTCCCTGCCTTTCCTCCTCCTTGTGCAGTATCCATCCACCCCAGGCCAGTGTTGATGAAGCTGTTGCCCTCCATCAAGATGGATTCAAGTGAGATTTAATCCACTTGGGAACCATCACTCTTCCCTGTGTACTTTGCCACCCAAGGCCAGTAGTACTCAGGGTTATCAGGTTTGTTAACTGCAGCCTGATGATCAGTGTTGTATATTCATGCAATGTTTAATTTTTTTTGGCAAATGAATGCCATTAATCCATTCACAAGGTCACTCTTCTAGAGCTTTCTATAAGCTTATCGGACAGTTCTTTTTAATCAAGAAGATATTATCACTGATGCCTGGTTTTACAGTTCTCAAAATTGTGCATTTGTGTCTGCAGAGATCACACACCTCTGCTTCATAGCAAAAATGTTATAACATAAACATAGAGTTGAGAGAGAAAAAAACTTTAATCCCATTGTTCCTTTGCAAATCTATGGGTACAGAATCAACCCCTTACCTCTTAAAGTACTAAGTCTCAAAGAACTCAATGAACAGAAGAAGACTGTTTTTCCATGTCTAGGCCAGTGAGAGTGGAATAAATCATGATTTAAATATAGTCTTTTGATTTAAAATGTGATTTAGATTGATTTGTTTTAAATCACATAGAGAGAGAGAGAGATAAACCATTACAACAGATTACTTTAGATGCGAACTGATACATCATGGGCCACACCAAGGTTTCCCAAGCTTGGCTCTCCAGGTGTTTTTGGACTTCAATTCCCAGAAGCCCAAGTCAGCACACCTGCTGATCAAGGCTTCTGGGAACTGAAGTCCAAAAACATCTGGCGAGCCAAGTTTGAGGAACCCTGTACTATACAATCCAGCCAACATATATTGAGTTTTAGAGATTTTGTGAGCATGTGTTAGAAGTTAACAAATTAAACACAAATATGGGCTTACTCACATTTATACACTACAGCAGTAGATCAAATTTTTATCTCAGGAGCAGTATGCCATTGTGGCTGCTGGTGAGTGGGGATGAAGCCAACAGTAAAGGATGGGTCAGTACCAAAAGAAAGCAACTAGCTCTCTCACTGTTTGCTTCTTCTGCTTCTTGCTGCTGGGGAGGGAACAGGTCAATCTTGTAATAGCCTGCATTATCCCTCACAGAAGATTTTTTGAATCAGGTCAAGGCTTGCAGTCTTCCCACCCTAATGTAATATGATTTATTTCTTTTCCCAAATATTTTTACCACCAGAAGGCTCCTTTTCTGTCCTGAAACGCTGAATCCATATTGTCCGGCAACTCGTAAAAGAGTTTGACTCCATCAAGAGATTCTCTTCTTCTCACTTAATAGCAGCTGATTCTTTCTGAATGTCTTCTGTAAATGCTTCAATCATTATCTTCTATTATGCACACCAGCTATACAGTGACATTTACTGACACACAACTAGTATAGGAAATTTAAGAGTTCGGCATTTGGAGCTTCTACAGGGCCGTAGCCAGGATACTAGATGGGGGGGGGGGTGTCAGGAGGGGCAAAAAATGTTCAAGGGGCAACAATGTCACACTCACATATATAACATTGGCACCATGGGTTGGGTTGGGGGGACTGTTAGCCCAGGAGGGTTTTTGCCCCCTCTGCCCCCCCCCCCCACTACGGCCCTGAGCTTCTATTGTGCTTCAAGGAGCAAGAGTCCTTCCTTATCTGTTACAGAAAGGTGCTAAAGACCCAGTGTTCTGCTGCTATTGGGGGGGGGGGCAGTCCATGTCTGCACCAAAAACAACCCAAGGCATTTTGTTTCTGTCCAAGGCAGTTTGTGTTTTTCGTTGTGTTTGTGTCTATGTTGCAGCCACACTGCTCATTCTTTTGTTTGTGAGTATAAAGCACCCAAGCTGGCGATGTGAGGCTATAACTTGAGCCAGTTGGCCTAAACAAGTGGCACCTGATCAGGAGGTTAAGCAAGGAGGGGGAAATAGGTAACAGAAAGCATGAGAGGCTGTCCTTTAGAACAGGGAGGAACCAGAGGAAGCTGTTGGGAACAGGAAAAAGGGGAGAGGTGGAAAATAACTTACAGGCAAACCTTGCATAAAGAACACCTCGCTTAAAGAGCAGAATTTTCTCTGAATGTTCACTTCGCTTAACAAATAAAACCAACCTAAAACTTGCTTAACAAATAGATTGGGGTTCACAATGCGCCCCCCCCCCCCGCCAGAAGTCACATTTGGTCCCTTACAATGGTGTTTCGCTTAAAGAGCAAACTCGCTTAAAGAGCAATCCTGTGGAACACATTATGCTCTTTAAGCAAGGTACCACTGTATTACCATTGTTCTGTATTTTAATGTTGCAAGTGAATAAACAGTTACTTTTGTGACTTCCATGTGAGCTGAATATGTCACATGTACAATAAATAAAAGACCAAGTCTAAAGAAACCAAGGGATTTACTATGACACACATGCTTCTCTTCACAACATTCAGAATACAAAGATGAGTGACTGCGAGCAAGTGACACTATCTCACTTTCATTATAGGATAGTTGATGGTGTCTACCTGTAGCCCACTCTTACAGAAACAGCAAGCATGTTATGCGTGTTAGCTGTGGAATTTCTCTATTTGCACTCAGTGCACTGTTTTTCAGGTTCTGCAAGCTGTTCAAGGAATACAGTCAAACCTCGCATAAAGAGCGCCTCGCTTAAAGAGCGCCTCGCTTAAAGAGCACCTCGCTTAAAGAGCAGAATTTTCTCTGAATGTTCGCTTCACTTAACAAATAAAACCAACCAAAAACTCGCTTAACAAATAAATCAGGGTTCACATTTCCCCCCACAATTAGTCATTTACAATGGTGTTTCGCTTAAAGAGCAAACTCGCTTAAAGAGCAATCCTGTGGAACGCATTATGCTCTTTAAGTGAGGTACAACTGTACATGCTATAAACCAGAGGTTCCCAACCTACAGCCTGCAGGCCAGACCCGGCCCCTGAGCCGAATTCATCTGCACTCCAGGCCAGATTGCTACCAATGCCATAAGTGCCCTGATGTCACTGGAAGTGCTGGAATTGCCACATTTTCACACCGGAATGCCACAAAAATGTGGCAAAATTTTTTTTCCAAAAATAATGTGAAAATGTTTCTTCCTTGCTCCCTCCTCTAAGGGAAGCGGCGGAGGTGGGGAAAATGCCTGGAAACATACTGCAAATGCATGTGCTGGCATCGCTGTTGTGAAGAACCATGTGACCAGCCCCTCAGCTGACTGAGGGGGCATGACCAGGCCCTTCGCAGGAAAAGGTGGCAACGGCAACCTTGTGCTGGCTAATCTTTCTCACACTAGGTCAGGTGGGAGGAACTGCAGAATGAATTCATCGAAAGGTGGGGTCATTTTTGCAGTTTCACATCAGGGCCAGACACGGAAGAAGAGATTATTTTATTCACAGCTGACTAAATTCAGTTGAACCAAAACAAATAAGGGATACTGAAGAGGTAACATCAGTTTAGTCCACCCATACCTAATCTTTTCTTGCCAAAGAAAAAAGTATCACCAAGGAAAACCTTTGAGAATTACCTCCTATTTTGCTTCCTCATTGTAGAGATGTTTCCATAGAAACAACAAGGCCAAGCATCTCTCAGAGTAACATGTATATTTGTACACAAGTGATTTCTTTCAGAACTGAAGTGTAAATGGAATCTTTATCATGAACAGATGCAAATGAGAGTTGAGAGTCACGGCTGACTTCTGTTACTGGCCTGTTGGCGACTCGGTTTTGGAAAGCACTGTTTAATGGGTGATTTCTCAGTAAACTAATAATTAGGATATTCCAACTGAGTTATGGAGATGGGAAATCAAGACACAAGAACGTATCAATATCTTTAAAGGTTTGCAAACAGAAGTCAACTCTTATCTTATATTTTCTTTTCTTATTTTGTGAATTTTCAAAAATCCTCAGGATTTAATTATTTGCATTTTTATATTTATAAACGTTGTTTGCTTAAGAGAAGAACGGGGGGGGGGATTATTTATTTATTTATTTATTTTATTGAATTTATTACCCCCTCATACAGTATATCTTGGATCCAGGCTCTCTGATCTCTCTGATATTCTCCCAAAGATGCTTGCCCAATTTTTGGTATCTGCAAAAAAGGCCACCTCTCAGACTCACCACCTTCTGAGACAGTGGTGGGATGTCAAAATTTTTACTACCCCACTGTGATGTCATCACAGTGTGGGCGGAGCTAATATCATGATGTCATGTAATGGGCAAGGCCAAATTAAAAAAAAATAAAAAACACAAAATAATAAAAAAATTAAATAAAAATAAGCACACCCACACCCACACCCACACCTCAACCCACCCACCCACCCACAACACAAACCCATAACTAAATTAAATAAACAAATAAAATAAAATAAATAATACATTAAAATACCCCCTCCCCACCCACTCCAAACACAAATCAACCAGAGGTTTTAAACCACAGCTTAAAGCTTATTCTGGCTAATCTTTCTCACACTAGGTCAGATGGAAGGAACTACAGAATGAACTCACCACAAGATGGCTTCATTTTGGCACTTTTCAACTTTTCAACAGTTAAAGAAGTTAGGTACTAAGGAAGCTTCTCTTCCTCCTCCCCGCTTGGGAGGACAGCAAGGAGGCCGTGCATATGTGCCAAGCACTGTAGGCGTGCATACACACCAAGTGCTTGGCGCGCATACGCAGTGGGGGAACCAGTGAAAAGTTAATCCCCAAAGGTGGTTCCCCCCCCCCAAAAAAAGCTGCTACTGGTTCTCTGGGACACTGGGAAAAGTTACTACCGGTTCTGGCGGACTGGTGAGAACCTGTTACATCCCATCGCTATTCTGAGACTTGTTTGGCAAGGACTGAGAGAGGGTCTTTTTCAGTGGCACCTCCCAAACCGACCTGAGTCGCTTCGGTGAGAAGGGCGGTGGAGAAATACGAATAAATAAACTGCCTAGGGAAAGGGTGACTTGTAAAGGTTTCCCTTGTTCGAAAGCCTGTCATATCCGACTCTAAGGTTCAGTGCTCATCTCTGTTTCAAAGCAGAAGAGCCAGCGGTATCTGCTTCTGCAGACGTTTCCATTGTCATGTGGCAGGCATGACTAGACACCGGAGCGCATGGAAATGCTGATTACCTTCCCACCAAAGTGGTCCCTATTTATCTACTTGCAATTCTCGCTTTCAAAATGCTAGGTTGGCAGCTGCTGGGACAAAGACAGTAGCTTGGGAATCGAACTGCTGACCTCCCACCTTCCAGTCATCTTTAGCCACTTGAGCCACTGCAACTTCTGGTAACTGAAGTAATTGCAGGTAGATAGATACCACTTTGGTGGGAGGGTAATCAGCGTTCCGTGCACTCCATTGTGTTCTTCTTGTGGACCAAGCAGCTCTGCAGTAGAGTAGATCCCTTGTTTTCTTTCTTTTTTCAAAATAGGTTCCGCTTTGGCGGGAAAGGTAACAGTGTTCGGTGCCCTCTGGTCATAGCAATTAGATTTATATACTGCCCCATAGCACTTTAGTGCACTCTCTGGGCAATTCACAAGTTAATGTGCATTTTGCGCCAACATGCTGGGTATTCATTTTACTGACCTTGGAAGGATGGAAGGCTGAATTCAGCCTTGAGCTCTGATTAAGAATGAACTCACAACTTTCTGGCTGCAGTACAGCAGTTTAACCACTGCACCACCAAAGCTTCAGTGTCTAGTCATGCCTGCCACGTGATCATGGAAAAGTCTGCAGAGGCTCTTTGGCTATAAAGAGATATGAACACCACCACCCAAGAGTCGGAGATGACTGGCTTTCGAGCAAGGACAACCTTTTCCTCAGGACAAGTTGTGTATCATAGGTTCCCCCTTTTTACGGTAGTGAATATTGGTGCGGTATCCAATGAGAAGGGCTGGTTTTGTACATGTGGCACAAGATCGGCAATATCCGTGTGGATTCTTCTTTGCTTGCGGTATAAGATGCTGATTTGGTGGTTCAGTAATTTTTTTGAGAGAGTACATCATGATCTTTTCTACCATTAATTCTAATTATTTTTCTAAGAGGTTTTAAATGACTTTTTAGTGCATTCTACTTTAACATCACAACTAATTTACTTTTTAAAAGATGTATAATTCAATGTTCTTTATTTATACTTGTGTTTTAAAAGTATGTTTTGGTCCCAGGGTTTTTTTTTTTTGGGGGGGGGGGAGCGCGATAAAAAACGAGTGAAATTAAATAAGTCAAGGAATTCCTCATCTGACTGGGCATTATAAAACTTGGGAAAGTGTGGAAATAACTTAGGTACCCAGTGCGGTGTAATGGATAGAATGATGGACTAGGAGGCCAGTGTTCGAATCCCCACTTAGCTATTAACATTCACTGGAGGAATGGAACTAGTCAAAGATTCCTTAAATATCTTACTTATATTGAAAGCAATTTTAGCGTCAATATAAGTCAGTTCTGATTTGAACGAACAGAAAAATGAACATATCTCAAGAACTTGAGCCTCTCCCCATTTCCTCTTTTAGACATCAATTTTCCACTTTGTATCTAACATCCTGTTTGTTACATTTGTGGGGAATAACCAATATTTAGTAATTTTTTGGAATAGTAGCCGTGTTAGTCTGTGGTTCCAGCATCTCAGAAAACAAAACAAAATAAACAAAATAAAATAAAATAAAAAACACAGTAGCACTTTAAAGACTAACTGCTATATTTTTATTGTTAGCTTTCGTGGATCAAGTCCACTTCTTCAGACAAAGAGTGAAACTTACAGGCATGTTCTTTACATTCCAAATTCAGGGGCTCGACGGGAGAAGGGTTGTGGTCAAGCAAGATGACAGACAAGCAAGCACAAGATTGCAGTTTCACCTAGCCATTAGCAACAATAGATTATTCATATAAACTCTAAATGACTCCCTTTCAATCTCAAGGTTGCTGAGTAAGCCCACTATGGTATCTGATCAGCTTGTGATCTGCATGTGGGGGGGGGGGGGACACCTGTACCTGGTTTCTATCTGTTTTACTAAAGAGAATTGGCAGGAAAGTTGTAATATAAAATCATATAGCAATCTATGTATAAAATTTGATAATGTCCCAAAAAACCCTTCACTAATATTTAGCCCCCTGTGATGGGTATCTAACAGATGGATGTATTTGATATCTGCTGTCTCCCTTTCAATCCTAGTTATGTAATTTCTCTGTTCCAGAATTGCAACTTTCAGGTCTTGGATAGAGTTAGTAAGATTCTTTTTCAGATCTACATAGCCTACCTGTATACCATGGTAAGAGAAGAGCTCTACAATGGAGAGGTCATGTAGGTGTCTACAGCCAGGGCACCAAGATAGTTCACTTGATGATCTGGCCCTTGATAGCAACACCAACCAGAGCAGCTGGATAACACAGTAAAGTTGTACGAACCATGCCATGTTTTAAAAACAAGAACATAGGACAGTGGTGATGAACCTATGGCACACAAGCCAGAGGTGGCACTCAGCGCTCTCTCTGTGATCATGTGCGTTGTTGACCCAGCACAGTTTCCCCTGCCCCTCTGATTAGCAGCCCAATGGAAGCGCTTCCTCCCTCCCCCCAGCACAGAGTTCACCCGGCCCTTCTGCATCACGGACAGCAGCCTGTTGCGTTTGGACACTCAGTTTCTAAACGGTTTACCATCACTGCTATAGGGGAACCTGCTGCTATTGGTCCAGTAGCTTCAATGCTAAAATTCTCAAATACAGCTTAATTAAAACTTTCCATTCCGGCATGCATGAAATCAAAAGAGTGAAAAGTCTTTTTTTTTCTTGAAACATAAAGGCACTATGTTCAATATGGTAGCTTGGCAGCTAAGCTGCCATTTTGAAAGTAAGGCATTAAAATGCTCATTTTGGGTAGCAGAAATGGTTTCACTCCAGCTAGAGTTCATGGCAGATGGAGCAAGATTAAGGTACAACGGGTGTTCATTTGTCTCTGTGTGTCTTGTAGCGTATAATTGATCTTTTAACAAATGCAATGTAGGGGAATAGAGAAATTAAAAGGGATGAAAGAACAAATCAAAGAAGTCAGACCGACTAAGAGGAATACTTGGTGACAAAACCAAGTACAGCAATGTAAGTATAAGGAAAGAATTTGGGGTGAAAATCCAGGTGTGGACAGTGAGCATCTACATTCTCTTCTTATCTTCTTCATCCACTGGAGCCTTAAATATCTTCTGGATGCATCATATTTGACTTTGCTCCAGCAACTAAAGGATGTCTAGAGTGCTCTTTGGTTTATCTGCAAATGGATGCTTAAGCAAATTAACCAACATACAAAATACTTTACGTGTTTTCAGGTTAAAAACACATACCTTTTTACCATCCTAATCATAAGACATGTTTTGCAATCCCACTTTAAAATTCTTCATCAGGGTGGGCAAAGTAGACGTGCAGAAAAAACAAAGCAATGCAAAGAAAAAAAAAGAAACTCAAAGTAGACTCCTGAGCTCCACCAGCCAGTAGCAAAGGATTAAAGCCAAGATGAAGAGTTCACAGAACACTCTCTGAACTACAGCGTGGTGTTCTCGGCACTACTTTAACACCAAGCAGTGCTATGGAATACAGGCCACTATAATTCAGATCAGCACAATCTGGACTTTTAATTCTGCTCCCAAGGAAAAAAAAGATGAACAAAAAGATGACATAATCAGGTAGCTCAAATAGATCAGCCCACCTATAGCAACAGCAGTTAATGCCTGCAGGAGCTTTTAGGGTGGAAGGTAGATGTTGGCACAGAGAGGTGTTTATGTATGTATGTATGTATGTATGTATGTATGTATGTATGTATGTATGTATGTATGTATGTACAGTTGTACCTCACTTAAAGACAGTGGCGTAGCGTGGGCGGGGGGCGGGGGGGGGGCGGATGCCCCGGGCAGCGGCTTTCAGGGGGCGGCAAAATGTCCCCTCCCCACCCTTTTGCTGGCGAGCGCCCCGCGTGCGCTTCGCCGCTTGCAGGCGAGGAGGAGAAAAAGTTTTTTTTTAAAGGCGGACAATTCAAGGAGGGGGGCCGGCTAGCCGTCGGGGGCTTTCCTGGAGGGCGGCCCGCGCGTGCGCGTGCACGCTGCTCGTCTCCGCCAGCCCAGCCACCCACCCAACTTGCCGTGAGACGGGGCGCTCGTCTGGGGTGGGTGGCGCCGTGGCGGGGAGCCCCTGGTGGCTGGCTGGGCAGGAGGAGGTGGGCAGCGCGCGCGCGCACGCGGGCCGCCCTCCAGGAGAGCCCCCGACGGCCAGCCGGGCGGGGCGGGGGGCGGGCCCCTCCTTGAATTGTCTGTCTTTTAAAAAACCCCTTTTTCTCCTCCTCGCCTGCAAGCGGCGAAGCACACGCAGGATGCTCGCCAGCAAAAGGGTGGGGAGGGGACATTATTTGCCGCCCCCTGAAAGCCGCTGCCAGCGGCAGGCGGCGCGCGGAGAGCCCCTGACGGCCAGCCGGGCGAGCGATCTGCCGGAGCGAGGTGCGCTCGTCGGGGGTGGGTGGCAGACCGGACGGCCTCTGGCGGGCGAGCGGACGGAGGTGTGTGTGGCGCGCGCGCAATTGCGCGCGCGCCGCTAGTCAGCAGGGGGGCGCCTTCTGCCTTGGAAGGGGGAGGGGTGGCGGCAGCGGCGAGCTGCGGGGGGGCCGGCGAGTTTGCTTTTCGCCCCAGGCAGCTGAAGACTGCGCGACGCCACTGCTTAAAGAGCATAATGTGTTCCACAGGATTCCTCTTTAAGCGAGTTTGCTCTTTAAGTGAAACACTATTGTAAATGACCAATTGTGGGTGGGATTGCGAACCCCGATTTATTTGTTAAGCGAGTTTTTGGTTGGTTTTATTTGTTAAGTGAAGCGAACATTCAGAGAAAATTCTGCTCTTTAAGCGAGTTACTCTTTAAGCGAGGCGCTCTTTATGCGAGGTTTGACTGTATGTATGTATGTATGTATGTATGTATGTATGTATGTATTTGTACCTGGATTTTTAAGATCAGACACATCGCTCCACTTTTATTTCTTTAAGAAAGTAACAGCCTAAGGACCAGTACACACATGAGCCAAAGGGATAGGATATAAGCGGGAGAAACCAACGCTTAATACAAGATCGATATAACCTCCGAAAAAGGTGGGGGGCTTGATTAAAAGGAAATACAACAAAATTTTATAAGGCTTAATATGAAAGCACCAGAAAACCCTTGCAAGGGAAACGTGATTAAAGGAGAAGTCCCGTCCGTCACGTACGCAATGTGGGCAATTACAGTGGATTAAAACCTGTCAATTGAGAATTGGTTTCTCCCCCCCAAGGGTTTCCTTAAATTACCCAGTCAAGAGTTGGTTGGAATCCATGACTTAATCATTTTCTTTGTTTCCATCTCTTAAGATGACCCGGCTTTTACTGTAAGCTATTTCCAAGCCTGCAAAATGCAAGGAGTGGCTTAGCGGAGATTTCACCTCAGGTTGACACTAGAAGCCTCCCGCCTCCTAACGCTGTTGGAGTACAGCAACCGAAGAACGTTCCTGATTGGCTAAAGCACGCTAGACTGTTCACTCACTATACAGCCTTTGATTCATTCATAAAAGTGACTGGATACATTGTTTCACTCTGTAAATATTTCCTGACCGCAAAATGACACCTTGTAACAGATTAAGACCGCCTGGGGAGATCGCTTCCTACAGAAACAATGGATTGCTCGCTACCTTTACCAATGCCCATGTAAATTGCTAAATGTACTTTCGGAAATTGCTTTGTACTAGCAAACTACACTTTTGTAACATGTAATCAAGAAGTGTAAAGACTCATTTAATTGCCCCATTTTCAGTAAACAGCATTTGTATCTGCCTATACTTGATTGTCGACTAGTGTAAATGTATAAAAATGTTGGGGAGTGGGAGGGACTTCAGCTCATTCACAGAATAGCGTGGATGGGTTCACGAGGGTGGTTTTCTTCAAAACGGGTGAGGTAGAGATTTCTAGTTTATAGCCTGGCCACTGTAAATTAGAACCCTTTTAATACCAATAAACCTATTTTGTTTTGATCAAAACCTTGCCTCGTTTTTGAGTTCCTAGGGCGCAATATTTCTCTGCCAGGGCACGAACCGAGTACCTAAAATTTCAGGTAACATATGTATGTATGTATGTAGCAGAGCTAGGGCTTACAGGGCCAATGCCTTTCATACCATCATCTGCAAGTCCTTTCATGCTTTCTTCTGAATTTCGCTACAATCTTCACAGTGGCTAGCAGAGAAATATGTTGCGAAGTATCTATGATGTAATGCAATATACTTAAGGATAGTTTGGTCAACTAAAAAAAAGTGACTTTAATATCATGGCTAGAATTTCACTGGCAATTTACATTTGTTTAAGGAAATCATATAAAGATGGACTACACCACACCCCAAGCAATCTTGATTAACACTATCTTCTAGACCAGGAGTTCTCAACCTGTTAAAGCCGGGGGCCAGGTCATGCTCCCTCAAATAGCTTCGGAGGCTGGACAGCCATTTTGCCCTTCCTACACCACACGGCACTTCTTGGTTTGGTGAAGAACTCATCCAATACAATTTCTGATACTATTACTTAACCATGACTCTTACGTAGTGTATATTATTATTATTACAGTCAAACCTCGCATGAAGAGCGCCTCTCTTAAAGAGTAACTCACTTAAAGAGCAGAAATTTCTCTGAATGTTTGCTTCACTTAACAAATAAAACCAACCAAAAACTTGCTTAACAAATAAATCGGGGTTCACATTTCCCCCCCCCACACACACAATTGGTCACTTACAATGGTGTTTTGCTTAAAGAGCAAACTCGCTTAAAGAGCAATCCTGTGGAACGCCTTATGCTCTTTAAGCGAGGTACAACTGTATTATTATTATTATTATTATTATTATTATTATTATTATTATTATTATTATTATTATTATTATTATTATTATTATTATTATTATAGATACATATTAACTTTCTTACATGTAAAGATTTGAGAAATTAAACAACTAGAACAGTATTAGAAAGCTGCATTTGAAACAGAGGTGAGAGGAGTATGATTTTTTTAGATGTCAGATGCTACCACTACCCCAAACAGCCAGTGGTCAGTAATTACAGAGTTGGTAGTTCTACAACTTTTGGAGGGTTACAGTTTTCCTCTCCTGATCTAAAGCCCACTTAAGAAAGTGAATATATTGAAACACTGTTTGACAATCAGTTACTATTAATTCGGCCGCCCTTTCTTGAAAACCAGTCATATCTGACCCCTAGGGTTCGGTGCTCATCACCATTTACAGCCAAAGAGACAGCACTATCTGATTCTGTAGAGGTTTCCGTGGACATGTGTCAGGCATGACTAGACAATAGAGTGCACAGAACATTGTTTACCTTCCCACCAAAATGATACCTATTTATCTGCTTGCAATGTCTTGCTTTTGAACTGTTCGGTTGGGAGGAGCTAGGGCAGAGATGGGAGCTCATTCCATCATGCAGCACTGGGGCCTCCAACTGCTGACCTGCTGGCCTTCCAGTCATCAAGTTCAGCATCTTAACCACTAAACCATACCAGTCCCTGTTAATTACTATTTAATAATTAAAAAATTAAATGTATGGTTGTGAGAGCTGGACCATTAGGAAAGCTGAGCGCAGAAGAATAGATGCCTTTGAGATGTGGTGTTGGAGGAGAGTTCTGAGAGTCCCCTGGACAACGAGGAGAACAAATAGGTCAATCTTAGAAGAAATCAACCCTGACTTCTCCTTAGAAGGTCAAATAATAAAGATGAAGCTAAAGTACTTTGGACATCAAATGAGAAGAGAGGATTCACTTGAGAAAGCCTTGATGCTGGGAAGGGTGGAGAGCAAAAGAAGAAGGGGGCGGCCAAAAATGAGATGGCTAGATAGTATTGCAGAGACAATGGGCACAAAGCTGAGCGAGTTGAGGAGGATGGTGGAGGACAGAAGTGCCTGGTGGACAGTGGTCCATGGGGTCATTGCAAAGGGTCGGAATCGACTGTGTGATTGAACAACAAATTAACAGTAATATTTCCAAGTACTGTAATTTCAAGATTTCCTCAGATTATAAGAAACAGGACATATTTGCAAAATGCTTCCAAATCTTAATGCAGACAATAGTTTCCCCCAAGTATTATTCATATACAGTTGCAAAATTGTACATGGAACCAATGTTCATGCTAATTCCATTTAAAATATTTAAAAGTATTATCTCCAGGCTCATAACTTCCATAAAAAATTAACTTTGACCACCCCCAAAGCTATTGCCCTGAGTTGCATAAAAGCATTTAATGGGGACTATTAAATATGAAGATGATGTACTGCATTATTTGTCTTGGTTTATTACTCCAGATACATCAGGTTGCTATAGGCTTGTTACTGAAAATAACATGAGAAAAATAGGCTTGTTGGTTTGAGAAAGTGGACTTGATCCATGAAAGCTCAAATTAAAATACAGAAGTTAATCTACAAATGCCATTATAGTTTTGTCTTCTTCTTTTCGCACTAGCACTTACACTTGTATTGTGCACATAGTGCACTCTCTGGGCAGTTCAAAGGCTAATTACCATTTGGCCCCAAACATGTTGGGTACTCATTTTACTGACCTCGGAAGGATGGATGACTGAGTCAACCTGGAGTCCTACCCTGGATTGAATTTACAACATTTTGGCTACAGCACAGCAGTTTAAGCACTGCACCATGAGGGCTCTTTTTTAAACTTTTGTTTTGTTTCTTGACTCATATGTCTGCTTACTTGGAGTCCTGTGAGATGCTGTCAATGGAAGAACATGACAGTCTGTTCAGTGTGCTAGTTCCAGTCAAGAGCTGTATGCTACTTCTAGGCTAAGTGGAACGTTAATTTTTCATGCTCTTCAAGTGATTCCTAGCTAGACAGACGACTACAAGTAACCTAAAAAAAAATCACAAGTGAATTCTCTCCTGCCATTCTGCACCTGTGGGTTGACAATGTACGAAGCAATTACTAACGCATTGGCTGTGTCACAGTCTCCATACGAAAAATCTTGGATTTTTTAAAAGCATCAATTTAAAATGAAATAAAATGCTGCCAAGCCAGGATCTGATGGCCCTGTTTAAAGGCATAAAGCAGACGTCATAAAACAAACCTAGTGCTGTACTTTGCAAAGCCCTATCAAACGTCTGAAGACTCCAGAGAACTTACAGAAGAAGGGAAGCATGAATACAGGAAGAAACAGAGAAAATGGGGTTGGCTAAAGGTTCAAAAAGAAAGTGAGATATCAAGAGAAATGTGAAGGATGGTGCTTGAGAAATTAAGGTGGAAAAGAAAACAGAACGGTGTTACTAATTAGAAAATGAGGGAAATATCATAAATATGTTTTTCCAAGCATTTCACAGCTTCTAAACATTTTGAGGTGCAAACTTTCACAGACACCTTAAAGGTAAAGAAAGAAAGCTAATTTTAAGAACAAAAGACAGAAGCATGGGGGAAAGACATATTAAAATTGGTAGCTACCCATCTAGTCCATGCAGATCCATCAACCCTCTCACACCAATTTTTTGAAATATTTTCTCACTTCCAGCTTCAAACGGACAACATGCATTATGATGTGCACAATAATATGGTATAGAAACAATGTACAGAAAAATAATAATTGACAGAGCACATGATGTTTAATCGATGGCTAGAAAATTAAAACAGTTCCATTTTAGTCCTCGTCTCCTTCAGCTCTCTGAATCTTACCTTCATTTTTACTGTTCTTATTCACATTTGACTTTATCCAGTTGCATAATTGTCCCCACTAAGACACATACGTCCAAGGTGAACAAAGCTCGGACCAGGCTTTCTCAACCTTTTCGGGGTGGGGGCTGGATCATTCCCCTCATAATGTGTATCTGCGTGAGTTCTCGCATGATTTTGGCGAGTTCTCGCATGATTTTGGCGAGTTCTCGCATGATTTCGGCAAGTTCTCGCACGATTTAACGCAAGAATTTGCCAAAATTACATAAGAACTCACCAAAATCATGTGAGGTCTCGCTGAAAATGCACAAGAACGCAGAAAACATGTGTTTTTGCATGAGAACTCACTGAAAATGCATGATTTTGCTGGTTTTCAGTGTTTCCAGGCTGCGGCAGAGAGAACGAGGGTATTGGGGACAGGATGAAAAGTCTTCTGGGTCTGGGTCTGGCTCGCAGGCCAGAGGTTGAGAATGCCTGGCTCAGACGATTGCACTAATCCTGGTCACCAGTGTGACCAGTTTCTAATAATGTTTATATCAGGGATTTATACGTTTTCATTATTTGCTATTATGTCTGACAGTTGAATAGCTTGCAAATGCTATGATAGATGACTGCAAAATACAAGGGTTCCCAACCTAAATCCTGAGGGCAGGATATGGCCCACAGCACCATTTCACTTTCCCACCCTGCCAAGGGAATTCGAGAAACAAAATGAATGCCCAGCCCGGTGGTGGGGAGAGAATTTACCAGGACGGACGGGCGCGTGCTGCTGCTCAAAGCCCATATCTTAAAGGGAAACACCATCTCACAATTTTCCATTTCGATTCCACTCGCCAGTCTCCACTCTGCTTTGTGGGAGAAAGTCCGAACCACTTCGGGTAGCTTGGGCAGCTTTTCTCACAGCTGCCCAAAGATCTTCAGACTTTCTCCCATGGAGCAGAGCAGAGACTGGGGAGAGGAAGCAAAGCGGAAAATGCCGAGATGGTGTTTCCCTTTAAGGTATGGGCTTTGAGCAGCAGCGCACACCCATCCGTCCCGGTAAATTATCTCCCCACCAGGGGGCCTGTGACTGCCCCCTTTGAAGCTGTTGGGACAAAATGGCCACCACATCATGCAGGCAGGGCAAAATGGCTGTCCGACCCTCAAAGCTGTCTGAGAGAGCATGACCTGCCCCTGGCTTGAAAAGCTTGGGAACCCCTGGTATAAATGAAACAAGTGCGAATACAGGAAACTGCCTTATGCTGAGTCAGATCATTGGGCCATCACATCCTATATTATCAACTCTAACAAGCAGTTACTTTCTGGAATATCATCAGGACCTTCCTCTCCTTACATGGAGATCCAGGTGTGCTGTTGTGGTTTCCTCACCAAATACTAACCAGATCTGATGCGGTTCGGCTTTTGAAACTGGTGAGATTATGTGAATAAAATTACTCACAGCAAAACATTTGATATACAGTTGTACCTCGCTTAAAGAGCATAATGAGTTCCACAGGATTGCTCTTTAAGCGAATTTGCTCTTTAAGCGAAACACCATTGTAAATGACCAATTGTGTGTGTGTGTGTGTGTGTGTGTGTGTGTGTGTGTGTGTGTGTGTGTGTGTGTGTGTGTGTGTGTGAGGGGGATTGCGAACTCTGATTTATTTGTTAAGCGAGTTTTTGGTTGGTTTTATTTGTTAAGTGAAGCGGTCAGAGAAAATTCTGCTCTTTAAGCGAGTTATTCTCTATGCGAGGCGCTCTTTATGCAAGGTTTGACTGTATTGCAGAAGAACACACACTAGATCAGGGGTGCCCAAACTTTTCAAGCCGTGGGCCAGCCACGTGGTTCAGAGGGCTGGTCACATAGTTCCTCCCACCAGAAGCGAAAGTAAAACGTGCCTTGGAATTTGTTTTGCAACTGGATAAGATAGATTTTTAGGCTGCCACTTTCTCTACTTAAACCAGGGGTGTTCAAACTATGTTTGGGTGCATTTTACTTCCACTTCCAGGAGCAGCATGGGCCAGATGAATTGGTGTTGGGGGCCAGATCTGGACCACGGGACATAGTTTGGGCACCCCTGCACTAGATGATATTTCTTTGGCTTTTCATATCCACCAGGGAGCTGTGAGACTGCCATTGCAGATGCAGCACAGCACCCTTCTCAAACCTGATCTCTAGTAACTATCATTGAATGCCCATCATCACAACTGTTAGAGGTGATGGCCGCTGAAGGTGGCTGCAAAAATGCAGTATCTGTAGGTTTGTACCAACAATATAGCCACCACAGCTTGACAGGTGTTACATGCACATTTTTGCAGAGTAATGTGCATATTTCCCCCTCAACTCGGCTTTTCCTATATATTTCCTCCTCAACAGTGGTTAACATGTTATGATACACAACATTTTTCACATTGAAATTTATTTTTCAAATGGCTCACCTGTCCTTTCTTGCCAAGTTCCATTTCAACTATTGCCACTGGGCTGTTTAACTGGTCACCATTTCTGGACTGAGATTTTAAATCCACTCTCCAGCTTACATTTTTCAAGCTGTTTTCCCACTTGCTGTGATCTACCAGGCTCTCGTGAATTTTCACTCTGTGGTTCTTGAAGAGGAAATTTTTTTTTTTTTGGATTATAGTGTGAATACTTTGAGGAGAGTCTGCGGACATTGAATAAATGAGGGGGCTTTGACTGCTTGTATATTTATGTGGATGGAAGAGGCAGCAATGGCGGAGGAAAAAGTTTTCTAAGGGGCGGAGACGAAGGGTTTCCTCTTTGTTTGGTGAGACACGCACAAGGAAATACTGTGTAAAGCTGCCCTGGGAAAACGATCGGCAGATTCGCTTCTTTGACTTGTCTCTGGCTTTGGTACAGTTTGAAACTTTCTCTTATCTACCCACCCTTATAATTTCGGACTGGGACGATTTGAATAAGGACACTGGGGTGCTGGTTGGGCAGGGAGGAAAGGGAGATGGAGGAAGTGGTTAAACCGAAGGGCCGGAAGGGTAAGAGGGGCAAAGAGCAAGAAGAGGAAGAGAGGAGTACTCCATCACCGAATTTGGAGCCTCAAACGACAGCAGAGACTTCCACAGCTACGGAGCAAGGAAGCTCCCTCGATCTGGCCCAAAAAATGGAAAATATGACAACAATTCTTCAACAAATGGCCAAGAACTTGACAGATACTCAAGTAACATTGCAGAAATTAGAAAAAGCTGTTGAGACTAATAGTGAGGAAATGAAAAAAGACAGGGAACTTGCCAGGTTACAGTATGAAAACCTGGCTAAGACCATCACAGATGTGAAGAAAGATGTGGCAGTTAATACACAAAGGATTGATGAGATTTCAAAGACAATGGACAAAGAAGTTAAACATGCCATCATATCTGTGAATGAGTTATACATTCAAGAGCATGTGTTGGAAGACAAGATGGCGGAGCAAGAGAGAAGAATGATGATGTTGGAAGAGGGGTGGAGGAAAGCTAACATACTGATTCGTCATGTGCCGGAAAGGTCGCCAGATCAGCTGAAAGAGAGAGTTTTGGAATGGCTGAACTCACTCAAAATGGGAAAAGATTTTGGATTAGATGATATTGGCGCTGTGTACAGGGTGGGTGGAAGGAGAGATAAGAAGACACTTAGGAATGTTCTAGTTAAATTTGCAAATTGGGCTGACAAATTGAAAGTTATGTCTTTTATCAGGCAAGCTGGGTCTGGTGCCCTAAAAATAGAAGGGCTGGATGTGGAGGTCTACAATGATATTGCGCCTATGGAGAGGAAATGGAAATTTACAATGAAACCAGTAACAAGATTGTTGATGGCAAAAGGTGTCAAATATGGTTGGCGATTTCCACAACAGCTAAGATTTTTTTATGATAAAAAATGGCACGTGATAGATGTGAATACTGATGCATTGTTGTATTTGACACAAATTGGCCTGATCAAGGAAGCTGACACCGATTGGATCTTGCTGCGAACAGAGCTGTTCAAAGCGGGGGTGATGGGACCATTGGTGGGTCGGGAGGAAGAGGGAGCAGTGGGAGGAGCAGAGGTATCAGGGACAGGCGCGGAGTAGATGGGATGAATATTCTCAGTAACCAAAGAATAAACTCAAATAGAGGCAGAGGGAGGAAGATCTTGTGGGAGGAATTATATGCCATTTTTCCCCGCTCCCCCCTCCCCTCTTTGAAGAACAAAGGTAGCATTAGAAAGGAAGATGCGGGGGGGGGGGGTCGAAGATGGGTGGAGAATAGGTAAGTTTTTTGTTTTTGTCTTTGTTTTTATTTCTTTTCTTTATTACTATTTTCTGTTTAAGGGATCCTATATTCATGTTAGTTTATATAATGTTTTTAGTAGGGGAATGGGTTGGATATTAGTAGGGAACACGTCCGGGGGGAAAAATGAACAAAGGGGTGTGGAGATATATATAAATGGTTAAGTCTTTGAAATTAATAACATGGAATGTGAAGGGGACAGGGAACGCCCTGAAGAGAAATAGATTGCAAGTGTCGCTCAATAAAGATAGGGCCGATATAATTTTTTTGCAAGAGACCCATCAAAAATCAGGGGAAGTGAACAATTTGAAGGTAAGGGGAATCGAAATATACGAAAAGGCATATGGGACGTCCAAAGCCAGGGGAGTTGCAACCCTGATTTCGGAGAAATTGGGATTTACCGTGAATAAAACTATAGCTGATCCAGAAGGGAGATATTTAATAGTTATAGGAAAAATAGAAGAAGAAGAGATAACGCTGGTCAATATTTATGCCCCAAATGATAAACAGCAAGAATTTTTTGATAGAGTGGGAAAAATTTTGCAAAAGGAAGGGACTAGATGCATGGTCTTAGGAGGAGATTTTAATATGATATGTTCGGATATAGATAGTACAAGTGTAAAAAAGAGAGGTAAAAGATATATATTAGAGGAGTGGAGGAAGACCATGGGAATAAAGGATGTTTGGAGAGAGATTAAAGCCCAGGAAAGAGGATATACATACTTCTCACAGGTACACGACATGTATTCAAGGATAGATTACATATTTGTAACAGAGGATTTAGTTACAACAATAGAGGATATAAAGATTGGGACATTCAGGGAATCTGACCATGCTAAGGTCACCGTAGACATAAATTTTAAAGAAACTGAAAAAAGAGGTTACATTTGGAGATATGATGGGAAGGTATACCAGGAAGAATCAATGAGAAAGCAGATTATGGAAAAATGGGATGAAAGCTGGAAATTTAATGAAAATAACGAGGTCAGCCGGGGGGGAGTCTGGGATACAATGAAGGCAATTTTTAGAGGGGAGTCGATAAAATTAGGTAGTATCAGAAAGAGACAAAATAGAAATAGAACTCAGGAGCTTGAAACTCAACTAATAAATCTACATAAGGATTATGCAAAAAAGAAGGATCAGAAAACATTGCAGGAGATAAAAAGAATTAAGAAAGAATTAGATGGGAAAGATATTGAAAAAATAAAGAGAGATTTGATATTTTTAAAAAGGGAATATTTCGAATTCGGTAATAAAAACTCTAAGTTATTAGCGAAAGCAGCTAGAGATAAAAAGAATAAACGACAGATGGGGGTGCTGACAGATAAAAATGGGAAGAGATGTAACAAAAGCAAAGATAAAGCACTCCTAATTGAGAGCTTTTTTAAAAATTTGTACTCTAAAAAGGAGATAAATAGGAACAAATTGCGAGAACTTTTTGAGAACCAAAAATTTAAAAAAATTACAGAGGAACATAAGAATAAAATGGAACAAGCAATATCTATAAAAGAAATCGAAGATGCAATAAAAAAATTGAAAAGAGATAAAGCTCCTGGGGAGGATGGATTACCTGCTGAGTTTTATAAAGATTTCTTGCCCTGGGTTACCCCGAGATTGCAGGATGTGTATAATGGGATTTTAGAGGGAGATGCAACTCCAAATTCCTGGAATAGGTCGATTATAGTTTTGATTCCCAAGCCTGGTAAAAATTTAGATAATGTTGAATCTTACAGGCCAATTTCCCTGATCAATCAAGACGTGAAAATTTTCACAACAATTCTGGCAAATAGACTAAACGGATTCATAGCCAATTATATTAAGGAGGACCAAGTTGGTTTTGTTAAAAATAGGCATATGGCAGACTTAATAAGAAGAGTGGTTGACATAATGGACTTAGCAGAAAAAAGAAAGGAAAAAATGGGTTTTTTAGCACTAGATATTTTTAAAGCTTTTGACTCTTTACAATGGGAAACGATCCACGAGATGATTAAAAACTATGGATTTGGAATAAAATTTCAAGGAGTTATTGGAAGGTTATATGAACAAGGGACAGCAAGAATTAGATTTAATGAAAATTATACAAATGATATTAGATTAGAGGCGGGAACGAGACAGGGCTGTCCACTGTCACCATTGCTGTTTATTATGGCTATGGAACTATTGGCAAACATGATTCGTCAAGATAAGGAAATAATAGGTAGTGAAGGAACTAAAGTAAGCCTTTATGCGGATGATACATTGATAATGGCAAAACACCCAACAGAAAGTTTGGCTAGAATAAATAAACATTTGGAAGATTTTGAGGAAGTAACGGGACTGAAAGTTAATTGGAATAAAACAGAAATGATTTTAGTAAATGGAAATAAAGAAGATGAAGAGATAATAAAAAGGAATTACAATGTGCAGATTACACAAGAAATGAGATATCTGGGAGTGATAATATCACACACAACGGGAAAACTAAAAGAACTGAATTATGGCAGACAAAAGAAGGAATTGGAGAAGAAAATTGTACAATATAATAAATTAAATCTGTCATGGTTTGGTAGGATTGCTATGTGTAAAATGATGTTGATTCCAAAATTGAATTTCTTGTTTGATGTTTTGCCATTAGGACATACTGATAAGGAGCTAAAAGTGTATCAAAACATGATTAATAGGTACTGTAACGGGAACCGAGGAGCAAGAATAGTTAAATCATTGTGGTATGCCCCACAAAAAGAGGGTGGATTAGGAATTCCAGATGTTAGTAAATATTATAGGGCCTTTCAAATAAGAAACATTATAAAGATCTTAACTAGACAAGAAATAATATGGGAAAAAATTGAAAGGCAAGGTCTTATGAGGATGGGAAACGCACAACTTCTAGGGGGAGGAAAGGAAAGAGGGGAGAGGAAATTACAGGGACTGATGCTAAAAGCAACATTAGATACATGGAATAAAGTGAGAAAAGAGCATGCTTTAGGGATTTCACCAATACTAGAGGTGGAAGATTTTCAGGATTTTCCAATTAAAATGGATAAAAGGATCAGGGATATATTGGCAGAAAAGAAGATAAAATTACTAAAAGATTGGGTCAATACTTGCAGAGATCAGGAGAGAAGGGAGGAGTTGTACACGCAATTACGGCTGGATTGGTTCAAGATCCTCCAGATAAACAACTGGAACAAAAAGTTTTTAAGGGAAAATGGTTTAAATAGAGAATGCACAGAACTTGAGATACTTCTGGGTAAAGTTAGAAATGAAGAACTGGGGGTCAAAGGAGTAGTTAGTAAAATTTACAAGATTTTGAATAAAAGTCAAAGAATACAAGATGTGTTAAGACAAAGCTGGGAACAGGATTTAGATATAAATATAACAGCAGCAAAATGGAAAAAGATGTGGGAAAGAAGGATAATGAAGACAATGTCGGTTAGAATTAAAGAGCATAATTATAAAATGATATGGAAATGGTATAGGACCCCAGTCAGCCTGCATCGAATGTATAGTAATCTGAGTGATAATTGTTGGAGGTGTAAAAAAATAAAGGGAACATACGAACATATGTGGTACAGCTGCGATGTATTAAAAAATTTTTGGGGAAGAATCGAAAAAGAAATAGGAAAAATACTAAATATGCAGGTAAGACTGGGGTCAGATACAATCCTGCTAACCGACATAGAAGATTATGATATGAACAAGGATAACAAAGAACTTTTGGCTGCAATGTTGACTGTTGCGAGACAATGTATAGGCAAAAACTGGAAAAGTAATGAACAGGCAACTATTCAAGATTGGTATAAGCAAATGTGGGATTTGGCCTTAAATGAAAAACTTACATGGGATTTAAATTGTAGGAAAGGAAAAGTGCAAAGCAATAATTTCTGGAGGATCTGGGAACCTTTTGTAGACTATACTTTGGAAAAAAAAAAGGGCATACTCCCTGCACAAGATCAGTATGACTTTTGGAAACATTGAAGGTATAGATCCCCCCGGACATTATACATAGCACAAGGGTGATGCTAATGGTGTTGTAGAATATAAAGTGGAGAAGATCATGTTTAAAGTAGTGATGCAAAAGTAATATTATTGAGTAGAACAACAAGTTACAGGTCTTCTCAATTTAATATATTCTTCTTTGTAATAGTTTTGTTTTGTGTTTTCATAGTTTTGTATTTTTGTATCTTTTTGTACTTTTCTGTATCTCTTTTTTACAATACCTAATAAAAAAATTAAAAAAAAAAAGAAGCGAAAGTAAAACGTGCCTTGGAATTTGTTTTGCAACTGGATAAGATAGATTTTTAGGCTGCCACTTTCTCTACTTAAACCAGGGGTGTTCAAACTATGTTTGGGTGCATTTTACTTCCACTTCCAGGAGCAGCATGGGCCAGATGAATTGGTGTTGGGGGCCAGATCTGGGCCACGGGACATAGTTTGGGCACCCCTGCACTAGATGATATTTCTTTGGCTTTTCATATCCACCAGGGAGCTGTGAGACTGCCATTGCAGATGCAGCACAGCACCCTTCTCAAACCTGATCTCTAGTAACTATCATTGAATGCCCATCATCACAACTGTTAGAGGTGATGGCCGCTGAAGGTGGCTGCAAAAATGCGTATCTGTAGGTTTGTACCAACAATATAGCCACCACAGCTTGACAGGTGTTACATGCACATTTTTGCAGAGTAATGTGCATATTTCCCCCTCAACTCGGCTTTTCCTATATATTTCCTCCTCAACAGTGGTTAACATGTTATGATACACAACATTTTTCACATTGAAATTTATTTTTCAAATGGCTCACCTGTCCTTTCTTGCCAAGTTCCATTTCAACTATTGCCACTGGGCTGTTTAACTGGTCACCATTTCTGGACTGAGATTTTAAATCCACTCTCCAGCTTACATTTTTCAAGCTGTTTTCCCACTTGCTGTGATCTACCAGGCTCTCGTGAATTTTCACTCTGTGGTTCTTCCAAAATTTTGCAATAACCGTAGCTTGATCTGTTGTGATGCCTCCTGGTTTCTTGGTTTGTGCAGTCAAAAAAGCCTCTAGCTGATTAGAATCCATGTTGGCTGAAGCTATGGACTGAAACAAAATTAAAAGGTTATTACTTACATCAACTTGCATCGGCATAGTTTTTTGATAAAAGGCATATGAAGTAAAATTCTCTATCAACCATGTAGTATAGCAAACCAATATGCTTTATTCTTATTTTTTTTAAAAACCTTCTCAAATGCAGTGCAGAAAGGTACAGGTTAAAAGTTAGAACAAAGTCACAAACTCTTCTTCACATATATAGTCAGTACTTAATACAGTACAAGATAAAGTGCTATGTAAACTTTATGCCACTGTAACCCCCCCCCCCAATTTGATATGGAGAGGGGGCTTGTGTGGTTCAATGAGGCTATGGGCTACGCCATGTAGGGCCACGCAAGATAGACAGGTGATAGTGGAGAACTCAGACTAAACATGATCTATTGGAGAAGGGACTGGCAGCCCACTCCAGTTTCCTTGCCAAGAAACCCCCATGGACAGTATCAAAAGGCTAAAATATATGATGCTGGAAGATGGGCCCCTCAGGTCAGAAGGTGTCCAATATGCAACTGGGGAAGAGCAGAGGGCAAGTACGAGTAGCCCCAGAAAACCGAAAGGATGCTCAGCTGTGGATGTGTCTGATGGAAAGAAGGAAAGTCCGATGCTGTAAAGAAGAATACAGTATTCCATAGGAACCTGGAATGTAACATCTATGGATCAAGGTAAGGAGCAGAGCTCTGCCTGGTCAAATGCCTAGACATATTAAAAGGCAACTCAAGACTATCCTTTTTAGGCACTCATTTAAAGATCATATACCAATGGCCAATTAATTAATTAATTAAACAACCAACCAACCAATAAGTTTTTTCTGTTTAACTGTTCTCTTTGTAATCTATGTTTCCATCTCTGGTTGGGCTATTGCTGATTGAGCAATAGCTGTTTATAAAAGTTTAATACATCACAGGGAGATTGTCATATACAGTATTGTATCCTGAATTTAATTTTTCTATTTTTGCTATTTTTGAAGTGGCAGCCATGCTAGTTTGTGTAAGCAAGAATGTTGTGGCACCTTAAAGACTAACATTAAAATACAGCCGTTAGTCTTTAAGGTGCCACGTTTTTGTCTTTTCTTGTTTACTCTCTAATATTTTTGTTATGTTTTTGTATTACTGGAAACTGCCCATGGTGGGAACACTTCTCAGATGAGCACTATAGAATAATCTTTACTTCTTCTTGTGCCGTATTTGATTCCGAATATTGGTGATCCTCCTGGCGATCAGCCATGAAAATTGTCCTGTGAATATAATGCAGTGGCTTTTCATCTGCCTTCTGTATCGCAGCATGACACTCGTACCCCAGGTCCAGTTCCATGAGTCACTTTCTGGTTCTGAACACACAAAGTCCTCATTGGCCCCAGGCCAGGATGGATGAAGCTTCAGCCCTCTATCAAGATGGGTTCAAGTGGGATTAAATCTACCTGGGGACCATCACCCTTCTCTATGGGCTTCGCCAAAGCCACTAGTCCTCACGGTTGTCAGGTTAGTTAACTGCTGCCTGACACTCAGCATTGAGTTGCAGGCAGTATGGTCTACTCTACATAGCAGGATAATCTGGCCAGACTAGCCTTTAATAAATAAAATAAACTAATAAAAATAAACATAATAAAAATAAACATAAACATAAACATAAACATAAACATAAACATAAACATAAACATAATAATAATAATAATAATAATAATAATAATAATAATAATAATAATAATAATAATAATAATAATAATAATAATAATAATAATAATAATAATAATAATAATTTCAAACTCAACTTTCATAATGAAAGAATAATTGATCAATTATGATTTTGTATGAGCTAACAGATTTATTAAGTTCAAAAACAAAGTAGCCTGAATAAATACCTATGATGAAATACTGATATTAATTCGTTCTGTTCTCTTAAAAATAGAGTCTGATAAGCATATAACACTGCTGTAAAAGGACAATTGGTAAAGTCCTGGGAGTGGTGTGGGAGAGAACAAACTTTCAGTTTCCAGAAACAGAACTTTATTTGTTCACAGCTATGGCTGTGATCCAAGAAAGGCAGTGTAAGCATCTTTAGCAAACCCTCTAAATTGCCAATTGCTGCCAATCTGGAATACAAGGAAATGAAGGGCCTGGAGAATCAAAAACAATTCAGTTTCATGTATCATATCATTTTTTTCTCTCTTTGATTCTCTTGGAAGCATGGAGAAACAGAAGGAAGGAAGGAAACCAGTAATGTTATTATGATGGATTTAATTAGAATTATATTAGCGTAATGATGTCTGATAGCCTTTACAGAAATGAGATACTCATAATAGTCTGGTCAAATGAAGACCATCTTACTGGCTGAAAGCAGCAATAACTTGAAAGGACTTTTAGTAAAAATCAAAGAAGAAAGTTCCAAAGGAGGATTGAAGTGGAACATTAAGAGGACAAAAGTCATGACTACAGAAGAACTGCGCAATTTCAATGGTGACAACCAAGAACTTAAAACAGGGATTTTATATATGGTGGGACCCTGGGTTACGGACGCTTCGGGTAATAGAAAATTCGACTTACAGAAAAATCCATTGAAAATAATGCCTTGGTTTATGGATTTTTGGAACGGTTTCTTTGGTTTTCAATGCATTCCTATGGGAAACCACACTTCATGGAAATTTTGTTTTCAATACATTCCTATGGGAAAACACACAATGCATTCCTATGGGCACTTCGCTTTAAGGAAAAATCACTATAAGAAAAAAATCCATGGAAAGGATTAAATCTTCAACCCGGAGTTTTATAGTCATCAGTCCAAATGGAGACAGCAGCCAAGAAATTTAAAAAAAGACTGAGATGCAGAAAGGCACCAATGAAATAATTAAAAATATATCATCATTTGTAAGGATATGTCACTGGAGACCAAGATCATACATGTTCCTGTTTTACTAATCACCATGTACACATATGAAGCTTGGATAGTAAAAATATCTTAAGTGGGTTCTGGACCTGTGTAAACACCCTTGCAGAACTCTCCAGAGTTTCTGCCTCAATATCTCTTCTTATTGCATCCTTTCCCTCATTCCCATTGGCCACTGCAAGGTCAGTTAACTATGGAGTGACAAAGTGAGGCGGTGGGTGGGTTGTGTGAATTCATGGATGACCACTTGAAGAACCAGAGTTACAGGTGAGTAACCTGTTCTTCATCGTGGTCACCATTAACGCACACAAATGGATGGCTAACAAGCTTCTGTAGTAGTGGTGGGTTGTCAAATGCAGCATCTTTTTGAGTTCTAATGTCTAATCTATAATGTTTTACAAAGGTTAATGGTTATTTCCATGTTCCTGATCTACACATTTCTGTTACTTCTATTCATGTCATGGAAGCAGTTGTGTATGTTATTTGACTTTGCAGAATGTCCTGCTACATTAAAATGCAAATCTTTATTGTTATATTGTGTGCTAAGTGCACTGCATTTGTAAGCCATTTTGAGAAACACTGCAGAACTAGCAGTTCCATATTGCATATTAAAAGCTGTCTTTCTACATTCTTGTTCTTGAAAGGTAGAAAGCTTTTTTGTACATCTAGTGTATGTAGTGCTTTTTAGAAATCATTCTTTGGTGTCATACTAAAGTGTGATACAATGGTACCTCGGATAATGTTTGCCTCGAATAACCCTTAAAACGGATAACATCGGGGAATTTGAGGCAAACATTTGCATCGCACAACATTATCTTAATGTTGTGCGATGCAAATGTTACCCTCAAATTCCCCAACATTGATCTCGGCCCGAAAGCCCGCTGGGCTAGAGACCAGCCCTGCAGGCTTTGGGGCAGAGATCTTCCAAGGTTCAGACTGCCAGAACCAAACTGGTGCCAGTGATCATGTGCTGAGACTGGACTGCAGGGGTGTTTGGGGAGAGATCGGCGAGGCAGGCAGATTGAGTCCTTGTTCCCTTTCTTCTTTGGAAAAACTGGTCTTAATCCTCCATCCTTCTTTAGTACAGTTAGATACTGGGAGTAGTAGCCAATATTCCTTGTACAGTCAAACCTCGCATAACGAGCGTTTCGCTTAGTGAAAAACTTGCAAAACGAGCAAGTTTTTTGCTAAGTGGTCTGACTCGCATAACGAATTTTTCGCTATGCGAGTTTTCCCCATAGAAACGCTCGTTATGCGAGTTTTTCCATAGGGAAAACTCCAACTCGCATAGCGAAAAATTCGTTATGCGAGTCTGACTCGCATAGCAAATTTTTCGCATAGCGAGCAGCCTTGCAGAACACATTAAATTCGTTATGTGAGGTATGACTGTATTTTCCTTTTAATGACATTGTTACATACTTCTCTAGCAATATCTGCACTTCTTCCTTGAGTACAACTGAAGATTTTGTAACTCTTACCAATCCTGCTTGAGATAGATGGTCAATCTCTATAGTTTATCTGTTGGGCATTATATTAACACCCATATGTTAGTGGTGATGTTACATCGGTTGTTTATATATGGTGCTAATCTAATTGTTTTGTTTCCCGAAGCAGTTGGGATTATTGATGTTGCACTGCTGGTCTTGGTATTGTTTATGTCAAAGCTGCTGCTTTGATTTTTTCTCAGTTTTCTTTGGATTACAACTTGAAGCCTGCTTATTTTTGTTATATCTACTTTGTTGTGCATATTTAGTAGATGGTGTTCTTTCTGTTCTCTTTGATCAGTATAATGGTGATTATATAATGTGTATTATGATTCCTCTTCCTTTGTATTGTTGAGATGTTTCTCTTTAAATGTTCAATCCTATCTTCTTTGTTATCTTTTTCTTCTTATGTAGGTCTTACATGTAGTTATCTATTTTAATGGTGAAGAGATTTTCTCCATCAAAGGGAAGGACTATATGTTATCTATTATCAGAGCGGCTCACAGAATCCACAAATATCAATATCATAGTGCAAACAAAAATACAGTAGCATAAAGTATGACAGGGAGCTTACAGAATTTGAAAAATTGCTGGTCAAATTAAGAAAAGGAGACATAGGAATAAAAGGGATAGTTAGTAAAATATATAAAATATTAAATAAAGGGGGGAAAGCTCAACAAATATTGAAAGATAGCTGGGAACAGGAATTGAACACAAAAATCACTGAGAAAACATGGGGGAAAATGTGGAGAAGACGTATTATGAGATCTATGTCGGTAAGAGTGAAGGAACACAATTATAAACTAATCTGGAGATGGTATAGAACCCCAGTAAGACTGCATTTAATGTATGAAACTGTGAGTGAGAAATGTTGGAGATGTAAAAAAGCCAGAGGTACATATGAGCATATGTGGTGGTCTTGCGATGTTCTGAAGAATTTTTGGGGAGACATTGAGGATGAAATTAAGAATATATTGGAATTGCAGGTTAAACTGGGGTCAAATACAGTCTTGTTAACTGAGGTGGATAAATATAAAATGAGTGAGGATAACAACGAACTGATGGCGATAATGTTATCGGCGGCCAGACAATGTATAGCGAGAAACTGGAAAAATAATGAAAATTTACAAAGAAGGGATTGGTACAAGGAAATGTGGGATTTGGCACTCAATGAAAAGCTCACCTGGGAGTTAAATTTTAATAAGGGTAAAGTAACTGGCAATAAGTTCTGGAGGATTTGGAAACCTTTCATTGAATATGTAATAGATAAAAATAAAGGCATATTCCCTGCATCTGAGCAAATTGATTTTTGGAAAAAATAAGGAAACATTAATCTCCGGACAATGTATATATCACGAGGGTGTTTCTAAAGTAAAGAATGATAGTAGAGTTAGAGAATTAAATATATTGGTTTTGAGGTGATATGGGGAGACATAATTTACAGTTTGAAGTTTTATCATGAGGTAATAATATTTGAATGATGATACAAATGTAGTTTTGTTAATTATGGGAATTTTTATCTTCTTTTTTGATTTTTCTCTATATACACTTTGGATTTATGTAATGTTTTTCTTTTCTTTCTTTCTTGTTCTATGTATTTTTCTTGATTTGTAATACTTTTTATACCTAATAAAATTTAATAGAATTGAAAAAAAAAAAAAGTATGACAAAACAATAAAGTACAGTAATACCATACAGCAGATCAGTATACATTACACATCAATGGCATATGATATAACAATGCAATAAAGTTCAATAAATACCGTACAATAGATCAATACACATCAAATAACAAACATTATATTGTGAAAAACAACCACCTGCGGCTGCAGTCCAATTCCTCTTCCTGGCCAGAGGACGTTGGCCAGGAGTCCGGTAAAGCGGCAGCACAGATTTTAACAGCCGCCTCCTCCCCCAGCTGATGTCCCTTCCTCTTCCTGGTTGGAGGATGCTCACCTGTGCCTCCTCTCCCCAGTCCTCCCCAGTTCGTTGGGGGGGCCAGTGGGATGTTATAGCCCCCAGCCATGACACAGCTGTGCCTCCTCTCCCTGGGCCGGATGGGCGAGAGTGGAAGTTTGTGTTATTTAGGGTCCTCAGACATTCTTGATCAGAGGTTTCCAACATTTCCAAACCGGGGCCTGGATTACGCTCTCTCAGTCAGCTTTGAGGGGTGGATGCAATTTTGCCCTGCCTGCACGATAGCGGGCGGCCATTTTGTCCCTCCCTTGGAGGGATTAGGGGCCACATGAAATGTTGCTGTGCATCAGATCCGGCCCACGAGTCTTAGGTTGGGAGCCCTTCTTCTTGATGAACACAGCCATGCATGTCTTCATAGTATTATTATAGCACCTAGGTTTTAAGCCAGTACCATTTCATGTGGGCCCCCACTGCCTCCACCACACCAGGAAATGCAGTGTGGTGGAGGAAGGGCAAATAGCCATCTGGCTCCTAAAGCTGTCTGAGGGAGCGTAATCCAGCCTCTGGATTTAAAAGGTTGACAACTCCTGCTTTAAGCTACAAAAGCAGCCACATGACGGGCAGAATGAATTCAGTGCACTACTAGCACATAAGCCTCCTGTTGAAGGGAAACTGCTAATGACCTGCTATCCTCAAGAAAATTTTGGATTATTGGTTGAATATCCTCCCAAAATGAATTGATGGTATACATCCATTACAGCTTGGTAATTAGAGATTCACATACAGTAATACCTCGGATAACGTTTACCTCGGATAACACTAAAATCACATAACGTTAAGTAATCTGGGGAGGAGAATTGCATCGAATAAAATTAAGGTCCTATGGGATGCATCGGATAACAACCGCTAAAGCCTATGCGGTTACAATGTATCTTTATGGAGCTTTAACGTTATCTGATCCATCTCATAGGATTTTAACATGCATTGGATAACACTAAAAATCGGATAGCACCAAGACTTGTGATACCAAGTTTTAGCGTTATCCGAGGTTTTAATGTACTGTATACAATGTTGCCAATGAGCATACCTTCCTTCTTAAAAGATCTAATTTTCTTTCTTCTCTGCCTGAATGTGTTGTTTATAATCAACCTTCATCCCCTCCCCAGACAAGTCTTCTCCATTATACAGTAATAGAATCTGGATGGGTGGCATAAAGAGGAAAATTATTTTATCTTCTTGAACCTTGTTTGAATTCTCAATTCTTTCCGAAGTGGAAAGACTTATCAATGTTTTTTCCTGTGACTGTGTTATTAAGTCTGCCAAAGTCTCCAACACTGAGATCGTAACTGGTATACAGTACTGTATTCTTTTATTTTTGTTCCATTTGCTTTCTTTCTTTATGTCATTTCTCTTTACACTTTGGTTCATCATCTGCAGAAGAGATACAGTAATACCCTGGATAACGATTGCACCGTATAACGCTAAAACCGTATAACGCCAACAAATTTGGGGGGAAGATTAGCACTGGAGAACGTTCTTTTTAGCGTTATCTGATGCATCATAGCAGCAGAGTGGCTGGAGCTGTGGATCCTTCCCCTGCCTGGCTTGGTAAAGGTCTTAGCTACCCAGGCAGGGGGTGGTGGTGGTGGTGGTCTTCTTAGTAGAGTCTTGGATAGGGGATCCAAACCTCTGTTAGGAAGCCCCCCCCACACATTGCTAAGCTCTTTAGCAAGCCAGATGGAGGTTTCTAAAAAGATGGTAGGGGGGAGAATCCTACCTTTTATTTAGAACCCCTCCCCCCCGCCTGGCTTGGTAAGGGTCTTAGCTACCCAGGCGGGGTGGTGGTCTTCTTAATAGAGTCTTGGATAAGGGATCCAAACCTCTGTTAGGAAACCCCTCCCCCCGGCCTGGATTGGTAAACTCTTTAGCAAGCCAGACGGAGGTTTCTAAAAAGATGGTAGGGGGGAGAATCCTACCTTTTATTTAGAACCCCCCCCCCTGCCTGGCTTGGTAAGGGTCTTAGCTACCCAGGCGGGGTGGTGGTCTTCTTAATAGAGTCTTGGATAAGGGATCCAAACCTCTGTTAGGAAGCCCCTCCCCGCCTGGATTGGTAAGCTCTTTAGCAAGACAGATGGAGGTTTCTAAAAAGATGGTAGGGGGGAGAATCCTACCCCACTTAACAAATAAAGTGGGGTTCGCAATCCCCCCCACCAGAAGTCACAATTGGTCGCTTACAATGGTGTTTCGCTTAAAGAGCAAACTCACTTAAAGAGCAATCCTGTGGAATGCATTATGCTCTTTAAGCGAGGTAAAACTGTACAAAGAAACTGCTTTGTGAGATTTACTTTCACAATGTCCAGAAAAATCAGATTCTGAAACCTCTGCCAGAGAAGATGTCTTGAGGAACTAATTGCTGATTTATTCGATCAATTTCATTATTTTGGAAGGGTCTTTCATTATGTTCAAATTTCTTCAGCTGCTTTCTCCTTGTTGTCAAGGAGATCTATCATTTCAACCTCTACTTTGATGTCAATTTTTTGACAACTTTCCCTTAGTTCTATGCTTTGATGTCATAGGGAATCATGTCTCCGCTCTGCAGTTTCCCTAAAATCCCAATGTTGTGGGGATTTTTCTGCCAACTCTCTTAGAATGTCCTTGTAAGACATTGGGGATTAGCCAGCCAAGTAAAATGTCAGTGAATACGAAAGGAAAAAATAGTTCTGGATGATACCTCAACTCAACTGATGGAGATCATAAACTACTTCCTACTTGGTATCTACAAACGTGCTGTTAATTTCATCTGCTCAATCTCAAGCATGCCCTTCTTGACCATTGCTTCAATACCATGGCACTCCATGAAGAAGCTGCCATCAGTGCTGGAAAAGCTGGTTGAGTTGATAGCCTTTGGAAATACAGGGATGTGTTCTGCCCTGATGGGCTATGGAGTTCTCCCTCTGAGATTAAGCCTCTGTTTTGATTATCATTCATTTTCTTTGTGTTTTTCCTTTACTGGTTGTCATGATCTTTTTGTTTGGTTTCACTTTTTTTCTTAGTTTTATTTGATTACCGTATATACTCGAGTATAAGCTGACCCGAATATAAGTCGATATACCTAATTTTGACCTGAAAACCCAGGAAAATAGACTGACCCGATATAAGCCGAGGGTGGGAAATGCAGCAACTGCTAGTGAATTTCAATAATCAAAATACATGGAAAATATGGTAAAATTAATTAAATTGTTGGCATGTCTCAATCCAATGCAGCCTTGGGATCCTCGTGGTCGTTGACCCGAGTATAAGCTGTTTCCCCTTTTGGAGGCTCATTTTTGGGACTAAAAAACTAGGCTTATACTAACTAGAGTATATATAGTATTCTATCCTTGTGTTTACTGAGATTTTTTTTAAACTTGAGAAACAGATTTGTTTGACAATTTATTGGGGAAGGCTGATTGATCTAAATTCATTTGTTCAGTCGTATCTCTCTTCTCTGAACTAGCATGCATGTTTGTATTTTTATTCAAAATGTTTGATCTTTTAAAGATTTCTGCCAAAAATATGAATTTAATTGGGATTGCCTATTCCTCAAAGGGCTGGTGAGAAAAGCAGGCGTAGGCAAAATATATTCCTACAGATATTGTTGGGCTGCATCTCCCAGAATTCTTCATTACTCTCTATGTTGATTTAGGCTGATGAGAGTTGCAGACAGAGAGCATTTGAGCTGTATTTTACCCTTCCTAATCTCATAATTATCTTTACATACACTTAACTGAGTATTGTATACTCTTCCCTTCGCTTGATATATTAGTTGCATACTTTAATCAATTAGCTTTCATTATAACTGTGACACTCTTATTTAGTTCAGTGATGGTGAACCTTGGCACTCCAGGTGTTCCTGGACTTCAGTTACCAAAAGCCCAAGTCAGCACTCCTGCTGCTCAGGGCTTCTAGGAACTGAAGTTCAAAAACACTTGGAGTGCCAAGGTTCGCCATCACTGATTTAGTCTATTAAAGAATCAGATGCAGGAACACAACAGGAAGCAGGAGAAAATATAATAACCTTGTAAATCTTGTGTCCATGTACCTGCTTTAAATGTTTGGGAATCTCTGGGTGCTTTGATTGCCTAGCCAAAGTACTGTCCAGTTTCCTTTCAACTGGTTCTGTAGATTAGTCACTGAGAATTAAATTCTGGAGCTGTTTATAATGTTCCAATTTATTGTATTGTAGCATCAAGAAATATGGTGGTCAGGCTTGCCCAGGTGACTATATTTATCGAAGCCCATTAGGGAAAACTAACTGAAGCTATTTTTTGATGGACAAGTTATGGGGAAATACAGGATGGAAATTTTTAAACAGTTCCCAAACTTTGACATCCCCCAACCTTGTGCCCTGATTCCTGGAGCACAGCAACAAGGCTACCATAATAACAGAGAACCAACACAATAAAGCTGTGTAGCAGCCAAGCTGTTCATCTATAGCAGAGATGGCGAACCTTTTAGAGACCAAGTGCCCAAACTGCAACCCAAAACCCACTTATTTATTGCAAAGTGTCAACACAGCAACAGAAGAGGAGGGAAACACTTCCATTGGGCTACTAGGCAGAGGTGCGGCGTGAACTCTGTGCTAGGGCGAGGGAGGAAGTTCTCCCATTGGGCTGCTTGGCAGTGGGGCAGGACAAACTCTGTGCTGGGGTGACTGCACGGGTGCCCACAGAAAAGGCTCTGAGTGCCACCTCTGGCACGCATGCCATAGGTTTGCCATCACTGATCTATAGTGAATTCTCCTGTCTGAAGTTTGAGTTTGTAGAAACAACACTTCTCTGTAAAGCATGTTGTTGCAGACAAACAGCTTGTTGCAGTGAGAAGACTTCCATGAGCACATACCTTCAGAGACCTCCCCACATTGGTCCCAAATCATTTACTGTATCTTCCATCTGGCTTTTTAATGTCAAAGGTAAAAAGAAAACACACGGTAAATCAGAGCCATAAACAAAGATAGCTGTGTGATCCATACACAAAATAAATGCAGGAGGATGGTGATACCTTTATTGGATCACTTAAAAAATCAAACACAATGTTTGGTTTTCCCCCCAAAAGTGATCCTATAAAGATATCGCCTTCCTCTTGCATTTATAAGTCAGAAGTTTACTTTGAAAAACAAGCTAAGCAGGGAGTCAGCTGACTGGATCAGTGGTTGCAGAATGTTGTGCCAAGCTATCTGAACAAATGTTCACTTCTTTCAAGTTACATAAGCACTGGTGACATGCACATTTATTTTATTTACAAGTATATTTATACTCTACCTTTCCAGCCCTGAAAAGAAACTTTCAAGGCAGTTAACCACCCTCACAAAACCACAACCAGCCAAGAACAACAGCAGAAAGTCAAGAACAGATAACACACACTTAAAATTGCTTTTAAAATGTCTAGTGACATCTACCGCTGACGAGAGAGAGACAGAAAACTGGACAGGGCTATTAAGACAAGATCTCCGTAACCTAAGTGACAGTCCTGAGAAGTCTTCCTTTACTGAATGCGTAACATGCCTCTCCCATGACAATGAGGGGCAGATAGGACCAAAACATGTAAGAAAGTTTATGTAGATGAAGTGACTCTTTACTTCTTATTTACTTGCATATATTACATTTACAGAAAGTGAAGAAGACCTAAAGAGCCTTTTGATGAGGGTGAAAGAGGAGAGTGCAAAAGCTGGACTGAAATTTAACATAAAAAATACCAAAATCATGGCATCCTGACACATCACTCCATGGTAAACAGAAGGGGAGGGAATGGAAGCAGTGACAGACTTCACCTTCTTGGGATATAAGATCACTGCAGATGGTGACTGTAGCCATGAAATAAAAATACACTTCTTGGGAGGCAAGCTACGGCAAACCTAGGCAGCATAATAAAAAGTAGAGACATCACCCTGCGAAAAAAGTCCACACAGTCAAAGCAATGGTATTCCCAGTAGTAATGTAAGAGCTGTACCATAAGGAAGGCTGAGCGCAGTAGACACCTTAGAACTGTGGTGCTGGAGGAGACTCTTGAGAGTCCCCTGGACTGCAGGGAGATCAAATCAGTCAATCCTGAAGGAAATCAACCCTGACTGCTCCTTGGAAAGACAAATACTGAAGCCGAAGCTCAAGTACTTTGGCCACCAAATGAGAAGAGAAGACTCACTGGTGAAGGTCCTGATGCTAGGAAAGATCAAAGGCAAAAGGGGATGGCAGAGGATGAGATTGCTAGATAGCATCATTGATGTGGTTGGTGTAGATCTGGGCAGACTACTGAGGATGGCAAATGACAGAGAAGCCTGGCATGCGGTGATCCATGGGGTCACAAAGGGTCAGCCTTGACTGTGCACCTGAACAACAACATTACATTTTTAGCATCTTTCCTCCATTGAGATGAACACAGAGAACGTGACTTTTCCCCTCCCCATTTTGTCTTCACAACAATCCTACCAGGAGAGAAAATGATTACCCCAGGTCATCCAGTGCATTTTATACCTCACTGAAGACAATTGCCTTGGTCTCTGGATGACCTGGGGTCCAATGCCATAACCAAAACTCTGCAATTCACTCACATCCTATTTCCTGTTTAGCCATTCATGGGGGTTTAGTCAATTAAGGAAGTTAGAAACATTGTCTGTAACAGCAGAGGCTCAAAACTTTCTGTTATGCGTGAAGTAAGTGAAGTCATCTATGCTCACAACACCTTGTGTAGAAGCCTCCATAATTCCTTCCTTAATCACAAGATTGTCCTCAGCATTTAGGTCAAGAGGGCAATGGCTATGTCCCAAACATTACACTGTTTTTCTGGCATGGTATTACTGCTCCCAAAAATTCTGTGGAGAGGTCTGCTTTTCATAAGCTTCCTAGTTCAGTTGATGACAAGTCCTATCTGACTTACAGAACTATATTATTCCAAGAAGCCTCTCTCAATCTTGGCTTCAGAGAGCATGTCTAGCGATAAACATTTTCTGGCCTCCCCCATCCTATCTATCAAGTTTCCTTCCATTAGCCCTGCAAAGTTCACAACAGTATGGAATTCCTAAAGATTAACACCAGCATGGGTTGAATAATTAAATGTTGAGAAAAGATCTTGGGGACATGAAAGGAGTTTCATTTGGGCGTCCCCTGACCGGAGTTCCTCCAGCAAAAATCCTTTCAACCCAGAAAGCACCTTTGTGTGCTTTTGACATGATTCAACAACAACAACAACAAAAACCACTATGAAGAGTCTGGGTGGTGCAGTGGTTAAACTGCTGTACAGCAGCCAAATGTTTGTGAGTTTGATCCTGACAAAGATTCAAGGTTGGTTCAGCCTCATCTTTCCAAGGTAGGTAAAATGAGTACCCAGCAAGTTGTGGACAAAATGCTAATTAACTTGTGAACTGTCAAGAGAGTGCACTAAGTGCTACAGAGCGGTATATAAGCGTGATCGCTTTGCTTTGCATGATTAACATTATTACCGCTGTTAAAATTAGCTGCAATAATAGAACCTGCTTGATTGGTTCTCTTTCTCTAGTGCTGTGGTGCCCAAACTTTTCGGGCCATGGACCGGTCATATGGTTCAGTGGGCCAGTTATGTGGTTTAGCAGGCCAGTCATGTGGTTCAGCGGGTCGGTCACATGGTTCCTCCCGCCAGACGCTGAAGTAAGACACACCTTGCAATCTGTTTTGCAACAGGATGAGATAGATTTTAAGCTGCCATTTTCTCAAACTATGTCTCAGGAGCTGGAGCCGGCCCCCAGGCCATAGTTTGGGTACCCCTGCTCTAGTGCATTGTTTCCCAACGTTTCAATTCCTAGAAACCTAGGTCAGTACAGTGGCTGATCAGTGCTTTGGGGAAATGACTTAGGTTTTCTGGGAATTGAAGTGGTTTCATAATATCTTCCCAACAGATGGTCCTTGACTGCTGACTCCATTAAAAGAGACCAGAGTGGCTGATGCCTTCCTTGTGGTCTTTTTGCTAGCCAGAAAAGAACTTTCTATGATAAGTATAATTTTGGCCACTGCCTGACTGCTGAAGAAGGGCCTTTTAAGAGCTGGTATACTTTCCCCATGTCTCTTAATAATTTGTGAAACAGTTTTTAAATGGTTTTAAGCTCGTGCTTGGTTTTAATAAAGTAACTGATTTAATAACATTTATTTATTTATTTATTTGGATTTATATACCACCCTCCTTGCTGTGGTGACCCCAGTGGTGGGCAGCAAATGTTTTCGCTACCATACCTTGGGCCGAAGCTATGCCAGGGGTGGCCTACATCATGGGTGGAGCCTACGTCATGGACAATCTAGTCATGCCTGCCATATGGCCATGTATACATCTGCAAACACAAGCAGCACTAATTCTTTGGCTGTAAATGGAGATGATCACTGCACCCTAAAGTCGGATATGACTGGCTTTTGAGCAAGGGAGGCCTTGAACCACTTGCAGGGACAAAACCTGATGTGGCAGGGCAGGGAGATGGGCGTGGCCACCCAGTTTCACTACCCCCTCTGCCCGAAGGCCACCCAATTTCGCCACCCCCCTGCCCAGAGGCCACCCAATTTTACTAACCCCCTCCCAGGGGGGTGCGAACCTGTTGCTGCCCACCACTGGGCGACCCAGTATTATGGCTTACTTTAATTCTTGCAGTTCCTGATTTTAATCCCCATGTTGTGAACTACCATGAGTCCTGCATTGGAAAAACGTGCAATATAAATTATATGAAGAAATGAAATGGAGTGAAATGAAATGAAATAAAACAGAAGAAAAGAATGGAAACTGCTGGAAACAACTGCCTAGAATTGTGAAGTCATGTGATAGAACAGATTGATAATACTAGCTAAGTTGTATATGGAGGCCAGAAGAGTAGCGTGCCTTGGCGGGGCCCAGTATAAAAATCTTTTGGGGGCCCTTAGGAAGGGTAAAGATTTGTTTTGTTTACGCACGTTGGGGGCCCCCATGACCCAGGGGCCCCGTATAATTGATACGGCAGATACGGCGGTAGCTACGCCTCTGATGGAGGCGCCAATTATATTAAATTAAAAATATAGTCAGCAAATAAAACATATTTGATCTGGAGTCTGAAAAGCTGCAATTTCAACAGAATCAAAAAGAGTAAAAAGAAAAGCTTTGGGAAATAAACTAAAATGATGCAATGACATTTTCTGATGACCTCTGCTGCCCTAGAAAATCCATGTGACTATTCATCTTCCTTCTCTTTTCCAAAGAAACCACGAGGGCCTCCTTATTACACTTAAACAAACAGGCTGGGAAAATATGCTTCCCACTTTGGTTTCCTCCTCAGTATTTCATCCTGTTTCACTTGGAAAGATTAAAAATAGAAGATGGGTCAACTCATGTTTTGAAGACACAAGGGACAGAAAGTTGTAGTTCTCTTTGACTAAATTTAGCATAGCAGTGATCTCTTGGGGTTACTGCAGGCAACTACTGCATATTTTACAAGTACTTTTTTACAGCACAGTAACAAACAACAAATCCTCCCTCTGATCCAGGGAGAACAGTAGAAATGCCATACAGTTTTAGACAATGGTAAGAAAGGAATGTATCTTTGTTTATGATCACTTACTTGCAGCTATACCTTATCTTACCTTACCATCAGCATCTAATACAGTGGCTACCTGTGGAAGAAATTTTACTCCCATCCCTGGAAAAATTGGCTATCTTTTTTTTAACATGTCTTGGCTCCAAGGGAACCTTGAAATAAGAAAATGACTAAAGAATTAGCTAGCTCTTTAAAGACAGACAAAGATTTATTGACATACCCACCTTCCTAAGTACCAGGGGCGTTTGCTTTCTTGCCATCATCACTCTCTTCCTTCTCCTAGAATAGTGATGGTGAACCTTGTCACTCCAGCTGTTCTTGAACTTCAATTCCCAGAAGCCCTGATCAGCAGGAGTGCTGACTTGGGCTTCTGGTAAATGAAGTCAAAAAACACCTGGAGTGCTAAGGTTCACCATGACAGTCCTGGAAGATGGCACTGTCCTGTTCTCCTTCTGAACTAGCCTTCCCTTCTTCTGACATAGCACAATGGGAAGCTGCTTCTACGGTGCACATAAGAGAATAATAGAATAATGACATTTGAAGAGTTTCATAAGATTGCTGAGGCCAAATCCCTGCTGAGTTCAGGAATCCAAGTTATTGTACATCCAACAAATGGCTATCTAAGCTTCTCTTGAACGTCTTCAGTGATGGAGCACCCACCAAAACCCAAGGTAATTTGTTTCCATTGTCATACTGCTTGAACAGTTTTCAACCAAAACCTGACTTCCTGTAAATTGAGCCCATTATGTATCCTGCACTTTGGAATGATTGAGGACAGACCCTGCCCCTACTCTGTATGGCAATCATTCAACTATTTGAAGAGTGTTTTCATATCACCCCTCACTATCCTTTTCTAAAGGCTAAATTTACCAAGTTCTTTCCTCTTTTGGCTTGTCTTTCAATCCCATGATCATCTTTCTGGCTCTCCTCAGAAGTAGTTTGTGTCTGCAAACGCTTAAAGTGCACACTGGACACCGTACTCAAGATAAGGCCAAACAGGTGCAGAATAGAGGGTAATTAGTACTTCATGTGATCTGGAGTTTGATGCTTACATAATGTGTTTAAAATTACATGTGTCAGAGTGTAAAAATTAACAAAAGGTGGCCTGAAAGCATTTACTCCTTAAAAGCAATATGTTAGCTTTACAAGCCTATCCAAGTAAATTAAAACAGAAAATACTCCCCAGTCAAGGCTATTAGAAAAAAAAGAAACAGAAACATGAGGAGCTGCTCTTCACTCCTGCTTGAATCCAAAGTTCGTTCAGAGTTTAAGCAGGGTCTCACCTGCAGCAAGAATTCCAAGGGAGGAAGAAGCTACACCCTCGAAACTATAAATATTCTATTTCTCATGGCCTCGGAGAGAAACATCTGCATTTGCTATGTTGTCTACCTGCAACTTGCAGAGACAAATCATCTAGCAACTCTGGTAAGGAAGGTTATGATCACTCTGTCTTGCTTTCATTTTGTACGCAATGCGGCATCAACAAAGATAAGGTAATTCTCTGTCAATTCATGATTCACTTTTCTCTTGTGTTTTATATTACTAATGCTTTATAGTATAAGCATTGAAAATATTAATTCTCTTATTTTTTTTAAAAAAGTGCCTACTTAATTTACTGTGGTTTAGAAGCTGTGTTAAAAAGAAAAAGGATGTATGGAGAACATCTGGCTCTTTACATGTTTTGGCCTACAATTCTGTCAGCTTCACCCAACGTGGCCAATGTAAGGAACTATGAAAGTTGCAGTCTAACACATAAGCTCAAAATGTTATTGGAAATGAACTGGTTTCCTGTAACATTTCCTTTTCTTTCTTTTAGATCAGGGATCCCCAAACTATGGGCCGTGGGCCAGATCTCACTCCTGACACCAATTCATCAGGCACATGCCACCCTTGTCACTCCCAGAAGCGGAAGTAAAATGTGCCCTTTAATTCTGCTTCTGGAAACGACGAGAGTGGCATGGGGTGAGTGAATTGGTGTCAGGGGCCGATCCGGCTCACAGGCCTTAGTTTGGGCATGCCTGTTTTAAATACTCATGCCCTCTGTGTATGTCTATGGGATGGTGGTGGTGGGAAGGTCACTGATACTTGTCTCTGCCACTTACAAAATGCTTTAAGGCAAATGGCATACTAATTCATCACAAAACATTTCCGCTCGCTGAAGTTTGTTTTCATGACATCAAAATAATTTGGAAATAATTTGAAGAAGAGAGCCAAGTCTGCTAACAAACTTGCTTTGCAAGAAACCTACTGAACAATGGAAACAGTCTTTGATAAGTTTTTCCTTCTGAGAATAGAAATTATGATACCATCAGGATTTAGAAGACACAGCCTAAAATACCTGCCCAGCCAAAAGGTTCGATGATCACATTCTCCTCATCTCTCCGAACTACAAAGTATATTATACATTCAATGTACAGTACTGTATAGATATGAAATATTTAATGAATCTTATATATATGAAACTGTGCCTCATATTTTACTGTGATTCTCATTAGCAAAACAAAGCAAAAAAACTTGAAATCTTAAGAACTTTTCCAGCTTAAATCAAACTTCAAAATACTGGAACATTAAAACAGCTGAAAACCACACTCTTAACAGCCATACTGTATTCACACTTCTTCTTCCGTGTCTAGGCCAGACATGAAACTGCCAAAATGAGGGTACCTTTTAGTGAGATCATTCAACAGTTCCTTTCGCCTGACCTAGTGTGATAAAGACTAGCCAGCAACACAAGGTTGCCGTTACCAGGGTATGCCCAATTGTGGTTCAAAAATACCACAATCTTCGAGGAGGCTTGTCACGAAACCAGCCGGCCCCCTCTGCTCTGGACCTCCTAAACCAAAGCCCCCAGAGGGCGAGCTGGCCGGCAATGCAGCTAAGCTGCTTCTCTTCTGCAAGGAGGTTTAATAGGTAGCGTATTCAGAGGCTTGTGTGTGAATGCATTGCTTCTCTTACCCTTTAGTCCAATGAAGAGACATTGTGGAAGCAAACGAAGGTTTATTGATCAGGTATATTGATCAGGTTCATAAAGTAAAGGTCAGTAGCATAAGACAGTCCAGCAAACAGAGCAATAGTCCTAGGTAATCTAGGTAACCATTTTGAAAAAAGATTAGTCCCACAGGCCAAGATGTTATTCCAATAGGCATCAAAAAATGAACTCCTGCTCTCTCTCCAAGATGGAGATTCTAAACCATGTGGGGTACCTTTAACCAATCAGGGAACAGAGAAAACTTTATCACAACATAGGATTGTTGACACACATGTACAGTCAGTGCTCTACCATGTAGTCACAACACCAGGGAACTCAGATAAGAGTGCTGGGAACACTGAGCTAAAAACAATCTGTCTCGTGACACGTAGTCTTGTGAGACAGAGAGAAGAAAGGATTTTTGAGGCCTAGTTTAAACTAGGTCCTCTCCAAGCTTTGAGAACATTAGGAAAAAGATGTCGTTTCATGACAAGGCTCTTTCTGTGTACCCCTATATTCACATTATGGGCATGGTAAAGTATTTTGTTCTGTGGCTATTTTCCAGCTTCACAAGCAGACTGGATCCCTGTCAGTGGCAGCGGAGTGGTCCAAGGTGTGTCTGGAACACACATATAAAATCTCCACAACAGAAGCTACCATTCCATATAGAAATACTCAATGGGTAACCAACATCTTCTAGCTGAAAATAACAATGGCTGGAACCCATACATTTATGGCACCAATAACTCAACTGATGTAACTTTTAAAGCATCAAGCTCCTGCAAATGGAGATGTCAGCATAGTTATTTTCTATGGCATCCTGAATCATCTGCTGTAAAACAGGAAATGTGTACACTGAGTTCTTAATCTACAGCAATTCGATGCTGAAAGTTATGCCAATGGATTTATGGTGGCAGACGTAACTAACAGGATTGTGGTTCTAGCTAGAAAAGGCATAGTCTTTAAGGCATGGGTTCCCAACCTTTTCAAGCTGGGGGCTTGGTCACACTCTCTCAGTCAGCTGCAAGGGATGGAGAGCCATTCTGCCCTGCCTGCACGATGGGGGTGGCCATTTTGTCCCAACAGCTTCAAAAGGGGGAGCCATTTTCTTTCTCAAATGCCCTTGGAGGAGTGGGAGGCCACATGAAATGGTACTGGGGCCCAGAACTGGCCTAGGGGCCTTAGGTTGGTAACCCCTGCTTTAAGGACTCCGATATACTATGTTTGATGCTTTCAGAGAAACCAGAACATCAACGATGCCCAATAAGACAATGGTGATGTTCTTCTATGCTGTTTCTTACCTCAGCAGAGCAGACACAATACTATTCTAATTTCCCTGTTTGTCGGTAGACATTAATAGATTATATGTTGACTGCCTCGGTACATAATGTACAAAGCTACACATCAAAAGAGGCACCATGACAGCTGAAATAAAACATCTTTTAAACTAAGCTAAATAGCACTAGAACTTGGCAGTGCTATATTCACTTATCTTGACAGTCCTGTCTTGTGAGTGAATACAGAAGACATCAAACATTCAAATAACAAATTCCCAAGAGATTAAAACAATTTGGGAGAGTGCTCCAAAGTGCCTGTAATACACCTCAAAGTGGAAAACAGGATTCAAGCTCTAATCAAATTTGCCTGTCAGCTTCTTCAATTTTCAATGGCTCAATGCCCCCAAACTCAGACCTGGAAAGCTGATTTTCAGGATGTATGCTCTGTGGGTGGACATTGTACACCCAAAGGCGAAAGTGATCTGCTGCAGTCCTCGCCTATAAACCAGTATTCATTGTGATGTAACTTTTGTGAATTTTGGTTATTTCTCTTAGTTAGCAAAATATGAAGTACCGTATAAAAAACCCCTCTGGTATACCTGTACAAAATAATGGAATAATTAGCGTAGTCTCAGTGAGAGACTAAGGTAGGGTTTTATGCACACAAACTAGCACGATACGATAAAAATCACTCCAAAAACATTTAAGGTAGAAATAGTTATTTTTACTTACAATTACCATTTGTTGAAATAATCAGAAGAAAAAGTGGGAGAAATGGAGTCTCTAGCACAGGAGTTCTCAACCTTTTAAAGCCAGGGGTCGGTCACATTCCTTCAGATAGCTTTGGGGGCTGGACGGCCATTTTGCCCTTCCTCCACCACATGGCACTTCCTGAAATGGTGAAGCGGACCGCATCCGGCCCATGGATAACTGGTTGAGAATTCCTACTCTAGCATGTGGAGAGAACATCCATGTTTCATGTTTGGTTTGAGGTCAGAGGAAGAAGAGAAGGACTATCATCTAAACCAGTGTTTCCCAGCCTTTGGTTTTTGGACTTCAATTCCCAGAAGCCTAAGTCAATTCCTCAAAGCACTGATCAGCCAATGTACTGACTTAGACTTCTGGGAATTGAAGTCCACCGGTAGGGTGTGGGTCCCAGGTTGGGAACCACTGATCTAAACAATGGAAGCAAAAACAAGCATGAAAAGATGGGATGGCAGCTTGCCTCAAATACCAGAGACAGGAAAAGAACTTTACCAATCAAGTTAGTTGCAAAGGGCAATCCATTTAGGCCGTGAAGCACCTTCCCACTGATACCTAGTGATACTGCATGCAAGATTGTGACAATTCCAACAGTAACCAAACCAAACCAAAGCTACAGAAAGGAATTAAATTAATGGATTCAGATGAAGAAGTGACTATTAATGGAAGAAATATCAATAATTTAAAATATGTAGATGACATCATCTTATTGTAGTAAAGACTTAAAAGGACTTTTAGTGAAAATAAAATAAATGCCAAAGCAGGACTGCAGTGGAAGAAGTACACAATGAAGAAATTGAAACAGAAAAGGATTTTGTATACCTTGGTCCAACCACCTAGTCAAATGGAAACTGCAGCCAAGAAACCAGAAGAAGACTAAGACTTGGAAGGGCAGCAACGAAGGTATTAGAAAAGATCTTCAAGTGTAGAGATGTGTCACTGGAGAGCCAAGACCACACTCTTGCATTCCCAATCACCATATAAGGATGTAAATGACAGTAAAGAAAGCTGACAAGAAAAAAAATGATTCATTTGAAATATAGCGTTGGAGAAGAATTATGTGGATACCTGGACTGCCATAACAACACACAGATCAGAAGACCAAATAAACCTTTCAGTTCTCTTTTCCCAAACATTAGTTTATTGGTATTCTGCTGACATTTTTGTTATGCACTTCTATACTGGATGGTGTGGTTAGTTTCAGTTTTACATAATTTTTCAACTCTGGATATTATTGTCAATTGGTGCTTTACTCCTCCTTCTTCAGATCCCATCATTTGTTCTGGATATTGACTATCATTATCAACAATCATCCTGTTCTTTACTCATCGGAACATGCCACACCAGTCTCTCAGCCATGAAGTCCATCTATGTCCAGGGCCTCTCAGGTGTTTTACTAAAGAAGCTTTTATCCTTTTAGAAACTGGTTCAGGATCTCAGCAACAGAAGATAAATGGGCAGAGTATCCAACTTCTTCAAACCACAAAAATGAGATGAAACTCCATCAGCTTGGACATAACATTTGTATCCATTAATACTTGCAACTGTTGCTATACCATGTAAAGATCTACTCAGGTCCATGTTCTCAAACAAGGAGTAACATGTAAACATGTAAAGGGCTCAAAGTTACTAATGTAATTGCTATTATTTGTTCTGGCTCCTTTTTGAAAAACCAACCATCATTCCATCATAACATCCACATGTAAATGGATACATGTATTGTGGTGCATGCAATTTTGCTTCAAGGGCATGTACAGCCCTGAGCACATTCTTCTACATAGATGAAATTCAGCAACATTTGGGAATAGGCCTTCAATTGCACAGTGCAACTGGTACAGAATCTAAACCCATTTCCCATGGGCAAGGAAAATCATGATTAATAGGAGAGTCTCATAATGAAAGGCAGACAGTACAGTAATTAGTTTTGGAAAGAGGCTTGGGAGATCCAGGTTTGAGTCTCTAATGAGGGATGAAACTGACCCATAAAGTGGTCTGGTTTCTCTCTCTCAAACTACTGTAACACATAGGTTTGTTTTCAAGATTAAGGGGTAGGGGAGAGGGGGGGAGGAGAGCTCTGTATGTTCCATTGAATTCCCTGGAGAAAAGGCAGAACAAATGAGACTAACTGACTAGTAAATAATAATTAAATCATCTCTATCATCTCTGAAACAAAGAAAGCAAAAACCAACCGATAGATTAATTCTGTACTTCTACAGGGTGTGGCAGCATAACTTCCTGTTTTCAAAACTTAATAAAACCCATTGTATGAATCAGAAAATTTTTATTTGTCTTTTATAATCTAGGCGCATACCTAAAGTTTTGTTGTACACAGTTTTTAAGATCAAATCAGGTAGGTGACGTCCCCCATTCTCCATACACTGAGTAAACCGATTTCTGGCATTTGCCATGACTCTTTCCAGCACAGCAGGCTGTATGCTGGGTTGCGATCACTGAACAACCACTCGAAAAGTAGGTCTCAACGGCAAACGCAAAACGCACGCCCCACACTATTCCAACGCATGATGGTGACTGAACTGTGTCGGGAGAAAATTTTATAGTTCCGCCTCTCGAACGAGACCACTAGCGCTCCGCTACGACATCAACCGACTGAATTGCACGCATTTTAAAAAAGGAAGTTATGCTGCCGCACCCTGTATATACAATTAACTTAGATCCTTATTCCAAAGTAATGTGTTCAGGATATTAAAAAGTTGTACCCTTGCTTAAGAATTAGATTTTGGAGCTAAACAATATTTTGAACTGAACTTTCTCTTGCACATACAGGCAAGCATTGGCAGCCAGCACAAGTCACCCGCTTAAGCTACTACCGTGTTTTCCCGAATATAAGACACTGTCTTATATTTTTAAAAACTCCAAAATATGCACAAGGTCTTATTTTCATGGGATCTTATTTTTCCATGACGAAGAAGAATACAGTACACATTTATTGCTGATACAGTGGATTGCCAAGGCAAGATTTAGGTGAGTGCCTTATTTTTGGGGAGGCCCTTATATTTCCGAAGTGGGGGAAAATGGGGGGGGGTGCCTTACTATACAAGGAGGTCCTATATTCTGGGAAACAGGGTATGTAAAGTTGTATTCTCCTCTTGAAAGAAATGGACCTAACCTGTCACTCATGTCTTTATAGCAATGACAACTACACAGAGCTTAGTGCACTCTGGGAGGTTCACAAGTTAATTAGCATTTACCTCTCAACATGCTGGATACTCATTTTACTGACCATGGAAGGCTGGAAGGCTGAGTCAACCTTGAGCCCTTTCAGGCTTGAACTCACATGTTGCATGCAGTACAGCAGTTTAACCATTGTGCACCAGGGCTCTTTATGTCATCAGAAGTTTAGGAGTTCAGAATGCTGCAATCGGAGTATATCAGGCATTCGCATCCTATCGCCCATAGGCCAGCCCCAGCCCCCCAAGCCATTTCATCTGGCCCCAGATGCCCCTGCCACTCCTGGAAGCAGAAGTAAAACATGTGTTGCACATGTGCAGAATGCTACTAAATGCATTCTGCGCATGCGTGGAAAATATTTTACTTCCACTTCTGGGTGGGAGGAAACACATGACCGACCTGATCAGCTGCCCACAGAATGAAAATGTTGAGAATTGCTGATCTATATCATGTGCCATGCTCAAACTCATCACCTTCCTATCTGTTTCTGGGCTCAATTCAAACTACTGATTTCAACCTTTAAAACAAGGGTTCCCAACCCACGGCCTGAGGGCTGGATTCGGCCCATTGGCCGAATTGCTGCCAATGCCAGAAGTGCCTCGATGTCACTGGAAGTGTTGAAATCACTGCGTTTTCGCACCAAAATACAGTGAAAACGCAGTAAGAATAAAACAAAAACAAAAATGGTGTGAAAATGTTCCTCTCTTGCTCACTTCTGCAAGGGAAATGGAAGAGGTGGGAAAACACCCAGAAATGCAGCACAAATGCATGTGCTGCTGGCGCCAGGAAGAACCACGTGGTTGTGGTTTGGCCCCTGGCAGGAAAAGGTTGGGAACCCCTGCTTTAAAATTTAAAATACAGTAAAACCTCAGATAACACTAAAACCTGGTTCCACAAGTCTTGGTGTTATACGATTTTTAGTGTTATCTGATGCATGTTAAAATCCTATGGGATCCATAGAGATACACTGTAACCACACAGGCTTTAGCGGTTGTTATCTGAAGCATCCCATAGGATCTTAATGTTATCCGATGCAATTCTTCCCCCCAGATTCCTTAATGTTATGCGATTTTCGTGTTATTCGATACTAATGTTATATGAGGTATTACTGTACAGTAAAACCCCATTCTGTAGGCTTTTGCTTAAATCAGTTTTTTACCTAACTCAAAGCAAACCCATGGATGAAATTTTTATGTAATTCGAAGCAAACCCATAGGGAAATGAATTTTTACACAACTCGAAACAAATCCACAGGAAAAAGAATCTTTATGTAACTTGAAGCAAACCCATAGGAAATCATGTAAATCGTGACATGGTTTTAGCACAAAATCATTATGTAAGTCAAATTTTATGTAACTGAAGGCATATGTAAGTCGGGGGTTTTCTGCCCTGTACTTTGTTTTTCAAAGAAAGATGAGGCACTGACACCACCCACAGGAACCCGACTTTGTGCTTCCATCAAAAGCTGATGGCCTGCCACATGTGTCCAAGACATTTACTGTCCCTGTACAGTTGTACCTCGCTTAAAGAGCATAATGTGTTCCACACGATTGGTCTTTAAGCGAGTTTGCTCTTTAAGTGAAACACCATTGTAAGCGACCAATTGTGACTTCTGATTGGGGGGGAGGGACTGTGAACCCCGATTTATTTGTTAGGCGAGTTTTTGGTTGGTTTTATTTGTCAAGCGAAGCGAACATTCAGAGAAAATTCTGCTCTTTAAGCGAGTTACTCTTTAAGCAAGGTTTGACTGTACTAAGATTCTGATAAGTCTTCTTGAGAGAAGGCCATTCAGATCTTTCACTACTGTCATTAAGACAGACTGAAAACAACTTTGCTGTATTTCTAAAAACATTTTTTTTAAAAAAACAGCAACAAAAAAGTACTGTGTCATCTTAAAGACTGCTATTCTTAAAGAGTTTTGGTGTAATGTACAGTATCTGGGCCACAACAAGTTTTTGTACAGTGTACAAGGTGTGTGAATGGGAGTGTGACCTACAGGAACATTGCTCTGAAAACTTTGTTACCACACATTTTTGTCACTAGATGAACAGCTGCTCTTCTTTTACAGTAAATTGCCTGAATAGTCTAAAGATGAATATAATGGACAAAATTGCTTTTAAAAAAAATAAAAGGCACTAGGATATTTCCTTTTTCTTAAATTTTAAACATACCCACCACATTATCAGGCAGCTCATTAAGTACAGTATTCTGCCAGAAAAATAACATATTGTCACATATGTTTCCCTATACCAATAGAATGAAACCCTTAGCACATACAGTTAAACCTCACATAAACAGTGCCTCGCTTAAAGAGTAACTCGCTTAAAGAGCAGAATTTTCTCTGAATGTTCGCTTCGCTTAACAAATAAAACCAACCAAAAACTCACTTAACAAATAAATCGGGGTTCGCAATTCCCCCACCAGAAGTCACACTTGGTCACTTACAATGGTGTTTCGCTTAAAGAGCAAACTCGCTTAAAGAGCAATCCTGTAGTACACATTATGCTCTTTAAGTGAGGTACAACTGTACTAGGAGACAAGCTACTGTATATCTTTTCTCAACGAATTTCAAATATTAAATTTTATACCATAAACTAGGAAGAGCACACTATCGCCAATATTAGTACTGTGCTGCTACCTAGAGGCAGTAAATAGAATAGAACAAACTGATAACTTAAAAAAAAACAATAAGTAAAAATAGGAAAACTTATATAACCATGCATCTTCATTAACAAAAAGTACATTTGTGTCAGGTTTGCCAGGTTTGCAATGAATTCAAAGACTGAAGAATACACAATGCAGAGCTGAGGTGGATCATAAAAACTGCAGACCTAGACATCATTATGCTGTTATGGAACAAACACATGGATTCAAAGCATGAATTAATATCTTCTAGGGCCCACCTGCCTACAAAAGTCTGCATAGTCAAAGTAACGGTCTTCCCAGTAATAATGTATGGCTGTGAGAGTTGGACCATAAGGAAGGCTGAGCGCAGAATAGACACCTTTGAACTGTGATGTTGGAGGAGACTCTTGAGAGTCCCCTGGACTGTAAGGAGAACAAATCAGTTGATCATGAAGGAAATCAAACCTGACTGCTCACTGGAGGGACAAATACTGAATATGAATCTCAAGTATTTTGGCCACCAAATGTGAAGAGAGGACTCACTAGTGAAGGCCTTGATGCTGGGAAAGATAGAAGGAAAAAGGAGAAGGGGGTGCCAGAGGATGAGGTGGATGGATGACATTGTCAATGCAATGGGCGTAGATCTGAGTGGGCTGAGGATGGTGGAAGATAGAGGAGCCTGGCATACGATGTTCCATGGCACTGCAAAGGGTCGGACTCGACTGTGCGACTGAACAACAACAAAAGGGCCTATGTGTCAAGACTTAAGTTGGATGCCACTCTGGTGGAAACTGGTCAGACCCAATGGGCCCAATTCTCCCTCCTTCCACACCCAAGAGTTAAGTAAGCAGGCCTGCTGCCTCTCTTTCAATGCAACAGGAGGGAATCTTGTTCCTTCAAGCGAGTAAGGTGGGTGTCAGTAGTGAAGAGCCCTTCCACAAATCATAGGGTGTTTTGAAAAATATGCTGAGCAGAAGTCCTCCTTTAAAAGGAGGTGGGACATGCTGCCAAATCTCCCCCCACCCCGCCGGCCCCCGGCCCGTTTACCTGCAATTGGTAGAAGGATGCTTCTAAGAAATGTCGAAAAGAGGGTTTTTAGAGAAATTAAATAAATACTTTCGTTATGTATATAGATATTTCCCAGAATAGCATTATGAATTGATTTTGGAACTAAACAAATTTAAAGGAATAAGAAAGAAAGGCTCATTACAATAGTAAACTGCTTTGAGATAGTCTATTGTTAAAAAAAATGGAAAACTGATTCTAAGATAGAATTGGAAGATTGTAATAAAGAATTATAGAATGTGGCAATAAACGGGAGATTGAGATCAAAATTAAAAGTAAAAAAGGGAACTTTAAAGAAATTAGATTTTAGAGTAATATGGGAAAAAAATCTTCAATGTGCTCTAATAAAGGGGTAAAAACAGGGCAAGAATGCATATCATTTTGGAAAGAGGGGAGAAGGACGAGTTAGATAAGTTTGAAACAGAAGATAGATTGTAAAGAAATGCATATATTTTTCTGTTGGGAGATGAATGCACACATTAAGACTGTGTTTTCATTAAGTAAATTTTTTGAAGTAGTAGTTGTGTGAGTTTGTGTAAGAGTCTGATGAAGTGGACTTGATCCATGAAACCTCACATTTAAATATGGGAGTTTAAGGCATGGGTTGCCAACCTTTTAAAGTCTGGGGCTGGGTCATGCTCCCTTAGACAGCTGAGCAGGATGGACTGGTGGTTTCTCTCGCTGCAAATGCTGCTGTAAAACACATCCACGGCTGCTGTAAATGTGTCTGCATTCGCTTCTGCTGGTGCCGTGGGCCAGGTCCGGCCCATAGGTTGCCCACCCCTGCTTTAAGGTGATGCAACATTTTTTTTTTGGTCTTTCTTGTTGTTTACTGATATTTTTATTAATTATTATGTGTTTTTTAAGAGACTGTAGTGGCTTACTGGTTAAGACGCTGAAGTCAATGACTGGAAGGCAATTTGAGACCTGAGTACTGCATGATGGAGGGAGCTCCTGTCAATGTCCCAGCTCCTGCCAACCTAGCCGTTCAAAAGCAAGAAATTGCAAGTTGATAAATAGGGACCACTTTGGTGACAAGATAATGGTATTCCATGCACGCTGATGTCTAGTCATGCCTGCCATATGTCCATGGAAATGTCTGCAGACACAGGCAGCAATGGCTCTTTGACTGTAAACAGAGATGAGCACCGATCCTTAGAGTTGGATACAACTGGCTTTCAAGCAAGGGTGACCTTTACTTATGTGTTTTTTTCCTTTGTCTTTTTCTTTTTTTGTCATGTGTAATAAAAAGAATAAACTAATTTTAAGAAGAATGATGCTGTGTAATGGGGAATATTTAGTAACAGCAGAGGTGACTAGACCAGGGATTCTCAACCTGCGACTGTGGGCCAAGTGCGGCCCGTGGCACCATTTCATGTGGCCCCCTCACCGCCTCCACCACACCCAGAAGTGCCATGTGGTGGAGGAAGGGGAAGGGCTGTCTGGCCCCTGAAGCTGTCTGAGGGAGCGTGAGCCCAGCCCCTGGCTTTAAATGTTTGAGAACACCTGGGCTAGATAGATTAAAGGCACTACCCACTCTAACAGGTGGGCCATTCCCGTGGGCCATGCATGTGGCCCATTCCCTCCGGCCCCAGGGCTATTTCCACCCCAGCTGAGTTGTGGTGAGTAAGGTTTCCACTTCTCTCTTCTTGACTTCCCCTCCTTCCCACCTGTTGTTGGCCCCGCCCTCCGTTACCTTGACGACCCCCGTCATCTTGGCCAAGAGGACCCCAAATTCCTGCGGCGCCGTTTCCGGATACAGCTGTTCCCGCAGGAGCCCTTCCGTGATCTCCACGTTGCCATAGTAACTGGCCTGAGCGATGCCGTTCAGGAGCCCCAACAAAGGCTTTGCCGTCTCCGGCGGGGGAAGCTCCCCGGTGGCCGCCATCTTAAGCGAGGGAGGCCCAGGGAAAGTGCTCGGACGGGAAGCCCGCGCGGACAAACCAGCCCGCCGTGAGCTCTATTCACCTTCGCGTTCCTGGTTGCCCCCTGTTGGCGACTGCGTTGAACAGGCCTGGGTGCCTGTGCTGTTCGGTTGGGGCTGCGGTGGCTCAGTGGTTAAGAAGCTCGCCTTGTAAGCTGGCAAGTCAGCGGTTCGAGACCCGGGCAGTGGCGTAGCATGGGTTTCAGCTGCCCGGGGCGGGGGCCAAATTTGCCGCCCCCCTCAGAGGAAGAGCACCTCTTTAACACTTTTCCTGCACGCATCCAAGGACAAGAAAGGTACAGGTGGCAGCAGCAGGGGGGAGGAATGGTGGTGGTGGAGTACACTTAGGAGCGCTGCCCATGCGGCGGACCTTCAGGGTCTCGAAGTCCCCTCCACGGAGGCAGACAGGCCAACCCCCAGGCTGGCCATTTTGGTTTGCGGAGGGTGGGAGCTCCAGGCCCCCACCTCCAGGGGCAAGCCACCTGTAGCCCCTCCAAGGTGGGGGGCTGGAGCCCCCCCACCTTATGCAGACCAAAACAGCTGGCCCGGGAGCTGGACACAATGGTGAGCGGGCATCCATTAGGGGCTGAGGTGCCCCATGACTGTCTGCCCCTGTGCGGGGGATTTGAGGCTCCAAAGGACTGCCAGAAGGGAAGCGCTGCTAAGCGCACACCACCACCACCATTCCTCCCCTGCCCGCTGCAGCTGCCGCTGCCACCACCACCACCCATACCTTTCTTGCCCTCTCTGAAGGGGTCCAGGTGGGCTATGAATTACTCTCCAGAGTCCAGAGGGTTATGAATGAATGTGGATAGGTATGGGAGGAAGTCTATGGGACCTCGTGATGAACTGTGTGGAGGGGAGAAGCCTACCGGTATTTTGTTAGGTTTAGGAACGAGCATACATTCTTCTGAGCACCAAGAAGACCCAGGGCTGGTTTTGACCTGCCAAGAAAGCCTTTTGGGGCAAGACCTGAACAGCAATCTTCAAGGCAGGGATCTGAAAGGGGAACCTCGCTGGAGCTGCTCACTGTGGAGACTCAGGTTTTGGGAGAAGAGAGCGGCGGGGAGAGGCATTGCAGGAGAGCTTGACCTTGGGGTGCAAGGGTGAAAGCCAGAAGCAGCAGCTGTTTGTTTTCTGTCTTTGTTGTTGTTCAGTCGCACAGTTGATTCAGACCCTTTGCAACCCCATGGACCACTGTTTGCCAGGCACTTCTGTCCTCCACCATCTTCCTCAACTAACTCAGTTCTGTGCCCATTGCGTCTACAATACCATCTAGCCATCTCATTTTGCCCGCCCCTTCTTCTTTTGCCCTCCACTTTTCCCAGCATCAAGGCCTTCTCAAGTGGAACATCTCCTCTCATTTGATGTCCAAAGTACTTTAGCTTCATCTTTACTATTTGACCTTCTAAGGAGCAGTCAGGGTTGATTTCTTCTAAGATTGACCTATTTGTTCTCCTCACTATCCTGGGTACTCTCAAAACTCTCCTCCAACACCACATCTCAAAGGCATCTATTCTTCTGCGCTCAGCTTTCCTAATGGTCCAGTTTTCACAACCATTCATTACCACCGGGAATACCATTGCTTTGACTATGCGAATTTTGGCTTGCAAGGTGATGTCTCTACTTTTCACTATGTTCCCCAGGTTTCTCATAGCTTGTCTCCCAAGAATCAGTTGCTTTTTTATTTCCATGGCTGCAATCACCATCTGCAGGTCTTAGGAAATGAGGCAGAGAGAGAGAGAGAGAGAAATCCCCCAAGTTTTATGCTGGATCCTTTCCTCCTCCTCCTCCTCCTTCAATAGCCTGTGACCAGCTAAGGGAAAGCTGGGGACTAGGCACAGGTAAGGAAGGAGGAGGAAAAGATCAAACATAGAACTTCCGGGTAAAACAAGTACTCTGCACATGCCTAGGAGCCAGGTTGGAACTCTGCACATGTTCTTACCCACTCACCAAGTAGCAGAGGCGTTGGGCAGCAAAGGGACCCAGTTTGAGATTTTCTTTGCAAAGATGGAGGTGGGGTGGTGTTTTATATCCAGTATTTCTGCACATGCCCAGGAGCCAGGAAAGGAAGTAAGGAAGGATGACGGAAATCAAAGTCCCCCCCCCCCCCAATTGTGACCAAAAAGGACTGGTGGTTTAGCAGTTAAGATACTGAACTTGATAACTGGAAGGTCAGCAGTTCAAGACCTGAATACTGATGGAGTGAGCTCCTGGCATCTCTCCCAGCTCCTAGCAGTTCAAAAGAAAGAAATTTGCAAGTGGATAAATAGGTATCCCTTTGGTGGTAAAGGTAAACAGCGTTCTGTATACTCTAGTGTCTAGTCGTGCCTGCCACATGACCACAGAAACATTTGCAGACACAGACAGTGCTGGCTCTTTGGATGTAAACAGATATGAGCACCAAACCCTAGAGTCAGATATGACAGGCTTTTGAGCAAGGGCGACCTTTACCTTTACTTTCCAGTGTCTAGTTGTGCCTGCCACATTGCACCTCCCCCCTCCCCCAATTTATGGCTTCGGCTGATAGTTGCCAAGATCAAATTAAACAGCGAGGGGAGGGAAATGAGCCAGCCATTAATTGCAAACCCACCCACCCCAACCCAGGATAGGAAGTGTTTGTGTGTGTGTGTGTGTGTGGGGGGGTGGCCTTGAGAGTTTGGTTGGAGGAGACTAATTGGGGGCAGGAGATTGCTCCCTCAGTAAAAAGTAGGAGTTGCAGGTGGATGGACAGAGGAGGAAATAAGTTATGTTTTCTTTTTGCAGAACTTACTGTGTCTTGAGGGAGAATCTTGGTAATAGCAACAGACGATCTGAGCAGCAGGCAGACGTGGGGGGGGGGAGGAATCCCTCTTGGTCCCATCTCCCTCTCCCTGTGACGACGAGCAGAAACTTCCCTTTCGCCCAATCAGTGTTTCCGAAATGCTGGTTTGTGGACTTCAGTTCCCAGAATCCTAAGTCATTTCCCCAAAGCACTTATCAGCCAATGTACTGACTGAGGCTTCTGGGAATTGAAGTCCACATGGCTGTGAACCCCCTGTTGGGAACAAGAACTACCAGCACCACCTCCCTCCTCCTTCTCTGCTGCGAGGGAGGAGGGGAGGGGGAAGAGGAGAGATCGCCCTTAGTCAAAGGGTTTCATAAAAGGCTGCATCGCGCCTCTCTCTCTCTCATACACACACGCACGCGCAGACTCACACATGCCTGTGCCCTCCTCCTCCTCTGTCTCCCCCGGGGATGCCGCCCCCTTGAAAGTGCCGCTGGGGGCGGGGGCCCCCCTGCCCCCCCCTAGCGACGCCACTGGACCCGGGTACTGCAATGATGGATTGAGCGCCCGTCTCTGTCCCAGCTCTTGAAAGGAGCCTCATTTGGGCGTCCCCTGAGTGGAGCTTCTCCAGCAAAAATCCTTTCAACCCAGAATAATTTCTCTAACATGAAATTCTTATTATAATGTCTCACATTGAGGATGGCTTTCATTGACCTCTAACAACTGCAGCGTATGATACTGTTAATCATAGGATCCTGTTCCATAAAATAAATTATTTCACCAGAGACAGCAAGCTTACTTGGGGAGTGAGCGAAACAAAAGGACAAAAAAAAAGTTGTGGTTTAGACTAACTCTTGTACTGTATTTTAATGTTAGCTTTCTTGTGGATCAAATCCACTTGACGAATACAGGAGTTAGTCTTCAGAAGGATGGTTAAGTGATAATCATCCATAGTCTCAGGCCACCCCACAGAAGAAAGGAAGGACTTGCAGCCTAGGGTCACTCACACCATTGTCAACTTTCTGCACGGCCAATAGATGCCAATAGGTCTGAAAGAGAAACTCAATAGCAGAATGTGTAATGGCACAATGTTTATTTTCCCCTGTATCCAAGCAGGTCCATGATCCAAGGAGGTCCATGATCTTTCATGGTTCAACATCCTTTCCTCCCTCCTCCCAACTTGCCAGCATATTGAAAACACAATGTTGACTACCTCTCTGTTAGCTTGTTATAGCCTTTCTTCATAAAAACAATTTTCCAATCTCTGTTGAAGGGATCAAGAAGACACGGAGTACTGTACTGTACTTGGGGCAGGTACCTCTTTTCTCATTTTAGGAAGCATCCTATACATCAGGAGTTCTCAACCTTTTAAAGCCAGGGGCCGGGTCATTTTCCCTCAGACAGCTTCAGGGGCCGGATGGCCATTTTGCCCTTCCTCTACCACTTGGCACTTCCTGGTGTGGTGGGCCACATCCGGCCCATGGACAGCAGGTTGAGAATCCCTGGAATTCATGAATGGTTTTATTTAAATGTTTGTTCTTACAACATTTATAGTCTTCCCTTTGGCTTTACAATGTGAACCCCAAACTGCTGTGGGAATCACTCTTTCAATGTCAATGCAAATAATACCAAAATAACAAAACACAGGGAAAAGACCACACCAAACACACCCGCAATCTGTAGAAGGGGCAATTATTTTAAGTATAAATATGATTGTCTCCATAAACGTTAGAAGGGACTGCAGTGGCTCAAGTCACTAAGACGCTGACTGGGAGGTGGAAGGGTCAGCAGTTCGATTCCCGAGTACTGCAGGACAGAATGCGCTCCCGTCTCTGTCCCAGCTCCTCCCAACCTAGCAGTTCGAGAGCAAGCAATTGCAAGTAGATAAATAGGGACCACTTCGGTGGGAAGGTAACAGCGTTCCATGCGCTCCGGTGTCTAGTCATGCCTGCCACATGACCATGGAAATGTCTGCAGACAGCGCTGGCTCTTCGGCTTAGAAACAGAGATGAGCACTGACCCCTAGAGTCGGATACGACTGGCTTTCGAGCAAGGGAAACCTTTACCTTTTATAAACGTTAAAACTCCGGGCAGTTTGTGAGTTAAATAGCTTTAGGTAACTATCTCATTTGCCAGTCCGTATTCGCCGGCGGTATTAACCGAACTCTTCGAAACTTCGACCTTCTCTACAAGTCATTTTAGAAGATGAAGACCCCCAAGACAACTCCTCCAAGTTACTTTTCCGCCCTTTCTCTCAACGCCGGCAGCGACATTCCCCCCCCCTCAGTTTCGGAAGAAAGGCACTTGCGGTAGACAGCCCTTTTTGCGAGACGTCATTAGCTGCGCCACCGTGAGCGGCCAGAGAGAGGTCCTTTCTTCTCCGAAGGGTCTCGGCGCATTCTGGAAGCTTCTGGTGGGGCGTTAAGCGTTGGCTGGCTGTGAGAGGAGGGGAGGAAAGGGATCCGTCTCCATCGAGGGCGTCTCGGGGCCGGGCGAGCTCAGCCATGCCGGAGAACGCGAGCCCCAAGGGGGCGTTTGCCAACGCGGCCGCGGGGAACCGGAGCTCTGGCGGGAACCGAGGCTCCTACCAGGACCGGGATAAGCCTGCCCAGATCCGCTACAGCAACATCTCCGCCGGCAAAGGTAACGGCGGTGGGCGGAGGAGGAGGAGGAGGAGGCCTGTTCAATTCAAACCCCCTCGTCGATCGAAGGAAGAAAAAGAGGGGGATCACTGCCTTAGGATCCAGAAGCACAAAGCGAGAGAGAGAGGGTGGATCGGGCGTTAGGTTGGAGCATATTTGTGATGGGCAGAAGAAAATAAATAAATTAATCAAATCTTTATTATTATGCCTCAAGACCAGCAAGAAACAGAAGTTAAAATGAGGTTACTTTTAAATATATTTTAAGTAAATCTACATTGACTGTATTTTAAGAGGAACGTTTCTGCTCAGAGTTAAAAGGGAGTAAATAGAACGAGGACTTCAGATTAATGATGATACAACTACTACTAAGCCTGTGGCAGTGATGGCCAACCTTGGCACTCCAGATGTTCTTGGACTTCAGTTCCCAGAAGCCCTGATCAGCAGGTGGTGCTGACTTGGGCTTCTGGGAATTGAAGCCCAAGGACACCTGGAGTGCCAAGGTTGGCCCTCCCTGAAGATCATTAGCTGAAGCCCCTTCCAGGGTTGTCCTTCTGATCTTGCACGCTAGGTTTCTTCTTTAGCCCTGGTTTCAACTTTAAGGGTGTGTTTCCTTTCAGACCTGCTTTAAGCACCCTGATGCAAAGTCAACCAACACAGGTTTCATTCATTGGCCACCCTGCAGGCATCTACAGAAAAGTAACTTTTTTGGAGATATACCCGGGCAAAATAAGAAAGACAAAAACGTTGTGTTGCTTTAGAGTCTTAACTGCTGTATTTTAATGCAAGATTTAATCCCCACAACTTTTTTGGTCTTTTTGTGTGGGGGTTTTTTTTGGGGGGGGAGTAGCAAGCTGATTTTCCAGATGGAGGGATGCCACAGTCTCTACTTTTCAGAGAACTGCTCTGGCAACCTGTAGTTCTGAATAAATGTCCGATCAAATGTCTTGCACCTCTCATTCATGTTACAGATGTGGCAATGGGGCTGTTAGAGTGACTTTTAAAATCTCATTTTTAAAAATATCAATTTAGATGTTCTCTGATTAGGTACTTTTTGCTCTTGTCTTCCTCCTTGGTAAGGAAAAACAAGTACAGTAATACCTCATATAACATTAGTATCGAATAACACGAAAATCGCATAACATCAAGGAATCTGGGGGGAAGAATTGCATCAGATAACATTAAGATCCTATGGGATGCTTCAGATAACAACCGCGAAAGCCTGTGTAGTTACAATGTATCTCTATGGATCCCATAGAGGATCAGATAACACGAAAAATCATATAACACGAAGACTTGTGGAACCAGGTTTTAGCGTTATATGAGGTTTTACTGTACAGTAGTCCTTTATCCTTTCTAAATTTAACAGTGCAGTTAATATAACATATAAGGACTATGAAAGGGACTGATTTATAACCAAAGAAGTCATTTTTTGCAGACTACCACAGCTGCTCCTTTGAAAACTTCATCTTGGAGATACTGCCTGATTGTTTATGAAAATATAGTATGTGAAAAACACTGTTGCAGTAATAAATGTTATACCCGTTGTTCTGAGAGTTGTATTTCCTGATACTAATAGAGGAGGGATAGGGGAAGCCCTGCTTCAAGATCAGATGCCCAGCATCTTGGTTTCCCACAGTTACAGTGGCAAGACAGATACCTGAGAAAGCATAAATAAATAGAGGCAAGAGGTGGGTGCAGTAGCAATCTTGCACCTGTTTTGCTCTTCAACTTTTTTGCTCTTCTACACTGGCATTGTCTTGCTTTTGACTTTGGAATTACAGTACAGTAATACCTCGGATAACGCTAAGACTTGGTTCCACAAGTCTTGGTGTTATCCGATTTTCAGTGTTATCCGATGCATGTTAAAATCCTATGGGATGTATCGGATAACGTTAAAGCTCCGTAGAGATACATTGTAACTGCACAGGCTTTAGCGGTTGTTATCCGATACATCCCATAGGACCTTAACGTTATTCGATCCAATTCTCCTCCCCAGATTACTTAACGTTACGCGATTTTAGCGTTATCCGAGGTATTACTGTATCTTATAATACATGCTATTTCCAACTGTCAAATTTGCCTAATCTCTTAAAATCACATCAATTGATGGCCATCACTGCTATAGTGAATCCCTCACTTTGGCTATTGTGCTCTATGGGGAATTACTTCAGTTTCTTAATCTGTCACTGTACAAGTTACATTAGGTGATAATGAGTTTTACGGTAGTAGTAGAAGATAAGTAAATTTATTTTGTTTGCTTTTCTCACCCCATGGTAATTTTATACAATTCTACCACTTTCCTCACTTATCTTTTCTGCTTTAAATCATTAAAATGCTCCAAATTCGTTAGAGGATAATTACTGCAGTTGCCTCATCACCACCATTGCCCTATTCCATTTAAGAAATATTTTTGAAGGCTGGCATATAAGATTCAAATTGTGGTTTGAATTAAGTGTTATGTTTTATGGAATGTAGTCATATACTTGATGTTTTGGTGAATAAAACATTACCTTTTCCTTACTGTTACATTTTTGGTTGGAAGAGTTCTTTTGAACATGCTAGTAATAGAGTCAGTGATGTGCTATGTATGGTAGTTCTGTATAGGTATATTTTGACTATTTTTATGTTTTATCTTTTTCCCCCTAAACAAAGGTTCACATTTGAGCATGCAGCAAGGGAGCAAATAACAACTAGATTACTATTAACACAAATATGGACAGTGTATTAAATAAATATGTATTTTCTAATTGTCAATTCAGTTTATAATTTCTAATTGTTAATAATATTTTCTAATTGCTAATTGTAACGCTAAGAAAATCCTTGAGATTGACACATACTCGTTGTTGGTCCATGTTTTAGCGGTTGCAGATGCTGTTAGAACAAGCCTTGGGCCAAAGGGAATGGATAAAATGGTAAGTTTTGAGGCTTCTTGCTTGTAGCATATAATAGTTGGGCCAAAATCCTATTACTGTACAGTAAAACCCCAGGTTACAACCATCTAAGTTTAAGTTTGCTGCGGCTTACAACGGCAAATCCTATGGAAATGCTGTCCTGGCTTACAATTTTTTTAATGTATTTACAATGATCAATTCAGGACTTTTTAAAATTTTCAATGCATCCCTATGGATGTTTCAGTTTACAGTTTTTTCCAGGTTACACCAGAGGCTGTTGGAACGGACCTCTGTTGCAACCTGGGGTTTTGCTGTATTTATACCAGTAGATATGAATCTCAGTGAATTGTCACTAGTTAAAAATTCAAACTAGGCATTTGGTGTCCCATTAATACTGTTATTCAGCTGAGGCTGCAGTGCGCTATGTAGTTTTGTATAGGCACATGTCCGTTTTGACTATTTTGTTTTATATTTTTTTTCTCAGAGTAAAGGTTCAAATTTGTGTACTTGGAAAGAAAGTACAGTAAAACCCTGACTTACATATGCCTCAAGTTACATAAAATTCGACTTACATAATGATTTTTGCACTAAAACCATGTCCCAATTTACATAAATGTCCTGATTTACATAACACAATTTCCTATGGGTTTGCTTTGAGTTATGTAAAATAATCATTTTTTCCTATGGGTTTGCTTCGAGTTACATAAATATCATTTTCCTATGGGTTTGCTTTGAGTTAAGTAAAAATTCATTTTTCCTATGGGTTTGCTTCAAGTTAAGTAAAAACCCGATTTTCATAAAAGCCTATGGAGCAGACTTTTTACATAAGTAGGGGTTTTACTGTATGATTTTGTGGGCCATCAACAAAAGCTTATGCTGATTTTATTGTAGAAGCAGTTTACCGCTAAAAAATTATTCCAACTGCAGTTTTAAAATGATTAATATGTCAACATATGTTTTTCATTTTGATTTTGGCAAATATGTAATTTATTTTTTTAAAACACTGCCAGTCAGTGCTGAAGCCATTTTGTAAACAGCTACGAAGCTGCTGAATTTTAAGCTTTCTCAGTGGCCTGGAAAGGCTACATGGTAGAATATTGTCATAGATCAAATTCAGTATTGGGTGATTGATTATTTGAGACAACAACATTGCAATACTGTATAAAAATCTAGTGAAACAACTGAACAATATCTAAATAAAAACTTAAAGGATTTGGAAAGGATATTCAAAGAAGACAAACAACGAGCATCTGAAAGAAAGAATGTATCCTTCTGGTCCTGTTGGGCAAATTGGACCCCCATGGTCCATACTCTGATCTGCTCCATGTTGGAAACAAATTTTAGAAGGGAAAAAGTCCAAATAGCATAGTTGTATGTCTCTGAAAATGGGGATTGGCTAATAGGCTAACTGAGTCTTCAAAGAAATGCACATTGATTACAAGCTTTAATCGTATTTCTTATACATGTTGCGGGAAATATACCCTCGGCAAGTGTGCTGCCAGATAATGCAGCTTTGAACTGTAGTGTCAAAAAATGAAGGGAAGGCTACTAAAGCAGTGAGGTAAAAATCTGATTAAGCCAATCGTAGTCTAGATTTCTGGCATGCAGTGTAAAGCAGAACTCTTGGTTGCCTTCAGCTTGTAGACATTTTTTCTGTTTTGAGTTGGTGTCCGAAGATCTTTTGTTTGTGCTTTTCCAGATCCAGGATGGCAAAGGAGATGTAACAATCACAAATGATGGCGCTACCATTCTGAAGCAGATGCAAGTTCTTCACCCTGCAGCCAAAATGGCAAGTAATCCTAATTTTCAAATTTCATATGGAATACAGAAATGGTGCTGTATTATTCATCATTATCAGATTCATTAGCCCTCCCTTGCGGAAAATAAGGTGGAGTAAAATGTCCGATTTTATGCTGTTGCCTGTGGCCTTCCTACTTCTGAGGGAGCCTGAATAAAAGAAATCCGTGAGGCTGTGATTTCTTGCTTTATAACAACTACCGTTTTGGTTCTCCATAGTTGGTGGAGTTATCCAAAGCACAAGATATTGAAGCAGGAGATGGCACAACCTCTGTTGTAGTCATTGCAGGTGCTCTTTTGGATGCCTGCTCCAGACTTCTTCAAAAAGGTACATAAAATATTTTGTGTTTAATTTTAAAATAATCACGTGTGTGCGCGCGCATGAGTATCATTAATCATAAGTGAACTGGGTGGTAAAAAGTGAAATCTCATTTCACTGAGAAAATTGAAGGAATCACGGTTACAGCATTGGCAAAATAAGTATTCCTTTCAGAACAATCTGTCAGTACTGATTTTGTATACAGTCAAACCTCGCATAAAGTGCACCTCGCTTAAAGAGTAACTCACTTAAAGAGCAGAAATTTCTCTGAATGTTCGCTTTGCTTAACAAATAAAACCAACCAAATACTCGCTTAACAAATAGATCAGGGTTTGCAATCTCCCAGACGTCACAATTGGTCACTTACAATGATGTTTCGCTTAAAGAGCAAACTCACTTATAGAGCAATCCTGTGGAACACATTATGCTCTTTAAGCGAGGTACAACTGTATTTGGTGATTGGTTCGTTCTCTCTGACACAAATGGTGAACATTGATAGGTTAATTGGTTTCACTTTGTGGTTATTTGTTTGTAAAGATTAAAGGGTAGTTGTACTCCCCTTGACTGCAACCCCAGACTTTTGTTAGCTTTTCCCCATAACTTTCCTGTTCCTCTAATTTTTTGCCATTATATAGTGTTGCATTTTGTCAGCTCTAATCAATACCATGTTATATAGAGTAAAACCCCGCATAACAATTTTAATTTGTTCCACGGGGCTAGTTGTTGTACGATTTAATCGCTATACGATGCATGCATCGTATAGTGATTATCCCTATGGGATGCATTGTACAACAAATACTGTATATACTCAAGTATAAATCTAGCTTTTTAGCCCCCAGAATGAGATCCAAAAAAGGGACTCGAATTATAGTCGGGTCAATAACCCTGAAGGTCCCAAAACCGCAGTAGTGCAAATTCAAACATACATTTTTAAAAAAGCACTAACACTACCGTAAAAACTCAAAAACATACCCAGACAAATTTCTGAATAAATTGATTTTACCGTATTTTCATGTATTTTAATTACTGAAACTCTAGCAGCTGCTGCATTTTCCTCCTCCAACTTATACTCGGGTCAATCTATTTTCCTAGTTTTAGAGGTCCAAATTAGGTACCTCAACTTATATTCAGGATGACTTATAGTTGTGTATATACGGTATCTCTATGGGGAAAAAACATACAACAACAAAAATTCATTGTATGATTTTTCCCATAGAGATACGTTGCATCGTATAACGATTTTACTTGTTATATGGAGCACAATGTTTTTTCAGATCCTCGTCATTGTATCATTTAATTTCTGTAAGAGGCATTCGTTATACGGGGTTCTGCTGTACTGTACTTGTTATTTTATATGTCGTCTGGTCAGAGCCAACCTATAGTGACCTATACAGTTCTTTAATTGTAAATGAGATATTTAATGAACAGTTTTACTCATTCCATACTCCCAGTGAGTTTCTGTGGCTGAGCAAGGATTTAAATTCAGGCCACCTGAATCCTAGTCAATTACTATATCCATTATACCACACTGGGTTTTCCTGGTGCTCATACATACTGTTATATATTTAGCTGCATATAATTCTATAACAGTTGTTTATCTCTATGATAGGCCTATTGGTGATGTTCTAGAACAGTGTTTCCCAAACTTTGGTTTTTGGACCCAAAATTCCCAGAAGCCTAAGTCAATTCCCCAAAGCACTGATCAGCCAATGGACTGACTGAGGCCTCTGGGAATTGGAATTCACTTGTGTTCCACGAAACATAGTTCGGTAAACGCTGGTCTAGAAGTGTGGCTTGTGGCATTATGCATGGGGTGTGAAAGTGGTTTGTGTGCATGTATGCGCATCCAGACTGAACATGCTTAAAACACATCCCTCAAAGAAGTGTTATTGATCTTTAGAGAAAAATTGAAATTTTGCTCATTTTGTTTGAAGGTTAGTGGCTTGAATTCTGTTGTTTGTGGCGCCATAAAGCTAATGGCACATGACATAACTTTCATGGCTGCAGATTAAGAAATCTGTACTGACTGCTGTTTGAATAAACTTGTTTGTTAAATTCCAACTAGGAATTCACCCCACCATAATCTCTGAGTCTTTCCAGAAAGCACTGGAGAAAGGTGTTGAAATCCTTACCAGCATGGGACAGCCGGTTGAACTGAGTGACAGAGAAGCCCTGCTTAACAATGCAACTACAGCACTGAATTCAAAGGTACACATCGAGAGGGAAACACTTTAGAACTTGTAGTGTTCCAAGTGCAACATGTATGTGCCTTCCTCAGCTAATGTGCCGCCCAAGTTGTGCCTTCCTTATATAACGTTGGGAGGATGCCATTCTTTTTGGCTCAGTGCCTCATGTGGGAAGGGTTTAAGCATGTCACAGGAATGTCTTTTCTCACTCTTGTTTTGAAAAGGTCATAAGCATTTCTTTCGGATGCTCATGACATCCTTATTTAATATCAATAATTAAATTTATTAGTTTAAGTAAGGACATCTTCCCACATTGTTTGGCAGGTTTGCCTGTCAGATTCATTTTACTTGCTTTTTGAAAAACTACTTGTGATGGAGGAACTCTCTTGTCTTTGCTTTTGGTAACTTTACGAGAGAAATAAATGCAGAGAAGGAATTGTGGTTGTAATTACTTTCTCTCTTGAGTCCTCACTGAATGTGCCTGTGATTGTGGTGGAACTCTCCCTAAAATAGCAGAGATTGGAGAAGGGGGTTATATGTCTTCAGAGGCAGCCTCAAGATAATGTGTGATAGCAGTTCAAATAGGATGTAGTTTAAGATTAATCATTATAGGAAAAAAATGACAAATATTTCTATGAATGTTGGTTACTGGTGCACAAACTAACTTTGTAGATGCACTCCTAGCCACCACTGAAATCTGGACATCCAGGCTGAGGGATGAATCCAGGACTCCACCTAAATTTTGAACCTGAGATTTCAAGGAATTCGGGATAAATCTTTTATCTGCCTCATGACTGTCCAGGAGCATCTCTGTCTTGCCAGGGTTTAGCTCCAGTTCGTTCAGTGCATTCAGTTTGTTCAACACTGGTTTAGACCCAAGAGAGATTCCTTGGAATTAAATGGAAAGGAAAGTAAGTTGAATTATCAACATACTGATGGCACTAAAACTCAAAACTTTGGACAACCCTTCCCATCAGTTTTGTGTAGATGTTGAATAGTATAGGGATCATCTAGTGCCAGGATGTCAAACAGTCTCACTCCTATAACCAGGTTTTAAGCCAGACTGAAATGGATCTATTCTAGATAACATGTTTCATCTAGCAACCTAGTTTGAGCAACAACAAACCAAAGAAAGTGGCTTCATTTTGGCAGTTCAGGGTTTGATCAGGACATGAAAGAAGAATAATCTATGGCTGTGATGGTGAACCTTGGCATTCTAGATGTTTTTGGACTTCAATTCCCAGAAGCCCAAGCCCCCGTGAATCCACATGAATGGGTTTGCTGTGATTCATCTGGCCCGCGCTACCCTGTTCGCTCCTGGAAGTGGAAGTAAAACGCACCCATACGGGGTGCATTTTACTTTATGGGGTTTGGATTCACAATGGCTTGGGCTTCTGGGAATTTAAGTCCAAGAACATCTGGATCCATGGTGTTGGGTTGTCACCACACACTCTTGCCCTAAAATAAAGCATTGGAGACTGGCTAGGTGAGATTTTTCTCCCTAAAAGAGGCTTATGACTACCTCTTTTAGGCAAAACAGAATAAAGCCTGAATCTTTCACAACTCCCTGTCGCCACTTGGCATTGGTCTCCCTTTGCTGCTTTCATAAGCTGACAAGAACATAGCAGTCCAACATACACCTGCCCCAGAATCATATCCACATCCTTTGGTTGCACAGATTGGAATGGATCTGTTAACACAGGTGCCAAAGTTCCATCCACAAGATCTGTCAATTACCGCATCCCAGTCAAAGCAGATTAGAACATATTTTTCACAGTAGACTAGTGAGTAGTCCATGCTGTCCTCTTGTTGATCAAGACATAATAGCACCCTGACCATTCTAAACAGTTCTGCAGGACAGGGGTGCTGATGTAGTGTGTCAGAGAAGAATGCTTTCTTCGCTGTTGCTGTTGGCATTGAATAAGTTCTGGTGGATTTGCTCTGAGTTTTTGCTGTTGTCACTACTCTGTTCTGTAAAGGGTGGGGGAGGGAGCATGTGGCAAAGGAGTGCTTGACACTATCAGCTCTTAATGGTTCTTGCCTTGTAGCCGTTTTAACTTTGGCAGGATATTTTTTTTAACTGCTGTTGTGTTGATCTAAAAAGTCTGTTCGGAATGGAAGTGTCTTCTGTTATTTTAAATCAGATGAAAAAAGAGAGAGAATGTGTTAAAAGAAAATGCCAGTTATTTAGAATTATGAATATTAAAATAAAGAGGGGAAGGTGGAGTTTAAGAAATAATAAAATGCCAGGTTTTTTTAGGGATATGAATAGTAAAGTGAGAGGATAGTTATGTCAGTTGGCATGTTCTTCATTTGGATGAATTTCTTTTGGAAGTATGGTTAGTGGGGAAAGTAGTCTGTGTTAATTGCAATTTTTTTTGTTACATCCATGCAGGTTGTATCCCAGTATTCTAATCTGCTTTCTCCAATGAGTGTGGATGCAGTGATGAAGGTGATAGATCCCACTACAGCGAACGGTGTGGATCTTAGAGACATCAAAATTGTTAAAAAGCTGGGGTAAGTATTGATCTTCCCAAAAAAATTTCAACTTCTGGAAGGATGATGTTTTTGGTTTGTGTTCAGTTGTTTACTGAATGCTTATTTCTAGGGGAACAATTGACGACTGTGAACTGGTCGAAGGGCTGGTCCTTACGCAGAAAGTGGCCAATACTGGTGTAACCAGGGTGGAGAAAGCTAAAATAGGTCTCATTCAATTTTGCTTGTCTGCACCAAAAACAGATGTAAGTTAATTTTTCTCTACTTATTCATTATTATGAATTTTTCTTGTGTTAATGATTAGAGCTCTTAAGAGAATTTAGCTGGGTTATATTACATTACTTTGCTTTCCTGATAGTATACCAATAGGTTGAAATGGGGCGAGGGATCATCTCAGTTTTGTGTTACTTTTCCCCAACCCCAAGGGTGCAGTCTTAACAACATGTGCCTGGAAGTAAAACTCACTGATGGCAATACAGGTATATTTTACCTTTTTAGTAGATAGGTAAAAATATTGCCCTTTATTTAGAATGTTTGTGGTCCACTAGTGTGAGTTAAATTTATGCAGGATGAAAGTTAAAAGTGTGCCTTGTCTAGTTTAAAGGCTCTGTAGATTCCGGCTAAGGTTGCCAGTAACATTAATATTTCTTGACTGACCTCTGAAAGTTTACTTTTGATCTAAGTTGGTAGGCTAATAGTTTTGTTATGTCTTGATTATCAGCATTTGGCACTCTGATGTGGTCCCCATTTCCTGGAACAGTGGGGCCCACTGGTGTAGACATTGAATTCTGTAGTTGCTATACAGTTGCACTTAGGTAATGAGAGTATTTTCCTTCCCATTAGATGGATAACCAGATAGTTGTTTCTGACTACACTCAAATGGACAGAGTTTTGCGTGAAGAAAGAGCCTACATTCTGAATCTAGTTAAACAAATTAAGAAAGCAGGATGCAATGTGCTGCTCATTCAGAAATCTATTCTGCGGTAAGTTTATTCTGGTAGATCACATTAATTGTGCTAATGAATAATCGGTTGCATTCTGGTTTAAAATCATTCCTGGCATTGTGAAGTTTAACAGCAAGCTCTGAAACACCCCCCTCCCCAAACAACAACAACAGCATGGCTTTTACTAGAATGTCCAGAAAATGTCATAATCTGGAGTGCTTGTAGACATTATAGCTCTGACCTGACAGCTTAAGTAAGTGTAGGTATTTATGCTGATTAATGACAGTCTTTTGTTGATATTCATTTTTTTGCTTGAAAAACTAAATCTTGTGCTTTTCCCTATCCACTTGCCTGTAAGATTTCAAATATTGGATATTCTGTGCTGCTGCTGTCTTTCTTTTTTCTATTCTGTCATGTTGCTGTAGCTGGAAGCAAGGAGCCCTGAGAAATACGGTTTTCCCAACACTTTAGTGTCACCAGAAAAACTATATTTGCTATTGCTCTGGCAGTGTGCTGTGCACTGAAAATTAGAAAAGATCTATCCAATCTACCATTGAAGCAGCAAACCCAATAAAGCAGTCAGAGGGGGAGGGAGAAGGCTAGGAAGCTCACATGGGAGGGTTGGGGAAAATTTCTACCTGACTCAGAGGAAAGAAAGTTACATTCTGAACTGGATCAAGATGCCTGGACTCAACACTAAAAACTGCTCTGGTTCTAAATTGGCATTATACAGTTGTACCTCGCTTAAAGAGCATAATGTGTTCTAGAGGATTGCTCTTTAAGCGAGTTTGCTCTTTAAGTGAAACACCATTGTAAATGACCAATTGTGGCTTCTGCCGGGGTGGAGTTGCGAACCCTGATTTATTTGTTAAGCGAGTTTTTGGTTGGTTTTATTTGTTAAGCGAAGCGAACATTCAGAGAAAATTCTGCTCTTTAAGCGAGGCACTCTATGCGAGATTTGACTGTAATTCATTCACTGTATTGATTTCAGAGATGCTCTGAGTGATCTAGCACTCCATTTCTTGAACAAAATGAAGATCATGGTGATTAAAGATATTGAAAGAGAAGACATTGAGTTTATATGCAAGGTAAGATGAGGTGGTGATACCTGGTTTTGTTTCATTCTTAGGTATAGTTTGGTACATGCTGAATAATTTGGTTTTATTTATCAGTTGTAAAATTCAAAACAGAATGAAAACAATAAAATTGGAAAACCAGTGGAGAAACTGATACAAACAGAATGACCTGTAAATGCAAATAGTTCACTATGGAAAATGATCATTATAACTTGGAATAGGTCCGTCTTGGAATTTGTGAATCACTGTACATAGGCCATGGTACAAAGCAGTATCTAAAAAGAATAACTGTTTTGCTTTTGAGTGTAGCTTCTATAAAAATCAACCATTAATTCTTTTACATACAATCTTATATATGTCTGCTCAGAATTTTCCTGTTGATTTTAATGAGATTGAGCTACTTACCGTATTTGCCATTTTATAAGACACACTCCCCCCCTCCCCTTTAAAATACACTGGAAAAAATGGAGCATGTCTTGTGTATTGGCAAATATAGTATTTACTGTATATAATGGCCTCTAGTGGGCCACTTTGGTAATATGTAGTTCTGTGGGCTCTTGAGAAAGGGAGGGGAATTTGGGTCCGTCTTTAAGAGGCTTTCTAGCCATAAAGCAGGAATCGAGTGATTTGCGTGAGCTCTTCAGTGGGACGGGATGGATGATCAAGAACAAGTTCAGCTGACACTGAGTGGAAGGGAGCTGTTGGAGTTGGGTGGGAGGGCAATGCGTCTCTCGGGAAGGCAATCCTTTTGCCGGGATGGGAGTTAAAATGCCACTCGGCTTTACTCCAGCCGGCCGGGAGTCCAAAAGGCGAGTTGTTTCTCATTGCACGCCAACATAATGACATCACTGCTCAGTGGCAGCGGGGCAAGGAAAGTGGGCCTTTTAAACCAGAATACTGTAAATCGTTTCCAAATTAATGGGAAAATGTAGAAAAAAAATTTTTCCTTTAAAATATGTATTAAAATGGTGCGTCTTATATTCTGATGCATCTTATATGCCAGGAAATACAGTAGTTGCTGAATTAATCATTGCTGTTTTAATGTAGATATGAGAAACAAAACGGAAGACTATTATGTTTTCCCTAACTGTGTGTTTTATTTTTTAAAAGACCATTGGAACAAAACCAGTTGCTCATATTGATCAGTTCATGGCTGAAATGCTTGGAGCCGCTGAGCTTGCAGAAGAAGTCAATTTAAATGGTTCTGGGAAAATAGTGAAGGTAAGGAGAGTTCATACTTATCTATTCAGTATTTATAAACTTAACTAAGTATTAAAAATGGAGCTCAAAGTAATATTTTAAAAATCATTAGTCATCACCCTCCCAAAATGTTATTGGACAGTGTGTTACCATTCTGAAATGCCCGTCCTTCTCTGATAATCAAGATTTTGTAGAAGACATATGGAGCATGGTAAATTCTAATTGGCCAAGCAGTTTGGAATTTTTAGAGGAAAGCTGGCCTCTTGATGTATGTCTGAAAAATAGCCATTTAGTGTATTGGAGTAATTATTTTACTTATCCAGTTCCTATGAAGAAAAAGGTGCTGTATTCCTCACCAATTAATGGTTGCACTGCTTTTGGAAGAGTTCTTCCAGGTAGACATTACGCTAATGTACATCGATGGATGGACATGTATGGTTAGTAATTAGATTATCGTATGTATTAAGTTTAAGGGTATGCAGAGATATGACCAGCTGAGAAGTGCTAGAAACCTATAGGCCAGGGGTTCTCAACCTGTCGCCCGTGGACCATTTCATGTGTGTGTCCCCGGCCTCCATCACACCCGGAAGTGCCATGTGTGGTTCCTACTTAATGTACAGGCTGTCCCCATCGTGCAGGCAGGGAAAAATGGCTGCCTGGTGCCCTAAGCTGTCTGGGGGAGAGTAGCCTCAGCTTGAAAAAGGTTGAGAATCCCTGCTATAGGCTCTCCTACATATCATTTCCTGTCCAAAGAGAGAATTGTACTAGTTACTGCCTTGCTGGAGATTATACTGGATGTTTTGTTGGAGATGCTTAGATTGATTGTCTTGATCAAACAAGGCTACTGTGTCAGCATGATTTAAGGCGTCATGTTAAAGGTAAAGGTTGCCCTTGCTCGTAAATCCAGTCGTATCTGACTCTAGGGCTCCATACTCATATCTGTTTATAGCTAAAGAGCCAGCACTGGCTGCATCTAGACAGTTCCGTGAACATGTGGCAGGCATGCCTAGATACTGGAGTGCACGGAACGCTGTTTACCTTCCCACCGAAGTGGTACCTATTTATCTACTTGCAATTTTTTGCTTCCAGACTACTAGGTTGGCAGGAGCTGGCCTAGAGACAGGAGCTCACTCCATCATGCAGCACTCAGGTCCCAAACTGCTGACCTGACGACCTTTCAGTCGTCAAGTTCAGCATCTTGACCAATAAGCCACCACATCCCCCAAGACTTCATGTTAGTTGTGAATTAATTACTGCCAGCTTTTGAACAGAGAGAGAGACATAATATTAGAGCATACTGTAATACTTTTAACTTCTCATTCCTGTAAGGAATGAAACGAGATAGAATTCTTTTCTGTCCTAATAGTTCACTGCTTGGTCTCATTTGCCCAAATGTCTTTGTTTTCAGTTTAACTCGATTGCTATGGCTGCTTCCATTGCTTTGCAGATTGACATTGAGAGACCCAGTGCATAGTAACACGGTGAGTCTGAAAATGGATGTTGTACTAATACTGCTTTTGTGCTTCAGATTACAGGGTGTGCTAGTCCTGGGAAAACCGTAACAATTGTGGTACGTGGTTCCAACAAACTAGTGATAGAAGAAGCGGAACGTTCAATTCATGACGCTTTGTGTGTCATCCGCTGTTTGGTTAAGAAAAGGTACTGCATTTGCTTTATGGACCAGTAGAATCATCAGTCCACTATCAAATACCCATTAAAAGTTTCAGACTGCATTTTTCATTTCAGAGCCGTGATTGCAGGTGGCGGAGCACCAGAAATCGAGCTGGCTCTACGCTTGAATGAATATTCTCGGACTTTAAGTGGGATGGAGTCTTACTGTATTCGTGCTTATGGAGAGGCCCTGGAAATTATTCCATCTACCTTGGCTGAAAATGCAGGCCTTAATCCTATTTCTACTGTAACTGAGCTAAGAAATAGACATGCAGAAGGAGAGAAGACTGCTGGCATTAATGTCAGAAAGGTAATATGGAAAGTGGTAACATGACCCAAGTGTGACCCTATACTTATTTTGACTCTTTATTTCGGTAGAACGTTGCTTTTTCATGTTGAAATTTACTGTGCTGTGGATCAAGTTTCTCACATCTTGTATCCCAAAGATTAGAGAGAACTCCACAAACAAATGATCAAAACCATTAAGCATTTCAATATTAGGTGACCGGAGATGCAAGTGAATGTGCGTCATTGTCTTCTTTTGAACACCACTTGTGTTAATCTTTTGATTACTTCTTAGAGATGTATGAATATGTATTTACTTAATACATTCATTTTAATAGTTCCTTTTGTATATAGTCCATTCTAAATCTACTATTGGATGTATACATTTTGGATTATAAAATTACACTCTGCAATAATGGCCTGCAATAAGTTGATGCTTGATTTTGATAAAGTACTGGGTAGCTGCTTGACACATTGAGTTGAATTGTTGCCATATGGGTAAAGGGATAAAGAGAGAGTTAACTTTTATCAGTCTCTAGGCAATGGCTGTATAATGTTGTTTTTTAAAAATCCATTCAACCTGTATCAACAAGAGTAATACAACATAAAAGTCACTCTTCCAATCTGTACTTATTAAAATCTGTTTTCATTTTCCAAGTGATATGTGACAGCTTCTAAATTAGAATATAATCTGAACTATTCATTGAATAGAATCCTGTTTGGGTTGGCTCCCAAAATTGAATGCTAGATGCAAGATCTTCCCTTCGCTAATTTTTTAGAAATGGTAACTGCAGTTTTGAATGGCTCAGTAGAAGAATGTTCCATATGCTCATAGACTGCATTTGTGGGGATTATTGGTTCATAGATAGCAGGGATAGGGAGTCCTTTTGTACAGCTGGCTAGTGCCAGGCGAGGAATACAGTAATACCCCGGATAACGCGAGTACCGTATAGCGTGAAAACCGCATAACGTTACAAGATTTTTGGAAAAATCTTGTATCGAATAACGCGATTTTTAACGTTATCCGATACAGTCGTTCTTAGCAACAGGGTGGCTGGAAAGCTGAACGGGGTTCTCCATTCAGCTTCCCAGCCACCCTGCAGCTACGGAGGCAGGGGTGGGGAGGCTGGAAAGCTGACGGGGGGCTCCCCCGTCGGCTTCCCCAGCCATCCCACAGTTGCGGAGGCAAGGGCGGGTGGCTAGGGAAGCCGACAGGGAGTCCCCGTCAGCTTCCCCATCCACCCTGCAGCTGTAGATCGGGTCCTCTGATCTCTCTGGAGCAGGCAGGGGACCCGATCCAAGCTGTTTCTGGGCTTCCCCGACGTCCTTAGCCAGTGCAGCAAGCCCGAATGTCGGGATTCGAACCCTGACATTCTGGCTTGCTGCACTGGCTGAGGACGTCGGGGAAGCCCAGAAACAACTTGGATTGGGTCTCCCCACCTCCCTAGACCCGGCCAGGGGTGTGTGTGTGTGTGTCAGAGACCCCAAAATTGGTTTTAAAAAGTCTGTTTTTTTAACCAATTTTGGGGTCTCTGACCCCCCCCCCCCCCGGCCGGGTCCAGGGAGGTGGGGAGACCCGATCCAAGCTGTTTCCAAAGTTCCCCCACCTCCCTGGAGGCTGCAGCAAGCCAAAATGTCAGGATTCAAATCCCGACGTTCTGGCTTGCTGCAGCTTCCAGGGAAACAGGGCTTTTTTTAACATTGTGTGATCAATGTATCGCACAACGTTAAAAACCGGATAACGACGGGACTTGTGGAACCAAGTCATAACGTTATCCGGGGTACTATTGTATATGTGTTTACATCACACAGAAAAGGTAAGGTTTAAACTCCTGCCTGTTGAGATTACAGAATAGGATGGGGCAGAGGTTTAGATAATAGTTTCCATAATCCAGTAGACCACTGCATAAGGTTTTCTGGTAGATGGGAGAGACTTTAATCACATCCTTCTTTTAACTATCCTGATTCAAACGGCTGTCTCTTTCCATAGTGAGTCTGAGGATTGTTGTGGGTGTCAGTGAAATGTAAACTTCTCCCCAGCAATCCTAATGCACATCAGTTTCTTCCAAGCAGTTTTACCGCAAGATAGCGTGATCTGTAACCAGTTTATAGATGATCATCTTTGGGTATAGGGATAAGGAAAGCCAGACAAGGCTGATAAGGAATAAAGATCTAAACCTCTGGCTCAGCTTGTAGATCCAGTAAGGAATAAAGGTGGCTTGTTTTGTGTTGATGATATCAGAACGTCAGTGATATGTATGGAAACCTTTGGTTGATGCAACAAAGATTGACAATTATGTTGTGTTCTTTTGCAATAGCATTGTAGTGATGTTACAGTAATATTTATGCACGATGTAGTTTATTTCAGCAGTGGGGAACTTTTGCTTTGGATTTCAAACTGCTGTAACCCTTTAGTACTGGCTGTCCTAGCTATAGTTGATGGCGGGTGGGGGAGTCTAAAATATTATAGAGGCCAAAATGTCCCTTCCTTTATTTTGAGGATTTTATTAATGTTTTTATTACTGTTAAGTTACATGATCAAGACAACAAAATACTTTATTTAACTTCAGTAACTTGACATAGAAAGAACTTCATTACATGGGAAAACATGTTGCCTGATTGACAGCGAGAACAGTGCCTGGTGTATATACCAGACAGGAATGGAGTGTTTGCCTTTTCCTTCCAAGTAACAGGCATAACATGCTGAACAATTCATCATGGAGTGGTTAGATATGATTCAGTGAATTGCTTCAATTATGTGAATTCCTCAGCCCATAACGAAGATGCTAAGAAATGAATGCTTTCTTATTTAAGAGTTGTGCTTTTAATTTCTTTCAAACTAAAGTTGTGCTTCTTAAATAATAGGGTGGAATATCCAATATCCTGGAAGAGTTGGTGGTCCAACCATTATTGGTCTCCATCAGTGCTATGACCCTCGCTACAGAAACTGTCCGCAGTATTCTTAAGATCGACGATGTGGTAAGTTCCAAGTACTGCTTTCAAATTACCGTCTTAAGGCTGTCAGCAAATTTGTTACTAACTGATACCAGTATGGCAGCTCCCACAGTAATGTTAGCGCACAAACTGAAATGTAGTCGTTTCAGCTGTTACTGAGACAATCTACTCTTGAAATTATATTATAAAATGGAAGTACTGAGTTACAGAAAAGTGATAATGGAGATGTGGGAATATATTGAGAACTAATAGAGTGGTTAAATGTAAAAGCAATTATACTTATATAGCTTTCCATTTTTTTGCAGGTAAATACTAGATAAAGTGACTAAAGGAAAAAGTGCTACATGTCTTCAAAACATCAGAAATTTGGAATTTGGCTTCTTCACAGAAATTCTGTGTTGGACACCTCCTTAACTTTCAGTCATATTAATGTATTGTCAATTTAAATTAATAAAACTTCAAATTCTAAAGGTGGGAATTGCTTGGATTCTTAACGTCTTAGATATCTTGTGATGCATTCAATTTGTTGCTTTACTGACATGCCCACTTTTAAATCTCACTTTTTCAGTGGAATGGCTAAACGTATGCCTTTCCATTGAAATTAGTAGAAGTTAAAGAACGGTTAGCCGCCTCGAAGATTGTGGTATTTTTAAATCACAATCGGACATGCCCTGGTAACGTCAACCTTGTGTTGTCAGCTGATCTTTCTCACACTATATCAGGCGGAGGGAACTGCAGAATGAGCTCACTACAAGGTGGCTTCGTTTTGGCAGTTTCACGTCTGGCCTAGACATGGAGGAAGTCATGCCTTGTGATGGAATTAAGCCTTTATCTCCCTTGTTATTGCTTTCAACATTTACAGCTGTTAAACCTAGCATATATTGTGCTGAAATTGATCTAAATTTTTGTGAGTGTAAATCTGAAACTTGTAAGTGACATGATTATTACAGGATGGGCTTAGCGTCCTGAGAGAATTGCAATGTTGATATACCACTAGTAAAATTTCAGCTCCATTTCTGAATTTGTTTTATATTTTGGATGGTATCTCAGCCTTGTTATCTTGCAGTACATGAAGGCCAAAATCTTACTGGATAGTGAAATTAAAAACATTAAAATGGTGAAAGTAGGAAATCAGAAGAATTTAATAGATTGTTACACTTGCTCTTTTAGGGTAAAATCAATGAAAAAAGTCTGAAGGATTGAGAAGACTCAACGCAACTCAACAATATAAAAACAGCTCTTGCAAAGTCAAAATAGCCATGATTATATCCAACCTCCCATAGGAGAGGGATAATTCAAGAAAAAATGTTTAGCTTACTTGAAAGCCTCTGTAATACGTATTCTCAGATTTTCTGAGAAAAAGCTCTTAATGTATTTTTTTGTATTAAGAATAATTGACATAATGCCTTTCAGCCCTAAACAAGGAGTTTGACAATAACTGATTGCAAGAAAATTGAAGAGGAAACTGAATTTTGAACTGAAACTGAATCCTGAATTCTTGGTTTTAACCTCGTGGGGCACACGCTCCACAGGCGGGCAATTCAAGAATGAAGTTAGACCAAGTTAATATTCACTCCTTCAAGTGAATAGGAGTTCACTTTTTGAATAATAAGAATTATATGTCCGGGAATGGGTCGGTGGGTGGTGTCAGGATTTTAGAGATGCTTAGGTGGGGCATGTTTTAAAAAAAGTTGGAAACCACTGCTTTAACCAATTGTGTAGAAACGGATGTTTGAAATATACAGCACTAATATCAATGTACTGTCTAGTCAATTATGACTGATAGCAACCCTTTTCAGGGTATTCTAGGTAAAGAATACTAAGAAATGAGTTACAGTGGAGCCTTGGCTAACGTAATTAATGCGTTCTCCGGGACGTTTCTTTCAGTGAAAAAAACTTTAACTGAATTTCCCATAGGAATACATTGAAAACAAAAATACTTTAACTGTATCTCAGAAAACAAAACAAAACAAACAAAATAAAGTAAGATAAAAATAAAAATCAGTAGCACTTTAAAGACTAACTGCTATATTTTCACTGCTAGCTTTCGTGGATCAAGTACACTTCATCAGACAGGGAATGAAACTTACAGGCATGTTCTTATATACCAAATTCAGGAGGTCGATGGGAGAAGGGTTGGTGTCAAGCAAGATGACAGACAAGCAAGCACAAGAATGCAGTTTCACACAGCCATTAGCAACAATAGATTATTCAGATAAACTCTAAAAGACTCCCTTTCAATCTCAAGGTTGCTGAGTAAGCCCACTATGGTATCTGATCAACTTG